>CM060878.1:16557131-17157131 GCA_030737845.1 Acorus calamus
CAATTGATTGAACCGGATCTAGGTCAATCTCAGAATGTGATGAGTCAGAATCCGAATCATCTGAGATGGTTAAGATGGGTTCAATAGGCCATGATATGATTGGATCTTGAGCAGTTATAGACAATGGATATTCAACCTCAGTCAGGTCTAAGGGTTGGATGGTGGATTCAGGTTGTGTGGGAGTAGGGTAAGAGAGTTCCAATAGTTCTCCATCGAAAAACTCTTCATCATCATCAGAGTCCTGCTAGGGACATTCTATAGATTCTATGATTTCAGGTGCCAGAGACTCATAGGATGATGGGGGTGGGATAGCAGTGCATTTCCTTTGGAGTGGTTGCCGGGGAACAAAAGTTTGTGTTTCTCGTGGAATAGGGGCATAGACAATGGGAACTTTGGCTCTATCACTATAGGCTTGACTAGGCTGTGTCTGGGAGAAATGGTTCAATGGTCGGATTGGACCTCCCTCCATGGGATGAATTGAGATGGACTCGGGTATTTGTTCTGGGTATAGGGGGAGGGGTTTGATAGGGTTTTGGATTATAGGGTGCTGTTGTAACGGCATGGAAGCGGGTACTGATTGAGGAGAAAAAGTATTAAAATAAGTAGCTTGTTGAGGTAGAACATATCCAGAAGGACCAGGTGTATACTGTCTCGGGGCTGGTCCTTGATCAGGAACACGCGCTTCGTTCGGGTAGAGTGCCGAAACTTGTCTTGTAATCCCCTCTACCGTGGGGGTTGTCAAGGGGTTTTTCCTAAAGAGTCTTGACCAGTTGTTGGAAGTGAATGGGGTAGGGGGTCCAGTACAGCGTTGGATCCGGTTGTGTCTATCTATTAGGAGTTGATAGGTGGTGCAATCTCCGTACGACAGACTTATACGAAGTTCTGGGGTTAGGTTTAGTAACATCATGTCAATTTCTTGACATTCTGTTAATTGTAGGCTAGTTTGGTGCACAAGGGTGCGCCACCTAGACACATAGGATTCAAAGTCCTCTCCATGCTCCATTCGTTCAGCTGTGAGGTCTGAGATAGAGGGGATCCTAGTTCTTTGGTAACCGTAGCGACTTAGGAATTTGTTGCTTACGGCTGAAAAATTGGACAAATGGTCTACTGGCAGGGTAGAAAACCATTGGATAGCCTCTCCTTCTAAGGATTTTTGGAATAGGTATACAAGGAGAGCTTCATTATCCAAGAAGGGACGAGAGTCCAGATAAAAAGCTTTTAGGTGGACATCCGGGTCTCCGCGGCCATTGTACCGGTGATATTTTGGAATTTTAAAATTTGTCGGGAGACTGACGGAAGGGATTTGTTGTAGGTGGTGAAAGGACCTATGGTTGGGGGTGGTTGTTTTTTTCTCAGAGAGGATTCTTCGGATGGTGTCATCGAGAGTTTGGGCCTTGGGTGAATAGGTTAGCGGTCTCGGGTTGGAGGTGGCCTGGTAAGGGCATGGGGCAGAAATGATCGAAAATATTGGATTCGTAGGGGAAGTCGGGACAAATGAAAAGGTGGGGGGAGAAAAAGGGTTTGGTCTTGGATTAACCAAGAAACCGGGTGTTGGTGGGGTATTGGGGGTGAGATGAGCCTTGGGGGTCTTGGCAGGGGTCTCCTGCCTCAAGGTCTTGGTCTGGCGATAGTCGGCGAGGTCATTGAACATGTCCTCTACCGATTGGTACCCTAAAGCAGCCATCATCTCCTCTAGGTGGCTAAGGAGTTGTGTGTTTTGGTCTCCCTGTTTGTTTGTCTCCTCTACTGTTTTCCCATGGGTGTAGATTTCCATGGTGTGAATATGGAATGGCCTAGGTATGAATGAATGCAGATTTAAAGCAGTAAATAAAGTAGCAAAGGGGTGCGTAGCTGTGTGCGGCTTAAAGCAGTAAAGGATGCGCAACCGTGTGTGACTTAAAGCAGTAAAGGATGCGCAGCCGTGTGCGACTTAAAGCAGTAAAAGATGCGATTAAAGCAGTAAAGGGTGCACAGCTGTGTGCGACTTAAAGCAGTAAAGGATGCACAGCCGTGTGCGACTTAAAGTAGTAAAAGATGCGATTAAAGCAGTAAATGGTGCGCAGCAGTGTGCGACTTAAAGCAGTAAAGTGTGCGCAGCTGTGTGCGACTTAAAGCAGTAGAGGATGCACAGCCGTGTGCGACTTAAAGCAGTAAAAGATGAATTAAAGCAGTAAATGGTGCGCAGCAGTGTGCGACTTAAAGCAGTAAAGTGTGCGCAGCTGTGTGCGACTTAAAGCAGTAAAAGATGCAATTAAAGCAGTAAAGGATGCGTAGTTGTGTGTGGCTTAAAGCAATAAAGTGTGGTGGGATGCATAGTAGAGGATGATCTGACTTGAGGGGGTGGAAAATTCTAGCTTTCCTAAAGAGGTGATGGCTTTCTAGTCAAGTTATGGAATGAAGCAGAAGAGGATTACCTTTTGTTGTTTTTCACAAGGGAGTCCCACCGTGATCGCCAATTTGTCGGCATGTAAAATCTGGGGGTTTCTGCGAACTTGGTCCTGGTTCGTCTTGCGACTGATCAGATCACCGCCCAGAGAGTCGTTCCTGAGCCGCCCGACTGCTTCTCAGAAATGACGGGGTTTGTTGTTGTGATCGCCACCTGCTTTCTCAAAAAGCAGGAAAAGTTGGTGTTGGATTTGATCGCCTCGCGGGGGGAGTTTGTGGGGTCTCCTCTCTGGGATACGGATATACCGTACACAGAGGTGAAAAACAGGTAAACCTATTCTGCTTTGGGGGCTTGACTAGAGGAGATATGGGACTAAATAAAGGTTAGGAAGGGGTCGGCTAATGGGAATTAGCCGCCTGGTAGGGGACGGTTGGTTAGGACTAGCCGCCTGGTACCTGGTTCTTGATTTTCTGGATTTGGGCAGAACCTAGGTAGGGAAGTGTTTTGGCTTTGGCTAGGGTGGTGCTAATGAGGATTGAAAGTGGTGTTTGGTGATTTCCTCTACCAGATTTGGGCAGCACCTAGGTAAGAATTTGGATTTGTTTGGCTAGGGCTAACAGTGGTTTAGGACAATGGTTTAGAGGGGGGTTTATGGAGAGTGGAATTTGGTGGGGAATGACTTTCCTCTCTCAACTAGGGCTCTCTCCCTCTCTCTCTCTCTCTCTCTCTCTCTCTCTCTCTCTCTCTCTTTCTCTAACACACACTTTGAAATGAAAAATGGCCACCCTTGATTCTCACCCCTACCCCTCCTTTTATAGTAGAAAGGGATGCATAGGTTTATTCATTGGATAATGGCATGGATTGGATAATAGAGTGGTTTAAGCAAACTTCACCCCTAAGGAATCCAGATATTTGTTGTGAAAAATTGTCCAGACATGGGGCGGCTACTCGTAACTAGCCGCCCCATGAGGGGCGGCTACTTTCAAGATGCCACCCCCATGATGACCTGCCAGACAGCATTAAATGCTGCTTTATGTCCCATCAGGAGAAGCGGTTTGGGGTCGGTCAAGGGGCGGTCAAGTGGACAATAATAAGAGAACCAAAGGTTCGGTAAACCGGAAACCCTAATCCAGCCTTGACCTAAACCTAAACCGGATAACCCTAGAACCTTGACCTAGCCCTAAACCCTAAACCCAACCTTGACCTAACCCCAAACCCTAGCCCAAACCCTAACCTAAACCCAAACCCTAGCTCAAACCCTAAACCTAAGCCAAACCCTAACCCAGACCTAAACCAAAACCAAAACCCTAAAAACCTAAAGTCCCTGGAAAGGGGCGGCTATCCCTAAAGCCGCCCCTCACTGGGCGGCTAGTCCCCCTGCCGCCCCCCTAACCCCCTGCCGACTTTGGACCAGTTCCCTGGATGGGACATAAAGCAATATTAAATGCTGATCATTGCGGCGGGTCATGACCTTTAGCCGCCCTCTCTTGGCCGAATCAAACCAAGTAGCCGACCCAAGCCACCGCTTGTCAGAGATGGGACGTTTGGCAGGTCATGATAGGGGTGGCTACCAGGAAGTAGCCGCCCCATCCCGGGCGGCTAGTTAGCACTAGCCGCCCTTCACCTGTTCTCTGGCAGAAGAACCAGAGCATTAATGAGAGGTCCAATCAAAGCCAACCCACTCCATTACCCTCGGGATATTTCCCTGCCCTCTTTTACTATAAATAGAGGTCCCAAGCCCAAATATAACATCAACAAATCCACAAACAACCATCCACACAACATCCCACAATTCACATTCCCTTTTCACACTAGAAATCCCAAGAGAGAAAGAGAGAGCCCTTTTGTGAGAGAAACACCCATTCCCACATAAAATACCCTCTCATCCACCCTCCAAAACCCAGGCTAAACCTAGCTTAGCCTCTGCCCAAAACCAAACCCATTTCCTACCAAACCTCTGCCCAAATCAAACCAGACCTGGGACGGCTAAACCCTAGTAGCCGCCCCTGCCAGACGGCTAACAACTAGCCGCCCCCTATACACACCCCATATCACACCCTTTGTCCCATAACTCCTTTAGTCAAGCCCGGGAGCAGAATAGGATTACCTGTTTTTCACCTCTGTGTACGGTATATCCGTGTCTCAGAGCGGAGACCCCACAAAGTCCCCACGTAGGAGATCAAATCCGAACCCAAACCCTTTCCTGTTTTTAGAAAAAGCAGGTGGCGATCACAAAACCCCCTTGAATCCTCTTGAGCCGCTGTCGGGCGCCTCGACCAGGAACCACACCCTCACCCCTTCTGAGAAGACGATCCGACCGAGCCCGCCAGGGCACGCATCCGATTCGAACCCTCCGAAGAACCCCCACACACGCGGACTTTCTTGACACCGACAATTTCTGGCGATCACGGTGGGACCTCCCTCGTGAAAAACAACAAAAGGTAATCCTCTTCTGCCCCCTTTTACAACTTGACTAAAATGCTATCAACCCTCTAGGAAGGTTAGAGTTTCTCACTCCTTGAATTAAATCCTCTTCTACTGTGCATTATAACATCCTTTATTGCTTTGTAAGTCGCACACAGCTGCGCAATCCTTTACTGCTTTCGTAAGTCACACACAGCTGCGCAATCCTTTACTGCTTTCGTAAGTCGCACACAGCTGCACAATCCTTTATTGCTTTATTTATTGCTTTCAATTTGCATTCATCCCCCCACTCTACGTCATGGAATCCCACATAGAAGAGGAGATATTAGAGGAAAGGAATCACCAAGAGGGTCAGGCCACACAGTTCCTGACCCATCTAGAGGAAAGGATGGCTAGTCTAGGGTATCAAACGGTAGAGGACATGTTTCATGACCTCGTTGACTACCGTCATGCCCAGACCTCGAGACAGGAAACCCCTGTCGAAACCCCTAAATCCACTCCCAAAGCCCCATCCACACCCAGTCACTCGGTCAACCCGAGTGTCGTTCACCCCCCTTTCCCCGCGAATCCAAAATTCCCAGTTGTTTCCACCCCAGGCCCCTACCAACCACCCCAAACCCGGGACCGCTAGGCAGCCCTCCCCGGGGAGAAACACTGGACGATACCATCCGGAGAATTCTCACCGAGACTGGTCCCTCGGCCCCCAAACACATGTCTCTACATAACCTGAGACAAATCCCGTCAGTCCACCTACCGGAGGGATTCAAAGTCCCCAAATTCCCCGGTACAACGGTCGTGGAGACCCAGACATTCATTTAACTGCCTTTTATCTAGACGCACGCCCGTTTCTAGATAATCAACCTCTACTAGTCTTCCTCTTCCAGAAATCATTGGAAGGAGAAGCACTACAATGGTTCTCCACCCTCCCTGTAGATCACTTGTCGAATTTCTCGGCTGTAAGCGAGAAATTCTTGGGCCGCTACGGTTACCAGAGGATTAGGACCCCCTCTATTTCAGATCTAACCGTAGAGAGAATGAGGCCTAGGGAGGAATTCGAACAATACGTGTCTCGGTGGCGCACCCTTGTCCACCGAACCGGTCTGCAACTCACAGAATGTCAAGAAATTGACATGATGTTACAGAGCCTGAGTCCAGAGCTCCGTACGAGCCTTTCGTACGGAGACTGCACTACGTATCAACTTCTGATTGACCGCCACAACAGGATTTCCCGTTGTGCAGCCCCAGCAGTACAAACCCAGTCCCCACCTATCAGCCATAGGGTTGGACAACCGCCTCGTAAGGCGCAAACCCCCACGGTAGAGGGGATCATTAACCAAGTATCGGCACTCTACCCGAACGGAGCACGAGTTCCTGACCGAGGAACAACTCCGAGACAGTACACGCCCGGATCATCCGGATATGCACCGCCTCGGCAAGCAAATCAACATTTTACCCCTCGATCAGTACCCGTCCCCGTGCCAATACGACAAAACCTCACAACCCATGATTCCCCAATTCAGGCCCCCTCAATCCATAACCAGGACCAAAACAGGAGATCCTCTTATCCTATCCCCCCAAGAACGCAAGGTATAAGCCCTCAGAGAACCCACGTACGGCCCCCATGGTAAGGCCACACCTTCCCCTCCTACGGCCCAAGATGGCCAAACGGAAGAGATAGCTGTTCCCCCCTCCCAGAAACCCTAGGGAACATCCTCAGAGCCTTATTAAAGGCCAATAGCATTTCCCTACCCACGGCTAGACCTTCGCCTATCGGTGCTGACCCAACCCGTTTTTGTCAGTATCATCGGCATCACGGCCACACCATCGAGCAATGCTCCTTGTTTAGAGACATTGTCTACACCCTTGACGAAGAGAGACGCTTAGACTGGGCCACCATTAGGGGACTCAACAACCCATTTACAAGATCACTAGAAGTCAAGAAGGTCCCAGAAACCCATAACCCCGTAGAAACCACAATCCAAAACCCAAGGCCAGCTACGAAGGCTCCCTTGACAGAACCAGAAAACCTGAGCTATGAAAGCGTCTACACCATAGAAGTCGCTGACCATGAAGAGTCACCCAGAATCGTTCCAGGTGGCATAATCTTACCAGCCTCTTCCCCCATCCTGCCGACCCCCTCACCTATTCTCCCCAAACCCACAAGACTCTTTTCCCCCAAAAAAGACCACCAATATCCCCCTTACAAATCAACAAGAGCCCGCGCCCAATAACACAAAACCCCCGAACCACCATTGACGCACTAAACCATCATACTACAGAGCAGGCAGAATCTTCAACACTGTACCCTTCTTATAGACACCCCCTGCCTGAAACCGAAACTGAGGAGCCCCGCGCCGGGGATAGGATCGACATCCTAGACCAACTCCGAAAAATCCCCGCGAAAATTTCCATTTTAGAGCTGATCGAAACCTCGGAACACCACCAGCAGGCTCTAAGAACGTTCCTAGAAAGAACTCAAGTCGACCCGCATCTCTACCCTAGGCATACCAATAGCTCTAGCCACCGCAGGACTGGGGCCCGTCATCACCTTTAGACCTAAGGAAGAAGTTCATGATAAAGTCGTCAACACCTCAACCCTATGTATAACAATCAACCTCGAAGGACACCCGGTGGATAAAGTTCTAATTGACACCGGGGCAGGAGTAAACCTCATGTCATTACAAACCTTCGAGCACATCGATGGGTGCATAACCACACTCTTTGAAACGGACACCCGTATATTTGCCTATGACAAAACGGCTCGTCCAGTTCTAGGCTTCAAGGACTTCCGATTAAAAGTGGGGCCGCTGGAAACTAGCACTAAAGCTTATGTCCTAGAAATGGATTCAGATTATAATATGATCCTAGGACGTAAATGGCTAGCATCCATAAAGGGGGTCTCCTCTCCCCTGCACCAGTGCTTGAAATTTCCCTTGGGAGGTCGGATAATCAAAATACAAGGGGATGCGATCAGAGAACCTAAGCCAAGGTTCGCTGATAATGAAACCACCGCCATAAAAACCAGTAGCTCAAAACCCATGGAAACCACCATCCACATCTTAGATTTCCCTGCCAATTGGCTAAATCCCCGGAACACCCCCCGTTACCTCAAAGACAAGCCACCCTAGGTTTGAAAATCCTGGCTGGCGTATAATGGGGACCATGGGTTACCTTCCTGGGGAAACTCTGGGACACAAAAATGGGATCCTGGACCCCATCGACCTCCCGGCATGGCTAGACAAGAGGGGGATCGGCTCACCCAAACACAAATCTAAATTAGAGGGAAAATATAATTGGAAGTTGTACGAACATTTCGTGAGGGAAATAATCGTAGAACCCTCCGAAGAAACCGTATGCCCCCTAGACCCTACCAGGAAAGCGAGCTAGACTACCTCTCTGGCTCCCTAGAATGGCTGTTCCCACTCCCTGATAAACACCTAAATCCACACTCGCCACCAGACGACAAAACTCCAGCTGACCCAGCCTCCTTTTCTCGCAGTGCTCAAGCATCGCAACAAAGGAGCGCCAGCTGCTGGAGGAAAGTCGGCTGAAGCACTTCCACCAATCCAGTAGGTTGTAAATAATAAGTGTCTTTTCTGTTCAAAAAAAAAAAAAAATGGAAACCAGAACCCTAGGATCCCTGTTCGACAAAGATGACTTCACTCCAGCATGGCACCCCTTCAGCGACGACTCTGATCTCCTGAACAAACTACAGCGTCTCGCCAGTCAAGCCAAAAACCCCAACCCTAGTGCCTCGTCCAAAACGGTAAAACCCACTAGGAGCCAAGTACCTGACCAGATCATTAGCAACTTGGAAGGATATAGCAGGGCCATACTAGGTTTAGAGAAATTTGAATCAATAGCGGTGGTAGAAGAACCAGACCTAGATGACATAGAAAACCCAGATGACGGTCTAGGAGTCTTCGAAATCTGTGATGAGGACGATAAGGAAAGAGAAGACCTGTCTAAGGAGTTTAAGCAGAGCCTTCAAAGGTTCGATGAAAAGACAGAGGAAGCAGATGAGAAGATAGAAGAGCTGAACCTAGGGACAAATACTGACCCCAAAATCATTTCGATTAGCGCAGAACTAAATCACGATGAACGAGAGAGACTAATTAAAATATTACACGAGTACAAAGACGTCTTTGCATGGTCTTACAAAGACATGCCTGGGCTCGATACTTCGTTAGTCGAACATCAGTTAATCTTAGAGCCAAACGCAAAACCAGTCAAACAAAAGCTAAGGCGCCTCCATCCCGAAGTGGCTCTAAAAATCAAGGATGAGGTGGACAAACTCCACCAGGCTAAATTTATCCGGGTAGTCTTATACCCAAAGTGGATAGCAAATATCGTTCCAGTGTCAAAAAAAGATGGAAAGATTCGAATATGCATCGACTTCAGGGACCTCAACCGAGCATGCCCAAAAGATGACTTCCCACTCCCACACATCGACCTCCTTGTCGACAACACTGCAGGATATGAGATGCTCTCATTCATGGATGGCTTTTCTGGATACAACCAGATCCGGCTGGCAGAAAAAGACCAAGAAAAGACCTCCTTTACCACACCCTGGGGAACCTACTGCTACATAGTGATGCCTTTCGGGCTCAAAAATGCAGGGGCAACCTATCAAAGGGCAATGACCTCAATATTCCATGATATGATGCACAAACTAGTAGAAGTATATGTGGATGACATCTTGGTTAAATCTAGAACTCGAATAGGACACGCAGAAATACTTAGGCAAGTACTGCAGAGATGCAGGGAATATTCACTTAAAATGAACCCAAAGAAATGTCGTTTCGGTGTCTCCTCGGGAAAACTTTTGGGATTCATGGTAAGTAAACGGGGGATAGAAATAGACCCGACCAAGGCAAAAGCCATTGCCCAAATGCCCCCACCCAAGAACCTAAAAGAACTAAGAGGGCTTATAGGAAGGTTGCAGTTTATTAGGAGATTTATTTCTCAACATGCTGAACGATGTCGCCCCTTTTACAAACTACTAAAAGGGGGAGTCCGGTTTAATTGGGATAGTGAATGCCAAAAGGCCTTTGATAATTTAAAAGAGTACCTTCTTAAACCCCCAGTACTTTCGGCCCCAGTACCCGGGCGCCCCCTACTCCTCTATATAGCCGCAACTAAAGAAGCCATTGGTGCCGTACTTGCACAACACGACGACATGGGAAGAAAGGAAAAGGCCATTTACTACTTGAGTAAAACCCTGATTGAATACGAAAAAGGCTACCCTCCTACAGAAAAAACTTGTCTAGCATTAGTATGGGCTTCCCAAAAATTACGACATTACTTTCTCGCCCACAAAGTCAAATACTTTGCCAAAATAGACCCAGTAAGGTTCTTATTCGAGAAAGCCATATGACGGGACGCTTAGCCCGATGGCAAGTACAGTTAAACGAGTTCGACGTCACGTACGCCACTCAAAAATCCGTCAAAGGACAAGCCATCGCTGATCACCTCGCTCAACTACCTCTCCCCAACTACGAACCAGTAAAAACGGACTTCCCGGACGAAGAAATATTTGCGCTTATTGAAGAGAAAAGTAGAGAGACCTGGACGCTATACTTCGACGGAGCAGTCAACCAAAAGGGAAAGGGAATAGGAATAGCACTAATCTCTCCCGAAGGCGTCATTATCCCACAAGCGTTTCAGCTTACGTTCAAAGCCACCAACAATATTGCTGAATACGAGGCCCTGATAGCAGGTTTGAAGGCAGCCCTAGCCTTAGGAGCTAAAAATTTAGACATCATTGGAGACTCCCTCTTAGTGATCCGCCAAACTCTTAAAAAATATCAGACTAGAGACCCAAAGCTGAAGCCATACAGAGAACTAGCCATAGTCCTGTTAAAACAATTCCGTGAGGTCACTCACATTTTCACACCCCGGACTGGCAATATTCTTGCCGATTCTCTAGCCTCCCTAGCCTCATCACTCGCCTTCCCTTTATCTAGGACATCTGAAACAGTCACTATTCAGAGACTGGAAACACCTGCCACCGAACTCAGTGACCCTAAAATTCAAAATCTCCTAAAAAAGAACCAGGCCAACAAAAATACTGGTATCACAGAAATCCTAACTATTGAACCAGGAAATATGGACGACGGAAACCCATGGTACTTTGATATTAAAAACTACCTTAGAGACGCTTCATTCCCAAGCTATGCTACCAACGACGACCAGAAAATAGTTAAAAGGATAGCAATCAAATACTGCCTCCGAGGGGGTATACTCTTCCGAGCCTCTTTCAACGGAGAACTACTCAGATGCCTGGACGACGAAGAAGCATACACCATTGTAGAAGAAGCTCACTCTGGGGTATGCGGAGGGCACGTCAACGCCCAGATGCTAGCAAAGAAGGTACTAAGAATGGGCTACTATTGGCCCACGCTCGAAGGAGACTGTAACAAATACGTTAAGCGTTGTATCCAATGTCAAACCCATGCCAACAAAATACACGCACCAGCATCTTCTTTACATCCCATGACATCACCGTGGCCCTTCTCCATGTGGGCATTAGACCATTCCGGGACACCATAGAAAACACCACCCAAAAAGCCTTCATCCTCACCGCCACAGAATATTTTACCAAATGGGCTGAGGACGAGTCTTACGTAGTAATTAAAAGCTCTACCCTGTCTCGTTTTGTCCGCACTCACATCCTGGCACGGTTCGGCACCCCCAAAGTAATCATAACTGACAATGGCCCCCAGTTCATCTCCCAAGAGTTCCAAGACCTATGCGATAGACACCATATAGAACTCCATCATTCCACGCCATACTACCCACAGGGGAACGGACAAGCAGAGGCCACCAACAAAACCTTACTCAAAATTATAAAGAAAACAATAGAAACCCACAAGGCTACCGATTGGCCTGATAAACTGGTAGATGCCCTCTGGGCATACCGAACCTCCATTAGAACGCCCACTGGTCAAACCCCCTATTCACTCACATTTGGGACCGAAGCAGTAGTACCTTACGAAATTCTCGTCCCATCCTTAAGAATAGTACTAGAAGAAGATCTCCAAGTTGAGGAAAAGAGGGAGGCACTCCTACTACGCCTCGAACTACTGGACGAGAAGAGATTAAGAGCGGCAGACCATGCCCAGGCCTACCAAAGAAGGGTGGCAAGGGCATTTGAAAAGAAGGTGATAAAAAGAAAATTCGAAATCGGGGAATTAGTACTTAAGCAAATCATGCCATCAAGACAGCCTCACCCGAGAGGAAAGCTGCAACCCACATGGGAGGGACCCTATGTGATCACCCATGCCTATTCCGGGAATGCCTACCGCCTGGTAGATGCCGAAGGAGTCGAGGTTCCAGGTTCGTGGAATGCACTTTATCTAAAGAAATTCCATGCATGAAAAGCTTTCAATACTTAAGAACTATTATTCTTCCTTCCTGCGATTTCCAGCGTTTAGTACTTGATGATAGAATTATAAGACTCTCAAAGATAAACTCGTATCTATTTGAACACGTTTCCGCCAAATCATGTCATTCCCTTCACACACGTATAACTGGACTAGATTTGCCAGATGGAAGAAAAATTGCCTACCCCGTAGACTGGGACAATTTAAAACTCCCCAAAGCAAAATATCCCTTATTTTCGCCCCGCTCGTATTAACCCTAGGTCAAAATGAGGAGTTACCCGGACCTAGCATATGTCCCAAAACTGGCTCTGGCACTATATAAACACTTCTAGAGGGGAAGCATGAAAAGAATCGGGGTGAAAAACAGAAGAGCCCCCCCCTCAACTCGAATCAAAACGCAAAACAAAAAAAAAAGAAGAGAAAGTTAGGCAAGGAGAGGCCAAACACCCAAGTGAACGGGTTAAACTCTCTATTTAGCAGGCTTTCACGCCTTTACGCACGGTATACGCTAAACAACGGCTATACCAGTACAGATCCAAACAACGGACTGTACCTTTCCACCCAAAAATAAAGAAGTGGTAAAAAGAAGAAAGCCAGAGGGACCTAGGAAGTAAGACATGTGCTAGACTGGGACAATTCTAAAATATTGCCCGAAAGGAAGATATTACTCTTACCTCATTCACCCTCTCCCCTTTTTATTTTTTTTTTGCAATGGGGGTTCAAAATTGAGCTATGTCCACCAGGAAAAGCGAAATTTTGACCAAGGGTAGATCACGTCCAGGTTTACACCTACACACACACTCACACGAATTCATTTAGAAACTTGCCTATCCAAAGGAAGCTTGTTTGACTTGACTCTTGGTACACTCATGGATTTTTTTCAGCATGTTTAGAATAATACGATTAAGCATTTGAAAACCATGAACCTAGGAAAATCGACGCCTAAGGCTTATACCTCTTAAATACAATCCTGGTTTGGACATGAGTGACCACAAGGGCTCCTCCACGGGGACTTGATGGCGTCTTTTACTTATGAAAATCGAGAACATTGCCCTCTCACAAGAAAAGTCATTGAAGAACTAAAATGCCCCCTTATGCCACATATACTTACGCATAAGCGTGCATTTTCCTTTTCCAAAACACTTTGGCATCCGATTTTCTTGAAAATTGTCCCCACATATTAAAATTGTCCCCACATATTGTCCCCACAAATATTAAAATTGTCTCCACTCACCTCATGCCCTTCCACACATGCGTGAGAAGAAATTGTCCCCAACTCCTACACATAAGTTCTTCTTCACTCACGCACTTGGAATCCCTTCCTTGCGCACTAAAGCCTGGTCTCCCGCACTTTTACTTTCTCGCATTTATATTTCCATTCCGCCTTAAGATGGATTGTAGCCCTTGACAATTCAAGCAAGAAGGGCTCGAAAGTCAGTGCAGGGGCACAATCTGGACAGATTTAACACTTGGTCCATGGAAAGAATGTTTTTATAGGTATTGAAGGATAGAACGGTCTCAAAAGCTTTCAGCGGCAGCAGCAGACAGGAGCAGCAGGCCCAAAAGCCCCAGGCATGGGGCGGCTAAACCTAACTAGCCGCCCCTCACTGGGCGGCTAGTTTGTACTAGCCGCCCCTCCCCCTTGTCTCAGGTAAGTTTGCCCCAGGCAGGGGGCGGCTAAACCTAACTAGCCGCCCCTCACTGGGCGGCTAGTTTACACTAGCCGCCCCTTGCCTGCACCCCTGTCAGTTATGTCAGCCCATATGTAATCAACTCTTCAATACTTCTTTACCTATTAAAATCAAATTCTTTCCAAAACCTGCACGTACACATTTCATACACATATTCATACGCAAAACCTGTATAGATACCATGCTAAAACGAATTATATATCAAAACCTACACCCATCCATGAATCAAACCTATAAAAATCCAGATTCATCCACACATACATACATATCCATGAACCATCCATGCTAAACTACTCTAAACACATGCATATAAAGGAGAATGATTAAATTGTCCCACCCAAAACCACAAGCATCGATTGTTTTTCTAAACCTAAAAGAGGGCATAAAAAGGGAATCTTTCTTCAAAACGCTCCAAACTTCGAAGTCTTGAGCTATGCATCATCGAAACATTCACCTAAGTCAAAACAAAAGAAGAAAAGCATGAATTCATCGCATATATACTATTCTTCTACTTAAAACCAAGACACAAAAGCTATACCTCGGCGTATCGTCATCCACTGGAGGCTGAGTAGGAGGAACGTCCTGACTTGGCTGAGAAGGGAGCGGCGGATGAGGAGAAGACTGAACCTCTGGAGCATCGGGAGCAGCAGGAGTCTCTCGAACCGAAGACGCGGCCCTCGCGTATATCCCACGACTCCGAGACGCCGAAGGACGAGAGGCACGGCTAAAGGTGGCCCCGGTAGCCAAGGAAGCCGAGAGAGAATGGTCAGGCTCAAGTGGAAGAAGATCAAGGTCCGCCTCGGTCATAGAGCCCCCTCCGACCAACTTCCCCCTCATAGTGGCCTCCCAGAGACGGACCTGCTGCATGTCTCTGTCTCTCCTCTCCAATCTCTGTCGAAGGCGACTCTCTGTCCCTCTGGCCCGATCCTCAGCAACCCTCAACCTCTCCTCCAACTCCCGCGCCCTCGCTTCCGACGCCCTGAGTGCCTCTCTGTCCCTATCCCCGGCCGCCTGGAGAGAACGAACCAGGTCTCCCATCAAACCTCCGGGAACACCCGCCGAAGCCTCCAACTCCGACACCCTCATCTGGAGGGAGTCCCTCTCACGGCCTAGGGTAATGAACCCCTCCTCCCTCGAGGCTATCATGGACCTCAGCCGGTCCGCCTCCTCCTCAGCCCGAGAAGCCCTGCCCCTCGCCTGGCCCAACTCCATCCTTGTGGCCGTCAACTCACTTCGGGCCACATCCAATTCCCTCGTCAGCTCGAGCTCCTGCTCGGAAACCACGGAAGGAGGGGGACGGAAGAAGAAGAAGCGCCATCGGCCCTCGCTCTCGACAGAGCATCCACCTGAGCCTCGAGGACCCGGACCTGGTCCTGCAAGCGTCCTCTCTGTGCCCGCAACGCCTCTATCTGCCTGGCCCGCGCTTGGAGGTGCTCGTTGGCGGTCTTGAGCCTCTTCTCCATCTCATTCAACTCAACCTGCAAAAGGAAATACCATTCAGAAGATGTTCAAGCAAAAGAGAACGAGGAAAGAAAAGGGATTCTTTAACTTACATAAGCGTCCGGGATCTCCTCCTCCATCGTCCCGAGGATATCCGCATACTCCCGACGATACCAAGCTAGGTATTCGTCACTCGAAGTCACCTCAGGACGACGCTCCACCAAGACGCCTCGACCCATCCATCCCGCCACGTACGTCGCGTAATTCCTCGGGAGATTCGTGTCCCGAGGAATCCCGGCCACCGGAATCGAAGGGCGCCGCGGAAGAGGATCGGGCACCCACTGATGGTACCCAAGCTGACGGACGACCCGGCTGATCGCATGGAACACGACCTCATTGAAGTAGATCAGCCAGATGTCTCGCGCCAGGGCCTCAGGAACCTCCTCCGAGTAAGGCCTCCACGTCATCTAAGAAAGCATCGAAAGATAGGAAGAGCGCTTAGTCAAAAAGAAAACCAAGTACAAACCAAAAGGATTCAAAGAAAACTTATACCTCTTCCTCCGACAAGACGCGGAAGGCCTCTCGGAATTGGGCGAGGCGGTGCAAACGGGAAGATCCCCGGGGTTCCCATCTCATGGCCCAAGGGAGGGCATGATCGAACGGAGCCAAAGTCGGGCGATCAATGGCGAAGTGCTCGTACCCGAAGATCTAACAAAGCAAGAGGGAATTTATCATGACCAAAGTAAAGCTAAACCAAGAAGAAGACACTCATCACTTACACATACCTGAAGGAATGGTGCGAAGCCACCAAGGTTCTTTCCTCCAGCCCTCTTGACTTTCTTCGAGAGCTCCGCAAACAAGTGGGCAAGCATCGCCGCTCCCCAAGCATAGCGCCCCATGCCCTCCAAGTCCCGCATCAGTAGAAGGGAATGAGAGGAGACCTTATCAGAGGCCGTCGAGAAAAGGACCCGGCCAAAGAAGTAGAGGAAGAACGCTCTCAACTCCCTCCGTGCCCTCTGTGGCACGCGGCCGCCTCTCTCGCCTCGATCATCGCCCGCCGCCTCTCGAAGCTAGCTGCAGCTTCGCCCTTCTGGCGCTCTGTGAAGGAACCGAGGCCGTACTGCCCCGAAAGCCGCCCCAAAGGGATCCGGTTCAACGTCCGCTCCCGCTCCACGAACTCCCATTCTCCGATCAACTCTCGGAAAAGCCCCCTGTAGTCAGCTAGGGTGGCCGCGATCACCGCCTCCCCCAGAACCGGAAGGCCGGTGATCCGATAGGACGTCCTCGAGCGTCGGCATGACAGCACCGGTAGGGAGGATGAACGTGCAACTCTCCGGATCCCATCTCTCCGCCAAGGCCTCCACATATGGACGGTGGACGTGGAATGGCTCGATCAGGAAGAAGGAACGGAAGCCCGCTCCATCCACCAAACTCCGCTCCTCCTGCCCCAAGGCGTCGTACCATCTCTTCGTCCCGTGCCATAAAGCCCGGATACGATTCGGCCTCTACAAAACAAGCGAAGGGAACATGGGTTAGTTTAAAAGCGAGCGAGAGGTAAGAGTCCAAATCTACGAAATCATTTTAAACCATGCTTAGCGAAATCAAACTCCCACATGCTAAAAGAATGAAAGTAAGAAACTACACTCCTCATATGATCACGCATGCTAGACAAATATCAAACACATCCCACCGTGGTCACCACTCACGCACTTTCTTACATCAAGCCTATCAAACACACCTAAAATACAGCCATATGGAACACGAACCCATGAAATGCATGCACCCCCTCATGCTCTACCACGATCAAACACGTACGAAATCACATACACATAGAAAACTATCGCATGCAAGCATATTAGCTATATCATTTCTCTCCTTTACATGCATATGACAAACATGGATATATATATAGAAATTGTCCCCCTCCCTATAAAAACAAACCCATGACAGCATGCTTACGCATCCCACCGTGATTAACTTTATACACAAGCATGCCTATTTAAAAAATAACACACATATACGAGTATAATACACACATACAACCTGTTCATACCACCAACACATGCATATACACCAAAATAAAAGGCAAAGACTAAAGGATTAGGAACATACCACGGCCCGTGTGGACCCAGGAGCGTCCACCTCGGCCTCGTCGGGATCGTCCATCCCGTCGTCATCCTCCTCCTCATCCTCCTCAAACACGGCCTCCTCGGCCTCAACCCCAACACCCACACCGGCCTCAGCGGCCCCAGTGCCCATACCCTCGGCCTCCCCGGCCCCGTCCCTAGCCTCTCCTATCCCCTCCACCCTCCCCACGCCGGAGATAAACTCCGCAAAGGCCCCCATAGCCCTACTCTCCTCCTCCTCAGCCCTGGCCTCTGTGGCCTCCCTATCCAACATCCCAACAAGGGCATCCAACGACGCCCTAACCTCCTCGCTAACTCCCTCGACCCCTACCCCCTCGGTTGCACCCTCAATCGATTCTCCAACCCCCGGAACCACCTCCTCGGCCACCACCGGTCGATCCCCACGCCTCCTCTTGCGTATATAGCCTATCACACTCCCCCCTACCTCCGGGACAGCCCCCGAAGGCAAATCCCGGACCTCACCCACGCCAATATCCAACGGTGGCACCCCCGTCGTACCCATACCCTCCCCCACGGCCTCGACCTCCGGCCTATCGCTCTCCGATGATGAAGATCTCGGGCTACGCTCTCCACGAGCCACCCGCGGTCGTTTCCCCCTCGAAGCAATCGCCTTCGACCTCATCATCTCCTCGGTTTGGAAAAGAAAAAGGAGAACCCAAACTAGGGTTTCGAAATCAAGGGAAAGAGAAAGATTGAGGTAGAAATGGAGGAAAGAAAGGCAAAGAAATCAGGGTTTTCGAGTTTGAAACCGAAGGGAAGAAGAGAAGAGGGAAGAGAAACCGTTTTAAAAAACATATGGGGAGAGAGAGGGTCTTTTCGGTTATAAGGGACCCAGTCGAGGGGCGGCTACCCGCGAGTAGCCGCCCCTCCCAGTTTTTCTCTTTTACTTAAAAAACCCCTTTCCAAATCTCTTTAAACCCTAAAATTCAAGGTTCTCCATACCAAACAGCCATGTATTGGCTTATTTCCAGACATTACTTGATCAAACACGACTCTCCCGAAGTTTTGCAACACGTCCAGTACCATTCAGATACAAATTTCTTCAGTTCTGGTTCTTTTCCAGAGTTCTTATCCCTCAGATGATCCAATTCACCCAAATCAACCTTTTACTTGCTTTCTGTCGGCGATATCCCCTCCTTGCTGAGTTTTCCCAAACACGGGAACGGTAGGCACGAGGAAACTGACGCTGGGCTGCTCCGTGCACGATAGCTAAGAACCCCGACCGCGGGTTGGATCACTCACCATTTACTTTTCCCCGCCTTCCACTTGGATCATCTTCTCGGATAAAAATTCTAAGTCAAGACCTAGCCTCTGACAGCCTAAATCAACTCCCCGAAAAGTACTGTTCGTGTTGGCATAACTTCTTGAAGGTCGGGCCGGCCAAAATAGGGGTCTCTTTCCTTATCATCGGTCGAAGTCTTTCCTGCTTCGCACAAAGACTCCGTCCGATGAGGGACAATTGTAGATACCCCAATTTTTGACCGTCCAGAGAGACAGAAATACTTCAAGTAACACACGGAAATCTCCCACAAGTGGACACCAATAAGAGAACCAAAGGTTCGGTAAACCGGAAACCCTAATCCCAGCCTTGACCTAAACCTAAACCGGAAAACCCTAGAACCTTGACCTAGCCCTAAACCCTAAACCCAACCTTGACCTAACCCCAAACCCTAGCCCAAACCCTAACCTAAACCCAAACCCTAGCTCAAAGCCTAAACCTAAGCCAAACCCTAACCCAGACCTAAACCAAAACCAAAACCCTAAAAAACCTAAAGTCCCTGGAAAGGGGCGGCTATCCCTAACTAGCCGCCCCTCACTGGGCGGCTAGTTCACACTAGCCGCCCCCCTAACCGCCCCCTGGCCGACTTTGGACCAGTTCCCTGGATGGGACATAAAGCAATATTAAATGCTGATCATTGCGGCGGGTCATGACCTTTAGCCGCCCTCTCTTGGCCGGATCAAACCAAGTAGCCGACCCAAGCCACCGCTTGTCAGAGCTGGGACGTTTGGCAGGTCATGATAGGGGCGGCTATCAGGAAGTAGGTGGCGATCACAAAACCCCCTTGAATCCTCTTGAGCCGCTGTCGGGCGCCTCGACCAGGAACCACACCCTCACCCCTTTCGAGAAGACAATCCGACCGAGCCCGCCAGGGCACGCATCCGATCCGAACCCTCCGAAGAACCCCCACACACGCAGACTTTCTCGACACCGACAGTCATGGAATCCCACATAGAAGAGGAGATATTAGAGGAAAGGAATCACCAAGAGGGTCAGGCCGGCCTGACCCATCTAGAGGAAAGGATGGCTAGTCTAGGGTATCAAACGGTAGAGGACATGTTTCATGACCTCGCTAACTACCGTCATGCCAAGACCTTGAGATAGGAAACCCCTGTCGAAACCCCCAAATTCACTCCCAAAGCCCCATCCCCACCCAGCTGCTCGGTCAATCCGAGCATTTTTTCATTCGCTCCCCTTTCCCCCGCAAATCCAATATTCCCAGCCGTTCCCACCCCAGGCCCTTACCAGGCCACCTCCAACCCGGGACTGGCAAACAGCCCTCCCTGTCGGTGTCGAGAAAGTCCGCGTGTGTGGGGGTTGTTCGGAGGGTTCGGATCGGATGCGTGCCCTGGCGGGCTCGGTCGGATCGTCTTCTCGGAAGGGGTGAGGGTGTGGTTCCTGGTCGAGGCGCCTGACAGCGGCTCAAGAGGATTCAAGGGGGTTTTGTGATCGCCACCTGCTTTTTCTAAAAACAGGAAAGGGTTTGGGTCGGATTTGGTCGCCTACGTGGGGAGTTTGTGGGGTCTCCGCTCTGAGACACGGATATACCGTACACAGAGGTGAAAAACAGGTAATCCTATTCTGCTCCCGGGCTTGACTAAAGGAGTTATGGGACAAAGGGGTGTGAGTATGGGGTGTGTATAGGGGGGCGGCTAGTTGGATCTAGCCGTCTGGTCAGGGGCGGCTACTAGGGTTTAGCCGTCCCAGGTCTGGTTTGATTTGGGCAGAGGTTTGGTAGGAAATGGGTTTGGTTTTGGGCAGAGGCTAAGCTAGGTTTGGCCCGGGCTTTTGGAGGGTGAGATGAGAGGGTGTTTTATGTGGGGAATGGGTGTTTCTCTCACAAAAGGGCTCTCTCTCTCTTTCTCTCTTGGGATTTCTAGTGTGAAAAGGGAATGTGAATTGTGGGATGTTGGTGTGGAATGGTTGTTTGTGGATTTGTTGATGTTATATTTGGGATTGGGCCCCCTCTATTTATAGTAAAAGAGGGGCAGGGAAATATCCCGAGGGTAATGGAGTGGGTTGGCTTTGATTGGACCTCTTATTAATGCTCTGGTTCTTCTGCCGGAGAACAGGTGAAGGGCGGCTACTTCCTGGTAGCCGCCCCTATCATGACCTGCCAAACGTCTCATCTCTGACAAGCGGTGGCTTGGGTCGGCTACTTTGTTTGATCCGGCCAAGAGAGGGCGGCTAAAGGTCATGACCCGCCGCAATGATCAGCATTTAATATTGCTTTATGTCCCATCCAGGGAACTGGTCCAAAGTCGGCCAGGGGGCGGTTAGGGGGGCGGCTAGTGTGAACTAGCTGCCCAGTGAGGGGCGGCTAGTTAGGGATAGCCGCCCCTTTCCAGGGACTTTAGGTTTTTTAGGGTTTTGGTTTTGGTTTAGGTCTGGGTTAGGGTTTGGCTTAGGTTTAGGGTTTGAGCTAGGGTTTGGGTTTAGGTTAGGGTTTGGGCTAGGGTTTGGGGTTAGGTCAAGGTTGGGTTTAGGGTTTAGGGCTAGGTCAAGGTTCTAGGGTTTTCCGGTTTAGGTTTAGGTCAAGGCTGGGATTAGGGTTTCCGGTTTACCGAACCTTTGGTTCTCTTATTGGTGTCCACTTGTGGGAGATTTCCGTGTGTTACTTGAAGTATTTCTGTCTCTCTGGACGGTCAAAAATTGGGGTATCTACAATTGTCCCTCATCGGACGGAGTCTTTGTGCGAAGCAGGAAAGACTTCGACCGATGATAAGGAAAGAGACCCCTATTTTGGCCGGCCCGACCTTCAAGAAGTTATGCCAACATGAACAGTACTTTTCGGGGAGTTGATTTAGGCTGTCAGAGGCTAGGTCTTGACTTAGAATTTTTATCCGAGAAGATGATCCAGGTGGAAGGCGGGGAAAAGTAAATGGTGAGTGATCCAACCCGCGGTCGGGGTTCTTAGCTATCGTGCACGGAGCAGCCCAGCGTCAGTTTCCTCGTGCCTACCGTTCCCGTGTTTGGGAAAACTCAGCAAGGAGGGGATATCGCCGACAGAAAGCAAGTAAAAGGTTGATTTGGGTGAATTGGATCATCCGAGGGATAAGAACTCTGGAAAAGAACCAGAACTGAAGAAATTTGAATCTGAATGGTACTGGACGTGTTGCAAAACTTTGGGAGAGTCGTGTTTGATCAAGTAATGTCTGGAAATAAGCCAATACATGGCTGTTTGGTATGGAGAACCTTGAATTTTAGGGTTTAAAGAGATTTGGAAAGGGGTTTTTTAAGTAAAAGAGAAAAACTGGGAGGGGCGGCTAGTTGTAACTAGCCGCCCGAGAGGGGGCGGCTACTCACGGGTAGCCGCCCCACGACTGGGTCCCTTATAACCGAAAAGACCCTCTCTCTCCCCATATGTTTTTTAAAACGGTTTCTCTTCCCTCTTCTCTTCTTCCCTTCGGTTTCAAACTCGAAAACCCTGATTTCTTTGCCTTTCTTTCCTCCATTTCGACCTCAATCTTTCTCTTTCCCTTGATTTCGAAACCCTAGTTTGGGTTCTCCTTTTTCTTTTCCAAACCGAGGAGATGACGAGGTCGAAGGCGATTGCTTCGAGGGGGAAACGACCGCGGGTGGCTCGTGGAGAGCGTAGGCTGAGCTCTTCATCATCGGAGAGCGATAGGCCGGAGGTCGAGGCCGTGGGGGAGGGTATGGGTACTACGGGGGTGCCGCCGGTGGATATTGGCGTGGGTGAGGTCCGGGATTTGCCTTCGGGGGCTGTCCCGGAGGTTGGGGGGAGTGTGATAGGCTATATACGCAAGAGGAGGCGTGGGGATCGACCGGTGGTGGCCGAGGAGGTGGTTCCGGGGTTGGAGAATCGATTGAGGGTGCAACCGAGGGGGTAGGGGTCGAGGGAGTTAGCGAGGAGGGGAGGGCATCGTTGGATGCCCTTGTCGGGATGTTGGATAGGGAGGCCATAGAGGCCAGGGCTGAGGAGGAGGAGAGTAGGGCTATGGGGGCCTTTGCGGAGTTTATCTCCGGCGTGGGGAGGGTGGAGGGGATAGGAGAGGCTAGGGACGGGGCCGGGGAGGCCGAGGGTATGGGCACTGGGGCCGCTGAGGCCGGTGTGGGTGTTGGGGTTGAGGCTGAGGAGGCCGTGTTTGAGGAGGATGAGGAGGAGGATGACGACGGGATGGACGATCCCGACGAGGCCGAGGTGGACGCTCCTGGGTCCACACGGGCCGTGGTATGTTCCTAATCCTTTAGTCTTTGCATTTTATTTTGGTGTATATGCATGTGTTGGTGGTATGAACATGTTGTATGTGTGTATTATACTCGTATATGTGTGTTATTTTTTAAATAGGCATGCTTGTGTATAAGTTAATCACGGTGGGATGCGTAAGCATGCTGTTTGTCATATGCATGTAAAGGAGAGAAATGATATAGCTAATATATATATCCATGTTTGTCATATGCATGTAAAGGAGAGAAATGATATAGCTAATATGCTTGCATGCAATAGTTTTCTATGTATATGTGATTTCGTACGTGTTTGATCGTGGTAGAGCATGAGGGGGTGCATGCATTTCATGGGTTCGTGTTCCATATGGCTGTATCGCTTAGGTGTGTTTGATAGGCTTGATGTAAGAAAGTGCGTGAGGGGTGACCACGGCGGGATGTGTTTGATATTTGTCTGGCATGCGTGATCATATGAGGAGTGTAGTTTCTTACTTTCATTCTTTTAGCATTTGGGAGTTTTGATTTTGCTAAGCATGGTTTAAAATGATTTCGTAGATTTGGACTCTTATCTCTCGCTCGCTTTTTAAACTAACCCATGTTCCCTTCGTTTGTTTTGTAGAGGCCGAATCGTATCCGGGCTTTATGGCACGGGACGAAGAGATGGTACGACGCCCTGGGGCAGGAGGAGCGGAGTTTGGTGGATGGAGCGGGCTTCCGTTCCTTCTTTCTGATCGAGCCATTCCACGTCCACCGTCCATATGTGGAGGCCTTGGCGGAGAGATGGGATCTGGAGAGTTGCACGTTCATCCTCCCTACCGGTGCTGTCATGCCGACGCTCGAGGACGTCTATCGGATCACCGGCCTTCCGGTTCTGGGGGAGGCGGTGATCGCGGCCACCCTAGCTGACTACAGGGGGCTTTTCCGAGAGTTGATCGGAGAATGGGAGTTCGTGGAGCGGGAGCGGACGTTGAACCGGATCCCTTTGGGGCGGCTTTCGGGGCAGTACGGCCTCGGTTCCTTCACAGAGCGCCAGAAGGGCGAAGCTGCAGCTAGCTTCGAGAGGCGGCGGGCGATGATCGAGGCGAGAGAGGCGGCCGCATGCCCACAGAGGGCACGGAGGGAGTTGAGAGCGTTCTTCCTCTACTTCTTTGGCCGGGTCCTTTTCTCGACGGCCTCTGATAAGGTCTCCTCTCATTCCCTTCTACTGATGCGGGACTTGGAGGGCATGGGGCGCTATGCTTGGGGAGCGGCGATGCTTGCCCACTTGTTTGCGGAGCTCTCGAAGAAAGTCAAGAGGGCTGGAGGAAAGAACCTTGGTGGCTTCGCACCATTCCTTCAGGTATGTGTAAGTGATGAGTGTCTTCTTCTTGGTTTAGCTTTACTTTGGTCATGATAAATTCCCTCTTGCTTTGTTAGATCTTCGGGTACGAGCACTTCGCCATTGATCGCCCGACTTTGGCTCCGTTTGATCATGCCCTCCCTTGGGCCATGAGATGGGAACCCCGGGGATCTTCCCGTTTGCACCGCCTCGCCCAATTCCGAGAGGCCTTCCGCGTCTTGTCGGAGGAAGAGGTATAAGTTTTCTTTGAATCCTTTTGGCTGGTGGGGAGGCTAGGCAGTGGTCGTATTCGTGGTAGTGGTGGAGGTAGCGCCGGGTGCACCCGAGGGGCCCCAAACCTCCCATTTCCCTTCTCTCTCCTCTGGTAAGCTTCCTTTCCCCCTTTTTTTTTGGTTTTTCAAGTATTGGGGGCTGTTGGGGGGTCATGCATGTTAGGTGGTTGGTTGGGGGTGAGTGGGGAGGACAAGAGAGGAGCTAGGGACCCCTGGGTGCGCGCGCGGGTCTGTCCGCGTGCGTGCGTGCGAAAACGCGCGCACAGGAGGGCCTAGGTGGGCCTGGCATGCACACAGACGCATGCGAGCGCGTACGCGCGCGAGGGGTAAGCCGGGCACAGTGTGCGCGCACTGCGCACGCAGATCAGTGCACCATCGAGCGTGGAGGCACGTTCGCGCATGCATACGCGTGCGAGTGCCACGCGTGTGGCTGCCCGGGGGATCGGGTAGGTGTCGGGGCACTCAGACATGCACGCGTATCCGAAGATGGCCTTTCTACCAATTACGGGCACTACGAGTTTCGAGTACTGCCGTTTGGGTTGACGAATGCGCCAGCGGTCTTCATGGATCTGATGAACCGGGTGTTTCGGCCCTTCCTTGACTCCTTTGTGGTAGTCATCATCAATGATATTCTGGTATACTCGAGGAGTCTTGAGGAGCACGCTGACCATCTTCGCACTGTCTTGGAGACTCTTGCTCGACATCAATTGTTCACCAAGTTTAGTAAGTGCGAGTTCTGGTTGGAGCGTGTGGCTTTCCTTGGCCATGTGATTTCCGGCGAGGGCATATATGTGGACCCGAACAAGACACTCGCCGTGTTGAATTGGCGGCGTCCATCAAACCCCACCGAGATTCAGAGCTTCCTGGGTTTGGTGGGTTATTATCGGAGGTTTGTTGAGGGTTTATCAAAGATAGACGTCCCTCTGACCCGCCTCACATGGAAGGATGTTCGGTTCGAGTGGTCCCCATCTTGCGAGGAGAGCTTCCAGGAGTTGAAGCGGAGACTCACCTCAGCGCCAGTTCTCGCCATTCCGTCTGGGAGTGGTGAATTTGCAGTCTATTCTGACGCGTCGTGGCTGGGTTTGGGGTTGCGTCCTGATGCAGTATAATAAGGTTATTGCTTACATGTCGTGTCAGTTGAAGCCCCATGAGCATAATTAACCCACCCACGACCTGGAGTTAGCAGCGATCATCTTTGCATTGAAGATATGGAGGCACTACCTCTATGGCAAGGAGTTCGAGCTCTTCATGGATCACAAGAGACTGACTTATTTGCAGTCCCACCCGGAACTCAACATACGTCAGAGACATTGGGTAGAGTTCTTGAAGGACTATGATTGTGACATCGCTTACCATCCGGGTAAGGCAAATGTCATAGCAGATGCTCCCAATAGACAGCCCTTGGGCATGGCTTCCCACTTGGCTATACATCATTGGAGGCTTCTGGAGGAGGCCGCTTGCTGGATCAGCGTTCGGGAGACGCCTGCTGGTGGCTTTTTGGCCAGGTTAGTGGTGCAGCCTGTTCTCCTCGATGAGATCTGCACAGCACAGGGGCGGGATCCTCACTTTCTGGTCCTTTCTGAAGGCGTCGCCCAGGGTGAGCGATCGGATTACCAGATTCGCGAGGACTAAATCCTGTGGTTCAGAGGCCGGGTATGTATTCCTGATGACGTAGAGATGAAGCAGAAGACCTAGGACGAGCCACATCGTTCGAGGTACACAATACATTCTGGTGGCACGAAGATGTACAGGGGCCTTCATCGTGACTACTGGTGGCGCAGGATGAAGCAGGATGTTGGCCATTTCATTGCCCGTTGCTTGGTATGCCAGCAGGTGAAGTCGGAGCATCAGCGTCCTGCGGGGAAGCTGCAGTCCATTGAGAATCCTCAGTGGAAGTTGGAGCAGATTACTATGGACTTTGTTTCGGGCTTGCCGAAGTCACGTTCGGGTCGCGATGCCATCTGGGTGATCGTCGACCGACTGACCAAGTCCACTCATTTCCTCCCCATCCGACTCACCGATTCTCTTGACACCCTGGTGTCGGTATGTAAAACTGGGGATTTCTGCGAACTTGGTCTTGGTCCGTCTCGCGATTGATCAGATCACCGCCCGGAGAGTCGTTCCTGAGCCGCTCGACTGCTTCTCAGAAAAGACAGGGTTTGTCGTTTGTGATCGCCACCTGCTTTCTCAAAAAGCAGGAAAAGTTGGTGTTGGATTTGATCACCTCGCGAGGGGAGTTTGTGGGGTCTCCTCTCTGAGACACGGATATACCGTACACAGAGGTGAAAAACAGGTAATCCTATTCTGCTTCAGGGGCTTGACTAGAGGAGATATGGGTCTAAAAAAGGGTTAGGAGGGGGTTGGCTAGTAGGAATTAGCCGCCTGGTAGGGGACGGTTGGTTGGGACTAGCCGCCTGGTACCTGGTTCTGGGCTTTCTGGATTTGGGCAGAACCTAGGTAGGGAAGTGTTTTGGCTTTGGCTAGGGTGGTGGTAATGAGGATTGAAAGTGGTGTTGGTGGTTTCCTCTCCTAGATTTGGGCAGCACCTAGGTAAGAATTTGGATTTGTTTGGCTAGGGCTAAGAGTGGTTTAGGACAATGGTTTAGAGGGGGGTTTATGGAGAGTGGAATTTGGTGGGGAATGACTTTCCTTCTCTCTCAACTAGGGCTCTCTCCCTCTTTCTCTCTTTCTCGGGTACCATCTCCCTGATTTCCTTCCCTTTTCCTTGTACCCCCTTTTTTTGGTTTATATATTTTTGAAAACTTAAAAATGAGGGGCATAATTGAAATAAACTAAATATGTATAAGGGACTTTTTTTGTTTTGTTTTTGTTTTGATGAAAGCTTTTAAATGCATGCATAATAGCTTAAATAAATAAACTTTGTAAAGGAAATTTTTAACATATTCGATTTTTTTTTGGATTTTGAATTTAAGGAAAGCTGTAAATAAACAACATGCTGCAAGGAAAAATAGTGTACAGTGCTAGAGGATGGCCTCCAGAAAATGATGGTGCAGGATGAGTCCTCTATGGAGACTCAAATTGAAGCATTTTTAAAGGAACACTGCTTGAATGATGTCGAAAGCACGAGTGGCAGTTGATCTACCATAGATCCTCAGCAGAAAGAGAACGATCCCTCATAGAGGGGTCAGTCAACAAAGATGTGGATATGGAAAAACAGGTCACAGAGGTGACTACTGACTGAACAGGTGCAAGGGAGCACAGTTCAGCATAATGCTGAGGCCCTAATGATGGTGGGGGTAAAGATTCCTCAATTGGTGTAATTAGGTGACTACTGACTGAACAGGTGCAAGGGAGCACATTTCAGCATAATGCTAAGGCCCTAATGATGGTGGGGGTAAAGATTCCTCAATTGGTGTAATTAGGGGCATATCGATCAGATCAGAAATGATTGATTTGGATATGGCGGGGGAATCTGAGGAGAGCTCCTCGGACAGATGGGATGGCAAGTCGAATGGATCTGGCAATTGGGATGGTTCGATTGCTCCCTCAAATTGTGCATTTTTAAATATAAGTGGTTCTGACCCGATGATACGCACAATTGATTGAACCGGAGCTAGGTCAATCTCAGAATGTGATGAGTCAGAATCCGAGTCATCTGAGATGGTCAAGATGGGTCCAATAGGCCATGATATGATTGGATCTTGAGCAGTTATAGACAATGGATATTCAACCTCAGTCAGGTCTAAGGGTTGGATGGTGGATTCAGGTTGTGTGAGAATAGGGTAAAAGAGTTCCAATAGTTGTCCATCCAAAAACTCTTCATCATCATCAGAGTCCTGCTTGGGACATTCTATAGATTCTATGATTTCAGGTGCCAGAGACTCATAGGATGATGGGGGTGGAATAGCAGTGTATTGCCTTTGGAGCGGCTGCCGGGGAATAAAGGTTTGTGATCTTTGTGGAGTAGGGGCATTGTCAGAGGGAACTTTGGCTCTATCGCTATAGGCCTGACTAGGCTGTGTCTGGGAGACATGGTTCAATGGTCGGATTGGACCTCCCTCCATGGGATGAATTGAGATAGACTCAGGTATTTGTTCTGTGTATGGGGGGAGGGGCTTCATAGGGTTTTCGATTATAGGGTGTTGTTGTAATGGCACGGAAGCAGGTACTGATCGAGGAGAAAATGTATTAGAATAAGTAGCTTGCTGAAGCAGCATATATCCAGAAGGACCAGGTGTATACTGTCTCGGGGCTGGTCCTTGATCAGGAACACGCGCTTCATTCAGGTAGAGTGCCGAAACTTGTCTTATAATCCCCTGTACTGTGGGGGTTGTCAAGGGGTTTTTCCTAAAGAGTCTTGACCAGTTGTTGGAAGTGAATGGGGTAGGGGGTCCAGTACAGCGTTGGATCCGGTTGTGTCTATCTATTAGGAGTTGATAGGCGGTGCAATCTCCATACGACAAACTCGTACAAAGTTCTGGGGTTAGGTTTAGTAACATCATGTCAATTTCTTGACATTCTGTTAATTGCAGGCAAGTTTGGTGCACAAGGGTGCGCCACCTAGACACATAGGATTCAAAGTCCTCTCCATGCTTCATTCGTTCAGCTGTGAGGTCTGCGATAGAAGGGATCCTAGTTCTTTGGTAACCGTAGCGACTTAGGAATTTGCCGCTCACGGCTGAAAAATTGGATAAATGGTCTACCGACAAGGTAGAAAATCATTGGATAGCCTCTCCTTCCAAGGACTTTTGAAATAGGTATACAGGGAGAGCTTCATTATCCAAGAAGGGACGAGAGTCCAGATAAAAGGCTTTTAGGTAGACATCAGGGTCTCTGCGGCCATTGTACCGGTGATACTTTGGAATTTTAAAATTTACCGGGAGACTGACGGAAGGGATTTGTTGTAGGTGGTGTAAGGACCTGTGGTTGGGGGTGGTTATTTTTTTCTCAGAGAGGATTCTCCGGATGGTGTCATCGAGAGTTTCGGCCTTGGGTGAATAGGTTAGCGATCTCAGGTTGGAGGTGGCTTGGTAAGGGCATGGGGCAGAAATGGTCGAAAATATTAGATTCGTAGGGGAAGTCAGGGCAAATGAAAAGGTGGGGGGAGAAAAAGGGTTTGGTTTTGGATTAACCGAGAAACCGGGTGTTGGTGGGGTATTGGGGGTGGGATGAGCCTTGGGGGTCTTGGCAGGGGTCTCCTGCCTCAAGGTCTACCGATTGGTACCCTAAAGCAGCCATCCTCTCCTCTAGGTGGCTAAGGAGTTGTGTGCTTTGGTCTCCCTGGTTGTCTTTCTCCTCTACTGTTTTCCCATGGGTGTAGATTTCCATGGTGTGAATATGGAATGGCCTAGGTATGAATGAATGCAGATTTAAATCAGTAAATAAAGCAGTAAAGAAAGCAGCAAAGGATGTGCAACCGTGTGCGACTTAAAGCAGTAAAAGATGCGATTAAAGCAGTAAAGGGTGCGCAGCTATATGCGAGCAGTAAAGGATGCGCAGCCGTGTGTCGGTGTTGAAAAAAAAATCCGCGTGTGTGGGGGTTCTTCGGGGATTCGGATCGGATGCGTGCCCTGGCGGGCTCGGTCGGATCGTCTTCTTGGAAGGGGTGAGGGTGTCGTTCCTGGTCGAGGCGCCCGACAGCAGCTCAAGAGGATTCAAGGGGGTTTTGTGATCACCACCTGCTTTTTCTAAAAACAGGAAAGGGTTTGGGTCGGATTTGTTCGCCTACGTGGGGAGTTTGTGGGGTCTCCGCTCTGAGACACGGATATACCGTACACAGAGGTGAAAAACAGGTAATCCTATTCTGCTTCCGGGGCTTGACTAAAGGAGTCTTGGGACAAAGGAGTGTGGGTGGGGTGTAGGTGTGGGGCGGCTAGTGTGTTTGAGCCGTCTGGATTGGGGCGGCTAGGTAGGGTTAGCCGTCCAGGGTCTGGGGGAATTTGGGCAGGACTTTGGTAGGAAAAGGGTGGGGTCTTGGGCAGAGGCTAAGCTAGGTTTAGCCTGGGTTTCTGGAGGGTGGGTGAGAGGGTATTTTATGTAGGGAATGGGTGTTTCTCTCACAAAAGGGGCTCTCTCTCTCTCTCTCTCTCTTGGGATTCCTAGTGGTGGAAGGGTTTGAACAAGTGGGGATGGTGGATTGGTGGTGTTTTGTGGATTTGTTGATGTTGTGGATTCTTGTTGTAAGGCTTGGGACCTCCTCTATTTATAGTAAAAGAGGGGCAGGGGAAGATCCAGGGGGTAATGGAGTGGATGGCTTCGATTGGACCTCTCATTAATTCTCTGGTTCTTCTGTCAGAGACCAGGTGAAGGGCGGCTAGTGCTAACTAGCCGCCCGGGATGGGGCGGCTACTTCCTGGTAGCCGCCCCTATCATGACCTGCCAAACGTCCCATCTCTGACAAGCGGTGGCTTGGGTCGGCTACTTGGTTTGATCCGACCAAGAGAGGGCGGCTAAAGGTCATGACCCGCCGCAATGATCAGCATTTAATATTGCTTTATGTCCCATCCAGGGGACTGGTCCAAAGTCGGCCAGAGGGCGGTTAGGGGGGGCGGCTAGTGTAAACTAGCCGCCCAGTGAGGAGCGGCTAGTTAGGACTAGCCGCCCCTTTCCAGGGACTTTAGGTTTTTAGGGTTTTGGTTTTTAGGGTAGGTTTAGGTTTAGGTCCAGGCTAGGGTTCGGTTTAGGGTTAGGGTTTGGGCTAGGGTTTGGGGTTAGGTCAAGGTTTAGGGTTTCCGGTTTAGGTTTAGGTCAAGGCTAGGGTTAGGGTTTAGGGCTAGGTCAAGGTTTTAGGGTTTCCGGTTTAGGTTTAGGTCAAGGCTAGGGTTAGGGTTTAGGGATAGGTCAAGGTTTAGGGTTTCCGGTTTAGGTTTAGGTCAAGGCTAGGGTTAGGGTTTCCGGTTTACCGAACCTTTGGTTCTCTATTGGTGTCCACTTGTGGGATATTTCCGTGTGTTACTTGAAGTATTTCCATCTCTCTGGATAGTCAAAATTGGGGTATCTACAATTGTCCCTCATCGGACGGAGTCTTTGCGCGGAGCGAGAAAGACTTCGTCCGATGATAAGGAAAGAGATCCCTATTTTGGCTGGCCCGACCTTCAAGAAGTTATGCCAACACAAACAGTACTACTCGGGGAGTTGATTTAGACCGTCAAAGGCTAGGTCTTGACTTAGAATTTTTATCCGAGAGGATGATCCAGGTGGAAGGCGGGGAAAAGTAAATGGCGAGTGATCCAACCCGCGGTCGGGGTTCTTAGCTGTCGTGCACGGAGCAGCCCAGCGTCAGTTTCCTCGTGCCTACCGTTCCCGTGCTTGGGAAAACTCAGCAAGGAGGGGATATCGCCGACAGAAAGCAAGTAAAAGTTGATTTGGGTGAATTGGATCGTCCGAAGGATAAGAACTCTGGAAAAGAACCATAACTGAAGAAATTTGAATTTTGAATGGTACTGAAAGTGTGGCGAAACTTCGAGAAAGTCGTGTTTGATCAAGTAATGTCCGGAAATAAGCCAATACATGGCTGTTTGGTATGGAGAACCTTGAAATTTAGGGCTGAAAAGATTGGGAAGGGGGGTTTTTAAATGAAAGAGAAAAACTGGGAGGGGCGGCTAGTTGTAACTAGCCGCCCCGAGAGGGGGCGGCTACTCGTGGGTAGCCGCCCCTGGACTGGGTCCCTTATAACCGAAAAAGGGACCCTCTCTCTTCCCATTTTTCAAAAACGGTTTCTCTCCCTCTTCTTCTTCTTCTTTTCTTCGGTTTCAAATCCAAAAAAAACCTGATTTCTTTGCCTTTTTCTTCCTCCATTTCATCTTTAATCCTCTCTCTTTCTCTTGATTTCAAACCCTAGTTTGGGTTCTCCTTTTTCTTTTCAAACCGAGGAGATGACGAGGTCGAAGGTGTGCTTCGAGGGGGAAACGACCACGGGTGGCTTGTGGAGAGCGTAGCCCGAGCTCTTCATCATCGGAGAGCGATAGGCCGGAGGTCAAGGCCGTGGGGGAGGGTATGGGTACGACGGAGGTGCCGCCGGTGGATATTGGCGTGGGTGAGGTCGGGTATTTGCCTTCGGGGGCTGTCCCGGAGGTAGGGGGGAGTGTGATAGGCTATATACGCAAGAGGAGGCGTGGGGATCGACCGGTGGTGGCCGAGGAGGTGGTTCCGGGGGTTGGAGGATCGATTGAGGGTGCAACCGAGGGGTAGGGGTCGAGGGAGTTAGCGAGGAGGTGAGGGCGTCGTTGAATGCCCTCGTTGGGATGTTGGATAGGGAGGCCACAGAGGCCAGGGCTGAGGAGGAGGAGAGTAGGGCTATGGGGCCTTTGCGGAGTTTATCTCCGGCGTGGGGAGGGTGGAGGGGATAGGAGAGGCTAGGGACGGGGCCGGGGAGGCCGAGGGTATGGGTATTGGGGCCGCCGAGGCCGGTGGGTGTTGGGGCTGAGGCCGAGGAGGCCGTGTTCGAGGAGGATGAGGAGGAGGATGACGACGGGATGGACGATCCCGACGAGGTCGAGGTGGACGCTCCTGGGTCCACACGGGCCGTGGTATGTTCCTAATCCTTTAGTCTTAGCCTTTTATTTTGTGTATATGCATGTGTTTTGGTTGGTATGAACAGGTCGTATATGTGTATTTATACTTGTATGTGTGTTTTAAATAGGCATGCTTGTGTATAAGTTTAATCACGGTGGAATGTGTAAGTATGCTGAGATGGGTTTGTTTTTATAGGGAGGGGGACAATTTCTATATATATATATCCATGTTTGTTATATGCATATAAAGGAGAGAGAAATGATATAGCTAATATGCTTGCATGCAATACTTTTCTATGTGTGTGTGGTTTCGTACGTGTTTTTGATCGTGGTAGAGCATGAGGGGGTGTATGCATGCATTTCATGGGTTCGAGCTCTATATTGCGGTATTGCTTAGGTGTGTTTAGGGGAGGTATAAGCATGATAGGCTTGATGTAAGAAAGTGTGTGAGTGGTGACCACGGTGGGATGTATTTGATATTCGTCTAGCATGCGTGATCATATGAGGAGTGTAGCTTCTTACTTTCATGCTTTTGTTTCTTTTTTTAGCATGTGGAAGTTTCATTTCGCTAAGCATGGTTTAAAATGATTTCGTAGATTTGGACTCTTACCTCTCGCTCGTTTTTAAATTGACCCATGTTCCCTTCGTTTGTTTTGTAGAAGCCGAATCGTATCAGGGCTTTATGGCACGGGACGAAGAGATGGTACGACGCCTTGGGGCAGGAGGAGAGGAGTTTGGGGATGGAGCGGGCTTCCGTTCCTTTTTTCTGATCGAGCCATTCCACGTCCACCGTCCATATGTGGAGGCCTTGGCGGAGAGATGGGATCCGGAGAGTTGCACGTTCATCCTCCCTACCGGTGCTGTCATGCCGACGCTCGAGGACGTCTATCGGATCACCGGCCTTCCAGTTCTGGGGGAGGCAGTGATCGCGGCCGCCCTAGCTGACTACAGGGGGCTTTTCGAGAGTTGATCGGGGAATGGGAGTTCGTGGAGCGGGAGCGGACGCTGAACCGGATCCCTTTGGGGCGGCTTTTGGGGCAGTACGGCCTCGGTTCCTTTACAGAGCACCAGAAGGGCGAAGCTGCAGCTAGCTTTGAGAGGAGGCGGGCGATGATCGAGGCGAGAGAGGCGGCCGCGTGCCCACAGAGGGCACGGAGGGAGTTGAGAGCGTTCTTCCTCTACTTCTTTGGCCGGGTCCTCTTTTCGACGGCCTCTGATAAGGTTTCTTCGCACTCCCTTCTGCTGATGAGGGACCTGGAGGGCATGGGGCGCTATGCTTGGGGAGCGGCGATGCTCGCCCATCTCTTTGCGGAGCTCTCGAAGAAAGTCAAGAGGGCCGGGGGAAAGAACCTTGGTGGCTTTGCGCCATTTCTTCAGGTACGTGTAAGTGAGCGGTAAATGTCTTTTCTTTGGCTTTAGCTCTCTTTGATCGTGACGATTCCCCTCTTGTTTTGCTAGATCTTTGGGTACGAGCATTTCTCCATTGATCGCCCGACTTTGGCTCCGTTCGATCATGCCCTCCCTTGGGCCATGAGATGGGAACCCCGGGGATCTTCCCGCTTGCACCGCCTCGCCCAATTCCGAGAGGCCTTCCGCGGTTTGTCGGAGGAAGAGGTATGAGTTTTCTTTGAATTTCTTTGGTTTGTACTTGGTTTTCTTTTTGACTAAGCACTCTTCCTATCTTTCGATGCTTTTTAGATGACGTGGAGGCCTTACTCGGAGGAGGTTCCCGAGGCCCTGGTGCGAGACGTCTGGCTGATCTACTTCAATGAGGTCGTGTTCCATGCGATCAGCCGGGTCGTCCGCCAGCTTGGGTACCATCAGTGGGTGCCCGATCCTCTTCCGCGGCGCCCTTCGATTCCGGTGGCCGGGATTCCTCGGGACACGAATCTCCCGAGGAACTATGCGACGTATGTGGCGGGATGGATGAGTCGAGGCGTCTTGGTGGAGCGTCGTCCTGAGGTGACTTCGAGTGACGAATACCTAGCTTGGTATCGTCGGGAGTATGCGGATATCCTCGGGACGATGGAGGAGGAGATCCCGGACGCTTATGTAAGTTGAAAATCCTTTTTCCTTTCCTCGTTCTCTTTTGCTTGAGCATCTTCTGAATGGTATTTCTTTTTGTAGGTTGAGTTGAATGAGATGGAGAAAAGGCTCAAGACCGCCAATGAGCACCTCCAAGCGCGGGCCAGACAGATAGAGGCCTTGCGGGCACAGAGAGGACGCTTGCAGGGCCAGGTCCGGGTCCTTGAGGCTCAGGTGGATGCTCTGTCGAGAGCGAGGGCTGACGGTGCTTCCTCTTCTTCCGTTCCCCTCCTTCCGTGGTTTCCGAGCAGGAGCTCGAACTGACGAGGGAATTGGATGTGGCCCGAAGTGAGTTGACGGCCATACGGATGGAGTTGGGCCAGGCAAGGGGCAGGGCTTCTCGGGCTGAGGAGGAGGTGGACCGGCTGAGGTCCATGGTGGCCTTGAGAGAGGAGGGGTTCATTACCCTAGGCCGTGAGAGGGACTCCCTTCAGATGAGGGTGTCGGAGTTGGAAGCTTCGGCGGGCGTTCCTGGAGGTTTGATGGGAGACCTGGTTCGTTCTCTCCAGGCGGCCGGGGATAGGGATCGAGAGGCGGTCAGGGCGTCGGAAGCGAGGGCGCGGGAGTTGGAGGAGAGGTTGAGGGCCGCTGAGGATCGGGCCAGAGGGACAGAGAGTCGCCTCCGACAGAGATTGGAGAGGAGAGACAGAGACATGCAGCAGGTCCGTCTCTGGGAGGCCACTATGAGGGGGAAATTGGTTGGAGGGGGCTCTATGACCGAGGCGGACCTTGATCTTCTTCCACTTGAGCCTGACCATTCTCTCTCGGCTTCCTTGGCTACCGGGGCCACCTTCAGCCGTGCCTCTCGTCCTTCGGTGTCTCGGAGTCGTGGGATATACGCGAGGGCCGCGTCTTCGGTTCGAGAGACTCCTGCTGCTCCCGATGTTCCAGAGGTTCAGTCTTCTCCTCATCCGCCGCTCCCTTCTCAGCCAAGTCAGGACGTTCCTCCTACTCAGCCTCCAGCGGATGACGATATGTCGAGGTATAGCTTCTTTGTGTCTTGGTTTTAAGTAGAAGAATAGTATATATGCGATGAATTCAAGCTTTTCTTCTTTTATTTTTGGTTTTAGGTGATATTTTGGTGAGGTATAGCTCAAGACTTTCGGATTTTGGAGCGTCTCGAAGGAAAAGATTCCCCTTTTTTATGCCCTCTCTTAGGTTTTTAGAAAAACAGTCTATGCTTGTGGTTTTGGGTAGGACAATTTAATCATTCTCCTTTGTATGCATGTCTTTTGGAATAGTTAGTATGGATGTTCATGGATATGTATGTATGTGTAGATGAATCTGGATTTTTATAGGTTTGATTCATGGATGGGTGTAGGTTTTGATATATAATTAGTTTTAGCATGGTATCTATACAGGTTTTGCGTATGAATATGTGTATGAAATGTGTACATGCAGGTTTTGGAAAGAATTTGATTGTAATAGGTAAAGAAGTGTTGAAGAGTTGATTTGGATATGGAATGATATAACTGAAAGGGGTGCAGGCAAGGGGCAGCTAGTGTAAACTAGCCGCCCAGTAAGGGGCGGCTAGTTAGGTTTAGCCGCCCCCTGCCTGGGGCAAACTTACCTGAGACAAAGGGCAGGGGCGGCTAGTCGAGCTTAGCCGCCCCCTGCCTGGGGCAGTTTGGTCCTGCTGCTCCTGTCTGCTGCTGCCGCTGAAAGTCTTTGCGACCGTTCTAACCTTCAATACCTATAAAAACATTCTTTCCATGGACCAAGTGTTAAATCTGTCCAGATTGTGCCCCTGCACTGACTTTCGAGCCCTTCTTGCTTGAATTGTCAAGGGCTACAATCCATCTTAAGGCGAAATGGAAATATAAATGCGAGAAAGTAAAGTGCGGGAGACCAGGCTTTAGTGCGCAAGGAAGGGATTCCAAGTGCGTGAGTGAAGAAGAACTTATGTGTAGGAGGTGGGGACAATTTCTTCTCACGCATGTGCGGAAGGGCGTGAGGTGAGTGGGGACAATTCTCACATGAGTGGGGATAATTTTAAATTTCGTGGGGACAATTCTCATATGAGTGGGGATAATTCTAATATTCGGGGGGGGGGGGGGTTAACTTTAATGTTTCAAGAAAATCGGATGCTAAGGTGTTTTGGAAAAGGGAAATGCAAGCTTATACGTAAGTGTAAGTGGCATAAGGGGGCATTTTAGTTCTCCAATGACCTTTTTTAGGTGAGAGGGCAATGCTCTCGATTTTCACAAGTAAAAGACACCATCAAGTCCCCGTGGAGGAGCCCTTGTGGTCATTCATGTCCAAACCAGGATTGTATTTGAGAGGTATAAGCCTTAGGCGTCGACTTTCCTGGGTTCATGGTTTTCAAATGCTTAATCGTATTATTCTAAACATGCTGAAAAATCCATGAATGTACCAAGAGTCAAGTCAAATAAGCTTCCTTTGGATAGGCAAGTTTCTAAGTGAACTCGTGTGAGTGTGTGTGTAGGTGTAAACCTGGACGTGATCTACCCTTGGTCAAAATTTCGCTTTTCCCGGTGGACATAGCTCAATTTTGAACCCCCATTGCAAAAAAAATAAAAGGGGAGAGGGTGAATGAGGTAAGAGTAATATCTTCCTTTCGGGCAATATTTTAGAATTGTCCCAGTCTAGCACATGTCTTACTTCCTAGGTCCCTCTGGCTTTCTTCTTTTTACCTCTTCTTTATTTTTGGGTGGAAAGTACAGTCCGTTGTTTGGATCTGTACTGGTATAGCCGTTGTTTAGCGTATACCGTGCGTAAAGGCGTGAAAGCCTGCTAAATAGAGAGTTTAACCCGTTCACTTGGGTGTTTGGCCTCTCCTTGCCTGATTTTCTCTTTTTGCTTTTTTTTTTTGTTTTGATTTGAGGGGGGGGGGCTCTTCTATTTTTCACCCCGATTCTTTTCATGCTTCCCCTCTAGAAGTGTTTATATAGTGCCAGAGCCAGTTTTTGGGACATATGCTAGGTCCGGGTAACTCCTCATTTTGACCTAGGGTTAATACGAGCGGGGCGGAAATAAGGGATATTTTGCTTTGGGAGTTTTTAAATTGTCCCAGTCCACGGGGTAGGCAATTTTTCTTCTATCAGGCAAATCTAGTCCAGTTATACGTGTGTGAAGGGAATGACATGATTTGGCGGAAACGTGTTCAAATAGATACGAGTTTATCTTTGAGAGTCTTACAATTCTATCATCAAGTACTAAACGCTGGAAATCGCAGGAAGGAAGAATAATAGTTCTTAAGTATTGAAAGCTTTTCATGCATGGAATTTCTTCAGATAAAGTGCATTCCACGAACCTGGAACCTCGACTCCTTCGGCATCTACCAGGCGGTAGGCATTCCCGGAATAGGCATGGGTGATCACATAGGGTCCCTCCCATGTGGGTTGCAGCTTTCCTCTCGGGTGGGGCTGTCTTGATGGCATGATTTGCTTAAGTACTAATTCCCCGATTTCGAATTTTCTTTTTATCACCTTCTTTTCAAATGCCCTTGCCACCCTTCTTTGGTAGGCCTCGTAGTATCGTATATATTTTTGCAAGCGTGAAGACAGATGCATACTTATGGTTTTGAAAAGGGGCCTGTGTCGGCGAATAGATATGTTTTTGGAAAGAGAATGGGGATAAAGTTTTGGAAAACGGTTTTGTTTTTATAAGGAAAGTATGGAAAGACAGTTTGTAAGACGTTTTTCGGCGGAAATCATGGAAGTACGGCTTTGTAAAATATTTTGCTTTGAAGAAAGGTGTGGAAGCGCAGATTTGGAAAACATTTTTGTCGTGAAGAAGAGTGTGGAAATGTAGTTTGTAAATATTTTTTTTTTTTTTTTTTGGAAAATATGTAAAGAAAGTGTGGGAAAGTGTTTCATTTTTTGTTGGAAGCACGGAAACACGGTCTTTGTAAAACTTTTGTTTTGAAGGAGAGTGGAAAATATGTTTTAGAAAACATTTTTTTTTCGTTTTGGTTTTTAAAGAAGAGTGGAAATAAAGCTAGAAATAAGTATGTTCAGCGTTGGGGAATGAAAGCTGATCGGCATGTATTTTTTTGTTGGATTTTGGTTTCTTTTTAGGAAAGCAGGTAAACAAATATGTACAGGGTGATGAAAGACGAAAGCTGGTAAACAAATATTTTGATCTTTTGATTTTTAGAAAAGGCTGTAAACAAATATGTACAGGGTGAAAACGAAAGCTGGTAAACAAATATTTTGATCTTTTCGATTTTTAGAAAAAGCTGTAAACAAATATGTACAGGGTGAAAATGAAAGCTGGTAAACAAATATTTTGATCTTTTCGATTTTTAGAAAAGGCTGTAAACAAATATGTACAGGGTGAAAACGAAAGCTGGTCAACAAATATTTTGAGTTTTCTTCTTTTTTTTTTTGTTTTGTTTTTTTTTTTTTTTGGAAAGCCGTAAACTATGTACAGGATTTGAAAACTTACCCGGGAGGATCAATACCTGGTTCTTGAATTTGTATTGCCTCCTCGGGTCGGCTTCTTTTTGATGGCCGGCTGATGTCTGGTGGGGGTCCCCTGTTCCCAAATTCTCCCTCCCTGAGTCTCTTTAGGGGCCTCCCTTGATGGAGCAGTTCTTCGTCTGTGGCGCCTGGTTGCCAACATGCGAGCACCTCTAGCCGGATGCGCATGGCACAGACGCTCCAATTCCGGGCCTGAGTACTATTAGAGCGCGCCTCTCCCCATATGGATATTACTTTCCCGCGGTACGGGAAGCGAAGACATTGGTGTCGGGTGGATGAGACGGCTTCGATGCTGTTGAGCCATGTCCTCCCAACAATCAGAGGGTGGGGCGATTGAATGTTCATCACCATGCAGTTAACGATGGTGGAGACTGGGCCGATCTTCAGTGGGAGCGTGACCAGTCCGCAAGCGTTCTTGCGTGTGCTGTCGAAGGCATAAATGTATTCGTCTGAGGGCTCCAATCTGGGAACCCGGCCTTCTAGCTTTTGGTAGGCGGAATATGTAAGGACGTTAGTTTCCGCTCCCGTGTCAATGAGAATGTGCTGGAATTCCCTTCCCCCGAGTATGGCGGTGATAGCGAGGGGTGCGGAACGTGCTCTGGCTTTTGCGACTTCATGGGGGAGGAAGGTGATCGAGTTGGGCTCCGCAAGATTGCTTGGTGGACGCTGGGTCCTGGCCGCTTCTTCTGAGGGAGAGTTGTTGTCATAAGGGGACCCAAGTGGGCTACCGCCTTCATTCTCATTCCCCGGTCGGAGGGCTAAGGTGAACATATTGTGTATTGCCCAATTGTTCTCGTTCTCGTATTGGAGGCGTGCTTCTCCCCAAATTGTCAGTACATGATTCAAGAAGGGCAGTCGAAGGCATTGGTGCCGGGGGAACAGATAGCTTGGATGCTGTCTAACCACAATCGCCCCAGCATCAATGGGTACCTCGTGTCGATGTCGGCCACGAAGCAGGCTACTTCGCAGATGAGAGGCCCGACGGATAGCTCGAATGTTTCGGGGCCGCGGAGAGTCTTCCCAGTATGGTTGAAAGCTTGGATAGTATGGTGGGCCGGTTGGATGGGAGGACGGCCTAGTCCGGGTATCTTCTGGTAAGTGGAGCACGTCATTATGTTCATGCCCGATCCTGGGTTTACAAAGATGTTGTTCAGCCACAACATCTGAAGTCGTCCGCGGATGTGTAGGGGATAGACTCGCAGTCGGGGATCTTGGAGGTCCTGGTCAGTGAATGAAATGGTCATTGGGCGGCGGGGGCCATTGACAGTGTCGGTACTCTTGGAGGACCCGTTGTCATCCGGATGCAGATCATCCGACGTACATTCCCCTCCTTCGGGTCCTTCGCTAGCTCCTTCGGGGATCTCCTTGAATGGCTCTTCTTCTTCGTCTTCTCCCGGGTTTTCTAGTCCGCTTTCGTCGGACTCGATGTTGATGACTGCGGGAAGGGCGAGGACTGTGTCTTCTTCTTCGCCATAGAGTATGGCGAGGTCATGGTCGTCGAGGTTCAGCTGGAAGGGCTCGTTCTGCTCCTCCTCCTCGGACTCTTCGGATAGGCTGCCATCAGTAGCATCTTCCGAGCTGCTTGGTTCTGGCGATGGTTGTCTCCCTCTCCTGATCATGTTGACCGCGTGGGCTCTAGATGTGGAGGCTTGGGTATGACCTGGCAAGGGGTCAGTTAATATGCCAAGTGGCTTGGGTGCTTGGGGATTTCCCTGGCTCAGATGGCCTTTGATCATGGCCCAGTCAAGGCGCCTGTCATCATTAAGATCATAAACGAAGTCCCGAAAAATAATGCATTGTTCTACGGTATGGCCATATTGTTGATGATATTGACAGTAACGCGCCGTGCTGGCCCCGGGTAGTGAAGGCCTGGCGTCGGGGAGGGAGATACTATTTGTGTCCAACATCACCCTAAAGATCCTAGTTAAAGTTTCTGGGAGGGGAGGGTAAGAGTCCCTCTTTCCCATTCGTCTTTGGTCGTAGGATGCGGGAGGCCTAACCTCGTTATAAGAGCTTTGTATGGGCTGCCTAGGGGTTGGATTTTGTGCTCTTGGGGGAGCAGAGTAAAAGGGAGCCCGAGTTTGAGTTTGGCTCTGGATTATAAGGCTCTGGAGTGGGAAATTTTGGACTGTGGGGTTTTGTCGTATTGGCACGGGGACGGGTACTGATCGAGGGGTAAAATTTTGATTAGCTTGCCGAGGCGGCGCATATCAGGATGAACCGGGCGTGTACTGTCTCAGAGCTGTTCCTCGGTCAGGAACTCGCGCTCCGTTCGGGTAGAGTGCCGATACTTGCCTAATGATCCCCTCTACCGTGGGGGTTTGCGCCTTACGAGGCGGTTGTCCAACCCTATGGCTGATAGGTGGGGACTGGGTTTGTACTGCTGGGGCTGCACAACGGGAAATCCTGTTGTGGCGGTCAATCAGAAGTTGATACGTAGTGCAGTCTCCGTAAGAAAGGCTCGTACAGAGCTCTGGACTCAGGCTCTGTAACATCATGTCAATTTCTTGACATTCTGTGAGTTGCAGACCGGTTCGGTGGACAAGGGTGCGCCACCGAGACACGTATTGTTCGAATTCCTCCCTAGGTCTCATTCTCTCTACGGTTAGATCTGAAATAGAGGGGGTCCTAATCCTCTGGTAACCGTAGCGGCCCAAGAATTTCTCGCTTACAGCCAAGAAATTTGACAAGTGATCTACAGGGAGGGTGGAGAACCATTGTAGTGCTTCTCCTTCCAATGATTTCTGGAAGAGGAAGACTAGTAGAGGTTGATTATCTAGAAACGGGCGTGCGTCTAGATAAAAGGCAGTTAAATGAATGTCTGGGTCTCCACGACCGTTGTACCGGCGGAATTTGGGGATTTTGAATCCCTCCGGTAGGTGGACTGACGGGATTTGTCTCAGGTTATGTAGAGACATGTGTTTGGGGGCCGAGGGACCAGTCTCGGAGAGAATTCTCCGGATGGTATCGTCCAGTGTTTCTCCCCGGGGAGGGCTGCCTAGCGGTCCCGGGTTTGGGGTGGTCTGGTAGGGACCTGGGGTGGAAACGGCTGGGAACATTGGATTCGCGGGGGAAAGGGGGGTGAACGAAAAGACACTCGGGTTGACCGAGTGACTGGGTGTGGATGGGGCTTTGGGAGTGGATTTAGGGGTTTCGACAGGGGTTTCCTGTCTCGAGGTTTTGGCATGACGGTAGTCAGCGAGGTCATGAAACATGTCCTCTACCGTTTGATACCCTAGACTAGCCATCCTTTCCTCTAGATGGGTCAGGAACTGTGTGGCCTGACCCTCTTGGTGATTCCTTTCCTCTAATATCTCCTCTTCTATGTGGGATTCCATGACGTAGAGTGGGGATGAATGCAGATTGAAAGCAGTAAATAAAGCAGTAAAGGATTGCGCAGCTGTGTGCGACTTACGAAAGCAGTAAAGGATTGCGCAGCTGTGTGCGACTTACGAAAGCAGTAAGGGATTGCGCAGCTGTGTGCGGCTTACAAAGCAATAAAGGATGTTATAATGCACAGTAGAAGAGGAATTAATTCAAGGAGTGAGAAACTCTAACCTTCCTAGAGGGTTGATAGCATTTTAGTCAAGCTTGTAAAAGGGGGCAGAAGAGGATTACCTTTTGTTGTTTTTCACGAGGGAGGTCCCACCGTGATCGCCAGATTTTGTCGGTGTTGAAAAAAAAATCCGCGTGTGTGGGGGTTCTTCGGGATTCGGATCGGATGCGTGCCGTGGCGGGCTCGGTTGGATCGTCTTCTTGGAAGGGGTGAGGGTGTCGTTCCTGGTCGAGGCGCCCGACAGCGGCTCAAGAGGATTCAAGGGGGTTTTGTGATCGCCACCTGCTTTTTCTAAAAACAGGAAAGGGTTTGGGTCGGATTTGATCGCCTACGTGGGGAGTTTGTGGGGTCTCCGCTCTGAGACACGGATATACCGTACACAGAGGTGAAAAACAGGTAATCCTATTCTGCTTCCGGGGCTTGACTAAAGGAGTCTTGGGACAAAGGAGTGTGGGTGGGGTGTAGGTGTGGGGCGGCTAGTGTGTTTGAGCCGTCTGGATTGGGGCGGCTAGGTAGGGTTAGCCATCCAGGGTCTGGGGGAATTTGGGCAGGACTTTGGTAGGAAAAGGGTGGGGTCTTGGGCAGAGGCTAAGCTAGGTTTAGCCTGGGTTTCTGGAGGGTGGGATGAGAGGGTATTTTATGTAGGGAATGGGTGTTTGTCTCACAAAAGGGGCTCTCTCTCTCTCTCTCTCTCTTGGGATTCCTAGTGGTGGAAGGGTTTGAACAAGTGGGGATGATAGATTGGTGGTGTTTTGTGGATTTGTTGATGTTGTGGATTCTTGTTGTAAGGCTTGGGACCTCCTCTATTTATAGTAAAAGAGGGGCAGGGGAAGATCCAGGGGGTAATGGAGTGGGTGGCTTCGATTGGACCTCTCATTAATTCTCTGGTTCTTCTGTCAGAGACCAGGTGAAGGGCGGCTAGTGCTAACTAGCCGCCCGGGATGGGGCGGCTACTTCCTGGTAGCCGCCCCTATCATGACCTGCCAAACGTCCCATCTCTGACAAGCGGTGGCTTGGGTCGGCTACTTGGTTTGATCCGGCCAAGAGAGGGCGGCTAAAGGTCATGACCCGCCGCAATGATCAGCATTTAATATTGCTTTATGTCCCATCCAAGGGACTGGTCCAAAGTCGGCCAGAGGGCGGTTAGGGGGGGCGGCTAGTGTAAACTAGCCGCCCAGTGAGGGGCGGCTAGTTAGGGCTAGCCGCCCCTTTCCAGGGACTTTAGGTTTTTAGGGTTTTGGTTTTTAGGGTAGGTTTAGGTTTAGGTCCGGGCTAGGGTTCGGTTTAGGGTTAGGGTTTGGGCTAGGGTTTGGGGTTAGGTCAAGGTTTAGGGTTTCCGGTTTAGGTTTAGGTCAAGGCTAGGGTTAGGGTTTAGGGCTAGGTCAAGGTTTTAGGGTTTTCGGTTTAGGTTTAGGTCAAGGCTAGGGTTAGGGTTTAGGGCTAGGTCAAGGTTTAGGGTTTCCGGTTTAGGTTTAGGTCAAGGCTAGGGTTAGGGTTTCCAGTTTACCGAACCTTTGGTTCTCTATTGGTGTCCACTTGTGGGATATTTCCGTGTGTTACTTGAAGTATTTCCATCTCTCTGGACGGTCAAAATTGGGGTATCTACACCGTGTGCGACTTAAAGTAGTAAAAGATGCAATTAAAGCAGTAAAGGGTGTGCAGCTGTGTGCGACTTAAAGCAGTAAAGTGTGCACAACTGTGTGTGACTTAAAGCAGTAAAAGATGCAATTAAAGCAGTAAAGGGTGCGCAGCTGTGTGCGGCTTAAAGCAATAAAGTGTGTTGTGATGCATAGTAGAGGAGGATCTTACTTGAGGGGTGGAAAATTCTAGCCTTCCTAAAGAGGTGATGGCTTTCTAGTCAAGTTATGGAATGAAGCAAAGAGGATTACCTTTTGTTGTTTTTCACAAGGGAGTCCCACCGTGATCGCCAATTTGTCAGTATGTAAAACTGGGGGTTTCTGCGAACTTGGTCCTGGTCCGTCTCGCGACTAATCAGATCACCGCCCGGAGAGTCGTTCCTGAGCCGCCTGACTGCTTCTCAGAAAAGACGGGGTTTGTCGTTTGTGATCGCCACCTGTTTTTTCAAAAAGCAGGAAAAGTTGGTGTTGGATTTGATCGCCTTGCCGGGGGAGTTTGTGGGGTCTCCTCTCTAAGACACGGATATACCGTACACAGAGGTGAAAAACAGGTAATCCTACTCTGCTTCAGGGCTTAACTAGAGGAGATATGGGACTAAAAAAGGGTTAGGAGGGGGTCGGCTAGTGGGAATTAGCCGCCTGGTAGGGGACGGTTGGTTGGGACTAGCCGCCTGGTACCTGGTTCTGGGCTTTCTGGATTTGGGCAGAACCTAGGTAGGGAAGTGTTTTGGCTTTGGCTAGGGTAGTGGTAATGAGGATTGAAAGTGGTGTTGGTGGTTTCCTCTCCTAGATTTGGGCAGCACCTAGGTAAGAATTTGGATTTGTTTGGCTAGGGCTAAGAGTGGTTTAGGACAATGGTTTAGAAGGGGGTTTATGGAGAGTGGAATTTGATGGGGAATGACTTTCCTTCTCTCTCAACTAAGGCTCTCTCCCTCTCTCCCTCTCTCTCTCTTTCTCTCTTTCTCTAACACACACTTTGGAAATGAAAATAGCCACCCTTTGGTTCTCACCCCTACCCCTCCTTTTATAGTAGAAAAGGGTGCATAGGATTATTCTTTGGGCAATAGCATGGGTTGAGTAAGAGAGTGAAGCCAAGTAACCAACATTGCAAAAAGCGCACTCTATCATCCATTGGGTAATAGCATGGGTTGGACAAAAGGGTGAGGCTAAGTAACTTCACACCTAAGTAAAGTTGGTTTATGCTTTGGGTGAGTCCATATGTGAGCCGGCTACCCTAATTCAGCCGCCCGGGCAGGGACGGCTAGTTAGGAGATGCCGCCGGTATTAAGGCCTACCAAACGTCAAATCTCTGACAAGCGGTGGCTTGAGGTGGTTACTAAGGTTGAACCGTCAGAGAAGGGGCGGCTAATTGGAACAAACCGTCGCAATCATCAGCATTAAATGCTGGTTTATGTCCCATCTAAGAGAAGCGGTTGGGGGCGATTAAGGGGCGGCTAGTTGAAACTAGCCGTCCAAGGAGGGGCGGCTACTTTCAACTAGTCACCCGGCTTCTGGTCACTTAATTTTTCTAAGTGTTGTGGCCATGGTTTCTCCTTTTGTTCCTTTAATTCGCTAAAGTAGTTTTCTATTTGATCCAAATGTGGTCATTTAAAAATGTTACTTGAAGTATTTTTGTCTTTTTGGACGGTCAAAATTGGGGTATCTACACCTGGCGCAGTTGTTTGTCTCAGAGATCGTTCGTCTCCATGGCACTCCGGTTAGCATCATTTCTGATAGAGACGCGAGACTCACTTCGAGGTTATAGCGTAGCCTCCAACGCGCCCTTGGTACGAACCTTCATTTCAGTACAACATTTCACACTCAGACAAACGGTCAATCGGAGAGGACGATTTAGACCCTGGAGGACATGCTGCGTACCTGCATTCTTGACTTCGGGGGTAGTTGGGAGAGGCATCTCCCGTTGGTGGAGTTCTCCTACAACAACAGCTACCACTCGAGTATTCGGATGGCACCATATGAGGCACTCTACGGCCGCAGCTGCAGATCTCCCTTGTGTTGGGACGAGGTCGGAGAGCGCCAATTGGAGGGACCAGAGATCATCCGTCAGACCTCAGAGAAGGTCAAGACGATTCGTGAGCTGCTCAGAGCCGTCAGAAGAGCTACGCTGATCGTCGTCGCCGTGAGCTCGCCTTCGAGGTTGGTGACCATGTCTTCCTGAAGGTGTCCCCGTCGAAGGGCATCTTCCGTTTCGGTGTGCGGGGCAAGCTGAGTCCGCGTTTCATTGGCCCGTTCCTCGTCCTTGAGTGGATTGGAGAGGTGGTATAACGCATAGCCTTGCCCCCACAGCTGGCTCAAGCCCATGACGTCTTCCATGTCTCACAGCTGAGGCGTTACGTCCACGATCCTACTCACGTCATCCCGTTCAAGCCGCTTGCCTTCGAGCCGGACTTGTCTTTCGTGGAGCATCCAATCGAGATCCTGGATCAACGCCAGAGGAGGCTCCACACCAAGACCGTCCAGTTGGTTAAGGTGCGATGGCAGCACCGTTCTGGTGCCGAGGCCACCTGGGAGTGCGAGGACGCCATGCGTGACGCATATCCACATCTTTTTCCATCTTAGATGTTTTTGTATTAAATTTTGTGGATAAAATTTCCTAAGGGGGGAAGAATATTATATATGTGTCACTTTTTAGCCTATTGGTCACCTATGAGTCATTTCTGGCCATTTTCAAAATTTTCGTTCTTCGATCAGAGTCGCTAAAATTTTGGCTTTTAGCAATCTGCGTGAGCTAGGGTACTCTGATTGAAATCTAACTGCACATTATGGATCCTGGTGCCATTTTATACCACCCATTATTATTTCATTGAATTCTGGTTACGTTTTAGAAAATTATGCAGTTCCGAATCGTATCTGGATTTTGGTCAATTCGGTAAAGTCAAAAGGGGAGACCTTGACCAAGTCAAATGGGAGACTATGACTAGTCAAGTGGACCATGGATTAGGTCAAGGGGTTTTATTTTTTTGTGTGGTTGGGTTGACCTAGGTTAAACCTTCCACCAACCCACTTTATGGGAATTAATTGTCCTCTCTCTCTCTCTTTTTCTCTCCCTCTCTCTCTCCCTCCCCCTTTGTAGTCGTGAATCACTTTCTCCCCTTTATTACCATGTGTAGGGACCCATACTTGTTTATGTATTGTGTCCCATGCTAGTACCATGTGTAGGGACTCATACTTGTTTATGTATTGTGTCCCATGCTAGTTTAACCATGTCTACACATACACCATGACTCATGCCAGGATAGTTCTATTCCAGGCATGTTTTCCACCCAGTTAACCATGTAATTAGTGCTTACATGTATGCATGAGTATAAGGCATGGCTAAAGTATACTAGGGTATTACAACCATGTATCATATATATGAGCCCAAGCATGCCTTAGAAAATATTATAACCTTGTTATAGCATTATTTGAATACTTACATGAGTAATTCTTTGTATAGTTATTATTTGTTATATAGTACATCTCTATATATTTTATATATGGAGCCATGAACCTTGCCTAATAAGATTAAGTAAGTGTATGATCTCTGATGGGGTCATACAAATCATCAGTCTTCCCCGCATCAGAGTTATGCGCCCTGGAGGGAATCCATGAGAATTCGTAACCTTACCGACGGCGGATCCATGAGGATTGTATCCGCGAGTGTCAAGTGCTCTCCCCTTCGTCGGCTCCGTGTCGAAGCTACCCGGATCGTAGCTGTCCTGCGAGGTGCTCCCAGACACTATTAATGACGTCGGTTGGTGCGCCCATACGTAGAGGTAGAAGTCATGGGATGCTACCAGGTAGAGGCTACTCTGGAGAAGGCTACCGTTTGACGAAAGGAGTAGACCAGCTGACCCCTTTTCTCCAATAGTCCTATGTCACCCGAGGGTGAGGGTGTAGTGGGTTTGGGTCGATACTCGACCCAATAACTTGAGTAATTGTTCCATCTGTTGGAACCTTAATCACTTGGAATAATTAATATGGTGTGGTTGGTTTGGGTTGACACCCAATCCACCAGTTTAAGTTATTGATTCAATTATTGAGACTTGATTGCTTGAAAGATTAATATGAGTTGTGCTGCATGGATTGTACCATTCACTGAGCGTGTGGCTCACCCTTCTTATATGTTTTTCTCCAGTTGTCACTGAGCCAGACCTGAAGGAGGAGCTTCCTTAGGCATTGTACCATAGCAGAGTAGCGTACGTGTTTTGGGTCTGCGAGTGTGAGAGGCCATCAGCATCCCCCTTTTCCTTGTATGTATTGCTACTCGTGCTTGTGCACTGTACTTGTATTGGATGTCTTTTGTTGTATATTGGCTCTCACATGACAATTGATTATGTATTCCGGTCTGTAAATATGTCTTTGAATTACAACTTAGTCGTTTAAGTTTCTGCTAGATGCATATATATTATGTCAGTTTCCTTGTTAACTGCTTTATTACCTTTGATGTTGTGTTGAGTCTTTTATTGATCTCGTGTATAGATTGCTGATATTATATATTTACCATGTCTCGGGGACGGCAGCCCTGGGACGTGACAGAGCCTGGCTCAACAAGCATCTGTTTATGGAATAGTTGTTGGATACTGTCTCTCTGCATCACTATTATCGATAATCAACAAATGGGCAGTCATGAAATTCCCCTATCCAGGGGCCCTAACCGCTCTGCAGTATTTTACAAGCGCATTTGGTGTCCTGGTGTGTGGGTGGTTGAAGTTTGTTGAGCATGACCGACTAGATTTACAGACAATGTGGAAATTCTTACCGGCAGCCATCATATTCTACCTCTCCCTATTTACAAATAGTGAGCTCCTCCTGGACGCCATATTCGTCGCGATTGGAGAGACTCTCTATCTTAAGCAGCCATGGTTGTCGATCAAGACATGGATGTCTTTTGTGACCATATTTGATGGAAGCGTCCTTTATGTTCTGACCGACTACCAGTTCATTCTTGCAGCATACACTTGGGCTCTGGCTTATCTGATCAGCATGTCCATTGATTTTGTGTACATAAAGCATGTGGTGATGACTATAGGGCTCAACACTTGGGGCCTGGTGCTCTACAACAATCTTGAGGCGTTGCTCTTGTTCCCACTAGAGCTGCTTATAATGGGAGAGCTTAAGAAGATCAAGCACAACATCTCTGATGAGACAAGTTGGTACTCTCTGGCCGTGGTGCTGCCTGTCGGTCTATCTTGCTTATTCGGTCTGGCCATATCATTCTTTGGGTTCTCTTGCAGGCGTGCTATCTCGGCAACAGGGTTTACAATGCTTAGCATAGTCAATAAACTTTTGACAGTCGTGATAAATCTCATAATCTGGGATAAGCATTCCACTTTGTTGGTACAGTTGGGCTGTTGATATGCATGCTTGGTGGTGTGCTTTATCAGCAAACTACGATGAAGCCTAAACCTCTTCAGTTTGAAAACAAGTCCCAGACAGGCGATGATGAGCAAAGCTTTTAGAAATCCAGACAATTTCAGAAGCCAATGCCGTTGAAGATCATAGCATGGATTCTATCGAGAACAAGTGATGAGTGTTTTTTATTCCCATTCTTTCAATAATCATTTTCAAAGCTGGCCATATCAGTAATTTTGGTATGAGAAATGAAAGTGGGTATTTGCAACTGAAGAAGTCTATGAAGCTAGCAACATGAAGCACTGTTGGAAGTTGCAAGGATAGCCCAAAGAAGATGTTACAGAGGTTTAAATTTTTTTTTGTTAAAGTTACCGTTCATTGACTAACGAGTTTCTGATTACGTGTAAACCAAATCAGGTTCTTCCCACGCTTCAGGTGGTGGTTGTTTTGGTGATGAATTAATTTTCCAACAGTATTTTTTCTGGTAACTTCATTTGTAATATTTGATGGAAGCATTGCATGTCCTGCTTGTTAAATGACAGACTATCTTTATTAAGATTACTGAAATTTCCAGGCTTCTCATATTTATCAAAAATTTTTTTCCCCAATAGCTCATAAAGCTGAGGACCATTATGAATGTGGTTGAATTGATTTTGGAATTGTGAAAGAAGTATGATGGAATGTTCAACCCCTAATTTTTTTTATATAGGTAAATAGTGGGAATGGAATCTTGGATCTCGTAATTAACTGATTTGAATTAAGTCTATCAACGGGTTGGGTCAGGTTGGGTCAACCCATTAACAAAGCCCAGGCCAAACAAAGAGAGATCGGGTCGGGTAACAAAGCCTAATCCGACAAAGAGAGATTGAAGAACTTTTTAAGGGTCTACAATGACTTCATTTTTTTTCTTTTTAATAGAGTCTAGTGTATTATAAATAGTTCTTTATTATTTTAATTTTTTAATATTTTATGAGGGAACATTTGAATACGGTTTGGATTATTATACTTTTACAGAAAGTTAAAGGTTGTAAAAATATTTCAAATGTTTAAAATTTTAAATGGTTATTTAATATTTAATTATAAATGTTTGGTTGAATCATGAGTGTTAGGTTGGATCATAAATAAAAAAAATAACATAATATTTGAGTTAGGTCAATCGGGTCCAACAAGTCTATAGGATCGGGTCGAGGTGGACCTAGACCCGACCCATTTTGATTATCGAGTCCTTCGGGTCGGGTATTTAGGCCTTTTATCTGATCGGGTCCGGATCGACCTGTGACCCGTTGATAGGCTTACTTTGAATTGGTTATTTATTTTTATAGAGCTTATACACACAGACCATTTTGCAGCCCATACACTATGATAACGTAGTATATACTACACTATCAAAGAGTATGGGGTTTTATCATAGCATATGATCCAAAAAAAAAAATTATTTTTCACCATGAAAAAAAATACACTAATGTATCTCAGCATATATTTCATTTTATATAACAATATGCATTTCAAAGGTGAGTGTATGATTTAAAAAAGAAAAGAAAAATGGGATGGATTACAATAGAGGCTGCAATAGGGATTGCATGTATATTTTTCCTTATTTTTATTTTTTAGGTTTACAAGAAGGTTTGTTTAGTTTATTTTGGGTAGCAAGAATAAAGGTAGCTGAAAATTGAAAAAAGAAAAACATTCACATTGTAGGCAAAAAATCATAACATCATTTTATTATGATTTAAGGACTAGCTTGGTACTTTTGAGAATGAGAATTTCATCTTTTTCTATATTATGTGAAAGAAATTTTGTCTAGAATATTAAAAAATAAACATAGGAATTAAAGATTTCAAACACAATTTTATTGGGAGTTAGACTGGTAGCCCTAAATAACCTAAACTGCTTCTTTCAAATTGTATAAATGGATTTCTTGAATGTTGCACTTGAAAGATATTCATACATATATTTGTAAAAGTTTTATTCCTGATAAATGGGGATAAAATGGATAGTAGTTGGGACATTATGCTAGATGATTTAAGCTAGAGCTTTATAATAATGTGTATATATCTACTTTTTAACTAGTTGTTTTCGACTGGCCGTCTTAGCTCAGTTGGTAGAGCGCGTGGCTTTTAACCACGTGGTCGTGGGTTCGAGTCCCACAGACGGCGTTTCTAATTTGACTTTCATTTTTTCAGACGTGGGTTAAGTCGAGTAATTACCGTCAAGTACAGGGGTTTTTATGTATCAAATTGTTAAGGTAGATAGGCGACGCGTGTCCAACTTACATGCGTTCACGAGGGTTCGAGTCCCACAGACGGCGTTTTCTAATTTGACTTTCATTTTTTCAGACGTTGGTTAAGTCTAGTAATTACCGTCAAGTACAGGGGTTTTTATTTATCAAATTGTAAAGGTAGATAGGCGACGCGTATCCAACTTACATGCGTTCACGAGGGTTCACTGTACTCGTCTATGTGATTTAGATTATGAGAATAAATTATTAAATTTATTTAATTTTAAGAGATAAAAAATTCATTTATATTTAGATTCGTTAAAATTATAACAAAATAAGGATGAATATTAGATAGAACAAAAATTTTCATTTTTATATTAAAATTAAAACAATTATTCGCACTTTATCCCAATTATACACGACACGAAATACATATTTCGATTTAGATTGATTAAAGGAAAAGAAAACAAATACTCGATTTCAGTTTTGTGGGATTAGAGAAAAAGAAAACAATTACTCGATTTATTTTTTGTATTTGCGACCTGTTTGTGATGCAATCAATAACGATCCTTTCATGTTAGGCTATTTCAATTTAAATAAAATATTCTGATCTGAGTCGAGAATGTTTAATCTTTTATATTCATTTTTTAATCCTCATGTACATTTGTGAGATGAGATATTTTAATTTAAATTCATATATATGTCCACTATATCTAAATTATATATGCAGTTTGTGTTTAGATTCGATTTGTATAATCGTTTATGTTGTTTATGCATATAATTATGCATATTAAATCATTCAGCATATTTTAGTCTTGCATAATCATTTTTCAACTCACATACATTTGTCTAATGTGAAAATTTTTTAATAACGATTCTAGATACATGTAATGTGTATCTGAATAATTTATCGAGTCCAATGTGTTGTATGTTATGTTTTTTCTAATGGATTTGATTAATGTGTATCCGAATAATATTTAATTGTTTTTGTCATATATATTTAAAGATATTTATTAATCATATACATGTTTGTAAATCATTTTTCTCATATACAAAATGAACAATGCGCATAAGATACCTTTGACGATTGTATCTGTATTTGAAATTTTTTAGATACATCGGTATCTAAAAAAAATTATATAAGACTGTATCCAAATCTGTATATGTATATGAAAAATTAATATACTCATTTGTATATGAAATTCTAATATATTCATCTGTATTTGTAGCTGTATCTGGAAAAAAAATGGAGATAGAGGTCAGAGGAGGTAAAGGCCGGAGGATGACTCGAAAGGTAGTTGATTCACCTCTTATATAATAGAGGGGACGAGAGGAATCCAAGAGTGGTGATGTCGGTCGCCGGAGATGAGGAGACTGGTTGGAATGAATTTTTGAAGCGGGAGTCTTAAGAGGATAAAAAAGAAATTTTTTAGAGGGAGTGCTATGAGGCGGTTATATAGGGATTTGTTTTTTTGGGAGTGAAACTCAAAAATTAAATAAGGGTAGTATTGTCTTTGTTCTTTTTACGTTTTTAAAGAATCAAACAGGAACCAGGTAATGACAACTATTAAGGTTTCTCAATGGGGTTTAAATTTTGAAACTCATGTAGCAAGACCCTTTACATTTATCAAAATTGAAACAAAAAGTTGGGTTAAATGCTATCTCAGCCTTTATGTGGAACAAAATATCATCACTTTCTTTTTAAAATTGAGACAACTGTCTGCAGTTTATCCTAATTATTTTTTATACCAAACAGGGATAAACTATCCTCCCACTCACTTATCTCTAAAAATACTACTTATCCCACCACTTATCCCTTTACTAAAGCAGCCCTAAATGAGTACTTATGTAGATGTTTTTAAATATTTTCGTTGCTTATATCGTAAATTACACTTTGTATATTGTTTTTTTTCCTTTGAAAAGACTAAAACCAATGAAAGGATGCTCGTTACAAAATTGCAAATTTTAGTTTGGATAATGTTACGTACAATAGTCCATTTTTCAGCCTCAATTCTAGTTTACACGTGTTTAGAATTTTTTTGAAAATAATATAAATCACTTTACATGTGTTTTTAATTTTATTGAAAATAATATAAATCACTTAGTGAGATGCATATTTTTATAAAAAATTAAGCATATATTCGAATGAGTGTATGTATGCATTTATTGAAAACGTGAAAATCTCTATCGAAACATATTACTCGTTAATATGATGAGTACATATTTCAATGTTTTTCTATCGACGCATATAAGACTGGAATTAAAAAAAAACTCTGATATGAGGAGCACATCTGACGCAAACACAACTAACACGAAAAAGCCTTCTCAGCAGAGGAAGCTTCTACTCAGAATGTTCACAAACACTTCCCATTCCTTAATCAGTCCAACTTTGAGAATCCAGAGGTTTTCAGAATGTTACATCTAATCTCATTTCCAGCCTTAATTTAAGTCTACATGTGTTATGAATTTTTTTAAAATAGTATACCTCGTCTAATGAGCCATATACTTTTATAAAAATTAAAGCATATACTCCAATGAATTTCATTGATGCATTTACAGAAAATGTAAAAAATTTATTTCGAAACATAGGCCTTGTTAATGTGAGTATATGTGTCGATAGAAATTTATCAACGCACATATGGCTGGAATTAGGGCTGGAAATAGATCTAGGTAGCAATGCCCTTTCAGATTAGAACATGTGTGGTTAAAAGACCACCCCCACTCTTTTTGAGCCATAATGCCCATTACTCTTGCCTGATTAGGGACTGACTGCTCAATGCACGCTTTAAGACTCCTATCATTGTTCTTGGTAATGGTCCTAAATGCCTCCCTGAGATTTGTCATTATCAGGGAAATACTCACTTTGTATATTGTTATGCACTCTGTATATATTGTTAACTCATACACAGTCATCCATATTCTGTGCATTTTTATGTCAACTTTAGATATGTTATGATCCTATGTAAATGTTAATTATCTCATGTACATTGTTAATTGAGTTTCACATACAAGCAACGTTCAACAGAAAAACTAAAATGAGGATGTTTTAATATAGTATAACTGCATTGTTAAAGACCTGAAAATAGTATAACTGCAAAGATGAGGATGTTTTAATATGCTAAAAAAACTAATGGACCTAAAAAATAACATATTAACAATACTTTAAATTAATTTCCCTTTGTATTTTTACCCTTTATTTTTTTTCGATAAATTGATTCCCTTTGTATTTTTACCTTTCATTTTTTTCGAGCCGTCGTATTACTTAAACTCGGCAAGACAACACAAATTAAAGAAAATTGTTATTGTATTGATTTCGCTTTCAATGGCACAAGTTGAAGAAATATAAAGATTACTTCAACAAATAAATGCACCATATGAAGTAAATCACTTCATGATAACATTACATATGAATTACAGATGAGTATTTCACTCAAAGGGGTTCATTTGCAAAAGTCATTCCTATCAAGAAATTCCAGTAAATATCAATTTGTCTGGTTAAAGTGCAATTGCTCTACTAAAGGCTTTTTTATTATTATTATCTGAGAATGGGACGGCAAATTCACTAAAAATTACAATCAATTTGTCTAAAAAATATTTGAATTTCACTGGGATATGTCGCATGCATATTTAACTGACCAAAGTTACACCCGGGGAGTTGCCACATTTGATTAGAAATGCGGTCTGTGCAGTCACATATGTACGCATCCGTGGCAAACAAATTCTTTTTAATTGGTGTAATGGTATTTTAAAGGTAAATATGATGGTGCAAATTAGTTGGTCAACATTAACATAGAAATCGCCTCTCTCAGTAGTGACTACATGTTTGAGGATCCATTATTTTGAATTGAAATGACTCCTAGTTTCTAAGTTTTAATTTTATGACACTGAACTCCTCTGTTCATAAAAACTTGGTTTCTGGGATGCCAACAAAATAGCTAATAAACTACTCCACTACAAATCATAAGCCATATCAATTATAAGGTATATTCTATCAGTATTTGGGTCGCAGCTTTATTGCACTACATGGTGACACCTACAGATGTTATATTGATTATAATCACCAGGCATTCATATGAGTAGTATTGAGTACAATCATATTTAGCAACTAATATCAGAAATTTTTTTGACAATTATAACAGAACTGCGTGATACAATAACATGGATGGAACAAGCCATAATTCCATACGATCTCAACCAAAAGCATATGTATAATTATCTAATGAGTTCAGATGCCTACAACAAATCCTCCCTTTCTTACTGTTATGAAAAATCTACTAATTAACTGACCAACAGAAGGAATGAAAGAAGTACAAATGGGTAGTAAGGATTGACCTGTGCACATTACAAAACAATGTTCAAAGGTAAACAGTAATTTGAAAAAGCACAATATGGTCCAGGTCCTAAATTTTGGACGAGTTTTGATATTACATACCGTATAAAATCAAGCCTTCAGTGGGTCTTGAAACTCAAATATCTACATCGTACACTCTAGTCACAACCACGACCAAAGCCATCAGCCGCGGCGGTCCCTCATATAGTAGGGTATGGGGATGGAAGAGATTTGATACGATCTCAACATTTGAATATTTTTGCACAATGCTAGAGGATGGGAAGAGGGGATGGGAACACTTTGTGAATAAAATGGGAATGAAGTTTTTGCACAAAGTGATCACAAGCAAGGTCGATCTTTTGTGGAAATCAGCTATCAGACAAAGGATGGGAGGGGAAAGACGTGGGGTTAAAGCCCTGAATGTTCAAAGGGAAGTTGTTGCAAATACAAAGATATTCGTGGGGAGAGTTACAAAAGTTTAAAGTCGGGAGGAGCTATTGTCCCTGGTTGTGTCTGTAGTCACAAAACTTCAGAAAAGTATAAGATCACATACCGAATATCATTACAAGACAGTTTGACCTGAAGTCAAATATAAACCAAAATATTTATGTAATCCTCCACTGCCATTTTGGATGAACAAGAAGACACTTGTTTGATCTAGTGAAATAGAAGAGTGCAAGTGAGGGATACTGGATAATCTGGATGAATCTCCTCTTAGAGATTTTGCCCAATTTTTAAGAACCATGGGAAATGCCCATGTGGCATTGTGTCAGATATCATTCTTTTTTGCAGATTAACTTGCACTCTCTATATATTTCATTAGATTATATGCAATTTGTAGTGAGCTTATTAAAATGACGCTTGTTTTTTTTTTAACTTTTTACTTCATTTTCCACAAGCCATTTCCACAGCTCATTCACACACACAATGATTTCGAAAGTCCACTGTCCCTCATTTCATCTTGTGTGAATACACGGTCTAAGAGATAAACATGCCAATAAAAAGATCCAACAGTGAGAACAGATCAAAATTGTTTTTTTTTTAAGGAGCCGAAACAGACCATACTGAACCATACAATTCACATCAGTTTTTCACGTTATCAATGCATATTGTAGTTATAATAGTACAATATGCAACCTTTTGTAATTACTTTTCTTCCATTTCCTATTTTTCTCTCATTTTTCCTTATGTTGTTTTGCACCTAGCTTAGGTCTTGATTCATAAACTTTGGAAAGGTAGAAATGAGATTGAGGGAAAATGGACATAAGAATATTTCAGCTAAAAGCAGGAGAGGATAAAAAAAACAATAGATCATGCTATTTCTTAGACATATTGTTTACACTGACTATATATCAGTTTTGGACTGTGGCAATATAATACAAGATTCCCAATCCTTCAAATTTAGTGTCAATCACCAACGGCCTCCCATAGATGGATTGGAATTCCAATAATTTTAAAATTGGTTAATACATCATTAATTCCACGTCCATGTTTAAGTGCATCTCATAGTTTCATTTTAACATGCCTAGAGGGAAAGGGTTGGAGCTTCATATAAAAGAAAATGACACCCCTCGAATAAAGTGGGTCCAACAGATCTCCCCATAAAAGAAAAGTATAAATCAAAATACAATAAAATATAATATAAAAAAGGAGAAAAAACACAACAAACTATAAAAAAAAGGAGAAAAAACACAACAAACTATAAAAAAAAGGACAAAAATGTTTGGAGAAACAGAGAGCTTCTATTTAAACAGTAGCAACCCTTGCAACACACTCCACCCTCGCGTGATGCAAGGATCATCACTACTAGGATCACCACTGCTACAAGGGGACACCCAAAGTCCTAAGCATTCCCACAATGGTCCTCCAAAATGTTCTCAGCATATGCCATTTTATGCTGAAAGTTGCTCTCTTCCAAGCCAATCATAGGCTCAAACAAACTTCTAAAAAGCGGGATTATACGGGGATTAAATGGGCGACAGTCTCAACTAGAGGATTAAGCGGGCCTTGGGAGTAGTGATTAAGCGGGGATTTAGTAGTTAAGCGGGGATTGAGTGGGAATTAAGCGAAGTTTAATTTGATTTTTTTGCTTAAATTTATTGTTTGTCATTTTCTATTTCAATTATTATATAAATATGTCACACACATATATATTATACATATTTATACATTCATATACACACACTTAAATGTATGCATGTTTATATATATGCACTTGTATATTTTAATTGTATATATTAAATTTTTTATTATTAAGAAAATGGGCTTAATTCCCACCTAGCCGATTAATCTTTAGGTGACACTGACTGCATGACTAACGCCTATCGCTTTTTAGAAAATTGCACAGTGCACCTGGGATGATCCCAAGGAATCTCACCATTTTGCTACAATCACCTTTTTTGAGCCTACTACGTAAATTTTCTCACATCACATCTGTGATTAAAAAATCACATTTCGAGCAAAGTGTGATGCCCACCAATGACCACACCTTCCTACTAAGGCAACATTGAAATGAAGAGATGATCCTGGGATTCCTCAATCTCACAAAACTCACACCAAAGGTCGTCATTATTCGCCCATTTCGAGATATTTAACTTTCGTGAGAAGCTTATTGTTGGCTCGATTTAATTGTCGTTAAGATTTAGCCTTTACCAACAAAAGAAATTTATAACTCTCTCTTATCTCTTTTGGTAGAAAGTGGGAGTAAGAGGTCGATCCCACAAGGAGGCTATGGAAGCAAACAAGTAATTGTAAAAGATATCAATTCCTAAAAAGATTTTAAAACAAGAATTTTGAAGATTGATCCAAGGAAGCTACTTTAAAAGCTAAAATAAAATTCTAATTTGAATCAAGATACGATAAAAAAAGCCACCAAGGATTAGAAACCACCCCACAAGTATGATTGATTAGATCTTTCTATTGCACTTATATTTCCCTTACTTCACATGAATCAAGAGATTTTACTTGGTCACATGGAGAATATAAATTTAAAGTTCTCTTTTAACATTTCATTAGTTGATACACCATTAACTACTAGATCAAGGACGGTTCTTATAGTGAAAACCCTCTTCCTTGACAGTTAAGATATTCAACCAATGACAACAAAATATTTCAAAGAAGGTAGTTCACTTCTACTCGATTTGAAAATAGGGTTTATAAAGTATCAATCATGTCTCATCTAAGTAAAACGATGAAAGATCTTAAAATACCCATAATCAAGATAAATCTGAGTTGAAGAAACTATATAATCATTAAGCATAAATCAAAATAATATAAGATGCACAAATAAAAGATCTAATCACTCATACTCATGGGGTGGAATCCTCTCCTTGATGGGAGGATTCTCTAGCCTACCATGGTTGGTGATATTCTAGAATAACAATAAAAAGATTCCATGAAAATCAAAGAAAGAAGAACTCTTTATTGATTAAACATAAACAAAATACAATAGCATCTATGTCTAATACAAAAGAAACACAAACTGAAGAGAAAAAAACTTAAAATAAAGAAGAAAGAACAAGAAAATGGAAGACTAAAATTCTGCTCAGCTGGAAATCTTCTATATGTTGTCCTCCCTCTGCAGGCCCCTTTTATAGAGGGCTGTATTGGCTGGGGCTTTTAATGCTGGACAGCTGCCCAGGATTTGAAAAATCCTTGCTGTTTTGGTAGGAATTTGTAGTTGTCTTGGTGGGGATTTGGAGGATTGGCTAATGCTGATTTTTAGTGATTTTGATAGGGATTTAAGACTGATTTGACAAATCAGATTTGCTGATTTGTGGCTGTCTGTTGGAGCTGATTTGTGAGGGAGATTCTCTCTTCTTTTGGCAATTGTGATGATCCATTCTTTCCATAATTGCTGTAGACTTTTAGGAATTGAATATTCACATGTTCTTTTCCTCCAATAGCATGTATTATCTTCATATCCTATGAAATTTGGATTAGAATCTCCATGACAAATATAATTATGCACATGAAATGTATAAATGTAGTTTATTTGTGCATATTATGCTTTGAAAATAAAATTCCCTAATATGTATGTAGAAAATGAATATTGCATAGGAAACTGTCCAAGACAACTCTAAAAGGTATATCAAAATATATATTTTTGAACATCTAACAAATACCCCCAAACCAGCTTTTTGCTAGTCCTCGAGCAAAACTTAAAAAAAATCCTAACTCACTTTCGCAGGAATCGCGGTCGCACTTAGCATGTGCAACAAGCCTTTAAACCCCTAGGTCACCCCTAGTGGACGAGTTGTGTCTCGTGAGGGTTTGCAGCGAAAATACCCACAAAATTCAAAGTTCATTTTTTTTTTAAGGAAAGAACTTTTGAGAAAAATCTACCATAGTTGACAACTCTATCCATATGTTAAAAGTTTTCACTCGTCATCAAGTCCTGAAGTGTGTGTGTGCATAGCCAACAAGGATGTAACTTTCTTTTTCCAAGTAAAACTTAATTTTGATCACCTTCAGAATGGATTTCGCCTTGACTTCAAAAACTCACTGGATATTACACTCAACAAGGAAATCACTCAGAAGTGGGGTCATTTCTCTCAACTTATATGTGACAAGGAATCAAATTCAAATAATCCACATATAAGATTTTATAGAAGGACGGACCATATCAAAGAAAAATTAAATTGATCTCAGGAATGGAATATCATTGACTCAAGAACATTGGATTAAACACCATAAGTCCTCTTCATCTATTCTCCACATTTTAACCATATTACATTTAGGATCAAGTAGGTCTTTTCAATAGGTTGTAATGGGGCTAGGGTTGATAACTGAACAAGGTTTTATTCTGAAATGCTTTGAGAATTTATATACTTTTTCGATGAATATCGGCTCTTTTTTTTTTGTCTTTTTTGTCTTTTTTCTTTTTCTGCTTTTTTTTTTTTCAAAATCATGATAGTAATAACCCTTCTATGAAATTTCATAGTAATTGATTGATTTTTTTCTGTTCTTCTTCTTTCCTCGTTCCCAAAACAAAATTTAAGGTTGCACTCATTAAGTGCAGTGTAGGTTGAAAAAATAGGTTGAACAAAAAAAAGGCTTATATGGCTCAAGTGGTTTGACTAGTGGATAAGTATAAGAATAGGTCGGCTAAACATGATAGATTGGTGAGCAAAGATGGGCTAAATCATTTCCTAAGTTTCACATGGTTATCATATGTCTTGAAAAGATTTCAGTGGAGTTTCTAGTGTAGTAATCCAATTTTTTTTTTATGGTGTTCACGAGTCTTTGATCAAAACAAGAATAAAGAGATCAACCAAACGACATTGTTAAGCGAAAACAAGAAAATTTTGAGTTAACTTGTAACTCAGAATTACGTAAAAACCCTCCAAGAATAGAATGGCTCAAATCTCTCATGGGTTTAGTCTCCACTAATGATTCTTCCAGGTCTCTCCCTTAGGTTTCACTTTTCCATCACGCTACATACATGTGGCTATAAGTGTTGAAATTTTTTTCAAGACTTGAAATTTGCGAAAAACATTTTAGACACAAGATAGAATTATCAACTAAAGTGAAAATTGATTTTGCAAGCCAAACTTATCCCAATGATTGAACTTTTCCATTTTTTTTTTGTTTAAATGTCACATCAAAAATTGTTGATTACACCCCCAAACCTAAATCTAACATTGTCCTCAATGTGAATGATAGTTACAAAATGATGCATGTGATGCTTGAAAATGATAAGGACAAAATAGAAAAAATTAAGGGAGGTAGAGACTGCATACCTTATTTGATGTGAATTTTTGTAATTATTCTGTGACAAAATAGCTCAGTGAATCCGCACAGAAACATAGCAATGACAAATATGTACACAGATTCCAAGCAAAATAACCTAAAATGTCCTAACCCTAAACCTAAAAAAATAAAGTAATATACAAAGTGATCAATCCTGATACACAGGATCTTCCAAACGTGTCTCCTCAACTTCTGGGCTTAGATACTCAAGGTATGGTTTCAAACGATGTCCATTGACTTGAAAAGTTTTACCATCTTTGGCATTGTGGATTTCAATTGTCCCATGTGGATGAACTTTTTCAATTGTGTATGGGCCAGTCCAGCGAGACTTCAATTTCCCAGGGAATAGATGTAGTCTAGAATTGTATAGAAGGACCTTCTGACCGGGGAAAAATTCCTTACGAAGGATAATCTTATCATGCATGGTCTTCATGCGGTCCTTGTATCTCTTGGCACAGTTATACGCATCATTCCTAATCTCTTCTAACTCATCAAGTTGAAGTTTCCTATGTTCCCCAGCCTTGTCGAGATCAAAATTTAGGCGTTTGATTGCCCAATATGCTTTGTGTTCTAATTCGACAGGTAGATGGCAAGCCTTGCCATAAACAATTCTATACGGGGACATTCCTATGGGAGTTTTATAGGCTGTACGGTATGCCCATAATGCATCTGGTAACCTAATGGACCAATCCTTTCTAGAAGTATTGACAGTTTTCTCAAGGATTTTCTTGATCTCCCTGTTGGAGATCTCTACTTGTCCACTGGTCTGTGGATGATAAGGTGTGGCAACTTTATGAGTGATGATGTACTTCCTCATTAAGGCTTCAAAGATCTTATTGCAAAAGTGTTTTCCCCCGTCACTAATAATAGCACGAGGGGTGCCAAAACGAGCAAAGACATACTCCTTAAGGAACTGGACCACCACCTTGTGATCATTGGTTTTACATGGAATAGCTTCAATCCATTTGGACACATAATCAACAGCTACAAGAATATACTGGTACCCAAAGGACATAGGGAAGGGGCCCATAAAATCGATGCCCCAAACATCAAAGAGTTCCACAATCAAAATCGGGTTTAGGGGCATCTCATTTCTTCTTGAAATCTTTCCTAATCTTTGACATCGATCACATGATTTACAGTATTCATGTGCATCACGGAACAAGGTAGGCCAATAGAATCCACACTGTAAAACCTTTGCAGCAGTCTTTTTCCCACTAAAATGACCCCCACAAGCCTGATCATGGCAGAACGAGAGGATCTTCCTTTGATCGTACTCAGGGATGCATCGTCTAATGATTTGATCTGGACAGTATTTGAACAAGTACGGTTCATCCCAAAAATACCATTTTGCCTGAGCTAGAAAACGAAATCGCTCTTGCTTGGTCCAAGAGCTGGGCATCTGTTCCGTGACAAGGTAGTTGACAATGTCAGCGTACCATGGAACATGGGTATGGGAGATCATCATTAGTTGCTCATCAGGGAAGGTCTCTAAAATAGGTAAAGATTCAGTAGATGGCTCAATAATTAATCTTGACAAATGGTCTGCCACCACATTTTCAGATCCCTTCTTATCTCGAATTTCTAGATCAAACTCTTGGAGCAATAGGATCCATCGGATTAGCCGAGCTTTAGCATCTTTCTTTGTGAGAAGATACTTAAGTGCAGCATGATCAGAAAAAATAAGGACCTTGGATCCTATTAGGTAGGAACGAAATTTATCTAGAGCAAACACAACAGCCAATAACTCTTTTTCAGTGGTGGAGTAATTGAGTTGGGCATCATTAAGAGTTTTGCTTGCGTAGTGAATAACATGGGGAAGCTTCCCTATTCGCTGACCTAACACGGCACCAATGGCATAATCTGAGGCATCACACATTACCTCAAAAGGAACACTCCAATTAGGAGATCGGATGATGGGGGCAGAGGTTAACTCAGATTTGAGTCTTTCAAAGGCACTAGACAAGCAGAGGAAAAATTGAAGGGAGCATCCTTAGCTAAGAGATCGCACAAGGGCTTTGAAATCTTACTAAAATCCTTTATAAAGCGGCGATAAAAACCAGCATGTCCTAAAAAAGATCTCACCTCTCTAACAGTTTTGGGAGGTGGCAACTTAGCAATTAATTCGACCTTGGCTTTATCTACTTCTATTCCTCTCTTTGATACAATGTGTCCCAAAACAATCCCAGATTCTACCATGAAATGACACTTCTCCCAGTTAAGAACCAAGTTCTTTTCCTTGCAACGCTCTAAAACAAGTGTCAGATGGTGCAAACATTCATCAAAGCTAGAACCAAAAACTGAGAAGTCATCCATGAAGACTTCCAAAATTTTTTCTACCATGTCCGAAAAAATACTCATCATACATCGCTGAAAAGTGGCCGGTGCGTTGCATAACCCAAAGGGCATACGACGATAGGCAAAAGTGCCATAGGGACAGGTGAAAGTAGTCTTTTCCTGATCTTCACGGGAAATAGGGACTTGGTTATATCCAGAATAACCATCAAGGAAACAGTAATGGAATGACCTGCTAGGCGTTCCAGCATTTGGTCAATGAAGGGTAGAGGGAAATGATCCTTCCTAGTTACGGCATTCAACTTCCTATAGTCGATACACACTCGCCACCCAGTTTGGATTCGAGTGGGAACCAACTCATTGTGATCATTTTTTACTACTGTAACGCCAGACTTTTTGGGTACAACTTGCACTGGACTCACCCACTGACTATCAGAGATGGGGTATATAATACCAGAATCTAGGAGCTTGATAACCTCAGATCGAACTACATCCTTCATGATTGGGTTCAGTCGCCTTTGTGATTCTCTAGAGGTTTTTGCATTCTCTACAAGATGGATCCTATGTTGAACCACAGATGGGCTAATCCCTTTGATGTCAGCTATAGACCAACCAATGGCTTCTTGATTCTTCCTCAGGACATTTAACAATTTCTCCTCATGATCTTCCTTTAGATTTGAAGCAATCATAACAGGTAGGGTCTTGTTGTCACCTAAATATGCATATTTCAAATTCTGAGGGAGGTCCTTAAGATCTAACTGAGGTGGCTTGACACTAGATGATACTAGCTGAGATTCAGAAATGGGCAATGATTCAAACCGAGTGGTCCATTTGCTAGTATCCATGATTGGAGCAGAATCTAAAAGTGCATTCACTTCCTTAATCAAACCTTCTTCATCAAAATCTTGGCCGAAATGGGCCAAACATCTTTCTAGTGGGTCAGTATAACTCAACTCTTCAAAAGAATTGCTAATCACATTCTCAATCATGCAAACTTCCTCAAGATCATCCATTTCAGGTGGTTGGTTACTGCTATGGAAAACATTCAGTTGGACAGTCATGTTACCAAAAGCTAGAGTCATTATACCATTTCGACATCTGATAACAGCATCTGAAGTGGCTAAAAATGGTCTGCCTAGAATCACAGGGATATGGCTGCCTGGATTTTTCACTGGTTCAGTTTCTAGGACTACAAAATCCACAGGGTAATAGAATTCTTTCACCTTGACAATTACATCCTCCACAATTCCCTTTGGATACTTCACAGTTCTATCTGCTAAAGAAAGGGTAATGTCAGTGGGTTTTAATTCCCCCAAACCTAACTCCTTGTACACAGAATAGGGTAGCAGATTTACACTGGCTCCTAAATCTAGGAGGGCTCTTTGGACGATAGTCTCTCCTATTTTAATTGCAATTGTGGGGCAACCAGGGTCCTTGTATTTAGGAGCAATTTGTTGTTGAATGAAAGATGAGGCTTGTGCAGCCATCACAGCTTGCCTAGGAACATTGGTTCTCCTTTTCACCGTGGTAAGATCTTTCAAGAATTTTGTGTAGGAGGGAATCTGTTTGATGGCATCTAAGAAAGGTATATTGATCTGAACATTTTTGAATACTTCCATGATATCATCAAAATGGGAATTCTTCTTGGGTTCTTGCAACCTAAGAGGATAAGGAGCTTTGGGTTTGTAGACATCTACAGGCTTTGCCGCAATTTCTTGGGCTTCTTTTCCCTTCCCTTGGGTCTCCTGTCCTTCTTCCTGGTTAGGGGTCTTATGGACCGTGATTTCTTCACTTTTTTCCTTGGGGAGTTGGACCTTCTTGTCCACTCGCCTGCCATATGTTAAGGTGGTAATAGCCTGGACTTCATGGGATGAGTTTTCATCAGAGTTAATCTGATATTGCCCCCTTGGGCCTTGACTCTGTTGCCTACTAGGATTAGACACTGGCTGACTAGGTAATTCTCCCTTCTTCCTATCCCCTAGAGAACTGGCTATTTGGCTTAGACTAACCTCAAGTTTTGCAATTGCTTGTGCATGGATTTGATTAGTCTGGGTTTGGGACAGATTGGTTTGTTGTTGCTGATGGATGAATTCTTGTTGTTGCTTCATCATGTTAGCCATCATGGTTTCCAGATGTGAGGGTTGTGGAGGAGTGGGAGCAACATAAGGAGTTTGAGGTGGAACCAAAGGTTGGTTCTGTTGAGGGGCTTGTGATGGGCCTGGTCTGGAAAAGTTTCTTTGATATCCTGGTGGACCACCCTGATATTGGATAGGTTCATTTTGTCTATAAGAGAAGTTTGGATGGAACCTATTATCAGGATGGTAGACTGGACCAAAAGAATTGGGAGTGGGCTTCTTAAAGGCATTGTATGAATTAATTGAATTTGCCTGCTCGGCCTTGATGGTAGGCAAACTAGGGCAACACTCCACTAGATGCTCTGAACTATCACAAAGAAGACATATGCCATGTGGCTCATGTTCCACTTTCATGACGGGGTTTGGATCTCTCTGTGGGTTCTGATTTATTGCAAAATTATCAAACTTCTTACTCAGTTTGTTCACTCCATCCACTAAGTTGGTCATGACATTTTTAAGATCTGGATCTGCTTTTATTTCATAGATACCTGATTTTCTAGATCCTCTATCATCAACTTCATTGTCATAGCTACTCCAATTCTGAGCATTCTCAGCTAAATCTACAAGGAACTCATAGGCTTGATCAGGGGTCTGATTCATGAACTTACCCTTGTGCATGGACTCAATCATGTTCCTATGTGTGGGAGGTAGTCCCTTGTAGAAGAAGTGGACTAACTGGGCTTTGTCAAGACCATGGTGAGGGCATTTGACTAACAAATCATAAAATTTTTCCCAAATTTGGGAAAATTCATCTTCAGCTCTCCCCCTAAAAGTTCTAATGGCATCTTTGATTTTCTCAGTTTTTGCCATAGGGTAAAATTTTGCCATGAATTTCTTAGAGAGTTGTTCCCATGTTCTAATGGAATCAGTGGAGAGGGAATATAGCCATGCAGCTGCATGATCTTCCAATGTCATGGGAAACAATCTCAACTTGACACCTTCCTCATCTAGGTTCTGGTTTTTGAACGTTTGACAAATTGTCAAGAATTTGTTCAAATGGATGTAGGGTTGCTCACTTTCGAACCCATGAAATTTGGGAAGCATATTGATGGTTGCCGGCCGAATCTCAAATTGGTTTGCATTGTTGACCGGCAACACTATGCAGGTCGGTGGATTGGCAGATGCAGGAGCGTATAGCTCATTCAAGGTTCTAGCACGATCACCCATTGTGGAGAGTGATGACTGGGTAAGGACTCGCCTATGTAGAAGATGGGTTCTCTCAATCTCAGGGTCCAAAGGCTCTAACTCTCTCCTTTTTATCTTCTACCGTGCATGCACCAGAAATAATGAACTCTGACTCAATCTACCCTAAAAGGGAAGAGAGAAATCCTAATAAAGGCTAGACAAAGGAACCACAAAACACCACACAACAGCTTGGCTCAATTATCTTGAAATTAATTGAGGGCTTTCAATTTCTTATTCTAATTGCACAGAGACTATTAGGAAAAATTCCAAAATCTCTCCTTAATTAGACAGCTCCTAACTGTTTTGAAGAGTACATCTAAGCCTCCAATTCGGTCTTATGAAACCAAATTGACCAGGTCAGCCCCCAGGTAGTGGTGGGGCCACAATGCTCTTGAGCACGGTCCCGCTTAAGTACCACCCGCCTAGAACAATAATTGTCTCCCTTTGAGGGACAAGGCTTTCCTAGACATCAACGTGGTCAAAGAGCGCAATTGGTGCACTTTTGGTGGTCTTCACCCTATTGAGCTTGAGGAATCCTAGGGCCAATGTCTAATTGATTTTATTGTGATTGGCTTGGGATAATTATGCAATGTGGTGGTTTTGGGCTAAGGACAGGTGATGAAATCCCGACCTTATCTTTTTTATAGGTTTTGCCCTTAAAATTGATTTATGCAAATGTTTACACTAAATGCACAATCATGGAAACAAGATTTTTTTTTTTAACGAAAACTTACTGTCGGTGTTGAAAAATCCGCGTGTGTGGGGGTTCTTTGGGAATTTGGATCGGATGCGTGCCCTGGCGGGCTCGGTCGGATCGTCTTCACGGAAGGGGTGAGGGTGTCGTTCCTGGTTGAGGCGCCCGACAGCGGCTCAAGAGGATTCAAGGGGTTTTGTGATCGCCACCTGCTTTTTCTAAAAACAGGAAAGGGTTTGGGTCAGATTTGATCGCCTACGTGGGGAGTTTGTGGGGTCTCCGCTCTGAGACACGGATATACCGTACACAGAGGTGAAAAACAGGTAATCCTATTCTGCTTCCGGGCTTGACTAAAGGAGTTATGGGACAAAGGGATGTTGATATGGGGTGTGGATAGGGGGGCGGCTAGTTGTGTTTAGCCGTCGGCCAGGGGGCGGCTAGCTAGGGTTAGCCGTCCAGGGTCTGGGTTGGTTTGGGCAGAACTTCGGAAGGAAATGGGTTTTGTTTTGGACAGAGGCTAAGCTAGGTTTAGCCTGGGTTTCTGGAGGGCGGGATGAGAGGGTATTTTATGTAGGGAATGGGTGTTTCTCTCACAAAAGGGGCTCTCTCTCTCTCTCTCTCTCTCTCTCTTCTCTTGGGATTTCTAGTGGTGGAAGGGTTTGAACAAGTGGGGATGGTGGGTTGGTGATGAAGATGAATTGGTGATGTTGTTGATTTGGTGATGTTGTATTTGGGCTTGGGACCCCTCTATTTATAGTAAAAGAGAGGCAGGGAAATATCCCGGGGGTAATGGAGTGGGTTGGCTTCGATTAGACCCCTCATTAATTCCCTGGTTCTTCTGTCAGAGACCAGGTGAAGGGCAGCTAGTTCTAACTAGCCGCCCAAGATGGGGCGGCTACTTCCTAGTCCTCTTGACAAGCGGTTTGGATCGACGGTTTGATCCGGCCAAGAGAGGGCGGCTAAAGGTCTGACCCGCCGCAAGGTTTCCTTTATGTCTCAGGGGACTTCCAAAGTCGGCCAAGGGGCGGTTCTGCTAACTAGCCGCCCGCCGCCCCTTTCCAGGGACTGGGGTTCTAGGAGAATTAGGGTTTCCTAGGTTTTAGGTTTATGTTTAGGTTATGGTTAGGGTTTAGGGCATGGGGGTTAGGGTTTTCGACCGAACCTTTGGTTCTCTATGGATGTCTTGGGATATTCCCGAGAAGTATTTCGTCTCTCTGCGATGGGGTATCTTGCCCATCGGACGGAGTTGTGCGAAGCATGAAAGACTGCGGAGGAAAGAGACTCTCACCTTTAAGAAGGTCAAGAGGGCTGGGGGTCTTGAAAGAACCTTGGTGGCTTCGCCTACCGCCCGTGCTTGGGATCAGCAAGGAGGGGATCCAGACAGAAAGCAAGTAAAAGTTGAGTTTGGGTGAGTTGGATCAGGTAAGAACTGGAAAAGAACCAGAACTGGAGAAATATTTTGAGTGATGAAAACTTCGAGCAGGTGTGTTTGGTCTTCTGGAAATCTTGGTTTAGGAGAACTTACTTTGGAAAGGGGGTTTTTAAATGAAAGAGAAAACAGGGGCGGCTGATAGCCGCCCGAGAGGGGGCGGCTTTTCCTCTTGCTTTGCTACTCTTCCCTCCTCTCTTCTTTTTTTCATTTCAAACCGATCTTGATTTTAAAACACCTTGAATCCTTTGTTTAAGTATCATTCCTTTCTTCTTGAGCAGATTTTTTTCTTTTGTGCGCGGAGGAGATGACAAGGGGAAGAGGACGGCTCGATGATGAAGCGCCCGACAGAGAGGGGCTCTGCGCCGTTCGATCGTGCCCTCGTTAGTGGATACCTTAGGCCATGGGGGCTGTCCCGGAGATGAGCACCCCGGGGTGGTCGATCTTCGGAGGGAGGGGCGCCGAGGGGGTTGAACCGTTGGACCTTGGGATGTTAGATAGGGAGGCCATGGAGGCAAGCAGAGGAGGAGAGAAGAGCTTGAGTGTTTTTGAGGGCCGGTGCGGCGGGCAGAGGAGGTAGGAGGGGCTGATGTTGGGGAGGAGGCCGGGGAGGCCGAGGGTTCATGGGGGCGCGGAGGCCGGTGTCTGAGGCCGAGGAGTGTGTTTGAGGAGGATGAGGAGGGGGATGACGGAGGAAGAGGGCCGAGGTATGAGGGCCGTTTTCCTTGAGCCTTTTATTTATATGTGTATATCTTTGGTTATAAATAGGTGATAGTGTGTGATATGTGTGTCTTGTATTTGGTTTTGTGTCTTTTGATGTATAGTTTGATCTAAGCGCGAACGGGTCTTTGAAGAAGAGGAAAAAAAAAGGGGAAGGGTACAATTTTTACTACACCCATCTTTTGATGCTATAAAAGAAAGAGGAGTGATACCACAGCTTGCATGACTTTTCTACCTGTGGAGGTTTGATTGTGGTAGAGCATGGGGGGGGGGGGGTGTATGCCTACACGGAGGAGGAGGTCCCTGCGGAGTTGTCGCGGGATATCTGGCTGATCTATTTTAATGAGGTCGTGTTTCATGCGATCAGTCGGGTCGTCCACCAGCTTGGGTACCACCAGTGGGTGCCTGATCCTCTGCCGAAGCGCCCCTCGATCCCGGTGGCTGGGATTCCTCGGGACACGAATCTCCCGAGGAACTACGCTACGTATGTGGCGGGATGGATGGGCCGAGGCGTCTTGGTGGAGCGTCGTCCTGAGGTGACTTTGAGTGACGAATACCTGGCTTGGTATCGTCAGGAGTATGCGGGTATTCTCAGGACGATGGAGGAGGAGGTCCCGGATGCCTATGTAAGTCTTTCTCCCCTTCTTTTCTTTTCTTTTCTTTTCTTCTCCTTGGGTTTATTCTGACCGATGTTGCTTTTGTAGGTTGAGCTGAATGAGATGGAGAAGAGGCTCAAGACCGCCAATGAGCACCTCCAAGGCAGATAGAGGCCTTGCGGGTACAGAGGGGACGCTTGCAGGACCAGGTCCGGATCCTTGAGGCTCAGGTGGATGCTCTGTCGAGAGCGAGGGCCGACGGCGCTTCTTCTTCCTCCGCCCCTCCTTCCATGGTGTCCGAGCGAGAGCTCGAACTGACGAGGGAGTTGGATGTGGCCCGGAGCGAGTTGATGGCCACAAGGATGGAGTTGGGCCAGGCGAGGGGCAGGGCTTCCCGGGCTGAGGAGGAGGCACCGGCTGAGGTCCATGATAGCCTCGAGGGAGGAGGGGTTCATTACCCTAGGCCGTGAGAGGGACTCCCTCCAGATGAAGGTGTCGGAGTTGGAGGCTTCGGCGGGTGTACCCGGAGGTTTGATGGGAGACTTATTCCGTTCTCTGCAGGCGGCCGGGGATAGGGACCGAGAGGCGCTCAGGGCGTCGGAGGCGAGGGCGCGGGAGTTGGAGGAGAGGTTGAGGGCCGCCGAGGATCGGGCCAGAGGGACGGAGAGTCGCCTCCGACAGAGATTGGACAGGAGAGACAGGGATATGCAGCAGGTCCGTCTCTGGGAGGTGACTATGAGGGGGAAATTGGTCGGAGGGGGCTTGATGACCGAGGCGGACCTCGACCTTCTTCCACTTGAGCCTGATTACTCCCTCTCGGCCTCCTTGGCTACTGGGGCCACCTTCAGCCGTGCCTCTCGTCCTTCGGTGTCTCGGAGTCGTGGGATATACGCGAGGGCCGCATCTTCGGTTCGAGAGACTCCTGCCGCTTCCGATGCTCCAGAGGTTCAGTCTTCTCCGCAACCGCCACCTCCTTCAGGCCAGGATGTTCCTCCTTCGATTCGGCCTCCCGGGGATGATGATACGCCGAGGTAAAGCTTTTGGTGTCTTGGTTTTAGGTAGAAGAATAGTATATATGCAAGGAATTCATGCTTTTTTTTTTTTTTGACTCAGGTGATATTTTGGTGATGCATAGCTCAAGACATTTAGATTTGAAGCTTTTGGTGGATCCCTACCTATCTAACTTTTTTTTTTTTTTAGTTTTAACTAGGTTTACCTTTCCTTTTTTATGAACAATTTCCTCCTCTTTTGGTGTATGGACAAACATGGGTGTTTTTAACTTAGTTTTGAAAGGGCATTGGTTGGTTTTAATCTGGTGGTATATGTGGAATGGTTTCGTAAGGCTTGTCTGGGTGGATGAATGGATGAATGGATGTATGGTTTGGTATATGATTTTCATTCCGGTTGTTGTTTGATTCGTAGTTATACTGTTTTTATGTATGTATGAATGTATGAAATGCGTGTGCACAGGTTTTGGGGAAGAATGTTTCTTATAGGTACCAAAGGAGTTGAAGAGTTTGAAAAAGATGGGACTGACAGGGCAAATGATGCAGCAGGTTGGGGGCGGCTACTCGCGTTTAGCCGCCCAGTGAGGGGCGGCTACTTTATTTAGCCGCCCCTTGCCTGGGTTTTTACCTGGACAAGAGGAGCAGGGAGCAGGGGCGGCTAGTGTAAACTAGCCGTCTCTGGGGGGCGGCTAATCGGGTTTAGCCGCCCCCTGCCTGGGACAATTTTTTGGTTTTGCTTCTTGTCTGCTGCCGCTGAAAGTCCTCCTGAGTGTTTTATCCTTCGAGACCTATAAAAACATTCTTTCCATGGACCAAGTGTTAAATCCGTCCAGAGTGTTTTATCTTCTTGCTTGAATTGTCAAGGGCTACAATCCATCTTAAGGCGGAATGGAAATATAAATGCGAGAAAGTAAAGTGTGGGAGACCAGGCTTTAGTGCGTAAGGAAGGGATTCCAAGTGCGTGAGTGAAGAAGAACTTATGTGTAGGAGGTGGGGACAATTTCTTCTCACACATGTGCGGAAGGGCATGAGGTGAGTGGAGACAATTCTCATATGAGTAGGGATAATTTTAAATTTCGTGGGGACAATTCTCATATGAGTGGGGATAATTCTAATATTTCGGGGGGGGGGGTTAACTTTAATGTTTCAAGAAAATTGGATGCCAATGTGTTTTGGAAAAGGAAAATGCAAGCTTATGCGTAAGTATAAGTGGCATAAGGGGGCATTTTAGTTCTTCAATGACCTTTTTTAGGTGAGAGGGCAATGTTCTTGATTTTCATAAGTAAAAGACACCATCAAGTCCCCGTGGAGGAGCCCTTATGGTCACTCATGTCCAAACCAGGATTGTATTTGAGAGGTATAAGCCTTAGGCGTCGATTTTCCTAGGTTCATGGTTTTCAAATGCTTAATCGTATTATTCTAAACATGCTGAAAAATCCATGAATGTACCAAGAGTCAAGTCAAATAAGCTTCCTTTGGATAGACAAGTTTCTAAGTGAACTCGTGTGAGTGTGTGTGTAGGTGTAAACCTGGACGTGATCTACCCTTGGTCAAAATTTCACTTTTCCCGGTGGACATAGCTCAATTTTGAACCCCCATTGCAAAAAAAAATAAAAGGGGAGAGGGTGAATGAGGTAAGAGTAATATCTTCCTTTCGGGCAATATTTTATAATTGTCCCAGTCTAGCACATGTCTTACTTCCTAGGTCCCTCTGGCTTTCTTCTTTTTACCACTTCTTTATTTTGGGTGGAAAGTACAGTCCGTTGTTTGGATCTGTACTGGTATAGCCGTTGTTTAGCGTATACCGTGCGTAAAGGCGTGAAAGCCTACTAAATAGAGAGTTTAACCCGTTCACTTGGGTGTTTAGCCTCTCCTTGCCTGATTTTCTCTTTTTTGCTTTTTTTTTGTTTGTTTTGATTTGAGGGGGGGGCTCTTCTGTTTTTCACCCCGATTCTTTTCATGCTTCCCCTCTAGAAGTGTTTATATAGTGCCAGAGCCAGTTTTTGGGACATATGCTAGGTCCGGGTAACTCCTCATTTTGACCTAGGGTTAATACGAGCGGGGCGAAAATAAGGGATATTTTGCTTTGTGGAGTTTTTAAATTGTCCCAGTCCACGGGGTAGGCAATTTTTCTTCTATCAGGCAAATCTAGTCCAGTTATACGTGTGTGAAGGGAATGACATGATTTGGCGGAAACGTGTTCAAATAGATACGAGTTTATCTTTGAGAGTCTTACAATTCTATCATCAAGTACTAAACGCTGGAAATCGCAGGAAGGAAGAATAATAGTTCTTAAGTATTGAAAGCTTTTCATGCATGGAATTTCTTCAGATAAAGTGCATTCCACGAACTTGGAACCTCGACTCCTTCGGCATCTACCAGGCGGTAGGCATTCCCGAAATAGGCATGGGTGATCACATAGGGTCCCTCCCATGTGGGTTGCAGCTTTCCTCTCGGGTGAGGCTGTCTTGATGGCATGATTTGCTTAAGTACGAATTCCCCGATTTTGAATTTTCTTTTTATCACCTTCTTTTCAAATGCCCTTGCCACCCTTCTTTGGTAGGCCTGGGCATGGTCTGCCGCTCTTAATCTCTTCTCGTCTTTCTCCTAGTTTTTTTTTTTTTTTGGTTTGTGAAAGCATGTGAAGCATTTGGAAATAGGAAAGTAGGTAAAAGATAATATATAGCACTGAAGGGTGACCTCCAGGAAATGATGGTGCAAGGTGAGTCTTCTATGGAGGCTCAAATTGCAGGATTTTTAATGGAATGATACTTGAATTTTCTGATGTATCATTGGTTGTGTATTCGTTCTCCTCTATCTTGAAGCGCGTTTGACGCCTTCTCAACCACTGTTGTTCAGCGTCTATTCTAACAGCATCTATCAGAATATCAAAGCCTAAATGTTGTTGAAAATGCAAGTGGCGCTTGCTTTGCCATGGACCCTTAGTAGGAGGAGAATCTTTCCTCAAAGGTGGGTCAGTCAATAAAGATGTGGATATGGAAAAGCAAGTCGTAGGGGCGACTATTGACTGAACAAGTGCAAGGGAGCAAGGTTTATCATAATATTGAGGCCCTAACGATGGTGAGGGTGAAGACTCTTCAACTGGAGTAATCAGGGCTTATGGGTCTGATATAGAATAATTGATTTAGATATTGCGGGGGAATCCGGAGGAAAGAGCTCCTTAGGTAGATGAGATGGCAAGTCTGGCAATTTGGATGGCTTGACTGCCCCCTCAAATTGTGCATTTTTAAATATGAGTGGTTTTGTTTCGAAGACACGCACAATTGGTTGAACCGGATCTGGATCGGTCTCAGAATCTGATGAGTCAGAAGGTGAGTCATCTGAGACCACCAAGGTAGGTTCGACGGGCATTGATATGATTTGATCTTGAACAGGTAGAGACAAGGGGTATTCAGATTTAATCTGTTGTAAGGTTTGGATGATGGATTCAGGTTGTGTTCGGGAAGGGTAAAAGAGTTCCGATAGTTCTTCGTCCAAAAACTCTTCATCATCGTCAGAATCCTGCTTGGGACATTCTGCGGATTCAATAATTTCAGATGTTGGGGACTCATAGGTCGATGGGGGAGGAATAGCGGCGTATTTTCTTTGGGGTAGTTAATGGGGAACAAAGGCTTGTGTCCCTGGTGGAGTAGGGGGACAGGCAGGAAGAACTCTGGCTTTGTTGCCGAAGGACTGACTAGGTTGTGTATGGGAGAAATGGTTCAATGGTTGGATGGGACCTCCCTTCATGGGATGAACTAGAATGGGCTCGGATATTTGTTCTGTGTATAGGGGGAGGGGTTTGGTAGGGTTTGGGTGTATTGGGGAAGGTGTCGGAAGGATCAGGCCACCCGGAATGATCCTAGGCAGGTCTTCTGGTTCTTCCATCAGGGGTTGTATAGTAGGTTCTATTTTTTGCTTCCCAATATTCGTCGCAGGATTTGTACGTACGGAGATCTGATTTATAAAGTCTTGGAATATAGGACTTAGTCGTGTCGGCACGGGGGCGGGTATCGATCGAGGAGTAAAATTTTGATTAGCTTGCCGAGGCGGCGCATATCCGGATGAACCGGGTGTGTACTGTCTCGGAGCCATTCCTCGGTCGGGAACTTGCGCTCCGTTCGGGTAGAGTGCCGATACTTGGGTGATAATCCCCTCTACCGTGGGGGTTTGCGCCTTACGAGGCGGTTGTCCAACCCTATGGCTGATAGGTGGGGACTGGGTTTGGACTACTGGGGCTGCACAACGGGAAATTCTGTTGTGGCGGTCAATCAGAAGTTGATACGTAGTACAGTCTCCGTACGAAAGGCTCGTACGAAGTTCTAGACTCAGGCTCTGTAACATCATGTCAATTTCTTGACATTCTGTGAGTTGCAGACCGGTTCGGTGGACAAGGGTGCGCCACCGAGACACGTATTGTTCGAATTCCACCCTAGGCCTCATTCTCTCTACGGTTAAATCTGAAATAGAGGGGGTCCTAATCCTCTGGTAACCGTAGCGGCCCAAGAATTTCTCGCTTACAGCCGAGAAATTCGACAAGTGATCTACAGGGAGGGTGGAGAACCATTGTAGTGCTTCTCCTTCCAATGATTTCTGGAAGAGGAAGACTAGTAGATGTTGATTATCTAGAAACGGGCGTGCATCTAGATAAAAGGCAGTTAAATGAATGTCTGGGTCTCCACGACCGTTGTACCGGTGGAATTTGGGGATTTTGAATCCCTCCGGTAGGTGGACTGACGGGATTTGTCTCAGGTTATGTAGAGACATGTGTTTGGGGGCCGAGGGACCAGTCTCGGAGAGGATTCTCTGGATGGTTTCGTGCAGTGTTTCTCCCCTGGGAGGGCTGCCTAGCGGTCCCGGGTTTGGGGTGGCCTGGTAGGGGCCTGGGGTGGAAACAACTGGGAATTTCGGATTCCCGGGGGAAAGGGGGCGAATGAAAAAATGCTCGGATTGACCGAGCAGCTGGGTGTGCATGGGGCTTTGGGAGTGGATTTAGGGGTTTCGACAAGGGTTTCCTGTCTCGAGGTCTTGGCATGACGGTAGTCAGCGAGATCATGAAACATGTCCTCTACCTTTGGTACCCTAGACTAGCCATCCTTTCCTCTAGATGGGTCAGGAACTGTGTGGCCTGACCCTCTTGGTGATTCCTTTCCTCTAATATCTTCTCTTCTATGTGGGATTCCATGACGTACAGTGGGGATGAATGCAGATTGAAAGCAGTAAATAAAGCAGTAAAGGATTGCGCAACTGTGTGCGACTTACGAAAGCAGTAAAGGATTGCACAGCTGTGTGCGACTTACGAAAGCAGTAAGGGATTGCACAGCTGTGTGCGGCTTACAAAGCAATAAAGGATGTTATAATGTACAGTAGAAGAGGATTTAATTCAAGGAGTGAGAAACTCTAACCTTCCTAGAGGATTGATAGCATTCTAGTCAAGCTTGTAAAAGGGGGTAGAAGAGGATTACCTTTTGTTGTTCGGTGTTGAAAAATCCGCGTGTGTGGGGGTTCTTTGGGAATTTGGATCGGATGCGTGCCCTGGCGGGCTCGGTCGGATCGTCTTCTCGGAAGGGGTGAGGGTGTCGTTCCTGGTTGAGGCGCCCGACAGCGGCTCAAGAGGATTCAAGGGGTTTTGTGATCGCCACCTGCTTTTTCTAAAAACAGGAAAGGGTCTGGGTCGGATTTGATCGCCTACGTGGGGAGTTTGTGGGGTCTCCGCTCTGAGACACACGGATATACCGTACACAGAGGTGAAAAACAGGTAATCCTATTATGCTTCCGGGCTTGACTAAAGGAGTTATGGGACAAAGGGATGTTGATATGGGGTGTGGATAGGGGGCGGCTAGTTGTGTTTAGCCGTCGGCCAGGGGGCGGCTAGCTAGGGTTAGCCGTCCAGGGTCTGGGTTGGTTTGGGCAGAACTTCGATAGGAAATGAGTTTTGTTTTGGACAGAGGCTAAGCTAGGTTTAGCCTGGGTTTCTGGAGAGCGAGATGAGAGGGTATTTTATGTAGGGAGTGGGTGTTTCTCTCACAAAAGGGGCTCTCTCTCTCTCTCTCTCTTGGGATTTCTAGTGGTGGAAGGGTTTGAACAAGTGGGGATGGTGGGTTGGTGATGAAGATGAATTGGTGATGTTGTTGATTTTGGTGATGTTGTATTTGGGCTTGGGACTCCTCTATTTATAGTAAAAGAGAGGCAGGGAAATATCCCGGGGGTAATGGAGTGGGTTGGCTTCGATTAGACCCCTCATTAATTCCCTGGTTCTTCTGTCAGAGACCAGGTGAAAGGCGGCTAGTTCTAACTAGCCGCCCAAGATGGGGCGGCTACTTCCTGGTAGCCGCCCCTATTATGACCTGCCAAACGTCCCATCTCTGACAAGCGGTGGCTTGGGTCGGTTACTCGGTTTGATCCGGCCAAGAGAGGGCGGCTAAAGGTCATGACCCACCGCAATGATCAGCATTTAATGCTGCTTTATGTCCCATCCAGGGGACTGGTCCAAAGTCGGCCAAGGGGCGGTCAGTGGGGCGGCTAGTCTAAACTAGCCCCTAGTATGGGGCGGCTAGTTAGGGCTAGCCGCCCCTTTCCATGGACTTGGGGTTCTAGGGTTTTTAGAATTAGGGTTTCCGATTTAGGTTTTAGGTTTAGGTTTAGGTTAGGGTTAGGGTTTAGGGCTAGGTCAAGGCTAGGGTTAGGGTTTCCGGTTTACCGAACCTTTGGTTCTCTATTGGATGTCTAACTGTGGGATATTTCCGTGTGTTACTTGAAGTATTTCTGTCCCTCTGGACGGTCAAAATTGGGGTATCTACACTTACTACGGAGTTTGTTCACTCCGGAAATCCAAAATCTTAGGTGGATCAACCAGTTTTGAGCTTTATGTTCTTCATCCTTTTCTCCTCCTGCATAATAAGAAGAAAAAAAAATTTAATTTTAATTTTTTTTTTACTTTTTTTTTTTAAGAAAAGAAAAAAAAAATTGATACCTTCAACCTTTACCGTTACTTACCTTGCCTCCCCGGCAACGGCGCCAATTTGTTGGTTCGATTTAATTGTCGTTAAGATTTAGCCTTTACCAACAAAAGAAATTTATAACTCTCTCTTACCTCTTTTTGGTAGAAAGTGGGAGTAAGAGGTCGATCCCACAAGGAGGCTATGGAAGCAAACAAGTAATTGTAAAAGATATCAATTCCCAAAAAGATTTTAAAACAAGAATTTTGAAGATTGATCCAAGGAAGCTACTTTAAAAGCTAAAATAAAATTCTAATTTGAATCAAGATACGATAAAAAAAGACACCAAGGACTAGAAACCACCCCACAAGTATGATTGATTAGATCTTTCTATTGCACTTATATTTCCCTTACTTCACATGAATCAAGAGATTTTACTTGGTCACATGGAGAATATAGATTTAAAGTTCTCTTTTAACATTTCATTAGTTGATACACCATTAACTACTAGATCAAGGACGGTTCTTATAGTGAAAACCCTCTTCCTTGACAGTTAAGATATTCAACCAATGACAACAAAATATTTCAAAGAAGGTAGTTCACTTCTACTCGATTTGAAAATAGGGTTTATAAAGTATCAATCATGTCTCATCTAAGTAAAACGATGAAAGATCTTAAAATACCCATAATCAAGATAAATCTGAGTTGAAGAAACTATATAATCATTAAGCATAAATCAAAATAATATAAGATGCACAAATAAAAGATCTAATCACTCATACTCATGGGGTGGAATCCTCTCCTTGATGGGAGGATTCTCTAGCCTACCATGGTTGGTGATATTCTAGAATAACAATAAAACGATTCCATGAAAATCAAAGAAGAACTCTTTATTGATTAAACATAAACAAAATACAATAGCATCTATGTCTAATACAAAAGAAACACAAACTGAAGAGAAAAAAACTTAAAATAAAGAAGAAAGAACAAGAAAATGGAAGACTAAAATTCTGCTCAGCTGGAAATCTTCTATATGCTGTTCTCCCTCTGCAGGCCCCTTTTATAAATGGTTGTATTGGCTGGGGCTTTTAATGCTGGACAGCTGCCCAGGATTTGAAAAATCCTTGCTGTTTTGGTAGGAATTTGTAGTTGTCTTGGTGGGGATTTGGAGGATTGGCTAATGCTGATTTTTAGTGATTTTGATAGGGATTTAAGACTGATTTGACAAATCAGATTTGCTGATTTGTGGCTGTCTGTTGGAGCTGATTTGTGAGGGAGATTCTCTCTTCTTTTGGTAATTGTGATGATCCATTTTTCCATAATTGCTGTAGACTTTTAGGAATTGAATATTCACATGTTCTTTTCCTCCAATAGCATGTATTATCTTCATATCCTATGAAATTTGGATTAGAATCTCCATGACAAATATAATTATGCACATGAAATGTATAAATGTAGTTTATTTGTGCATATTATGCTTTGAAAATAAAATTCCCTAATATGTATGTAGAAAATGAAATATTGCATAGGGAAATGTCCAAGACAACTCTAAAAGGTATATCAAAATATATATTTTTGAACATCTAACACTTATCAAAGAAGAGGAACCACGTAATAGGGGAGGGATTGAAACCCAAATTTTGTGGGTGAATTGGAAAGAGGAGATTTTTCTTGAAGGCTCTCTATGTAGGCTTTGGTACAACGCTTTAACGGAGAGTTCAAGATAGGGGGGGTGTTTCCACAAAACCGTGTCTTTCTCCTCTAAATCCAATTCCACCACTTGTAGCATTTTGAACAAGATGGAAATATCCTCCACTTCATCGTCATTTAAATTTTTTTGGACACGGGGCTCCAAATTATGGAGTTGTTCCCGCAAATAAAAGAGTCACAGATGTCCTCTTTGTTCAAAGCCACTCCATAGAGCCTTGGGAAAAGGAGCTCTGGAGCCTCATTGTTGAGCCACCTATCCTTCCAAAATCTTGTAGTCACCCTGTTCCCTAGAGTGAATTTAGTCTTCCTCATGACCTCCACTATCTCAACAGCATGTTCCACACTGTCGAGAGGTGGGCCCTTGGGTTGGGTAACAAGTTTAGCCTTGTACACCAAGATAACATCTTTCTCTAATCACCCGAGACCATAAGGAATCCGGGCCCACTAGGAACTTGCAATTCCACTTGCCCAGTAAAGCTCGATTCATGTTCTGGATGTTTAGCATCCCCATAATACCTTCATCTTAGTTGTAACAAATATGCTTCATAAATTGATGCAACGATAGTGTGAATAAATTTTCGGCTAAAAAATCCCTTCGGGCTTCTAGTTCTATCACAAATTCAAGGAATCTACTAAAACAAGGCAAACAAAACATAAAGGTCAACTGAACCTGGTACAGTATAACATCCTACAATCATGCAAAGAGGGGCAATAGAAATATAAATTCACAAAATTCTTACACATAATGAACCTAACCCATTGCTGATTGCCCCTTTCAATTTTCTCTTGATCAGATATCAATTCACAAAGTTCTTCTTATACTCCAATACAACCAGCATCAACCAATAAATATTACTTACAGAGATGATGATGTACACAAGAATGTGTTAAACCCTGATCCAAGAGGCGCCAGAGAAAATAACAGCAACAACCTCTCTGAAGTCTAATTTCTGAACAAATACTACAGTTCCTCTCTGACATCCAACTTCTCAAATGCTAATTTTTTTATTTTTTATTTTTTGAAATAGAATCTTGACAGAGACAATGGTTCTGTAACACCTTTCCTTTTCTATTTTCAAGATTATTCATTTAAGAATGTCCCTAACACCATCCTCTTGCATATCATCCTGATCATTGGATATTATGACAAAAACAAGCTGCAAAGGCTATTGATCAGGATTTCAAATTTCAATTAATATATACAATGTAAACACAGTCTAATTTGACAATAATGCAACATTCTCCGCTATGCTTGTCACAAGTCTTTAATTTTGATCACAATTCTCTATTTTCAGAATTCAATATGTTGCATGTGAGGCTAGAAGATACAAGGTGCAAACCCCAATGTGCAAATCAAGCAAATTATCAAGTGACCATATTGGTATATATTGTGGAGCCTGATGATGTGCGCAGAGGATTGTTGGTGCTACGCAGGGTCGAACGGGGGTTTTTATCTTCGGTGGGACCACTGTAAAAACTTCGAGGTTGTAGGGTTTTTATCTTCGGTGTGACCATTGTAAAAACTTCTCATTAATAGTGGATTGATTTCTGGTGTGCTCCGTGGACATAGGCAAGATTTGCCGAACCACGTAAATTTTTGTTTCTTTGTTTTCGATTTGTTTGTTTATTCATTTGATTGATTGCATCCCAAGATCCGAGATTCGTTACCCATATTTCAAACTAGTATAGAAAACCCGAAGAAATGAAATGCAAACATGAATTTCACTAAATCATCAACACAAAGGTTCTGAAGGCATTACGTTGCCAAAATCATCACATACCTGACCGCTAAGCGCTAGAAACTTATCATTAAACCTTAGTAGAGGACACTTATCAATCAGATGAGACCCCTGATAAGCCTCCTTCAGGAAAACAGTACTCCTACCACCCTTATTTGTAAGATAGAATATCCCATGGTGCTTAACCAAACAAAGCAACAACTTACCCGGCAACCGATACTCCGCACGCAACGCATCCAACTGTGCAGTCGACATTCTCCTCTCCATGGTCAGGCTAAGCAGCTCGTGAAGCACAGCAACCATGCGTTTCCGCACTTGGGGTGTAGCGTGGTCAACCCTCCTCCCGTTCAAGTACGGGGACGGGAACTCCAACTTCTGCCACTTCTTCACCTCCTCAAGGTAACACACATTCGCCCGAAACCCGGGTGGGAAATTCAATCGAAAAGCGGACGGGCAATCATAATTCCCATCCTTGGCAATCCAATTCCCCTCTTCAAACCCTCCAAGATTTGATCTTTTTCGCGGGAGGTCACTGCAAGCGAAGAATCCCAGCTCTCAAGCCTCAAATGATCCCTCCCCCCAACTACCCCAACCGAAAAGAACCATGGGTACTTCTCAATTACGGATTCCCTGAAATTTCCAGGCAAACCCAATTCAGATTCAATCGATTTGATTGTCTCCAACGAAACCTGACAGTCCAGCGACATCATCAACAGCTTCCTCAGCTTCTTCACTACAATGGGTTCCATCAGTTCCCTCACCTGAGCCTCTTCGGCGGTGATCCTCGCCGCCTTCTCCGTCAGAGTCACCGCGATGGGTGAGAAGCGACTGCCACCGGTGACTCTAAAGATGGTTGGGTATCTCTCGATTATGGACATCAAGTTCCATTTTTGGATGAAACCCACCTCCTTTTCGAGGTCGCGGAGGTGGATGGAATGAGTTTTGTTGGAGGTGATGATGAGGTTCTTCAAGAGGAGGATCAATGATGGCTTCTTCTGGAGGTCCATTGCGTGATCGAGGGAAGGGACGCGGTAGTAGAATTTCTTCTTGGGTTTCTTGTTCTTCCCACTTGTGGTGGTGGATTTGGGGGTTGTTTGGATGGAGAGGAGAGTCGGAAGAGGTGGAGGAAGAGGAGAGGTGGAGAGTTTCCATGTGATGTTAATGATGGTGATAGGTCTGAGTCTCCTGTACATCTCTGCATATCTATGTGAACTTTGTTTCTTCAAGACTCAGGAGAGGGGGAGAGAGGGGGGTCGGATCCCCTCAGAACTGAATATCATCAGTTCGGTCAGTATCCAACCATACAGTGACACGTGAATTTTTTTAAAAAAATTTAAGTTTCACTGATTGATGGATGTCACCGTCAATTAAACCTAAACCCAGTGAAATCATCTCCCTCCTTTTTTATGTTTCCCCCCAAAATAGACTTTCTTTCCCTCCCTCTCTCCTCGTACCAGCCAACTAAAAATCCATCTTCACAACAAACAAGAGGAGAAAAATGTATCTGAAGAGGAAAGAAGTGAAAGCTTGAAACGGTATTACTTTATTTTCTAATCATTTCATATGACAGATCAACATCAAGAAATATGGGTTTTTTTTCATGTGGGTTTTGTTTAAAATGGTTTTTTTTTTTTTTTTGTAATCTGCCGTCATCCAACATTACAAACAATTGCATATTACAAACAATGGCTACTGTCTGAACTGATACCACCCAATCAAAAATCCATCTTCACCTCTTCATCATCATCACCAACAAAGATTGTGCATTTCGAATCAGTTATTGTATTTTTTATTTTAGGTTGTATAGTTTGATTCATAGGTTGTTGTAGTTTGATTCATAGGTTGTTGTAGTTCGATTAATAAATTGTGCAGTTCGGTTCACATATACAACTTGGTTTGATTCATTGGTTGTTGTAGTTCGATTAAATAGGTTATGCAGTTCGGTTCACATGTACAACTTGGTTAAAATGTGAGAGGTTCATTTGAAGGGTTGTGTAGTTCAATTAATGTAATAAGGGGTTTAAATTTTTGTATTTGTTTTGCAATGTATTCAAAAGAGTGTATGTGTCAAATATATTTAATTATTGTACTTGAAGGAGGATTAAATGAAGTTTATAGAGTTTCGGGAGGTGAGAATGTTATTTGATCATATATTGTGAAATATAATTCTAAGATACAATTTGAATATGTGAATTTTTTTCACAAACTAAAAAAAAAACTCAAATGTCGAATAGTTCGGTTCATATTGTGAAAATTTGGTTCAAATTATGTGTGGTTCAATTGAAAGATGGTGTAGTTCAATGATTATGCTATGCCCCTCAAATATTATGTTGCGCATTTCGATTTGGTTAATGTATTTTTGAGTTGCATGTTGTATAGTTCGATTAATAGTTTGTGCAGTTTGGTTCACATGTATAGTTCGGTGCAAATGTGAGACCCTGTGATGGGTTGTGTAGTTCAATTTATATGATTATCATGTCATGTTTTGTAAGGGGTTTAAATGTTTGTATTTGTTTTGCAATGTATTGAAAAGATATATGTATCATATATATTTTTTAAGTTGCTTAATTTAATATTGTTCATATATTGATATATGTTTGTATTCTTTTCTCTTATTACTTCTACAGATTAATTAATGATGTCTAATTTCGTCGAAAAGACTATATTAACGCCTCGTAAGTTAGTTTTTGAAACATTGGATCCCAAAATAGGTAAGGAGTTTGACTCAGCTGAAGAGGCAGATAATTTTTATATTCAATACTGTCACGCCACAGGGCGGCCGTCCCCAAGACGTGGCAAATATATAAATGATATCAGTAATCCATACACGAGGTCAAATAAATACTCCACAAGAGAAAACGCAATAAACAAGTAACTGACATCAAATATATACAAATAGCGGAAGCTCAAACGACTAAGTCTGTAATTCAAAGACATATTACAGACTAGAGTACACAATCAACTGTCCTGTGAGAGCCAATATATACAATAACAGACATCAACAGTCTACATACCGTGCACAAGCACAAGTATAATACATACAAGGAAAAGGGAATGTTGATAGCCTCTCACTCGCAAGACATCCAACGCGAACGCGGGTCTCCTACTCGTATTGCGCCAGGGGAGCTCTTCTCTTGGATCCGACTCAGCGTCATCTGGGGAAAAACATAAGCGAGGGGTGAGCTACAAGCTCAGTGAGTGGTCAGAAACCAAACACCAACATAATCATTCAATACAAGGCAATCTCCTATCAAGGAAAGCCAGGGGGTAGAAACCCAACGGTTAACAAGGTCACACGGCGGTGCGACCATACCCCGCCCTCGCCCTAGCCCCCACAGGGGTGAGTCTAGGGACTTGAAGGACAAAACTTGCTGTTCTACACCGTCCGTCTTCCGGTAGTCTCTCCCGGTGTGGCCCATACTACCTGGCAGCCTCCCGGCACCTCACATGGTTCAGGCCTCTACCGGACTAGCCTCCCATGATCACTACCTCAGCCGTATGGGCACGCCCACACGCGTCATGAGTAGTATCTGGGAGGGCTCCTCACCGGACTCTACTACGCCGGGTAGTCTCTACTCGGAGCCGACGAAGAGAACAATTCATGCTTGTAATATCGTCCGGTGGTCCACCCTCGTGTAGCCTCACCTGGTACACTCCCATGATCAGTACATCCGCCGAATTCATCGGGAGTACCTACAAGTGGGAGTCCTCTGTCAGGGCAGCTTCATCGTCGGGGCCACGACATACGACGATATTGGGAGGAACCACTACTTGTTCGCAGCGCGAACCCCATGGGAAAACCTACTACACAAGCTGGTGGGTCGAGTATCAACTCGAGCCCACCCCGTTCACACCAACACCCTCACCCTCACCCCGACGGGTGACATAGGATCTTGGGAGCAATACCCTCACCCTCACCCCGACGGGTGACATAGGATCTTGGGAAATTGCACAAACTGGCAGATCGAACCAACGCCGACCCACTACACCCTCACCCTCACCCCCTCCTCGGGGTGACATAGGCTCTTGGGGAAGAGGTCGATTGTTCTACACCGCTCGTCCTCCGGTAGTCTCTCCCAGTGTGGCCCATACTACCTGGCAGCCTTCCGACACCTCACAGGGTTCAGGCCCCTACCGACTACCCTCGCATGATCACTACCTCAGCCATATGGGCATGCCAACACGCGTCATGAGTAGTATCTGGGAGGGCTCCTCACCGGACTCTGCTACGCCGGGTAGTCTCTACTCGGAGCCGACGAAGGAAAGAACACTCGACACCCGCGAATACGATCCCTATGGATCCGTCATCATCGGTTATCAAACACCGATAAGCGCAATGAATTCTCATGAATTCCCTCCAGGGCGCATAACTCAGATGCGGGGAAACTTTTATTCTAAGTGTCAAAGACATGGTATGGCCCCATAGAGGTCATACACTTGTCTAATCTCATTAAACAAGGCTAATGGCCCAAATAGGCATATACATAATATGCAATTAATTACCCAGGGATAACTTACTTAAACATGCATATGAGGGCATAATAAACATTCAATCACATAAGTACGACTTAAGCAGGCGTTGGGTATCACCAACTCAAAGGGGAGGGTTAAGCGTGGTCCGTGCGACAATAGGTGTACGCCAATAATTCCAAGCAAACCCGAGTCAAGTAGGAACTACATCTACTCACTCGGTTCGCGAAAAGAGGGAGGCGAGAGAGAGGGAAAACCTCATCCTCTCTTGAAGCGGGTCATAGTTTTGCCCCAACTAGATGGGTGCAACAACTATACCATACCCTCGAGTACTAAATCAGGAATATTACGCATGCACCCCGTTATTAACCCAAGTTAGACATGCTAGATATGTCCAAATAATAATAAGGGTAGTAATTCAAATAAAATTACCTAAGTCATGCCATATTCTATACAATACATAGGCAAGTATAAGGTAGAATAGGGGTTCTACACAATATACGAGCTATACTACCTAGCATGCATGATATCTAACATATTTAGGGTGCAAATAAATCCCCATGGAAGCGCGAAGCACGACTATGTGCCTCGAGCGCTCCCGGAAGGGTTGGAATCAAACCACTCACCGATACCCGGATCGACGCGCATCCCATCCGACGAGGTCTGCAAGATAAGGGTATCAATAGGGGTGAGTATAACCACACACAAACACATAAAAATACTTAAAATAGACTAGAAATGTCAAAGACTCAGATACGCACGCATACGGGCTCGCACGCATGCAAGAACGCGCGTACGCACGCATATCCGAGTGCCTCGACACCTACCCTAACCCCCGGGCAGCCACACGTGTGGCCCCCGCACTCATATGCACGCATGCGCACACGCGTACGTGCCCCCGCACACCCCCGGCGCACTGCCGCGCGCCCATGCGCGCTCCCGCGCGCGCATCCGCGCTCACGCTCGCGTGCCTACGCTCACGCGCGCGCCCCCGCCAGCGCGCCCGACTGCGCGCGCCAGCACTCCCTTGCGCGCTCGACTGCGCGCGCACGCGCGCGGACAGCCCCGCGCGCACGCCTAGCCCCTTTTAACCCTCCCCCATGGCCCCACATGCACTCAAACACAAACACTTCACATGCAAGCCCTCCCAAGCATCCTTATATGCACAAAAACCACCAAAAGAAGAGGAAAAACTCACCCAATTGAGAGGGGGAGCGAAGGGGGAGATGTAGGGGCTCGCAAGCGCACCCTTGACCACCTCGCCGCCACCACCACTACCACCACCTCTTCTATTGCTTCTCTTCTTCTTGGCTGATCCAAAGGGGAGGAGAAAATCAGTGAGAGAGACCATTGGAGGGCTAGGGGAGGAGGAGAGGGAGGAGGAACATCAACACACACCAACCTTGATCATCTACTTCTTCAAGCACAACCCCTTCCAAGCACTCCTTCTCCTTGGCATTTCATCAAGTATGTGGGGGGCTGAACACATACAAAGGGCTGAACCATGTGAGGGAGCTTGAGAGAGAGGAGGAGATGAGAAACAACAACATAATATACACACACAAACCTTGATTCCTTCACTTCTAACACTTCCTCTTCTTGCTCCATCTCCTTCTCCTTCCACCACCCAACACACACAACACCAAGGGCTGGACCAGATCCAAAAGGGGGAAAAATTATGCCAAGGTCGTGCACATGGGGGTGGTTAAATAGGCAAAAGAGAAGTGAAAGACCGAGCTGTCCTCGGACTTAAAACTCTGCACAGCCTTCACTTAAATGGCCATAACTTCCCCAATACAGCTCCAAATTGCACGATTCCAGTGGCATTGGAAAGTTAAGAAGATTATCCACAGCTTTCTTGTTTACACCTAGATCAAATAACCCCTCCAGCTATTCCGAAATCTAGGCTAAACATCTTATAGGGCTGCTGCCTGGATTTCTCATCTTCGGGGTATACTCGGAAAAATACCCATAACTTTAATATACGAATCCAGTTGATCCAATTCCACTTCTATATGGAAGCTATCTCAAAACTGAACATCTCGTAATAATATCGGATTTTTACCTCATCATCTTCGATTTTAACAAAATCAAATCCGAATACCAATCCAAAACTGCATAATTCCAAAAACGTTATCGGAATTAAACGAAAATTTTATGGGCAGTACTAAACAATACCAGGACCCATAATATGCAGTTATATTTCAATCAGAGTCCTCAAACCCCCTTGGTAGGCTAAAAAAGCAAAAAAAATTTAGCGACTCCGATCGAAATTAGGACTCTAAATGACACAGGTCTAACAAATACAGTAAGCAAGTTAGGTTCAGGTATTCAATACAGAAACTATTAATGCAATTCAACATCTTCTCACAAAATTTTAACATAATATATTCACTCATTACTTTCTGTAGCCCAACATGTCAATGTCTGGGTATGTTGAATCTTTCAATAGCAATCACCCGTTAACCCAAATGAGTCAGGTATGGTCACAATTCCAACTATTCGAATATTACAAAGTGTCATTTTTTTCAACAATACAAGCTATGCTGTTTATATTATTTATAGGAGTCGAGAATAGTCATACCAATGCCACATGACCAGTCACACAGAAAAACTCAAATGTTGGATGAAGATAGAGTCTAGTTGAAATTATGTTGTAATGATATATAATGTTGTAGTTACAGTTGTAAAGAGACTTGTACAAAAAATTTCTTTCAATTGTAGCTGTAAAGAAATATTTTGATGTAATTAGTTATATAAATGAGAAGTTGGCTTTTTGTTTCAGTTGAAGGATGTTGTAGTTTGATTCATTGGAAATAGTCATATTAACAAATGCTTCAGTTTGTTTGATGAGTAGTGTAGTTTAATTCATCACTTGGTTCATTTCGATGTAGTACTTACTGTATTTTTATTATTTCAAAGGTTAAGTTCAATTAACAAATGTTGCAGTTTGATTAACAAGTGCTCTAGTTCGATTAACAAGTGCTTCAGTTCGTTTCTTGAGTAGTGTAGTTTGATTCATCACTTGGTTCATTTTGATGTAGTACTTACTATATTTTCATTATTTCAAAAGGTTCAGTTCGATTAACAAATGTTGCAATTTGATTAACAAGTGCTCTAGTTCGATTAACAAGTGCTTCAGTTCATTTCTTGAGTAGTGTAATTTGATTCATCACTTGGTTCATTTTGATGTAGTACTGCATTTTCATTATTTCAAAAAGGTTCAGTTCGATTAACAAGTGCTCCAGTTCGATTAACAAGTGCTTCAGTTCGTTTCATGAGTAGTATAATTTGATTCATCACTTGGTTCATTTTGATGTAGTACTGCATTTTCATTATTTTAAAAAGGTTCAGTTCGATTAAAAAGTGCTCCAGTTCGATTAACAAGTGTTTCAGTTCGTTTCATGAGTAGTGTAGTTTGATTCATCACTTGGTTCATTTGGATGTATTACTGCATTTTCATTATTTCAAAACGGTTCACTTCGATTAACAAGTGCTCCAGTTCGATTAATAAGTGCTTCAGTTCGTTTCATGAGTAGTGTAATTTGATTAATCACTTGGTTCATTTTGATGTAGTACTGCATTTTCATTATTTCAAAAAGGTTCAGTTCGATTAGCAAGTGCTCCAGTTTGATTAACAAGTGCTTCACTTCGTTTCATGAGTAGTGTAGTTTGATTCATCACTTGGTTCATTTGGATGTAGTACTGCATTTTCATTATTTCAAAAAGATTCAGTTCAATTAAGAAGTGCTCCAATTCGATTAACAAGTGCTTCACTTCATTTCATGAGTAGTGCAGTTTGATTCATCTCTCAGTTAATTTTTTGATATATTACTGTTTTTCCACCATAATTATTCAGAAAGTCCAGTTCAATTAACAAATGCTTCAATTCAATTAACAAGTAATTCAGTTCAATTTATGAGTAGTGTAGTTTGATTCATCACTAGATCAGTTCGAATCTAACCACAATTCATTTCAGTTAATGAGTAGAACAATAACACATGCCTCAGTTCGATTTACAAGTACTACAGTTCGATTAACAAATGCTGCAGTTCGGTTAATAAGTGCTTCAGTTTGATTCAACCCTGATTCAAATCGATTCAGTTCCTAAAATCAAGTGTACTTTAGTCTAGTTCAGCAAATATTTTAGATCATTAATGTAGATCAAAGTATACACTGCAGACAAAAAGTATGCATATAAACAAAAGAATACACTGCAGACACATAATTTTGAGGGTATACAGAATTTTGAATATGTACAAAAGTATAAACAAAAGTACACACTACAATTTACTTCAGTAGAACAATTCAACATAGTCAACAAGATCGACATATGATCACAAAATTCACCAAGTTCATAAATCGTACGAAATCTATGATCAAGAAGAATTAATTCCTTGTAGTATGTCTCTTGCAAGCTTCCGGCGCTCAGTGTTCATATCGCATGTCTGCAACAATCCAATGTCTTTGTGTTGACTTAAAAGATCCATAAATTTCATTACAAATATACCACAATCATTTGTTTCTGACTGTTTAGGGGAAGAAGACACGTGCTCCCATCCCTTTAGTCTCAGGTTCCAATTACATATGTGCGCCATTGGAGGAAGGACTTGCATATGTAAATACATTAAACATGATGATTGAATGAAATTCATACAAAGAGTACTAATGCAATTCAAATTAGAATTCGAAGGCTGACTAAAACTTACAATAGCAGCTATCTCAGTGCTATATTTCCCCCCCACATCCCTCGTAAGTGAATCATATATGGATATTTTTTTTCCTTAGACACACCATCGCGAGTAACCAATGACTATTTTCAATGATGGGGAAAAATATCTGTAAAAAATAAAACAATAACACATGCAGTAAGTGATTTTGAACTTCATATATGGTTTCTTCTTCTTATCTTGGTTTATATAATTTCATAAGAATTTCAATTGGGTAAATGAAAGAATGGTTCTTTTGTTATGCATTGAACATGAAAAAACAAAAGACAATATGATCAATGAATATAATGTTGGTGATGATGAACATTTGGCTACAGATAGACTGTTCTTTTGTTTTGTTATTTGTAACATGAATAAATTAGCCTTAATTTTGATTCTGAAATGGTTGTCATTTGTTATAATATGCAATTGGATCTAATTTTTATGATGATGAGATGCAGACCTATACATTATTGAAACAAAAAAAGTGGCTTTGATAAGTTGTATATTCGCCAACACATGTAAAGTGTGTGTGCTCAGCTGAACCAATGTGAGTATCATCAAGACTTGTGTATCTGTTTTTATTTCATTATGTTTGTCCATGCAAGTCTACTAAGAGCTTACATGAAATGGAAGCAGAGATTTAAAACAAACAGTCAATATGATATTTTACATATATTGTTACACTTGTTTCTATTACAATTCACAAAAATAATAAATCAAAGATATCAAAATTACTACATTGGTAGTTTATAAGAATGATTTGTTGATTCTGTTTTGGTTTTTTCCACTTGGAGTAACCTTAGACCTCAATCAACTAGAAGCTTTTATAGGTTGGGATTCCAAGCTTAATTGGCAGGTAGTGAAAGTAACTGAGTTTTAACAGTAAAAAAAAAAAAAGCTGGCAAAGGTTTTGATAGCCTATGATTTAAGTGGACTCAAGGGGAAAGTTTATCAATGTCTCAAATTACAATTGGACTAACATATAATTCACATTTAATGGATATGGAATATAAACATCTTCTCACTAAATGTTTAGGTGCAGAAGAAATAAAAAGATTTTGAATTGCACAACCTAAGAATCGAATTACACAACATATATTCCAAACTACATGTCCCATTAATTTTGAAAAATCGCATAATCTATTAATAGAACTACACAATATTAAAATTGAATTGCACGACTTATGAATCAAATTGCACAATATTGATCACCTTATTTTGTGCCAATTCACTTGATTTCTTAGATTTCTTCACCATTTTATCTGCACGTACAAACATATGTTAATGTCTCAAATATTTAACAATTGCATTTCATTTATATTTGTGTTCATTCATTGATTAAATTAAAATTCCCAGAGACATGAATAAACAACTACACTACTCATGAAATGAACTGAAACACTTGTTAATCGAACTGGAGCACTTGTTATAATCGAATTGAAGCATTTGTTAATTGAACTAGACTTTTTGAAATAATGAAAATACAGTACTACATCGAAATGAACCAAGTGATGAATCAAACTACATTACTAATGAAACGAACTGAACTACTTGTTAATCATACTAGAGCATTTTTTAATTGAACTGGACTATTTGAAATAATGTACAATAATATATTAAAGAAAATCACTTTCCTTAGATTAAACAAAATATAACCCATTAAGTATTGCACACCTATCATGTCACGCCCCAGGGCGGCCGTCCCCGAGACGTGGCAAATATATAAATGATATCAGTAATCCATACACGAGGTCAAATAAATACTCCACAATAGAAAAGGCAATACACAAGTAACTGACATCAAATATATACAAAAAGCGGAAGCTCAAATGACTAAGTCTGTAATTCAAAGACATATTATAGACTAGAGTACACAATCAACTGTCCTGTGAGAGCCAATATATACAATAACTGACATCAACAGTCTACATGCCGTGCACAAGCACAAGTATAATACATACAATGAAAAGGGAATGCTGATAGCCTCCAACTCGCAAGACATCCAACGCGAACGCGGGTCTCCTACTCGGATGGCGCCAGGGGAGCTCTTCTCTTGGATCCGACTCAGCGTCAACTGGGGAAAAACATAAGCGAGGGGTGAGCTACAAGCTCAGTGAGTGGTCAGAAACCAAACACCAACACCAACATTCGATCCTAAGGCAATCTCCTATCAAGGAAACCATGGGTAGAAACCCAACGGTTAACAAGGTCACACGGCGGTGTAACCATACCTCGTCCTTGCCCTAGCCCCCACAGGGGTGAGCCTAGGGACTTGAAGGACAAAACTTGCTGTTCTACCCCGTTCGTCATCCGGTAGCGCTCTCCCGGGCAGCCTCTACCTGGAGCCGGCCACGGTCAGTACACTGTCGAGCGCATCAATGGTACCTACAGGTGGGGGTCCACCCAGGGCGGCTCGTACCTAGGAAGCATCCACACGGATCCGGCGAAGGGGAGAACGATAATTCATGCTCGCAACATCGTCCGGTGGTCCACCCTCGTGTAGCCTCACCTGGTACACTCCCCTGATCAGTACATCTGCCGAATGCATCGGGAGTACCTACAAGTGGGAGTCCTCTGTCAGGGCAGCTTCCACGTCGGGACCCCGGTATACGACGATATTGGGAGGAACCACTACTTGTTCGCAGCGCGAACCCTATGGAAAGCCAATCTCTCAAGCTGGTGGGTCAAGTATCAACTCGAGCCCACAACACTCACACCAACACCCTCACCTCCGAAGGGTGACCTAGGTTCTTGGAAAGAGACTAGATCGTTTCTAAGCCCTTGGTCCACCGGTAGCCCTTTCCCCGGGTAGCCTCTGCCTAACATACTCCCACGATCAGTACACTGTCGACCACAGCGATGGTACCTAGAGATGGGAGCCCGGTGCCAGGACAGCGATGGTACGCCGAGAAGTTCCTACCCGGATCCAACGAAGGAAAGAACCAAACTACACTCATGAAAATGATCCCCCTTGGATCCGCCATCATCGGTCATCAGACGCCGATCCACTACACCCTCACCCTCACCCCCTCCTCGGGGTGACATAGGCTCTTGGGAGGAATCTAGATTGCTTCACACCCTTGGTCCACCGGTAGCCCTTATCCCGGGAAGCCCCTACCTGGTATACTCCCATGATCAGCACATCCTCACACATCGGCAGCACCTACGGATGGGAGCCCTCTGTCAGGCCAGCTGTCTCAACCAGGAAGTCCCTACACGGATCCAACGAAGGGAGGAAACCGATCTAAACTCGCGAATATGATCCTTTCAGATCCGTCACCGGTTATCAAAACCGATAAGCGCAACGAATTCTCATGAATTCCCTCCAGGGCGCATAACTCAGATGCGGGGAAGACATTTAATTATAAGTGTCAAAACCATGGTATGACCCCACAAGAGGTCATACACTTGTCTAACACATTAGACAAGAATCATGGCCATATCGGCATATATATATATATATATATATATATATATGCAATTAACTACCCAACGATGGCCTACTTAAACATGCATACATGGCATCAAACAGATAAACACACACAAATTACAACCTATTATACGTTGGATAACACCAACCTAGAAGGGAAGGGTTAAGCGCGATCTGCGCAACAACAGGTGCATGCCAATAATTCCAAGCAAACCCGAGTCAAGTAGGAACTACATCTACTCACTCGGTTCGCGAAAGAAGGAGGGCAAGGGAGAGGGAATGCCTCATCCTCTCTCGAGCTGGTCATAGTTTTGCCCCAACAGATGGGTGCAACAACTATACCACACCCTCGAGTCCTAAATCGGGGGAATATTACGCATACACCCGTTATTAACCCAAGTTAAACATGCTTGATAAATAGGGGTAGTCATTCAGTCAAAATTACCTAAGTCATGCCATATTCTATACAATACATAGGCAAGTATAAGGTAGAATAGGGGTTCTACACAATATACGAGCTATACAACCTAGCATGCATAATATCTAGCATATTTAGGGTGCAAATAAAGCCCCATGGAAGCGCGAAGCACGCCTACGTGCCTCGAGCGCTCCCGGAAGGGTTGGAATCAAACCACTCACCTAACGAGCGCACGGCTCGCGAAACGCAATAGAGCGACGAATTAAATCCGAAGCCTGAAATCAAACCGCCAAGGATCATCCAATGGTTGCATTTGGCTATAACAAGCTGCTCGACACCACGAAGCACTCCGAACGCGTCTGAGCACCGCAAGCACGCCCTCGAGTACCCCGTGCACGCTGCCCATGCACCCCGCACGCATCAAACAACGTTAAGCACGTCCTCGAGCACCTCGTGCATGCTTTCCACACACTCCGCACGCATCGGGCAAGGCCAAGCACGCCCTCGAGCACCTCGTGCACGCTGCCCGCACACTCCGCACGCATCGGGCAAGGCCAAGCACGCCCTCGAGCACCTCGTGCACGCTGCCCGCACACTCCGCACGCATCGAGCAAGGCCAAGCACGCCCTCGAGCACCTCGTGCACGCTGCCCGCACACTCCGCACGCATCGAACAACGTCACGCACACCCTCGAGCACCCCGTGCACGCTGCCCACGCACTCCGCATGCATCGAACAACGTCAAGCACGTCCTCGAGCACCTCACGCACGCTTCCTGCGCACTCCGCACGCATGCGAGCACCTCATGCACGCTTCCCGCGCACTCCGCACGCATGCGAGCACGCCGAGCGCACACCCGCAGCCCCCGCATACCTCTTATGTGATTTCGAGTGTACCAATGCGTCAATCCCACGCCCCAACTAGTACACAAACACGAGTTTAGATGATGCATGAGGAAAGCCAATGGAAAGAGGAGAAGAAGAGGCATACTTGGTTCACTCACACATATCCACAAACATGTGGCATGCACACCTACACAACACATACAACTTGAGCATGTGCTTCTCCTTTTACATGCACCCAATCCAAGCATTTCTTCTCCTTGGCATTACATCAAGCATGTGGGGGGCTGATACACACAAAGGGCTGAAGCATGTGAGGGAGCTTGAGAGAGAGGGGGAGGTGGAGGAAGAAGAGAAACAACAACCATAACACATGTGTTGAACACTCACCTTCACTTCCTCCTTTTGTTTCTCCTCCAAAACATCCACCAAACACATCCAAACACACCCAACAGAGGCTGGACCAGAGAACAACAGATGGGAGAGGGAAGAGACCCCAAGTCGTAACATTTGGGGGTGAATTTATAGCCATAAGTGATCAAATGGCAAACGCCCCTGACCCGTAATTTCTGGACGGGCTTCACTTAAACGGTCATAACTTCCCCAATACAGCTCCAAATTGCACGATTCGAGTGGCATTGGAAAGCTAAGACGATTATCTACAACTTTCATGTTTACACCTAGATCAAATAACCCCTCGAGCTATTCCGAAATCTAGGCTAAACATCTTACAGGGCTGCTGCCTGGATTTTTCAACTTCGGGGTATACTCGGAAAAATACCCATATCTTTTGATATACGAATCCAGTTGATCCAATTCCACTTCTATATGGAAGCTATCCCCAAACTTAACATCTCGTAATAATATTGGATTTTTATCTCTACATCTTGGATTTTAACAAAATCAAATCCGAATACCAATCCATAACTGCATAATTCCAAAAACGTTATCGGAATTAAACGAAAATTTTATGGGTAGTACTAAACAGTACCATGACCCATAATACGCAGTTATATCTTCAATCAGAGTCCTTAAACCCCAGAAGGTAGCTAAAAATTAAAAAAATTAAAATTTTAGCGACTCCGATCGAAATTAGAACTCTAAATGACACAGGTCTAACATATCATTTCTAACAAATCTACTAATCTAAGGTTCCAAAAATTAATACCCATATTAAAGAAAATCATTTTGAAACACTTTAATAAAAATGTTCATTTAAAACACAGACTATAAAAAAAATAGTCATCAAAATAAAAAATCTTTAATAACCAAGAAAATAACCTCCTTATCAATGAGAAATCCCATTTTATTTTCAGCCCTAATATTCCATTTTATTTTAAGCTCTAATTTCATTCCACCAATGAGAAATCCCATTTTATATTCAGCCCTAATTTCACTCCAGCATCTCATCAATGAGAATCCTATTTTATTTTCAGCCCTAATTTGAATCCTACCACAGACCTACTGAAAAAACAAAGACGAAGAGTTGCCGACCTACCACAGAAACAGAGATGAGGGGACCGACTAGAGGAGGACGATCAGTGCAGTTGGTTAGTCGTCGTTGGAGATGATGATGTCTCACAGTCGTCGTTGGTGATGATGATGAAGAGGTGAAGATGGGTTTTCAGTAGGGTGGTATCAGTTCAGTCAGTAGCCATTGTTTGTAATATGCACTTGTTTGTAATGTTGGATGACTACAGATTACAAAAAAAAACCATTTTTAACAAAACCCACATCCAAACCAGACACATTAAGTGCGTTTCAAGAACACCCACAACATTATAAGACTTTCTGACCCATTTACAGACAAAGAAAACAATGTTTACACAAAACCCACATGAAAAAAAACCAATATTTCTTGATGTTGATCTGTCATACGAAGTGATTAGAAAACAAAGTAATACCGTTTCAAGCTTTCGCTTCTTTCCTCTTCAGATTCCTTTTTCACCTCTCCTGTTTGTTGTGAAGATGGGTTTTCGGTTGGCTGGTACGAGGAGAGAGGGAGGGAGGGAAAGAAAGTCTGTTTTGGGGGGAAACATAAAAAAGAGGGAGATGGTTTCACTGGGTTTAAATTGAATTGACAGTGACGTCCGTCAACCCAGTGAAATTCAAATTTTTTTTAAAAATCCACGTGTCACTGTATGGTTGGATACAGACCGAACTGATGATATTCAGTTCTGAGGGGATCTGACCCCGGAGAGAGGGGACACCTCTTTGCAGTTTGGACTTGAAAGAGAGGATTTGTCAGAGCAACTCGAAAAGACACTCACCTGGAACGGAAATAAACACCCCCCGGATAACCTCGGATAAATGTGTCTTCCTAGAGAGAGAGAAATATCTATTATTTATAAGGCTGTAACTTGGGTCGGGTTGAATCTGAACCCGACGGATTGAACTCGATTTTTTCATGGATTGGGTTGGTCAAATCGGGTTCGGATTCAGGTTGATCAATTCGGGTTGAGTCACAAGTTGGATTGGGTTTGGGTTGGCCTCACTCACAACTCAACCCGAACTCGTAAATTAATAGGTAAAAAAAAATGATCATGACCATTCTATATCTAGCTTTTAATCTGGACCGTCCAAATTTTAGGGAAATCTAATCTAACTAATCTCATTCAAACATTCCACAACCCTAGCCGTCACTTCTCTCTCTCTCTCTCCCTCTCCCTCCCTCTCTCCTTCCCTGGCGGTCCGGCCCTCCCTCTGTTTTGGTCTTCAGCAGATCGGCTTCTCCATCGACAGATCAACTTCGATCATTCAGCAACTCCGCAAAAATGGATTGGATCTCTCTCTCCCCTTCCTATTCTTCTTCTTCAAAACATACAAAATATGGTCTCGTAATATTGGATCGCTATCTTCCCTTCTTTTCTTCAAAAAACCCCAAAAGGCCATATCTCTCTCTCTTTACCTTTATAAAAATACTAAAAAAAACGGGTGATGGTGGAATCAATTAAACCAAATGAATCAGACATCTTTCATCATATATCCCTGTTGATGGTTAAGATCCAAAGTATGAGTCATTTAAACCTTTCATTTGTTTGAAAAAAATTATGTATTAGGGAAAATGGATACACAGGTACTTTTTAGATGGATTATTCTTTTTTTTGGTGATTTTAAATGGATTTATCTGATTTCTTTTGGTGGACATTGATTTTTGAATGGTTGATTTCACATTTTTCACTTTGTGAAATGAGTTTTTAATTTATTTATTTTTGTTTAAAATTTGTTCTGTTCATTGTGGCTCTATTTTTGTGACAAGGCTAGAAATCGGGTTCCACGGGATGGGTTTGGGTTAGTTATATTGGCGATGGGTTGGGTTTAAGTTAGAGTTGTTAAGTTGGAAATCGGGTTGGGTCGGGTTAGAGTTGAACATCTTGAAACTTGGGTTGGGTTCGGGTTAGGATTAACCCGAACCTAACCCGCCCGAGTTACAACCTTAATTATTTAACAATATTTTTAAAATCGAACGGTTCATTGAACTAAAAAATTATTAAGTTAAGTATCACTAGTTTAACTGTTGGGTTAATTGGAATCAAACTGTAATGTCATATCATAGTGATGTAATTAATGTAATTGTAACGACTATGGTTTTCCTAGTCGTTTCTTGATTTTTGTGCATTGGGTCATATTCCTATAAGGTTTTGAAGGACTTATATATCTCCAAATTCTAAAGTTAAGGTATGGTTGGAATCCTTGTTCTGTTAGCTTTCCAGCGCTTTTTACGAATCCTGAATCAGATGTGTCACTCCCCAGGCATCCCCGAGATATGGCAAATATATAAAGTATCAGATATCATACAAGAGGTCAACAATGACTCCAACAATAATACACAATGCTAGCAAGCAATGATAACTGATAACTCAAATCATCGGTCATCAGACGCCGATCCACTACACCCTCACCCTCACCCTCACCCCCTCCTCGGGGTGACATAGGCTCTTGGGAGGAATCTAGATTGCTTCTACACCCTTGGTCCACCAGTAGCCCTTATCCCGGGAAGCCCATACCTGGTATACTCCCATGATCAGCACCTCCTCACAAATCGGTAGCACCTACGGATGGGGAGCCCTTTGTCAGGCTGGCTGTCTCAATCAGGCTGGCTGTCTCAATCAGGAAGTCCAATGAAGGGAGGAAACCAATCTAAACTCGTGAATATGATCCTCTCAGATCCATTATCACCGGTTATCAAAACCGATAAGCGCAACTGTTGGTGCGTCGGAATCTCCGGTGTCGGTGTGTCGGAAAGGATCCGGCGGTGCGCGGGTGCGTGCGTGTGTGGGGGTTCTTCTGGGATTCGGATCGGATGCGTGCCCTGGCGGCTCGGTCGGATCGTCTTCTCGGAAGGGTGAGGTGTCGTTCCTGGTTGAGGCACCCGACAACGGCTCAAGAGGATTCCAGGGTTTGTGTGATTACCACCTGCTTTTTCTAAAAGCAGGAAAAGGTTGGGTTGGATTTGATCACCTACGTGGGGAGTTTGTGGGGTATCTGCTCTGAGACACGGATATACCGTACACAGAGGTGAAAAACAGGTATCCTATTCTACTTCCGGGGCTTGACTAAAGGAGTCTTGGAACATAGGGGGTGCAAAATGGGGTGTGGATTGGGGGCGGCTAGTGTGACCCAGCCGTCGGGTATGGGGCGGCTACTAGGGTTTAGCCATCCGGGGCCTGGTTTGGTTTGGGCAGAACTTCGGTAGGAAATGGGTTTGGTCTTGGACAGAGGCTAAGCTAGGTTTAGCCCGGGTTTCTGGAGGGTGGAATGAGAGGGTGTTTTTGTGTAGGGAATGGATTTTTCTCTCACAAAAGAGGGCTCTCTTTCTCTCTCTCTTGGGATTTCTAGTGGGGGAAGGGAATGGATATCAAGTAGGTTGGGATTTGGTGGATGTGAATTGATGGATTCTTATGTGAATTGTGGATGTTGTTTAAAGACTTGGGACCTCCTCTATTTATAGTAATAAAGAGACAGGGAATATCCAAGGGGTAATGGAGTGGCTTGGCTAATAGTGTATGTGATTAGACCCCTCATTAATTCTCTGGTTCTTCTGTCAGGACCAGGTGAAGGGCGGCTAGTTATAACTAGCCGCCCAGGATGGGGCGGCTACTTCCTGGTAGCCGCCCCTATCATGACCTGCCAAACGTCCCATCTTTGACAAGCGGTGGCTTGGGTCGGTTACTTGGGTTGATCCGGCCAAGATAGGGCGGCTAAAGGTCATGACCCACCACAATGATCAGCATTTAATGCTGCTTTATGTCCCATCCAGGGAAGCGGTTCAAGGTCGTCCTGGGGGCGGCTAGTGCTAACTAGCCGCCTGGTATGGGGTGGTTAGTTATGTCTTGCCGCCCCTTGCCAGAGACTCAGGTTTTTTTTGGGTTTTAGAGTTTTTCTTAGGTGGGGTTCTGGTTTGGGCCAGGGTCTGGTTTAGGGTTAGGGTTAGGTTAAGGTTTCCGGTTTATGTTAGGGCTAGGGTTAGGGTTTCTGGTTTAGGTTAGGGCTAGGGTTATGGTTTCCGGTTTAGGTTAGGGCTTGGGTTAGGGTTTCCGATTTCTTGAACTTTGGTTCTCTACTAGATGTCCAAATGTGGGATATTTCTGGGTGTTACTTGAAGTATTTCTGTCTTTCTGGACGGTCAAAATTGAGATATCTACAATTGTCCCTCATCGGACGGAGTCTTTGTGCGAAGCAGAAAAGACTTCGACCGATGATAAGGAAAGAGACCCCTATTTTGGCCGGCCCGACCTTCAAGAAGTTATGCCAACACGAACAATACTATTCGGGGAGTTGATTTAGACCGTCAGAGGCTAGGTCTTGGCTTAGAATTTTTAATCGAAAGGATGATCCTGGTGGAAGGCGGGGAAAAGTAAATGATGAGTGATCCAACCCGCGGTCGGGGTTCTTAGCTATCGTGCGCAGAGCAGCCCAGCGTCAATTTCCTCGTGCCTACCATTCCCGTGCTTGGGAAAACTCAGCAAGGAGGGGATATCGCCGATAGAAAGCAAGTAAAAGTTGATTTGGTGAATTGGATCATTCGAAGGATAAGAACTCTGGAAAAGAACCAGAACTGAAGAAATTCGAATGTGAATGGTACTGAAAGTGCGGTAAAACTTCGGGAAAGTCGTGTTTGATCAAGTAGTGTCTGGAAATAAGCCAATACATGGCTGTTTGGTCTGGAAAACCTTGGAATTTAGGGCTGAAAAGAGATTGGAAAGGGGTTTCAAGTGAAAGTAGAAAACTGGGAGGGGCGGCTAGTGGTAACTAGCCGCCCGTGAGGGGGCGGCTACTCGCGGGTAGCCACCCCATAACTGGGTCCCTTATAACCGAAAAGACCCTCTCGCTCTCCATACGTTTCAAAACGGTTTCTCTCTCTCCATTACTCCTTCTTCTTCATTTTAAACCGAAAACCTTGATTTTAAAATGCCTTGAATCCTTTGTTTTTGCCTTCCATCATTCCTTTCTTCTTGATTCCGAAGCCCTAGATCTTCTTTGGGGTTCTTCTTTTGTGCGAAATCGGAGGAGATGACGAAGGGGAAGAGGATGGCTTCGATGATGAAGCGCCTTAGGTCTTCCCGAGAGCAGAGAGGGGCTGTCTCAGTTTCTAGTTCATCAGGGAGTGATCAGGTGGAAGGGGAGGTCGTGAGGGAGGTTGTGGGTGTGGTGGAGGTGCCGCCGGTGGGCAATGGCGCGGGTGAGGTTGGGGATTTGCCTTTGGGGGCTGTCCCGGAGGTTGGGAGTAGTATGATAGGATATACACGCAAGAGGAGGCGTGGGGAATGACCGGCGGTGGTCGAGGAGGTGGTTTTGGGGGTCGGGGGATTGGTTGAGGGTGCAACCGAGGGAGTGGGGGTCGAGGGAGTTAGTGATGATGTGAGGGCGTCGTTGGATGCCCTTGTTGGGATGTTGGACAGGGAGGCCACAGAGGCCAGGGCTGAGGAGGAAGAAAGTAGGGCTATGGGGGCTTTTGCGAAGTTTATCTCCGGCGCGGGGAGAGTGGAGGGGACAGGAGAGGTTAGGGATGAGGCTGGGGAGGCCGAGGGTATGGGCACCGGGGCTGCAGAGGCCAGTGTTGGTGTTGAGGCTGAGGCGGAGGAGGCCGTGTTTGAGGAGGATGAAGAGGAGGGGGATGACGACGGGATGGACGATCCCGACGAGGCCGAGGTGGGCGCTCCTGGGTCCACACGGGCCGTGATATGTTCCTAACCTTCTAGTTTTGGCCTTATTATTTATTATTAATTTTTTGGTTTTGGTGCATGTGCATGTGTTTTGGTGGTATGAACAGGTCGTATATGTGTATTTTTAATAAGCATGCTTGGTGTATAAGGTAATCATGGTGGGATAGCATGCTGATATGAGTTTGTTTCTAGGAAAGGGGGATAATTTTTCGTATATATATATCCATGTTTGTTCTATTTTTTATAAGGAAGTGAATGGCATGGTTTGTATGCTTGCATGCGATACTTTTTTATGTGTATATAATTTTTAGGCGTGTCTTCGGATGTGCTTGATCGTGGTAGAGCATGAGAGATTGTATGCATGCATGCATTTCATGGGTTCAAGTGCTTCCTATATGTTTGGGTGTGTTTAGGAAAAGTAGATGAGCTTGATAGGTTGTGATGCAAGAAAGAGCGTGAGTGGTGACCACGGTGGGATTTTGACATATTTTTGTTTGCATGCGTGGTCATATGAGGAGTGTTTTGTGAATAATGGGAGGTGAACCTTTAAGTGAATGATTTTGTATGAGAATTTTACTTTGCTAAGCATGATTTCTAAGTGATTTAGTTTTTAGATTTTTACCTCTCGGTTGCTCTTTTAAACTAACCCATCTCTTCTTTGTTTGTTTGCAGCGGCCGAATCGTATCCGAGCTTTATGGCACGGGACGAAGAGGTGGTACGATGCCTTGGGGCAGGAGGAGAGGAGCTTAGTGGATGGAGCGGGCTTCCGTTCCTTCTTTCTGATTGAGCCATTCCACGTCCATCGCCCATATGTGGAGGCATTGGCGGAGAGATGGGACCCAGAGAGTTGTACGTTCATCCTCCCTACTGGCGCCGTTATGCCGACCCTTGAGGACGTCCATCGGATCACCGGTCTTTCGGTCTTGGGGGAAGCGGTGATTGCGGCCACCCTTGCGGATTATAGGGGGCTGTTTCGAGAGTTGATTGGAGAATGGGAGTTCGTGGAGCGGGAGCGGACGCTGAACCGTATTCCTTTAGGGAGGCTTTCGGGGGCAGTATGGCCTCGGTTCCTTTACAGAGTGCCAGAAGGGTGAAACTGCAGCTAGCTTCGAGAGAAGGCGGGCGATGATCAAGGCGAGAGAGGCGGCCGCGTGCCCATAGAGGGCACGGAGGGAGTTGAGGGCGTTCTTTTTTTACTTCTTCAGCCGAGTCCTGTTTTCGACGGCTTTTGATAAGGTCTCCTTGAATTCTCTTTTGCTGATGAGGGACCTGGAGGGCATGGGAAGAATGGGGTAAGAGAAATATCTTCCTTTCAGGCAATTATTTTAGAATTATCCCAGTCTAGCATATGTCCTACTTTCTAGGTCCCTCTGGCTTTCTTCTTTTTATCACTTCTTTATTTTGGGTGGAAAGTACAGTCTGTTGTTAGGACCCTGTACTAGTATAGCCGTTTGTCTGGCATATACTTGTGCGTAAAATAGAGAGTTTAACCCATTCACTTGGGTGTTATTTTTCTTTGTTGGCCTCTCATTGCCTGATTTTTTTTTTATTTGAGGGGGGGCTCTTCTGTTTTTCACCCCGATTCTTTTCATGCTTCCCCTCTAGAAGTGTCTGTATAGTGCTAGAGCCAGTTTTTGGGACACATGCCAGGTCCGGTCCTCATTTTGACCTAGAGTTAATACGAGTGGGGCGGAAATAAGGGAGGTTTGCTTTGGGGTTTTAAATTGTCCCAGTCTACGGGGGAGGCAATTTCTCTTCTATCAGGTAAATCTAGTCCAGTTATACGTGTGTGAATGAAGTGGCATGATTTGGCGGAGATGTGTTCAAATAGATACGAGTTTATCTTTGAGAGTCTTATAATTCTATCATCAAGTATTAAACGCTGGAAATTGCAGGAAGAAAGAATAATAGTTCTCAAGTATTGAAAGTTATTCATGCATGGAATTTCTTTAGATAAAGTGCATTCCACGAACCTGAAACCTCGACTCCTTCGGCATCTACCAAGCGGTAGGCATTCCCGGAATAGGCATGGGATCACATAGGGTCCCTCCCATGTGGGTTGCAACTTCCCTCTTGGGTGAGGCTGTCTTGATGGCATGATTTGCTTAAGTACTAATTCCCCGACTTCAAATTTTCTTTTTATTACCTTCTTTTCAAATGCCCTTGCCACCCTTCTTTGGTAGGCCTGGGTATGGTCTGCCGCTCTTAATCTTTTCTCGTCTAGTAGTTCGAGGCGTAGTAGAAGTGCCTCTCTCCTTTCCTCAATTTGGGGGTTTTCTTTAGTACTATTCTTAAGGATGGGACGAGGATTTCGTAAGGTACTACTGCTTCGGCCCCAAACGTGAGTGAATAGGGGGTTTGACCAGTGGGTGTCCTAATGGAGGTTCGGTATGCCCAGAGGGCGTCTACCAATTTATCAGGCCAATCGGTAGCCTTATGGGTTTCTACCGTTTTCTTTATAATTTTGAGCAAGGTTTTGTTGGTGGCCTCTGCCTGTCCGTTCCCCTGTTGATAATATGGCTTGGAATGATGAAGTTCTATATGATGTTTATTGCATAGGTCTTGAAATTCTTGGGAGATGAACTGGGGACCATTGTCAGTTATAATCGCTTTGGGGGTACCGAACCGTGCAAGGATGTGGGTGCGGACAAAACGAGCTAGGGTAGAGCTTTTAATTACTACATAGGACTCGGCTTCAGCCCATTTGGTAAAGTATTCTGTGGCGGTGAGGATGAAAGCTTTTTGGGTAGTGTTTTCTATAGTGTCCCGGAATGGTCCTATCACATCTAATGCCCACATAGAGAAGGGCCATGGTGAAGTCATGGGATGTAAAGAAGATGCTGGTGCGTGTATTTTGTTGGCATGAGTTTGACACTGGATACAACGCTTAACGTATTTGTTGCAGTCCCCTTCAAGCGTGGGCCAATAGTAGCCCATTCTTAATACCTTTTTTGCTAGCATCTGGGCGTTGACGTGTCCTCCGCATACTCCGGAGTGAGCTTATTCTACAATGGTATATGCTTCTTCGTCGTCCAAGCACCTAAGTAGTTCCCCATTGAAGGAGGCTCGGAAGAGTATCCCCCCTCGGAGGCAGTACTTGACTGCTATCCTTTTGACTATTTTCTGGTCGTTGCTGGTAGCGTAGCTTGGGAATGAACCATTTTTAAGGTAGTTTCTAATATCAAAGTACTAGGGGTTTCCGTAGTCCATATCTCCTAGTTCAAGGGCTAGGATTTTCATGGTACTAGCATTTTTGTTGGTTTGGTTCCTTTTAAAGAGATCTCGAGTGTTATAGTTACAGAGTTCGGTGGCAGGTGTTTCCAGTCTCTGGATAGTGACTGTTTCAGATGTCCTAGATAAGGGGAAGGTGAGCGATGAGGCTAGAGAGGCTAGAGAGTCTGCGAGAATATTGCCGGTCCGGGGTATGAAAATGTGAGTAACCTCACCGAATTGTTTTAGCAGGACTATGGCTAGTTCTCTGTACGGCTTCAGTTTTGGGTCTCTAATCTGATATTTTTTAAGAGTTTGGCGGATCACTAAGAGGGAGTCCCCAATAATGTCTAAACTTTTAGCTCCTAGGGCTAGGGCTGCCTTCAAACCTGCTATTAGGGCTTCGTATTCGGCAATATTGTTGGTGGCGTTAAACGTGAGCTGGAACGCTTGTGGGATAATGACGCCTTCGGGGGAGATTAGTGCTATCCTTATTCCCTTTCCCTTTTGGTTGACCGCTCCGTCGAAGTATAGCGTCCATGTCTCTCTATTTTTTTCTTCAATAAGCGCAAATATTTCTTCGTCCAGGAAGTCAGTTTTTACTGGTTTGTAATCAGGGAGAGGTAGTTGAGCGAGGTGATCAGTGATAGCTTGCCCTTTGATGAATTTTTGAGTGGTGTACGTGATGTCAAACTCATTTAACTGTACTTGCCATCGGGCTAAGCGTCCAGTTAATACGGCTTTCTCGAATGGGAACATTACTGGGTCTATTTTGGCAAAGTATTTGACTTTGTGGGCAAGAAAGTAATGTCGCAATTTTTGGGAAGCCCATACTAATGCTAGACAAGTTTTTTCTGTAGGAGGGTAGGCTTTTTCGTATTCAATCAGGGTTTTACTCAGGTAGTAAATGGCTTTTTCCTTTCTTCCCATGTCGTTGTGTTGTGCAAGCACTGCACCAATGGCTTCCTTAGTTGTAGCTATATAGAGAAGCAGGGGTCGTCCGGGCACTGGAGCCGAGAGGACTGGGGGATTAAGAAGGTACTCTTTTAAATTATCAACGGCCTTTTGGCATTCACTATCCCAATTAAACCTAACTCCCCCTTTTAGTAGTTTGTAAAAGGAGTGACATCTTTCAGCATGTTGCAAAATAAATCTCCTAATAAATTGCAACCTTCCTATGAGCCCCCTTAATTCCTTTAGGTTCTTAGGTGGGGGCATTTGGGTGATGGCTTTTGCCTTGGTCGGATCTATTTTTATCCCCCTTTTACTCACCATGAATCCCAAAAGTTTCCCAGAGGAGACCCCAAAGCGATATTTCTTTGGATTCATTTTAAGTGAAAACTCCCTGCATCTCTGTAGCACTTGCCTAAGTATGTCTGCGTGTCCTATTCGAGTTCTAGATTTAACTAAGATATCATCCACATATACTTCTACTAGTTTGTGCATCATATCATGGAATATTGAGGTCATAGCCCTTTGATATGTTGCACCCGCATTTTTGAGCTCGAAAGGCATCACTATGTAGCAGTAAGTTCCCCAGGGTGTGGTAAAGGAAGTCTTTTCTTGGTCTTTCTCTGCAAGCGGGATTTGGTTGTATCCAGAAAAGCCATCCATAAACGAGAGCATACCCTGCCGTGTTGTCGACAAGGAGGTCAATATGTGGGAGTGGGAAGTCATCCTTTGGGCACGCTCGATTGAGGTCCCTGAAGTCGATGCATATCCGGATCTTTCCATCCTTCTTGGATACTGGAACGATATTTGCTACCCACTTTGGGTATAAGACTACCCGGATAAATTTAGCATGGTGGAGTTTGTCCACCTCATCTTTGATTTTTAAAGCCACCTCAGGATGAAGGCACCTCAGTTTTTGTTTTACTGGCTTTGCGTTTGGTTCTAAGATTAACTGATGTTCGACTAACGAGGTATCGAGTCCATGCATGTCCTTGTAAGACCATGCAAAGACGTCTTTATACTCATGTAATATTTTAACCAAGCCCTCTCTCTCATCGTGTTTTAGTCCTTTGCTAATTGAAATGATTTTGGGGTCAGCTTTTGTCCCTAGGTTTAGCTCCTCTATCTTCTCATCTGCTTCTTCTGTCTTTTCATCGAACCTTTGAAGGCTCTGCTTGAATTCTTTAGATAGGTCCTATTTTTCTTCATCGTCCTCATCACAGAATTCGAAGACCCCTAGACCATTGTCTAGGTTCTCTATGTTATCTAGGTCTGGTTCTTCTATAACTGCTATTTATTCAAATTTTTCTAAACCTAATCTGGCCCTGCTATACCCTTCTAAGTTGCTAATGATCTGGTCAGGTATTTGACTCCTAGTAGGTTTGACTGTTTTGGATGAGGCACTAGGGTTGGGGCTTTTAGCTTGACTGGCTAGACGCTGTAGTTTATTCAGGAGTAGACTCATCGCTAAAGAGGTGCCATGCCGGGGTGAAGTCATCCTTGTCGAACAGGGATCCTAGGGTTTTGGTTTCCATTTTTTGTTTGTTTTTTTTTGTGTTTTTTTTTTGTGTTTTTTTTGTTTTTTTAACAGAAAAGACACTTATTATTTACAACCTACTGGATTGGTGGAAGTGTTTCAACCAACTTTCCTCCAGCAGCTGGCGCTCCTTTGTTGCGATGCTTGAGCACTGCGAGAAAAGGAGGCTGGGTCAGCTGGAGTTTTATCGTCTGCCGGTGAGTGTGTGTTTAGGTTTTTATCAGGGTGTGGGAATAGCCATTCTAGGGAGCCAGAGAGATAGTCTGGCTCTCTTTCCTAGATAGGGTCCAGGGGGTAGGGGCATACGACCTCTTTGGCGGGCTCTATGAAATGTTCGTACAACCTCCAATTGTATTTTTCCTTTAGTTTAGGGTGATGCTTGGATGAGCCGATGCCCCTTTTATCTAGCCATGCTAGGAGTTCGATGGTGTCCAAGATCCCATTTTGTTGTCCCAATGTTCCCCCGGGGAGATAACCCATGGCCCCCATTATATGCCAGCCAGGGTTCTTAAGTCTAGAGTGGCTTGCCTCTGTGGTAACGGAGAGAGTGTTATGGGGATTTAGCCAATCGGCTGGGAAATCTAAGATGTGGACGGTGGCTTCTATGGGTTTTGAGTTACTGGTTTTTACAACGATGGTTTCATTATCGGCGAACCTCGATTTAGGTCCTTTGATCGCATCCCCTTGTATTTTGATTATCCGACCTCCCAAGGGGAATTTCAAACATTGGTGTAGGGGAGAGGAGACTACCTTTATGGACGCTAGCCATTTGCGTCCTAGGATCATATTATAATCTGAATCCATTTCTAGGACATAAGCTTTAGCGCTAATTTCTAGCGGCCCTACTTTTAATCGGAAGTCTTTAAAGCCTAGAACCGGACGAGCCGTTTTGTCATAGGCAAATATACAGGTGTCCGTTTCGAAGAGGGTAGTTATGCGTCCGTCAATGTGCTCGAAGGTTTGTAGCGATATGAGGTTTACCCCTGCTCCGGTGTCAATTAGAACTTTATCCACCGAGTATCCTTCGAGGTTAATCGTTATGCATAGGGTAGAGGTGCTAACGACCTTATCATGAATTTCTTCTTTAGGTCTAAAGGTTATGATGGGCCCTAGTCCTGCGGTGGCTAGAGCTATTGGTACGCCTAGGGTAGAGATTTGTGGGTCGACTTGGATTCTTTCTATGAACATTCTTAGAGCTTGCTGGTGGTGTTCTGAGGTTTCGATTAGCTCTAAAATGGAAATTTTCACGGGGATTTTTCAGAGTTGGTCTAGGATGTCGATCTTATCTCCGGCGCGGGGTTCCTCAGTTTTTGTTTCAGGCAGGGGGTGTCTATAAGAGAGGACAATGTTGAAAATTCTGCCTGCTCTAGTAGTATGATGGTTCAGAGTGTCAATGGTGGTTCGGGGGTTTTGTTTTGATAGGTATAGGTCTTCGTTAATTGGTGAGGGGGATAACGGTTGGAGTTTTTTTAGGGAGGGAGAGCTTTCCGGGTATGGGGAGAATGGGGGAGGGGACTGGTAGGACGGGGGAAGAGGCTGGTAGGATTAAGACACCCGGGATGATTCTGGGTGACTCTTCGTGGTCAGCGGCTTTTATGGTGTAGACACTTTCACAGCTTAGGCTCTCTGGTTCTTCCCAGGGAGCCTTCGTGGCTGGCCTTGGGTCTTGAGTTGTGGCTTCTACAGGGCTGGGGGTTTCTGGGCTGGCTTGACTTCTAGTGATTTTGTAACTAGGTTATTTTTGAGTCCCTTGATGGTGACCCAGTCTAAGCGCCTCTCTTCATCAGGTTGTAGATAATGTCTCTAAACGAGGAGCATTGTTCGATGGTGTGGCCGTGATGTCGGTGATACTGACAAAAGCGAGTGGGGTCGACACCGATAGGTGAAGGTCTAGCCATTGGTAAGAAAATGCCATTGGCCTTTAATAAGGCTCTGAAGATGCTCCCTAGGGTTTCTGGAAGGGGAGGATAGCTGTCTCTTCTGTTTGACCATCTCGGGCCATAGAAGGAGAAAGGTGCAGTCTTATCACGGGGATTGCGCGTGGGTTCTCTAGGGGTTATGCCTTGCGTTCTTGGGGGGGTAGGATAGAAGGGTCTCTTGTTCTGGTCCTGGTTTTGGATTGAGGGGGCCTGAATTGGGGAATCATGGGTTGCGGGTTTTTGTTGTATCGGTACGGGGACTGGTATCGATCGAGTAGCGATATTTTGGTTGATTGGCCGAGGCAGCGCATACCGGATGAACCGGACGTGTACTGTCTCGGAGCCGTTCCTCGATCAGGAACCCGTGCTCCGTTCAGGTAGAGTGCCGATACCTGGATAACAATCCCCTCTACCGTGGGGGTTTGTGCCTTACGAGGCGGTTGTCCAACCCTATGGCTGATAGGTGGGGACTGGGTTTGGACTACTAGGGCTGCACAATGGGAAATCCTGTTGTGCCGATAAATTAGAAGCTGATACGTAGTACAGTCTCCGTACGAAAGGCTTGTACGAAGCTCTGGACTCAGGCTCTGTAACATCATGTCAATTTCTTGACATTCTGTGAGTTGCAGGCCGGTTCGGTGGACGAGTGTGCGCCACCGAGACACGTATTGTTCAAATTCCTCCCTAGGCCGCATTCTCTCTACGGTTAAATCTGAAATAGAGGGGGTTCTGATCCTCTGGTAACCATAGCGGCCTAAGAACTTCTCACTTACAGCTGAGAAATTCAACAAGTGATCTATAGGGAGGGTGGAGAACCATTGTAGTGCTTCTCCTTCTAATGATTTCTGGATGAGAAAGACTAGCAAAGGTTGATTATCTAGAAAGGGGCGGGCGTCTAGATAAAAGGCAGTTAAATGGATATCTGGGTCTCCACGACCGTTATACTGGTGGAATTTGGGGATTTTTAATCCCTCCAGTAGGTGAACTGAACGGGATTTGTCTCAGGTTATGTAGAGACATATGCTTGGGGGCTGAGGTTCCAGTCTCGGAGAGGATTCTCCGGATGGTTTCATCCAGTGTTTCTCCCCTGGGATGGCTGCCTAGCGGTCCCGGGTTTGGGGTGGCCTGGTAAGGGCCTGGGGTGGAAATGGTTGGGAACATTGGATTCACGGGGGAAAGGGGGGTGAACAAAAAAATGCTCGGATTGATCGAGTGGCTGGGCGCGGACGGGGTTTTGGGAATGGTCTTGAGAGTTTCGACAGGGGCCTCCTGTCTCAAGGTCTTGACCTGACGGTAGTCGGCGAGGTCATGAAACATGTCCTCTATGGATTCGTATCCTAGACTGGCCATCTTTTCCTCTAGATGGGTCAGGAATTGTGTGGCCTGACCCTCTTGGTGGATTCTCTCCTCTAGTATCTCCTCCTCTATGCGGAATGAATGCAGATATAAAGCAGTAAATAAAGCGATAAAGGATTGCACAGCGGTATGCGGCTTACAAAGCAGTAAAGGATTGCGTAGCGGTGTGCGGCTTACAAAGCAGTAAAGGATTGCGCAGCGGTGTGCGGCTTACAAAGCGGTAAATGATGTTGTGATGCGAAGTAGAGGAGGATCTGATTCGAGGGGTGGGAAACTCTAACCATCCTAAAGGGTTGATAGCATTCTAGTCAAGCTTGTAAAGGGGGGCAGAAGAGGATTACCTTTTGTTGTTTTTCACGAGGGAGGTCCCACCGTGATCGCCAGATTTGTCAGTGCGTCAGAATCTCCGGTGTCGGTGTGTCGGAAAGGATCCGGCGGTGCACGGGTGCGTGTGTGTGTGGGGTTCTTCAGGGATTCGGATCGGATGCGTGCCCTGGCGGGCTCGGTTGGATCGTCTTCTCGGAAGGGTGAGGTGTCGTTCCTGGTTGAGGCGCCAGACAGCGGCTCAATAGGATTCCAGGGTTTGTGTGATTGCCACCTGCTTTTAATAAAAGCAGGAAAAGGTTGGGTTGGATTTGATCGCCTACGTGGGGTTTATGGGGTCTCCGCTCTGAGACATGGATATACCGTACACAGAGGTGAAAAACAGGTATCCTATTCTACTTCCGGGGCTTGACTAAAGGAGTCTTGGGACATATGGGGTGCAAAATGGGGTGTGGATGGGGGGCGGCAAGTGTGACCCAGCCGTCGGGTATGGGGCGGCTACTAGGGTTTAGCCGTCCGGGGCCTGGTATGGTTTGGGCAGAACTTCGGTAGGAAATGGGTTTGGTCTTGGACAGAGGCTAAGCCAGGTTTAGCCCGGGTTTCTGGAGGGTGGAATGAGAGGGTGTTTTTGTGTAGGGAATGGATTTTTCCCTCACAAAAGGGGGCTCTCTTTCTCTCTCTCTTGGGATTTCTAGTGGGGGAAGGGAATGGATATCAAGTAGGTTGGGATTTGGTGGATATGAATTGATGGATTCTTATGTGAATTGTGGATGTTGTTTAAAGACTTGTGACCTCCTCTATTTATAATAAAAAAGAGGCAGAGGAATATCCAGGGGTAATGGAGTGGCTTGGCTAATAGTGTATGTGATTAGACCCCTCATTAATTCTCTGGTTCTTCTGTCAGGACCAGGTGAAGGGCGGCTAGTTATAACTAGCCGCCCAGGATGGGGCGGCTACTTCCAGGTAGCCGCCCCTATCATGACCTGCCAAACGTCCCATCTCTGACAAGCGGTGGCTTGGGTTGGTTACTTGGGTTGATCCGGTCAAGATAGGGCGGCTAAAGGTCATGACCCGCCGCAATGATCAGCATTTAATGTTGCTTTATGTCCCATCCAGGGAAGCGGTTCAAGGTCGGCCTGGGGGGCGGCTAGTGCTAACTAGCCGCCTGGTATGGGGCGGCTAGTTATGTCTAGCCGCCCCTTGCCAGGGACTCAGGTTTTTTTTGGGTTTTAGAGTTTTCTTAGGTGGGGTTCTGGTTTGGGCCAGGGTCTGGTTTAGGGTAAGGTTTAGGGTTATGGTTAGGGTTAGGGTTTCCGGTTTGGGTTAGGGCTAGGGTTAGGGTTTCCGGTTTAGGTTAGGGCTAGGGTTAGGGTTTCCGATTTAGGTTAGTGTTAGGGTTATGGTTTCCGGTTTAGGTTAGGGCTAGGGTTAGGGTTTCCGGTTTCCTGAACTTTGGTTCTCTACTAGATGTCCAAATGTGGGATATTTCTGGGTGTTACTTGAAGTATTTCTGTCTTTCTGGATGGTCAAAATTGGGGTATCTACAGCAACGAATTCTCATGAATTCCCTCTAGGGCGCATAACTCAGATGCGGGGAAGACATTTTATTCTAAGTGTCAACGCCATGGTATGACCCTATAAGAGGTCATACACTTGCCTAAATGCATTAGGCAAGGCTCATGGCCAAATAGGCATATACATAATATGCAATTAATTACCCAATGATGGCCTACATAAACATGCATACATGGTATCAATCAAGCAAGTACACAAATTTCAACCTAACATGCGTTGGATAGCACCAACTTAGAAGGAAAGGGTTAAGCGCCGCAACAACAGGTGCATGCCAATAATTTCAAGCAAGCCTGAGTCAAGTAGAAACTACATCTACTTACTCAGCTCGCAAAAAGAGGGAGGGCGAGAGAGAGGGAATGTCTCATCCTCTCTCGAGCTGGTCATAGTTTTGCCCCAACCGATGGGTGCAACAACTATACCACACCCTCAAATCCTAAATCAGAGGAATATTACGCATATACCCCGTTATTAACCCAAGTTAATCATGCTTGATAAATAGGGGTAGTATTTCAAACAAAACTACCTAAGTCATGCCATATTTGTAACGCCCCCGTACCCATCATCCTCTATTAAGGAATGCGATACAGTGCGTCACGTCAACCTCAAACTTTTTCAATGAAATAAATTAACATATTAATTCAAAACACATAATTTTTTTTTAAAACATAAACATAAACCAAATCCAGGATCACAATAATTCATTCTTAGACGAATGATTACACACGAGTACTTTATTTGCTTAAAATAAAACATCTCCTGGTTTTGCTGCTAAAGCTAAGGACGTCCACTACATGCCAAGAAGAAGGCTTATTCAAGCACCTACGAATGCAACGGAATAAACGAGAACTAGATCGCCAACGCCCACCACGAACGACGATCGCCAACGGCTACTTTGAAAGGTTGGAAAAAGGAGGGGTGAGCTACCACACGCTCAGTGAATGGACCTTAGCGTCCCAATAGTAATAATAATAATAATAATAATAATAATAATAATAATAATAATAATAATAATAATAATAATAGTAATATTACAACTTCAGAAAGATTTCTAGAATATCTGAACCAATAGAATATAATTTTTCACAAATATTACGATAAAATGGAATGCTTCTCATTAAAGGAAATAACCACCATCTATCTACATGATGCGTATGATGCAACAGACACGCATGCCAGTGTGGCATGCAGCCAAAAGCGCTCCAACTAGAGCTTGATCACGCAGACCAATCATCACGCAAATGGCGTCACGCAGACGGGTGTCACGCAGACACGGTCCTACTGGAGTGAGTCATGCAGACCCTCATCACGCAGACGATGTCATGCAGATGAATGATATGCATGCAAGATGACCTCTACAATTCACATATTTGCATGCAAGAATAACATGATAATCATTATACGGTTCATACGTAAAATAACGTCTCAAAACATGATGTCATGCCCATGCAATTCTATACTCAAGATAACAGTTGTATTCATAAAATAAGCATGATGCGAATATGATAAATATAGGTAGTTTTTCAAAAGCTACTAGAGACTAGACCCACTCACCTTCGGTCCAACGACAAGCAAACCAAGCAAGAAATCGTACAGCAATCTAACCAGTCCTGAAATAGTACGACTAGGTCACAATACGTGCAAATAATACGGGACCTAATGGTACCCGTACTTACTGAAACCGACGGCTCTAGGAAGAGCCGTACAGAAGCAACCAGACGGCTCCTATAGGGGCCCGTCCATGGCAAAACCGACGGCTCCGCAAGGAGCCATCCTGAAGAATAACCGACGGCTCTCAATAGAGCCGTCCCGGAACAGAAGAAAAACCCTATATTATTTTATTATAATTTATTTATTTATTTATTTATTTTGTCAAAACATCCTAACACATTCTATCATTGAAAACCCTATGTGGGTCGTTTAAAACAATACAAAACAGTAAGGAAATCATATTGTAGAAATCCAATCACGCGTACGATAATCTGATTGAATAAATCAAAAATTCGTTTAAAACATCTTCAAAAATCCTAAATCCATCATAGACAAAAATAAATATATATATATACACACACATATATATAGAATAGGTAAAACAAAAGTAAAATGCTTTAGGAGATAGATCACGATCGTATGAATAAAAAAATCGGTTCAAAACCCTAATCCATAGAAAACGGAAAAATATCGATAAAACATTAAAACACTTGGTTTACCCAAGATCTGAACATACTCGATAAAATCCTTTGAAAATAGCAAGGAATGTATATTAAGATTAGTCATGTGAAAGAAAACCCAATTAAAAACCCTAGGTTTAAGGATTCGCAAAACATGTCATTAAAAGTAATAAAATCTTATTTGAAAATTTCCTCAAAACCTAGATCTATTCATATTATCAAAATCAATATATAATATGTAACCGATACAAAACATTTAGGAGATAGATCGAAAATCGTATATAAGAATAATTCATTCGAAACCCCAGCTTATGGAAAAACGGTAAAGTATCGATAAAACACTAAAACTCTTGGTACACCCAAGGATCTAAGTATACTTTACAAAATCCTTTGAAAACCATGAGAAATACCATGTCATTGTACCTAACATGATATCCTATTATCTTTATCATAGACCCTATAAGGATTTATAAAACGTATATAAGAGCGATACAGAAATCTTTGAAAAATCATAACATTCAATCCGTAATTCAAAATTGGACGATTTATGATTCGATGGAAAGGTATTTTCAAAATCTATTTCTGTTTGTGAAATACATTTTTCCCAGAAATGACTCTATCATAGCCAAAAACACGATAAATGCCCAGGTATACAATCAACCCGAAAATGACTCTTAAATCACAAGAGATCAACAAATCCAAAAATACACATGTGTGGACTAATAGCATCATATAAAACTTTATAAAACATCACAAAAACATTGACAAATCATTGGTATAATACAAGACCCAAAATTATATAAAACTTTCAAGGATCAAGAAGAAAAACATATTCTTTTTGTTTGAAAAGCCTAAAAACGAAATCATATGAAAAGAAGTTCTAAAGAGAATTTTTATTAATCAAAACTCTTTATAATCAGAGGGTAATACTCACAAGGATCCTTTATTCGAACCCTTCCCGAGCTCCTCAACAACGGTGCCGAAAACAAGAGAAGAAGAAGAAGACTTGGGTTTTAGGGTTTGAAAATTTCTAAGGTTTTAGGTTTTAATGCAAAGAGAGGAAAAGTGGGGGTATATATAGGCATATACACATGGGAGACAAAAGTATGAAACTATTATTTTAAATTAAATCCCAAATCAATTTACTTGTTTGTTTCCACAAACAGACCAAATTTTAAAAATATGATTTATCTAGATAAGAAACCATTAATCAGAATTATTTCCAATCAAGACACTTATTTCTTTCCAAAATGGATCATATTTCAAAAATATAATTTTTCAGATCGACGGCTCCTATTGCAGCCGTCTCCCAACACCACCGACGGCTCTGATCACGTCCGTCACCCAGAAATCTGACGACACTTGTTGGATCCGTCACAACACCGACGGCTCTATTGGTCCGTCGCTATTTCCTCTGCCCGACCTCTCGGCACAGTTTGGCTCATAACTTGATCGATACTCATCCAATTCATGATCCGTAAAAAGCGTTAGAAACCTAACAGTATAAGGATTCCAACCATACCTTAATTTCTGAATTTAGAGATATATAAGTCCTCCAAGACTCTATAGGAATATGACCCAATGCACGAAATTAAGAACGACTTGGAAAAACCATAGTCGTTACATCATTTCCCCCTTAATGGAATTTTGTCCTCAAAATTCAAAGAAAAACACAAATAAAGGATATATGATATCCAATGCCAATAAAACAATCATTCAAACAATGATAGTATGAATCAGCTCATGTGTCTGACTCATACCACCCAAGCACAACAAACAACGGTATAAGTAGTCAACTTATACACCACAAACAAATAATAATGTATAAGTCAAACCATCAATGCTCCGCATTGAAGCTTCAACTTATATCAAGCAAACAATCATACAACGAAATAACAACAAAACAATCATATAAACTTGGTCCACAATACTTCCGCTACGCCACTCTGATACATAGTGACCCAAACCACACGTGGATTAACTTATATGACGCAAACAAAAGCAACAAGACATTCTCAATCACAACAATTACTATATAGGTCAAGCTCACCTACGCCCCACACTATAGATGTCTTAGCTTATATAGTACAAACAAAGCAACAATACACATAATTACACACAATCACTTGTATAAGTCAGACCTACCTATGTCCCATTCCACAGGTAGTCCAACTTATATTATACAAGCAATGATAAGAAAACAATTCAAGACAAACAATTTTCATCCAAATTGTATAAGTTAGGTCCATTTACGTCCCATACCATAAATGGTCCAACTTGTACAATGCAAAAGGGGCAATTTGACGACAACAACCCTAATGATATTTCTAACATGAAGAAATAAATTTAATTTACTGCCTTGCGCATACAAATTTTTTTTTTGCGTCTCCAATTAGAACATGCAACATCCTTGAAGGTCGCAAATGCTTAGCCACCACGTACACTATGAAAAGAAATCATAACCGCTTTGGTAAGCTCCCAATGTGCACCTGCTCTACCAAAATTTAGTTATAACAAATAACAAACGGTTAGAATGCAAACCCTATATGCAATGCATCCTAACATACTCTAAGTCTATCCGAGGTGTCAAAGGAATTTCTCCTATAGGCTGCCTTAAAGTGCGATAGGGTATCAAAACATAAAAGATAATCTAGACCACCATAACCAAAATTCTAGGGTAACCAAAATAGCCCAAATAATTTTTTTCTATAGGATAGCAAAACTTAATTTCCTTAGGATGGTCAACCTAAACATTGAACATCATAAGCAAACTAGAAACCTAAGTTCTAGGCTAAATAAGATAACCAAAACATTCTTATATTTAGGGCAGCTAAACCAAAACTCCTTAGGTAAATCGATCTCAAACTCTAAACCACAAAGGCCAACTAATACACCCATAACCTACAGTCCGAGAGTTGAACATACGCTCTGATACCACTCTGTAACGCCCCCATACTCACGACTCCATTTTGAAGTGTGAAATACGGTTGCATTAATTTTAATTTCCTCAAATCTCAGAGTTCTACTTTTCCTTTTTCCTTTGTCCTGAAATACAAAATCATACTAAAAGAACTTCAACCTTTAATAATAACATAACATCTAAAATTTCCTCAATACTCTCAATTACTCTGGATATAATTTATACATGGAAAAAGATACAACTTGATACAAAATGGTTACTACAAGGAGGGGCTAACTAGATGCCAAATAAAATTTATAGTCTTTCGACCAAGCAAGTCTAACATACTCGCACCCACAATCTCGTTCGCAGCTACGCGAGATCCACCAATCTAAGTCTTTAAATCTGAAAGGTTGGGAAAAGGAGGGGTGAGCTACCACACGCTTAGTGAATGGACCTTAGCGTCCCAATAGTAATAATAATAATAATAATAATAATAATAATAATAATAATAATAATAATAATAAAAATAAAAATAATAATAATAATAATAATAATAATAATAATAATAATAATAATAATAATAATAATAATAATAATAATAATAATAATAATAATAATATTACAACTTCAGAAAGATTTCTAGAATATCTGAACCAACAAAATATAAATTTTCACAAATATTACGATAAAATGGAATGCTTCTCATTAAAGGAAATAACCACCATCTATCTACATGATGCGTATGATGCAACGGACACGCATGCTCGTGTGGCACGCAGCCAAAAGCGCTCCAACTAGAGCTTGATCACGCAGACCAATCGTCACGTAGACGGCGTCACGCAGACGGGTGTCACGCAGACACGGTCCTACTGGACTGAGTCACGCAGACCCTCGTCATGCAGATGATGTCACGCAGACGAATGATATGCATGCAAGATGACCTCTACAATTCACATATTTGCATGCAAGAATAACATGATAATCATTATACGGTTCATACGTAAAATAACGTCTCAAAACATGATGTCATGCCCATGCAATTCTATACTCAAGATAACAGTCGTATTCATAACATAAGCATGATGCGAATATGATAAATATAGGTAGTTTTTCAAAAGCTACTAGAGACTAGACCCACTCACCTTCGGTCCAACGACACGCAAACCAACGGCTCCGCAAGTAGCCATCCCGAAGAATACCCGACGGCTCTCAATAGAGCCGTCCCGGAACAGAAGAAAAACCCTATATTATTTTATTATAATTATTTTATTTATTTATTTTTTTGTTAAAATATCCTAAAACATTCTATCATTGAAAACCCTATGTGGGTCGTTTAAAACAATATAAACAGTAAGGAAATCATATTGTAGAAATCCAATCACGCGTACGATAATCCGATTGAATAAATCAAAAATTCGTTTAAAACATCTTCAAAAATCCTAAATCCATCATAGACAAAAATCAATATATATATATACATACACATATATATATAGAATAGGTAAAACAAAAGTAAAATGCTTTAGGAGATAGATCACGATCGTAAGAATAAAAAAATCGGTTCAAAACCCTAATCCATAGAAAACGGAAAAATATCGATTAAACATTAAAACACTTGGTTTACCCAAGATCTGAACATACTCGATAAAATCCTTTGAAAATAGCAAGGAATGTATATTAAGATTAGTCATGTGAAAGAAAACCCAATTAAAAACCCTAGGTTAAAGGATTCGCAAAACATGTCATTAAAAGTAATAAAATCTTATTTGAAAATTTCCTCAAAACCTAGATCTATTCATATTATCAAAATCAATATATAATATGTAACCGATACAAAACATTTAGGAGATAGATCGAAAATCGTATATAAGAATAATTCATTCGAAACCCTAGCTTATGGGAAAACGGTAAAGTATCGATAAAACACTAAAACTCTTGGTACACCAAAGGATCTAAGTATACTTTAGAAAATCCTTTGAAAACCATGAGAAATACCATGTCATTGTACCTAACATGATATCTTATTATCTTTATCTTAGACCCTCTAAGGATTTATAAACGTATATAAGAGTGATACAGAAATCTTTGAAAATTATAACTTTCAATCCGTAATTCCAAATTGGACGATTTATGATTCGATGGAAAGGTATTTTCAAAACCTATTTCTGTTTGTCAAATACATGTTTTCCAGAAACGACTCTATCATAGCCAAAAACACGATAAATGCCCAGGTATACAATCAACCCGAAAATGACTCTTAAATCACAAGAGATTAACAAATCCGAAAATACACATGTGTGGACTAATAGCATCATATAAAACTTTATAAAACATCACAAAAACATCGACAAATCATTGGTATAATACAAGACCCAAAATTATATAAAACTTTCAAGGATCAAGAAGAAAAACATATTCTTTTTGTTTGAAAAGCCTAAAAACGAAATCATATGAAAAGAAGTTCTAAAGAGAATTTTTATTAATCAAAACTCTTTATAATCAGAGGGTAATACTCACAAGGATCCTTTATTCGAACCCCTTCCCGAGCTCCTCAACAACGGCGCCGAAACTATTAGAAGAAGAAGAAGACTTGGGTTTTACGGTTTGAAAATTTCTAGGGTTTTAGGTTTTAATGCAAAGAGAGGAAAAGTGGTGGTATATATAGGCATATACACATGGGAGACAAAAATATGAAACTATTATTTTAAATTAAATCCTAAATCAATTTACTTCTTTGTTTGCACAAACGGACCAAATTTAAAAAATATGATTTATCTAAATAAGAAACCATTAATCAGAATTATTTTTAATCAAGACACTTATATCTTTCCAAAAATGGATCATATTTCAAAAATATGATTTTCCAGATCGACGGCTCCTATTGCAGCCGTCTCCCAACACCACCGACGGCTCTGATCACGTCCGTCACCCAGAAATCTGACGACACTTGTTGGATCCGTCACAACACCGACGGCTCTATTGGTCCGTCGCTATTTCCTCTGCCCGACCTCTCGGCACAGTTTGGCTCATAACTTGATCGATACTCATCAAATTCACGATCCGTAAAAAGCGTTAGAAACCTAACAGAATAAGGATTCCAACCGGACCTTAATTTCTAAATTTGGAGATATGTAAGTCCTCCAAGACTCTATAGGAATATGACCCAATGCACGAAATTAAGAACGACTTGGAAAAACCATAGTCGTTACAATATTCTATACAATACATATGCAAGTATAAGGTAGAATAGGGGTTCTACACAATATACGAGCTATACAACCTAGCATGCATGATATCTAGCATATTTAGGGTGCAAATAAAACCCCATGGAAGCGCGAAGCACGACTGCGTGCATCGAGCGCTCCCAGAAGGGTTGGAATCGAACCACTCACCGGTACCCGGATTGCCACGCATCCCATCCGACGAGGTCTGCAAGGTAAGGATACTAAAATCACATACGAACACATAAAATCAATTAGGAATGCCTAAGGCTTAGACATCCACGCATACGGGCTCGAACGCATGCAAGCATGCACGCACGCACGCACGCGTGCCCGAGCCCCCCGGACACCCACCCGAGAGTGCCGACCCTCGACACGCCCAAACCGGGCCCCGGACAGCCCCGCACGAACCCCCGTGGAGCCCCGGGCGCCCCGCACGCGCGCCCCGCTCACACCGCGCGCAGACACGCACGCACCCGGGCGCGCCCGTGCGCACTCCCAGGCGGCCCCATGCGAGTCCCCGCGCGCCCCCAAGCGTGCTCCGCGCGCACCCGAGAGCCTGCACCCCGCGCGCACGCCCACGCGTGCAGACCCGCGCGCCCATGCCCCAAAACCCCTCTCCCATGCCCCCCACAGCACCCTAAACCCAACCACCCCACATGCATACCTCCCCAAGCTCCCAATCATGCATTAAAACCAATTAAAGAAGAGGGAAAACTCACCCAAATGAGAGGGGGAGCGTAGGGGGAGATGTAGGGGCTTGCAAGCGCACCCTTGACCACCTCGACCGCCACCACCGCAACCACCACCTCCATCTTGTATCCCATGCTTCTTCTTCTTCATTGCTGAAAACAGGGGGGAATGGGAGGTTATGAGAGGGTAGGGGATGGAGAAGGAAAGGAACAACAACTCCTCTCACATGCACACATACTAACCTTGATCACTTCCACTTCTTGCTCCATCATCATCCAAGCACTCCTTCTTCTTCTCCCTCACTTAGACATAAACACAAACACTTGGGGGGCAAAAATCCAAGGGGAGGGAAAACAATGAGGGGGAGCAAGAGAGAAGGGGAAACAATCCCAACCACACAACAACAACTCTAACATACATTCTTGGACTCCTTTTTGTGCTCCTCCTCCAACCCCATCACTTCCTCCACCCAAACCATACACAAAGGGCTGGACCAGATCCAAAAGAGGGGAAAAAATAGGCTAAGATCGTGCATTTGGGGGAGCTTAAATAAGCAAGGGCGGGCTGAATGACCGAGCTATCTTCGGACTAAAAACTCTGGATAGCCTTCACTTAAACAGCCATAACTTTCACAATACAACTCCGAATTGTATGATTCTAACGCCATTGGAAAGCCAAGAAGATTATCTACAACTTTCATGTTTATACCCAGATCAAATAATCTCTTCAGCTATTCCCCAATCTAGGCTAAACATCATACAGGGTTGCTGCCTGGATTTCTCAACTTCGGGTTACACTCAGAAAAATACCCATAACTTTTGATACACGAATCCAGTTGATCCAATTCTACTTTTGAATGGAAGCTAACTCAAAACTGAACACCTCATAATAATATTGGATTTTTACCTCTACATCTTAGATTTTAACAAAATCAAATCCGAATACCAAATAAAAACTGCATAATTCTAAAAACGTTATTAGGAATTAAATGAAAATTTTATGGGCAGTACTAAACGGTACCAGAACCCATAATATGCAGTTATATCCTTAATCAGAGTCCTCAAACCCTAGCAGGTAGCTAAAAACTAAAATTTTAGCGACTCCGATCGAAATTAGGACTCTAAATGACACAGGCCTAACAAGATGAGTACCGATCAAGTTATGGGCCGAACTATGATGAGAGGTTGAGCAAAGGAAATAGCGACGGCTCCAGGGGGATCCGTCAGTAATGTGACGGATCCTATAGGTGCCGTTGGGTTCTGTCACTGATCCGATAGGAGCTGTCGATCTGGAAACGATTTCAAATTGTAATATTTTCAGTTTTAGAAAGATTTAATGTGTATTATTGATTGATATGTTTGGGATACAATCGGTTTTGATTTCTCCACGTGTATAAAGCTTATATATATACTCTCTCTCTTTTTCATTGAAAACCCAAAAACCCAAAAGTCTTCTTCTTCTTCTCTTGTTTTCGGCACCGTTGTTGAGGAACTCAGGAAGGGGTTCAAACAGAGGGTTTTTGTGAGTATTATTCCCTATTTTGAAGAGCTTTTGGATGATATAGATCCCCTTTAGAAGTCATTTGCATGTGTTCCCATTTTTTTTACGTCTTCCTAACAAAAGAATGGATTTTTCTTCTTTATTTTTGAAAGTTTTGTATGATTTGGGGTCTCGTATTATATCAATGATTTGTCAATGATTTTATAATGTTTTACAAAGTTTTAGACAATGCTATTAGGCCTCGCATGCGTATTTTTTTATTTGTTGATCTCTTGAGTTTTCTTCTTAGCTTTTCATAGTTTTTATATATTAGATATGATTTTCGGATCCTTGTGATATAGGCATGAAATAATGATGTTTTTAAATTATTTTACATATCTTTCATGTCAAAAGAAAGGAGATATGTATTTATCATGTCTAGGGTTATTTATTAATGGTAGAAAGCATGTTTATAATCGTTTAAAGTCTTGTTTTGACCCTTGTATGCATAGATCCGAATCTATACATCTTTTCATGATTATTTTGGAATTTTATCATAGATCTATGTTATTGTTTTCTCCAAATAATAGATCAATGGTTTTCAAGATTTTTGGATTATAGTTTATTGATTTCTATTGAATGTTTTTATGAATCCTTTTAAATCTAGGGTTTTGAATAGAAGAATATCATGCTAGTTATAATAATATGTTATCACTTACGGTTTTCAAAGGATTTTATAAAGTATATTCAGATCCTTAGGTATACCAAGTGTTTTAATGTTTTATCGATACTTTTACCGTTTTCAATTAGCTAGGGTTTCGAATGGATTATTCTTATATACGATTTTTGATCTATCTCCTAATGTTTTGTATTGTTTACATATTATATATTGATTTTTATAATATGAATAGATTTAAGTTTTTGAGAGGTTTTGAATAAGATTTAAATGGTTTTATATACATGTTTTGCGAATCTTTATAGACTGGGTTTTTAATTGGATTTCTTACACATGAATGATCTTTGATATTCCTTGCTGATTTACATTGTTTTACATGATTCATATATGTATGTAAATGATAAAAGATATTCGGTTGTTTTAACAAAAGAAAATAGAGTTTCTAGATTGGTTTTAATTGGATTTCTCGTACGCATGATTTGATTTTTGAAATGAGTACTTTTCTGTTTTTATGCCATTTTAAATGCGTGTATATTTTTTCAATGATGGAACGTGTTGGGATGTTTTAATAAAAATAGAGTTTTCATGTTTTCTGCCTCGGGACGACTTCGTTGAGAGTCGTCGGGCACATTCTTGACAGCTCCCAGAGGAGCCATCGGGTTTTTCAAGGACAGCCCTTATAGGAGCCGTCGAGTTTTTTTAATGAATACGGTTGCCATCGGGTCCCGTACGGTTGTGTATGTTGTGATTGATTCGTATCGTTTCAGGACTAGTTAGGTTGCCTTAAACCTTCTGAAGTTGTTTGGTGTCATTGGACCTAAGGTGAGTGGGTCTAGTCTCATATGTCGTTTTGAAACTATTTATATCGTATATCATATTTGCATCATGATTAGTTTACGAATACAACTATTATTTTGTGTATAGAGCATATGAGCATGTCATCATGATGGATATGTGGTGGTTATTTTATATGTCAGAAATGATTTATGGATATTATATTTTATTGTGTTACATATGGTAGCAGTTGGTGTGTGAGTAGTTGATCATGCATGCATATCTTTCGTCTGCATGACCACGATCCAGTGGGACCCTGTCTGTGTGACACTGTCTGCATGACATCAGTTTGCCTGATAAAGCTATAGATGGAGTGTCTGTTGCATACATATGCATCATATGGTTTTGAAGTTTTTATGGGAATATGCATCTTGAAATGAGGCTTCTGTTAAGTTATGTTTTGATATATAGTTTTATTGAAATATCATCATATTGTATTTGCAAATGGTTTCTTATGATATCTTATAAAAGCTATTTTGATATATATTATTATTACAGAACGTCATAGGTTCATTCACTGAGCGTGTGGTTGCTCAACCCTCATTTTTCCCAACCTTTCAGATTTAAAGGATTAGAATGGTGAATCTTGTGTAGCTGCGAACGAGATTGTGGGTGCAAGGACGTTAGACTTGTTTGGTTGAAGGACTGATCAATTTCATTTGGCATGTAGTTGGCCCATCTCCCTAGTAACCATGTTTGTGTATCAAGTTGTATATATTTTATGTGTAAATTATATCCAGAATAATTGGGAGTATTGTGAAAATCTTAGATGTTTTAGTATCTTTGAAGAATGAAGTTTATTTTAGTATTATTTTATTACCTCTATGGATATAAAGAAAAAATAGAACTCTGAGAATCGAGGAATTAAGTTAACGCAACCGGATTTCACGCTTCAAAATGGAGTCGTGGGTTCGGGGCGTTACAGTAATAATTATATTATAAATAATGAGAAATTACAATCTACAAGTCTTTATACAAAATCATAATAGTATAAAATGATGATTTTATTTATAATAAAGTTTTAATATGAATAAAAATGTAATAATTAAGATTTTAATATAGTTTTATATGACATTCAAATTAGAAATACATTAAGTTTTCTAAGACGATATAAATTAAGAACTCTACTCATTTTTCCCTCTTTGAGGTGAAATTAGGCAAATTGTAAATCCTAAATCCTTTTTAAATTTTGAGTGAATTATTTAAGTTTTTAATCTTTTAAAAACTTTAATCAATTAAAATTTTTGGTAAGCTATTCATTTTGATATTGATTTTTCACATCTTAAAGAAAATGGTTGGTTCATGTAACCCGTCACCGGTTTCCAAAACCGGGCAGTTCAATCGGTGGATTGAATGATTTTTAATTATAGACCACTTTTTAAAATAAATTGATTTTGAGGTTAAACCGGACTGGAATCCGGACCGATTGATGGTCCAATCGGTTGAACTAGCCCGTCTAGTCCAATTTTAAAAACAAGATTTAGATGGATTAATTTTTTTTCTACTCCAAAAGTTTCGTCATTTGAAATGACCAAATACCCAATGTTATATTTACAAATTTCAAAATGTTCAAATGTCAATGGACCTATAACATGTTCTAAAATTGATCAAATATGAATTTGGAATAAATATCACCTAAATAAAATTGTTATTAATGGATAAAAAGTAATTATTAATAAATTAAAATTTTTAAAAAATAAAAATAAAAAATTTCGCACAATCTTCCCCCTCCCAAATTTACCAACACCTATGAATTTTTTCTTTTGAAAATCCATCATCACTTATCAGATCCAAATAAAAAATTATGACAACCCTTCCCCCTCAAATTTCTCAACTCCTCACCCATGGTGAACCCAAATATTCACCAAATTTCCTCTTTCATTTCACAAATACAGCTCAATATCATTATCTCCAAGCCCCCGTTTGAATATAGAATTAGATTTATGCTAGGGTATAATTTTATTACAGCATAACTGGGAATAGAGTTGGACCATGTGATTTTCTATTTGGTTAAAAGTATGCAATTATTCTCTTTGGGAAATATAAGAATAAGCAGTGTGTTGTTTGGTAGATAATAAATTGATGTTTGTCGTCGACCTGATAGCGATTTTAAGTTTAAAAATCTTAGTTTTGAAAATGCAAAATGACCCTGTTTGGATGGGGAATAAAATGGGAATACATGTGGATAAGAGGGGATAAAACAAAAAAATGTATTTGGATGAGTGGGTATAACATGGTATAGATATGTCAGATGAAACTGGTACAAAGTGGTATATGGATTCCAACAAATCCCTGGAATTAAAGTTATTCTAGGTTATTCTACGAATATGTGGATCCACTGTCAAATCAACTGTCATCACCTCTTATAAATCACCTGTCAAATCAACCATCATTATTTTTTCACCTTTTATAAATCCTTATTTACACTTTATCCAAACAACAAAAATAATATTATTACGTTTTCCAACGAGAATAATTCAAAACACAACCAAACACAAAATCATTTTATCCTTATCTATACTAGAATAGTCATTAACATCAGAATAACTTAATTCTATTCCCCACGTGAAAGATTATTTAAATGACATTTTCTCCTCTCTTTCTCCGCATCCAAACCCTAAAACCCTAAAGTCTCTCTCTCTCTTCTTCCTCTTCTCTTCGTGGCAATGTGAGGACATCCAAAAAGGGGCTAGTAAGTATGTTTTCCCATTCAATTTTGATCTGTTTTTCAATTATAAACTTATGCATAATATTTATGATATATATTTTTGAATCCTGGGTTTGAAAAGTTAGGGTTGCCATGGAGTTTTTCATTGCTTCCTTAGATCTATGGTTTCCTTTACCTATATGGTACGTTTTTAATTATGTAATACTGATTTTATTATACTTTTGATTTAACATTAGATTTATGGAGTTTTCTTAAGATTTTAAACTAGGGTTTTATAAGATCTATATGTATTTTGACAAATCTAGGATTTTTAATTGGTTTTCTCCATACACGATTGATCTTTGATATATTTTCCTTGTTGATTTACATTGTTTTACATGACTTCTATATGGATTTTTGATAATATGATTGGATCCATGTTTTCGTATTGGTTTTAGGGAATCCTTTTTGTAAATAATATTTTTATTGATTTATTTTATAAAGTTGGGTCAAATGAATAAGCTTGTGATTTTGATTACTTAAATGTAATTTAGATCAGTTTTAATAACGTTTTCAAAGATATATCATGTATGAATATGTATAAGAGGATGCATTAGATTTTTAGAAAAGGGAAATCTATGGTGCATGTTTCTAGATGGCACATATATGAGCCATTGGTTTTCTTATGGACGGCACATTCCCGAGCCGTCGGTTTCTGGAGCACCAGATTCATTAGATCTAGTTTTGTTTGGTTGATGCTGTAGATATCTCAATTTTGACCGTCTAGAAAGATGAAAATACTTCAAGTAACACCTGAAAATGACCCACATTTGGCATCAAATAGACAACAAACCTCAGAAAATCGAAAATCCTAAACCCTGATCCGAACCCTAGAAACCTAAAACCCTGGAAAGGGGCGGCTAACCCTAACTAGCCGTCCCCCTAGCCGACCCTAAACCGCTTCCTTAGATGGGACATAAAGCAGCATTAAATGCTGATCATTGCGACGGGTTGTGACCTTTAGCCGCCCCATCTTGGCCGGTTCAATCCAAGTAATCGACCCAAGTCACCGCTTGTCAGAGATGGGACGTTTGGCAGGTCATGATGGGGGCGGCTACCAGGAAGTAGCCGCCCCATCTTGGGAAACTAGTTTTAACTAGCCGCCCTTCACCTGGTCTCTGACAGAACAAATAGAGAATTAATGAGGAGTCTAATCAAACACACTATTACACAAGCCATTCTATTACCCACTAGACACTCCCCTATCTCTTTTTTACTATAAATAGAGGGGGTCCCAAGCCTTTCAAATACATCTTCAATTCACAATCCATCAACACATAGTTCACACCTTCAATCCTCCATTCACAAACCCATTCCACCACTTGAAATCCCTAGAGAGAGAGAGAGACTCCCATTTATGAGAGAAAAATCCATTCCCTACACAAAATCACCCTCTCAATCCACCCTCTAAAACCCAGGTTAAACCTAGCTTAACCTCTGCCAAAACCAAACCCATTTCCTACCCAAGTTTTGCCCAGGTTGTGTCCCGCCCCAGGGCGGCCATCCCCAAGGCGTGACAATAATATAAAGTATCAGCTATCATGCAAGAGGTCAACAATGACTCAAATAAATAAATACACAAGGCTAACAAAGCAATTACAACTGATAACTTAACTGAAATGCGAAAGCATAAATATATTAATATGTCTGTAAATCAAAAACATTATTACAGACCCGAATACACAATCACTATCCTGTGAGAGCCAAATCTAGCCAAATAAAATACAACTGGTGCAACACGCACGATTTCAAATACACAAGACTCTAGGACTGCTGACAGCCTCGCACTCGCCAACCGCTGGATGGAACACTCCACGCACGCAAGACCACGCTACAGGGAAACACCAGCTCCATGACCAACCACGCCCCTGTAAAAAGAAACAATACGGGAGGGGTGAGCTACAAGCTCAGTGAGTGATCAGAAACCAAACACCAACACAAAAATTTGATACTAAGGCAATTTCCTTTCAAGGAAAAACATGGGTAGAAGCCCAACGGATAAACAAGGTCACGTGGCAACGCGACTAACCTCACCCTCACCCTCACTCCAAAAGGGAGACTCTTGGGACTCTTGGGGAGAAAACAAGGGTTAACCATAACACCTAGTGTTATTGGATAACAAGATACTATGACTCTAACGGCTACGAGGTAGAGATACACTACCATACCTTAAGCGTTAGGCACAACATACCCAGAGTATACTCGATGGGTACTAGAGCCACGACACCACGTGAGTCACTACACACACTCAACCTCACGCTAGCCCCCGCAGGGGTGACTCTAGGGACTTTTGGGATAACTCTGTTGGCTCTACACCCTTGGTCCATCGGTAGCCCTTTCCTTGGGTAGCCTCTACCTGACATACTCCCACGATCAGCACATCCCGAATGCATCAATAATACCTAAGGATGGGAGCCCGGTGCCAGGACAGCATTTTCAATGCCGGAAATTCCTACACGGATCCGACGAAGGGGGGATGACTCTATGTTCTCAATATCATACGGGTAGCCCTTTCCCCAGGTAGCCTTTACCCAACATACTCTCACGATCAGTACGTCCCGAATGCATCGATAATACCTACGGATGGGAGCCTGGTGCCAGGATAGCATTTTCAATGCCGGAAAGTTTCTACACGGACGATATTGGGAGAAACTCTTACTACATTCGATAATCACATATTGAAGATAACAAATACTCTTGTACTCCCACATGGGTTCGTCGCTCAGACGCGAGGGGTTACCTCTGCTCTCATGCAGAAATAAACCCAAGGCATTACCTAACAAGTGGTTCATACACACGCTTAGTGCGGGTAGGCCCAATCTAATGTCATAACCACCGGTTTAACAAAACCGATATAACGACGAATTCTCCTGAATTCTAAACGAATGCATCCCTCGGATGCAAGGGGCGATTACATCGCTAACGCTCTAACTAATGGGGTACAACCCGATAGCGAGTCATACCCACGCCTATCCCGGATAGGCCCGATAAGTTTTAACATGCGCATATATATTACAAGAGAATCCCATCACAGTTATATACATGATCTGCATGCAAAATAACATATGATTAACTATAGGGGTACACCCTAACAGGATTTACATCATTAACAATTCATACATCATGCATACAAAGAATGACCTACTTAAACATGCATACAAGGGCATAATAAATATTCAATCATGAAAAGGATGACTCAAGCAGGCGTTGGATATCACCAACTCCAAGAGGAGGGTTAAGCGTGATCTGCGCACCAACCGATGCATACTGATAATCCCAAGCGGACCTGAGTCAAGTAGGAACCGCATCTACTTACTCAGTTTACGCAAGAGGGAATATTAGCTGGTCATAGCTTTGCCCCAATAGATGGGTGCAACAACTATACCACATCCTCCAGTTTTATCGTAAGGGAATATTAATTATGCATCCGGATATTAACCCAGGATTAAGCATGCTTGATATAATTAATATAGCGGGGGTAGTATTACAATACTACCTAAGGCATGCCATATTCTAATACATCCATACCCAATTCGGAAATACATGCCAAAATACGAGGGCACATGAAAACATGATCATTCAAACACAAATACAATACATATGCAAGTATATGGTAGAATAACGGGTTCTACGCAATATACGAGCTATACTAACCTATCATGTAATATCTAACATAATAGGGGTGCAAGGAAGCCCCATGGATGCGCGATGCACGACTACACGCATCGAGTGCATCCCGAAGGGTTGGATCGAACCACTCACCTAACGAGCACATGGCTCGCGATACACAAGAGGGCGACAACTTGAATCTGGAGAAAGAAATCAATCTGCCAAGAATCGACCGATGGATGCATTAAGCTATTACAAGGTGCTCGATACCCCGAGACGCACTCCGCGCGTTCCCAAGCACTGCAAGCACGCTCTGAACAACCCATGCAAGTAGTCCACACGCTCCGCACACATCCAAGAACACACAGCATGCACTTGAGCACCCCATGCACGCCATCCACGTGCTCCGCACGCATGCGAGAATGCCAAGCATGTGCTCGAGCACCCCATGCATGTTGTCCACGCGCTCCGCACGCATGCGAGAATGCCAAGCATGCACTCGAGCACCCGATGCACGCCTTCCACGCGCTCCGCACACATGCGAGAATGCCAATCATGCTACCGATGTGTCAAACATACTCCACTTTAGCAAATAAACACAATTCAAGTGATGCATGAGGAAAACCATTGGAAGGAAGAGGATAACGGCATACTAGGTTCACTCACGCATACTCACAAATGGGTGGCGTGCACATATACACAACACATAACACATGAGCATGGACTTCTCTCCCTCATCCTCTCCACTTTCATGCACAAACAACTACAACCACAAGGCGATGGAGCCTTCCACACATGCTCTAAGAAGGGGAAAAGAATACCTCGAGAGGGAGGACAAGAGGGTGGCCAAGCAAGTTGAAACACACATCCACCTCTTCTGAATCTTCAATACATGCTCCCCTAGCCCCAAGCACTCCATTCATACAATACACGCACCACCGAGCATAAGTGTGCACTCCACGCATGCACTCCGCGCGCTACCAGTGGACCCGAGTACATCAAACACCTCCTCCTATTCACGCTTGAAACCCCTACGCTCTCTCTCGTGAGAATGAACCTCACCACCCTCATTGGGGAAGAAGAAGAGGGAGACCAAGAAATGCACACCCAGCCTTTCTTCATTTTATTCGTTTGCATTCCTCCTCATCGTTGTCGTCCTGAGAGAGAGTGCGTGAGAAGAAGAAGCCGATTAATAGGGAGGAGCAAATTGAGAGAGAGAGCAATTAATACACATAAAGTGGGTTGGTGGGATGAGGTAGGGGGAAGGTAGCAATTATTACCATCACCACTCACACACAAATATCCAAAGAAAATGACTTGGTGGATAACTCATGTGCACCACTAGATCTCACCAAACAACCTAGTAAATGAAAACCCATATACCAAACAGAACTGCATATTTTTCTCAAACGATTTCAGAATTCGATGAAATTTTTATGGACAGTACTAATTGTTACGAGGACCCATAATATGTAGTTAAATTTTCAGTCTGAGTACTCTAACTCACGCAGATAGTTAAAAAGTTAAAATTGTAGCGATTCCGATTGAAAAAAAAGAAAAGGCCCTAAATGACCCAAAAGTGATCAAAGCTTAACTGAAATGGCTCCAAATGACACAGGCACAACAGGTTGACCCAGGCCCCAGATGGCTAACCCTAACTAGCCGCCCCCACCTACATCCATTTGTCCCAAGGCTCCTTTAGCCAAGCCTCGAAGCATAATAGGATTACCAGTTTTTCACCTCTATGTACGGTATATCCGTGTCTCAAAGTGGGGACCCCACAAACTCCCCCATGAAGGCAATCAAGTCCATCCTCGAATCCTCTTGAGCCGCTGTCGGGCGCCTCAACTAGGAAGGACGCCCCACCACCCTTTCGAGAGATGATCTGGTCGAGCCCGCCAAGGCGCGCACCGGATCCGAATCCCTGAAGAACCCCCACACACGCGGGTCTTTTCCCACACCGATAAAATATTAGAAACGCGGATTCCTCGACACCCGACGAATCCCATACCGACAAATCTGGCGATAACGGTGGGACGTCCCTTGTGAAAAACAACAAAAGGTAATCCTCTTCTGCCTCCCTTTTACAAGCTTGACTAGAATGCTATCAACCCTCTAGGAAGGTTAAAGTTTCCCCCCTCGAATAAGATCCTCCTCTATTTTGCATCGCAATATCATTTACTGCTTTGTAAGCCGTACACCGCTGTGCAATCCTTTACCGCTTTGTAAGTCGCATACCGCTGCGCAATCCTTTACTGCTTTGTAAGCCACACACCGCTGCGCAATCCTTTACTGCTTTATTTACTGCTTTCTATCTGCATCCATTCCCTTAAAGCGTTCCACACTCACATCAAGGAATCCCATCTAGAGGAGTAGATACTAGAGGAGAGAATCACCCAAGAGGGTCAGGCCACACAACTCCTGACCTGTCTAGAGGAAAAGATGGTAAGTCGGTACCAAACGGTAGAGGACATGTTTCATGACCTTGCTGACTACCGTCATACTAAGACCTTGAGACAGGAGACCCCTGTCAAAACCCCCTAGGTTGCTCCCAAAACCCCATCCACAACTAGTCGCTCGGTCAATCCGAGCATCTTTTTATTCACCCCTTTTCCCCGTAAATCCAATATTCCCGACCGTTTCTACCCCATGCCCTTACCAGGCCACTCCAAACCCGGGATCGCTATGCAGCCCTCCCATGAGAGAAACGCAAGAAGAAACCATCCGGAGAATCCTCTCTGAGACTAGTCCCTCAGCCCCCAAGCACATGTCTCTACATAACTTGAGATAAATCCCATCAGTCCATCTATCGGAGGGATTCAAAATCCCCAAATTCCGTCGGTATAACGGTCGTGGAGACTCAGACATTCATCTAACTGCCTTTTATCTAGACGCCCGACCATTTCTAGATAATCAACCTCTGCTAGTCTTCCTCTTCCAGAAATCATTGGAAAGAGAAGCGCTGCAATGGTTCTCCACCCTCCCTTTAGATCACTTGTCGAACTTCTCGGTTGTAAGCAAGAAGTTCTTAGGCCGGTACGGATACCAGAGGATTAGAATTCCCTCTATTTCGGATTTAACCGTAGAGAGAATGAGGCCTAGGGAGGAATTTGAACAATAAGTGTCTCAGTGGCTCACACTTATCCATCGGACTGGCCTGCAACTCACAGAATGTCGAGAAATTGACATGATGTTACAGAGCCTGAGTCCAGAGCTTCGTACGAGCCTCTTGTATGGGGACTATACTACGTATCAGCTTCTAATTGACCACCACAACAGGATTTCCTGTTGTGCAGCCCTAGTAGTCCAAATCTAGTTCCCACCTATCAGCCATAGGGTTGGACAATTGCCACATAAGGTGCAATTACACAAGTTTCAGTACTCTACCCGAAGGGAGCACGAGTTCCTGATCGAGGAACGGCTCTGAGACAGTACACGCCCGGTTCATCCAGATATAACCACTCTCGGCAACCAAACCAAAATTTCACTACTCGATCAGTACCCACCCCGTGCCGTTACAATAAAACCCGATAATCCAAAGTTTCCCAGTCCAAAGCCCCATAATTTCAAGACAAGGTCAGCCGAGGACCCTTTTCTATTCCACTCTCTTGAGGAATCAAGACCTAAGTTCTAGGTGGCCTACACAAAGTGCTTATAATGAGGTTTCCCCTCCAACATCCTATAATCAGAGACGAGTGGAAAAGAGGGATTCTTACCCTCCCTTCCCAGAAACATTAACTACCTGGAACCAGCACGGCACGTAACTGTCAATATCACCAACAACATGGTCACACCGTAGAATAATGCATTGTTTTTTAGGACTTTGTTTATGATTTGAATGATGACAAGCGCCTTGACTGGGCTATGATCAAAAACCACTTAAGCCAGGGTAACTCTCAAGCTTCCAAACCACTTGGCATATTCACTGACCCATTGTCAGGTCACAAGCAAGCTTCCACGTCTGGAGCCCACGCAGTAAACATGGTCAGGAGAGGGAGGCAACCATCGCCAGGACCAAGCAGCTCGGAAGATGCCACTGATGACACTCTGTCTGAGGAATCCGAGGAGGAGGGGCAGGACGAGCCCTTCCAGCTGAACCTCGACGACCACGACCTCGCCATAATCTATGGTGAAGAACACGCAGTTCTCGCCCTGCCTACGGTCAACAACATTGAGTCCGACGAGAGCGGACTAGAAAATTCAGGCCCCGGACAACTCACTCTAACTAGCCGTCCACTACCCGACGGCTCAAATCCAGTAGCCGCCCCCCACCTGCACCCATTTGTCCCAAGACTCCTTTAGCCAGGCCCTGAAGCAGAATAAGATTACCTATTTTTCACCTCTATGTACGGTATATCCGTGTCTCATAGTGGAGACCCCACATACTCCCCCACAAAGGCGATCGAATCCACCCTCATCTTTTCCTGCTTTTTGAGAAAGCAGGTGGTGATCACACACACCCCCGAATCCTCTTGAGCCACTGTCGGGCACCTCAACCAGGAACGACACCCCACCACCCTTCCGAGAGATGATCTGGTCAAGCCCGCCAAGGCGCGCACCGGATCCGAATCCCCGAAGAACCCCCACACACGCAGGTCTTTTCCCACACCGATAAAACTCCAAAAACGTGGATTCCTCGACACCCGACGAATCCCATACCGACATATGCAAGTTAGGACATGTTATAATTTATATTATTTTGTTTCAGGATCGATGGATTTTATTTATTATCAATTAGCTTTGTTTGCGTGTCGTCGGACCGAGTGGACTTGATTTTCATATGTATCTTTCAAAGGAAATATATTATGTATTCATGCTAGGACCGCCTTATTTTGTGGAATGGAACAGCTTATTTTGATATAAAAATATGAGCATGATTTTATTGATATATTTATCATTATATGTGTGGGGGATAAAATATGGTTCTCCCCTCCTGGACCGAATCTTCGCCGATCCGGGCTTTGGATGTAGACCCGAGACAGCGTTAGCTCGACCTCTTACTTGTGACGATCCACTACAAGCTTTCGATTCTCGTCATCGTCCTCCTCCTCCTCCTTCTTCGGCCTTCGGGTACCTGAAACTCACACCAGTGTGGTGTCGGCTAACGTCCCTCCGATGCTCAAGTCAACAACCTCTTCGTGAGGAGAAGAAGAATTTAGAATTCTTGAGAGGGAGTGTGTTCGCATACCTTGAGAGGGAGATAAAGTCCCTCTTTTATACTAAACAGGGGCGTGCCGAGTTTGGCCTTGTGGAGTGATTATATCATGATATGAAATCTCCACGTGGCCTCTGGATTTGTGGGCATGTGTCACCTAAGGGTCATCATCCTATAACTGATTTTCTAACATCCTGTCCTTTTCCAGTGTCAGGGAATATTCTCCTTGTTAACCGTTACTACACTGGGATTGACATATTACCGATCTACATTTTAGCTCGGGTATTACGTCTTGGACATTCTGTTCCTCAAGTTGGCATTGTTCAATGTCCGTCCTTAGCTGACCAAACTTTAGTTAACCATTTTACGGTGTGTGTCCGACTTAGCCTGGTCTGGCATAATCGACTGTCCAACTTAGCCTGGTCGGGCCTAATCGTTTGTAGTCCTGACAAGGAAGTAGGCCCGATTAGGCTGTATGGGAATTTTGGCCCATGGACTTTCTTACCCAGGATTCCTATTTTTATCATCATGGGCTAATCCTTGCTTAATCCCTATACTTATACAATCTTATCCCCTATTCGGCTTTCTGATGAATTTGGTCTCCTACTATCAGGGATCTGCAAAAACATTACACGTGGCATTTGGGCAGGATTTTTAAAGCGTTCGAAATCGGCCCTCATGATTAGGGTTGCCGTTTCATCCTTGGAAACGCCAATCATTGTTTCTTGGACAGTCGAAGAGACGCACCGTCTGTTCGGCGTAACTGGCATCTTTTAAAGACGGGTTCGATGGGTTGATAGAGAGATAATCATGCCTTCCACTTTCGAGCGAGGTATTCTTTTCTCCCCTGCCTTGTCTTTTTTAATCGATTTGCACTCTCGATGTGGTTCCTTCTCGTCTGTCAAGAGGGAGCTACTTTTTGTTTCGTAAGATACTTTCTTTTTTCATCTCTTTCGCTATTTCCTGCTTTTTTATCATTTTATCATCATGAGAACGTCCATAACTAGGTCTCTGTCTGGTCTTAGGGGTATGGTTGAAATTTCAGAGTCTGTTGGTGTGGGAAAAATCCACGGGAGCCGTGTGTGGGGATACTTCGGGGATTCAGATCGAATGCATGCCCTGGCAGGCTCGGTCGGATCGTCTCTCGGAAGGGTGGTGTCGTTCCTGGTTGAGGCGCCCGACTGCGGCTCAAGAGGATTCCAGGGTTTGTGTGATCGCCACTTGCTTTTTTGAAAAGCAGGAAAAGGTTGGGTCAGATTTGATCGTCTACGTGGGGAGTTTGTGGGGTCTCTGCTCTGAGACACGGATATACCATACACAGAGGTGAAAAACAGGTAATCTTATTATGCTTCCGGGGCTTGACTAAAGGAGTCTTAGGACAAAGGGGTGCAGGTGGGATGTCGAAATGGGGCGGCTAGTGTGTTCGAGCCGTCGGGTATGGGGTGGCTACTAGGGTTTGGCCGTCCGGGGCCTGGGTTGGTTTGGGCAGAACTTCGGTAGGAAATGGGTTTGGTTTTGGGCAGAGGTTAAGCTAGGTTTAACCCAGGTTTCTGGAGGGTGGAATGAGAGGGTGTTTCGTGTAGGGAATAGGTTTTTCTCTCACAAAAGGGGCTCTCTTTCTCTCTCTCTAGGGATTTCTAATAGTGGAAGGGGGGTGTGAACTATGAGTTAATTGTCAATTGGAATTCTTGATGTTTTTAAAGGCTTGGGACCTCCTCTATTTATAGTAAAAAAGAGGCAGGGGAATGCCCAGGGGGTAATAGGATGGCTTGGTTAATAGTGTGTTTGATTAGATCCCTCATTTAATTCTCTGGTTCTTCTGTCAGGACCAGGTGAAGGGTTGGGTCTGTTACTTGGATTGATCCGGCCAAGATGGGGCGGCTAAAGGTCACAACCCGCCGCAATGATCAGCATTTAATGCTGCTTTATGTCCCATCCAGGGAAGCGGTTCAGGGTCGGTCAGGGGGGCGGCTAGTGCCGACTAGCCGCCTGGTATGGGGCGGCTAGTTAGGGTTAGCCGCCCCTTGCCAGGGACTTAGGAGATTTCTAGGGTTTTGGGGTTCTCTAGGTGGGTTTAAAGTCGGGGCCAGGGTTTGATTTAGGGTTAGGGTTTGGACCAGGACCAGGATTTAGGTTAGGGTTTAGTTCAGGGTTAGGGTTTCCATTTTTAGGGTTTAGGGTTAGGGTTTCTGGTTTCCTGAAGTTTTTGCTTTTCTATAAGATGCCCAAATGTGGGTTATTTCCGGGTGTTTACTTGAAGTATTTCTGTCTTTCTGGACGGTCAAAATTGGGGTATCTACAGGTGGGCATGTGATTGAATATTTTAAGTTATATTAATTACCGCAAGTGCACGGATCGTTACAGTAGTATAGATCTAGCAAATACGGGTCGAACCCACAGAGAATTGTTCAAATCAGATTATTAATTGATTTAACTAATCGAACTAGAAAGAAAGATTGATGAAGTTTTTTTTATTATGTTTTTTTTTTAAAAGCTAATATGAATATAAGAAGATAACTAGGGTTTTAGAATCCGCCATGCAATACCAATGTAGGGATTATATTCAAATATGAAACTCCATCATATAACTCAATCAATACTGACGTTAATCAAATATTAATCGGAAAATAAATATTTAAAATCATATTATTTCATAAAATCAGATTTAAAATCAAAGCAATTATCTCAACATTCACACATTAGGAAGAGAATAAGATATCAAAATAGTTAATCAAGCATACCCTATCAAACCCTAAACAAGAGATCCTTGAAGATGATTCTACGATTAAAAAACCTTGATTTATGAAAACCCAATATAATGATCTATCTCCCTTCCCTTTATAAAATCTACCAACTCAATATTCAACTTGTTAAGAAGAGCATAAAATATCAGAGAACTCAATCAAAGCATATTTTATCAAATCAAATACAAGAGATTTTTGAAGAAAGTAACAAGAAATTCACATAAAAGGTTTCAAAAGAGAATTGAAGGAGAGATTGATGCTCAATAAAGCAAACAATATGAAGAATTCAGATCTAAATATAAAATCCTAAACTAGCATTGCATGGTTTCATCTTCAACCCTAGTTGAAGATTTAGCTAGTCATGATCAAACGAAATAAAAGAAAAATAAAAGAAACCATATTATATAAAAAAAATATTCTGAAAAAAAAAAAACAATATAAAAATTCAGATCTAAATGACTACAAGCATATGAAAAGAAAAACAAAAAGAAAACTCTTGAATCTTTCTCCTTTGGTTGTCCTTTTGCCTCCTTGTTTTGATGCCTCCTTCTTGGCTTCATATGTGTTCCTTTTATAGCCTTCAGCCTTGAATTTCAACCGTTGATTTGCAATAAATTGGATGGTCAAGATTAACCATTAACCTTCCTAATATGCATCTTTGACAGATTTAGCAGGTAAAAGCTTTCATTCCCGTCATTGATTTTCTGCAGAATCTTCGGATGAATTTTTGACCCCTAATATGGTGGAATTGCAAAATATTCATGAAACATTGATTTGTAGATCTTGAAAATATCTTTCCAACGCCATATTTTGGGCCAAAATACGATATTTGAGGCAAAAGTTATGGTCAAAACAGTAGGACGGTTTCAACATTGATTTGAAGAATATTTGATTGGAATTTGATTTTTGATTCTCTCTTCACCAAATCTTTTTCTTGCATAATTTCGGATCTTCTAGAGTCCTCTTGATTCTCATTCATATCTTTAAATGCTTCATAGAGTATCTTGCATTGATAATCATCATTTATCTCAATTACCTGTAATAACATATAAATTTGGAATATTAGTCATTATTACACATAAAATTAGGAATAGAAAACTAAATTAAAGGGTTTAAATGTGAAAATAATATGCTTATCAAATACCCCCAAACCTAGATTTTGCTGGTCCTCTAGCAATCAAATTAAAGTGATTAAACAAAATATATATAAAAAAAGGATAAGGCCACTTTCGCAGGCTCTCACGGTTGCATTTAGCGTATGCAACAAGCCCTTAAACCCCTAGGTCACCCCTAGTGGACGAGTTTGACTCGTGAGGGTTTGCAGCGAATCTACCCACAAAATTCATGACTTTTTTTTTTTTTTTTTTTTTTTTTTTTGAAAATCTGAGAAAAATGACATCTTAGGGAGCTTGATAAAAATCTACTAAAGTTGAGAACTCTATCCATATGTTAGAAGTTTCCACTCATAATCAAGTCCTGAAGTGTGTGTGTGCATAACCAACAAGGATGTAACTTTCTTTTTCCAAGTAAAACTTAATTTTGATCACCTTCAGAATGGATTTCGCCTTGACTTCAAAAAAACTCACTGGATATTACACTCAACAAGGAATTCACTCAGAGGTGGGCTCATTTCTCTCAACTTATATGTGGCAAGGAATCAAAATTCAAATAATCCACATATAAGATTTTATAGAAGGACGGACCATATCAAAGAAAAAGAAAATTAAATTGATCTCAGGAACGGAATATCATCGACTCAAGAACATTGGATTAAACACCATAAGTCCTCTTCATCTATTCTCCACATTTTAACCACATTACATTTAGGATCAAGTAGGTCTTTTCAATAGGTTGTAATGGGGCTAGAGTTATTGTTGGAAATTGGACAAGGTTTATTCTGAAATGCTTTGAAGATTTGTTTATTTTTCGATGAATATCGGCTTCTTCTCTTCTTCTTTTTTTTCTTCTTTTTTTTTCTTTTTTTTTCAAGAATCATGATAGTAATAACCCTCCATGAAATTTCATAGTAATTGATTGATTTTTTTTTCTTTTTCTTTCCTCGTTCCCAAAACAAAATTTAAGGTTACACTCATTAAATAAAGTGTAGGATGGAAAATAGGTTAACAAAGAAAGGCTTATATGGCTCAAGGGGTTTGACTAGTGGATAAGTATAAAAATAGGTTGGCTGAACATGATAGATCGGTTAGCAAAGATGGCCTAAATCATTTCCTAAGTTTCATATGGTTATTGTATGCCTTGAAAAGATTTCAGAGGAGTTTCTAGTGTAGTAATCCAATTTTTATGGTGTTCATGAATCTTTGATCAAAACAAGAATAAAGAGATCAAGCAAACGACATTTTTTTTTAAAGCGAAAACAAGAAAAATTTGAGTTAACTTGTAACTCAGAATTATGTAAAATCCCTCCAAGAATAGAATGGCTCAAATCTCTCATGGGTTAAGTCTCCACTAATGATTCTTCTAGTTCTCTCCCTTAAATTTCACTTTTCCATTTAGGCTACATATATGTGGCTATAAGTGCTGAATTTTTTTTTTTCAAGACTTGAAATTTGTGAAAAATATTTTAGACACAGGATAGATTAACAACTAAAGTGAAAATTGATCTGGCAAGCCAAATGCATCCAATGATTAAATTTTTCCCAAATTTTTTTTTTAATATATCACATCAAAATTTGTTGATTACACCCCCAAACCTAAATCTAACATTGTCCTCAATGTTCATATAATTGGACACATGAAATATCAAGAAAGGAGAATGAAAAAGGGAGAATTTTACCATATCAAGTGATCACCATTGAACTGCTGGTATACGATGACATCAAAACAATTTTATTAGTTCAATATACTTCAAAATAAAATTACATCAATGACTCGATGATAGTGGATGCAACAAACACAAAGCCTAGACTGAAAATGGAAAATTACCCTAACGCCCCCAAACCTAGTTTACAGCATGAACAAGGAATTGATGACTCGGGAGTAAAGGCAACCCAGAAAAATATAGTACAAAATGATTACCAAGAGAGCTTAATCTTGATAGATGGAATCAATGAGGTGAATGACCTCCACTTTCTCCAGCGGTAACTCCAAAAATAGTTTAAGTTCTAGCTTAGGAGGCTCATCAATGGAAGGAAGGGGTGGTGACAGAGGAGGGGGCTCAGGTTTTGGTTGCCACTTATTGAATGGGATGGTTGGTTCTGAATCTAGGAGAGCATTTACTTCCATGATCGATTTTTCCATATCAAAATTTTCTCCAAAGTGAGCAAGACAAAATTCTAAAGGATCTTTAGTAGACATAGAATGATGTTTCAAATCTTCAATTATTTCCTCAATAGAATTCACATCTTCTAATTCATCATTATAATCTCCTGGTTGTTTTCCAATGTGAAAGATATTTAGGTCAACTGTCATATTTCCAAAAGATAATTTCATCAATCCATTTCGACAGTTAATCAAAGCATTAGATGTAGCCAGGAATGGTCTACCCAAAATTACAGGAATTTGCCCCTTCGGGTTTAGAACAGGTTGAGTTTCTAAAACTATAAAGTCAACAGGAAAGATGAAATCCCCAACCTTAATAAGGACATCCTCAATGACACCTTTAGGAATTTTCACAGATCGATCTGCTAATTGTAAGGTCACTGGGGTAGGCCTCAATTCTCCTAAGCCTAACTGTTTGTACACTGAATAGGGCAGTAGATTTACACTCGCACCTAAGTCTAACAAAGCTCGATCAATACGAGTGTCTCCAATCACACATGAAATGGTGGGACAACCTGGGTCCTTATACTTGATTGGAGTCTCACATGAAAGAATGGAGCTTATATGGGATGCCAAGAAAGCTTTCTTGGGTACATTGTTGGTCCTTTTTTGGGTGCATAAGTCCTTCAAAAATTTGGCATAGGCAGGTACCTGTTGGACAACATCTAGGAGCGGAATGTTCACGCGAACTTGCTTGAACACCTCTAAAATTTTATCTAGTTGTGCAGATTTTTTAATTGTACCTAATCTCTGGGGATATGGGGCCTTGGGAACATAAACTCTCTCAGGAGAATCATTGGGCTTTACTTTCTCTGGGATGGATGGGTCAGGAGGAATGGGTTCAGAATCTGGGTCCTCATGAAAATTTGGGCTTGTCCTTATCATCTTCGACATCATTACTAGGCATAATAACCTTGTTGTCCACTTGTCTACCAGACTAAGAGTAGTGATTGCATTAACCTGGTTGGACTGGTTACTAGAAGAATCTTGGATTTGTCCTTGAAGAATGTGTCCTCTAGGGTTAGGCTCAGGTTGACTAGGACACTTTCCTTTCTCTCTCTCACTCATGGTGGTGGCCAATTGACCAACTTGAATCTCGAGACGGGAGATTGCCTGTGTGGTGGATTGAAGGATTTGCCCTGTAGATTGCATAAATTGATTCAAAGTGGCAGACATCTGGGAGGATGATTGAGTTAAATTTTGAGTGGCCTTCATAAGAACATCCAACCCTTTTCTAAGGAAGAGAACTTCTTCTCATTTTCTGTTTGAAAACCAGGCGGAGGAAATGGAGTAGGAATGGGTCCTGTGTTTGGTCTAGGATACATGGGAGCTTGAGGAGGTCCTTGTGGGCCTCCTTGAAATGGGCCTTGAGTCCATGATAGATTTGGATGATTCCTCCATCCAGGATTATAAGTTTGAGCATATGGGTCATTTTTCTTCCATTGTAAGCTATTGGCATGTTCGGCCCAACTTTCCTTGTGGGATGACAGGGAAGGACAGTCTTCCGCTAGGTGATTTGAAGATTTACATAAAATGCAGACAATAGTAGGGTTGGAGGTGGAGACTTGATTAACAGAATCATGATTTGGTTTCATCTCTAGGGCCTCTACTCTACGAATGAGAGATGCAAATTTGGCTTCAGACTCAAACTACTATCAATGGAATGAATACCTCCCTTAGAAGGCATGAGTTTCTCAGGCTCTCTAATTGTCTCCCATTGCATGGATTTTTCAGCTACTTCTTCTAGAAATGCCCATGCTTCAGTTTCATTTTTATTGGTAAATTCACCACTACACATTGATTCAACCATAGTCCTTGTGGTGTAATTCAAACCTTCATATAAAATTTGCACTAATCTCCAAACCTCAAATCCATGATGAGGACATTGCAACAGCAAGTCCTTGAATCTCTCTAAATATCTCCATAAAGATTCCCCATCCTTTTGAATGAATTGATTTATATTCATGCGAATCTTAGCAGTTTTATGATTAGGAAAGAACTTCTTCAGAAATATCATAACTAATTGATCCCAAGTGGTGATAGAATTTGCAGTTAGAGCATACAACCACTTTTTAGCATTATCTTTGAGGGAGAAGTTGATTAACCTCAACCGGATGGAATCATCAGTTAGCTGTTGAAGTTTTAGAGTGGAACAAACTTCCTCAAATTCCCTAATGAAAAGATATGGATCCTCAGATCCATCAAATTTTGGGAGCATATTAATCATCCCAGGCTTGATCTCAAAGTTGTTAGCATTGGTTGTTGGTAACACAATGCATGAGGGTTGCGTAGTTCTAGATGGATACATGTAATCCTTCAAGGTCTTTGGATAACAGCTACTCTGTTATCCATGGTGATGGTTGACTCGGTACGAATCAATCGGTTTTTAGAATCTCTAGACCAAATGCTCATAAACCAAAATATCCCAAATCAAGAATATACTTTCACAATCAACAAATTAAGATTTATCTTGTTAAGTGAGGGATGATGATTTTTAAAAATCTAGTTGTTGAGGATGTTCCTCCCTTAATGGACAGCTCCTAACTGTTCCAAGATATGCCTCAAGCTTGCCAATTAACAATCAACCACCTAACAACCAGGAAAGTGTAAAGGATTAGTGGGGGGTCTTCCACGCTTTCACGTGTTCCTCAATTAAGTAACCACTGTCCTTTAAGGTAGAAACCTTATGAAACCACTTTCCTAGACATCATTAAATGGTTTATTGCTCACTGGATTATCTCTTGGCGTCTCTTGTCCTATTGAGCTCGAAAACCTAGGGTCAAGTCTAATTCATTTTAATTTAATTAGGCTCATGGGTTTGACAAATGCTCAAGATGATGATTTGTGGGCCAAGGGAGGGTGATGAAATCCCCACCTTATGTTATGTGGGACAACCCTTAGATTAATTAATTAATGTATGCTAATTGAAAAATGCACACACCGAAAATCCCAATCAACCCCAAAAGTAACCCACTTGCAGAAGATTCGTGGGTGAATGAAATACTCACAACTCACACACAGTGAGGGAAGAATTAAATCCACCTTTTTACCGTGATGAAATGGTTCACCTTAGGGTCGCCTTCGAACACTTTTGGATGCTTGTTTAGAGAAAGAATGGTCTAAGCCTTACACCATTCTTTGTTGTGTTCTTGTAGGTTCTTGATATCCTGCAAAGCATATAAAAAAATCAGCAAAAGAAAAAAAAACTAATCCGAAAGATAAATCAATATCAAATATAATTTGAAACAATTCCCCGGCAACGGCGCCAAAAACTTGATTGAATATTTTAAGTTATATTAATTACCGCAAGTGCACGGATCGTTACAGTAGTATAGATCTAGCAAATACGGGTCGAACCCACAGAGAATTGTTCAAATCAGATTATTAATTGATTTAACTAATCGAACTAGAAAGAAAGATTGATGAAGTTTTTTTTATTATGTTTTTTTTTTAAAAGCTAATATGAATATAAGAAGATAACTAGGGTTTTAGAATCCACCATGCAATACCAATGTAGGGATTATATTCAAATATGAAACTCCATCATATAACTCAATCAATACTGACGTTAATCAAATATTAATCGGAAAATAAATATTTAAAATCATATTATTTCATAAAATCAGATTTAAAATCAAAGCAATTATCTCAACATTCACACATTAGGAAGAGAATAAGATATCAAAATAGTTAATCAAGCATACCCTATCAAACCCTAAACAAGAGATCCTTGAAGATGATTCTACGATTAAAAAACCTTGATTTATGAAAACCCAATATAATGATCTATCTCCCTTCCCTTTATAAAATCTACCAACTCAATATTCAACTTGTTAAGAAGAGCATAAAATATCAGAGAACTCAATCAAAGCATATTTTATCAAATCAAATACAAGAGATTTTTGAAGAAAGTAACAAGAAATTCACATAAAAGGTTTCAAAAGAGAATTGAAGGAGAGATTGATACTCAATAAAGCAAACAATATGAAGAATTCAGATCTAAATATAAAATCCTAAACTAGCATTGCATGGTTTCATCTTCAACCCTAGTTGAAGATTTAGCTAGTCATGATCAAACGAAATAAAAGAAAAATAAAAGAAACCATATTATATAAAAAAATATTCTGAAAAAAAAAAAACAATATAAAAATTCAGATCTAAATGACTACAAGCATATGAAAAGAAAAACAAAAAGAAAACTCTTGAATCTTTCTCCTTTGGTTGTCCTTTTGCCTCCTTGTTTTGATGCCTCCTTCTTGGCTTCATATGTGTTCCTTTTATAGCCTTCAGCCTTGAATTTCAACCGTTGATTTGCAATAAATTGGATGGTCAAGATTAACCATTAACCTTCCTAATATGCATCTTTGACAGATTTAGCAGGTAAAAGCTTTCATTCCCGTCATTGATTTTCTGCAGAATTTTAGGATGAATTTTTGACCCCTAACATGGTGGAATTGCAAAATATTCATGAAACATTGATTTGTAGATCTTGAAAATATCTTTCCAACGCCATATTTTGGGCCAAAATACGATATTTGACGCAAAAGTTATGGTCAAAACAGTTGGACGGTTTCAACATTGATTTGAAGAATATTTGATTGGAATTTGATTTTTGATTCTCTCTTCACCAAATCTTTTTCTTGCATAATTTCGGATCTTCTAGAGTCCTCTTGATTCTCATTCATATCTTTAAATGCTTCATAGAGTATCTTGCATTGATAATCATCATTTATCTCAATTACCTGTAATAACATATAAATTTGGAATATTAGTCATTATTACACATAAAATTAGGAATAGAAAACTAAATTAAAGGGTTTAAATGTGAAAATAATATGCTTATCAGCATGACTTGGTCCAAATTTGATACTTTTCCTCTCCCCTTTGATGAGCTTGACCACTCATGCATGTATATATACCCTTCTCATATAGCCCAAGGCGCCCTAACTCTCTGCCATTTCCTCCGTTGGTGAGGAAGGTCTTGTCAACTTTTGAAATCCACCCAACACAATGCAACCCTAATTTTTTTCAAGGTCTTGATGTGTTATGTAGCATTAAATAGGGAATTTAACCTAGATTTAGGAGTCTCTGAGATTATGTACACGTATGAGCTCAGAAAGTCAGGCAAGGGCTATCATTTCCGGGCCAGGGATTCCAAAGAGAAATTCATATACGATCTGCCAGATTCTGATAAGTATTGGGCCGATAGCAAGTTGATTGTTTTGTCTGGCAATTGGAGTTCGGTGATGTCTCTGAGGACATCGGAAAAGTTCATAGATTCATTCTGATGTCCCAAGTAGGTCGAATAGCACTATATTTGTGACTCCCATCTTGCTCATTTGTACTTGTTGTTATCTTTCTTTAACTTGCATCTTTTCTTGACTCAGCCCTAGCAGCAAACTCTCGTCCATCCAAGAGTTCGGTGAAGTGGGGGCACATAAAGGTTGCTTCAAAAAGGAAGGATAGAGCCTTCTTTCATATCCTTGGTTGGGATAACTGAAACCCTAGTAGCACTCGTCGGCTTAGACCTCGCCTGGGTGACATCTTCGTAGCCCCTCCTTCTCTACCTGTTGACGAGCTCAATCCTTCGGCTATGCAGGTAGGCCATGTAGATACCCCAATTTTGACCGTCCAGAGAGACAGAAATACTTCAAGTAACACATGAAAATATCCCACAAGTGGACACCAATAGAGAACCAAAGGTTCGGTAAACCGGAAACCCTAACCCTAGCCTTGACCTAAACCTAAACCGGAAACCCTAACCCTATCCTTGACCTAAACCTAAACCGGAAACCCTAACCCTATCCTTGACCTAAACCTAAACCGGAAACCCTAACCCTATCCTTGACCTAAACCTAAACCGGAAACCCTAATTGAGCTATGTCCACTGGGAAAAGCGAAATTTTGAGCCAGGGTAGATCACGTCCAGGTTTACACCTACACACACACTCACACGAGTTCATTTAGAAACTTGCCTATCCAAAGGAAGCTTATTTGACTTGACTCTTGGTACATTCATGGATTTTTCAGCATGTTTAGAATAATACGATTAAGCATTTGAGAACCATGAACCTAGGAAAATCGACGCCTAAGGCTTATACCTCTCAAATACAACCCTGGTTTGGACATAAGTGACCACAAGGGCTCCTCCACGGGGACTTGATGGCGTCTTTTACTTATGAAAATCAAGAACATTGCCCCCTCACCTAAAAAGTAATTGAAGAACTAAAATGCCCCCTTATGCCACTTATACTTACGCATAAGCTTGCATTTTCCTTTTCAAAACACCTTGGCATCTGATTTTCTTGAAACATTAAAGTTAACCCCCCCCCCCCCCCGAATATTAGAATTATCCCCACTCATATGAGAATTGTCCCCACAAAATTCAAAATTATCCCCACTCATGTGAGAATTGTCCCCACTCACCTCATGCCCTTCCGCACATGCGTGAGAAGAAATTGTCCCCAACTCCTACACATAAGTTCTTCTTCACTCACGCACTTGGAATCCCTTCCTTGCGCACTAAAGCCTGTCTCCCGCACTTTACTTTCTCGCATTTATATTTTCATTCCGCCTAAAGATGGATTGTAGCCCTTGACAATTCAAGCAAGAAGGGCTCGAAAGTCAGTGCAGGGGCATAATCTGGACAGATTTAATACTTGGTCCATGGAAAGAATGTTTTTATAGGTACTGAAGGTTAGAACGGTCGCAAAGACTTTCAGCAGCAGCAGCAGACAGGAGCAGCAGGACCAAACTGCCCCAGGCAGGGGGCGGCTAAGCTCGACTAGCCGCCCCTGCCCTTTGTTCCAAGTAAGGATGCCCCAGGCAGGGGGCGGCTAATCACAACTAGCCGCCCCTCACTGGGCGGCTAGTTCACACTAGCCGCCCCCTGCCTGCACCTATTCTAGTGCTGTCAGCCCTATTTTAATCAAATCTTCGTATCGCCAAATACCTGTTAAGAACATTTTCATTCCAAAATTGCATACACACATTTCATACGCATATACATTCATAAAACAAATATAAATACACTTCGAAAAACAACCATATCTCAAAATCATATGTCCATCTATAAATCAAACCTATGAAACCAAGATTCATCTACACAAACATACATATCCATAAACCATCCATGCTAAACTACTCTAACACATGCATATAAAGGAGAATGATTAAATTGTCCCACCCAAAACCACAAGCATAGACTGTTTTTCTAAAAACTAAAAGAGGGCATAAAAAAAAGGGAATCTTTTTCCTTCGAGACGCTCCAAACCCCGAAAGTCTTGAGCTATACCTCACCGAAATATCACCTAAAACCAAAATAAAAGAAGAAAAACTTGAATTCATCGCATATATACTATTCTTCTACTTAAAACCAAGACACAAAAAAGCTATACCTCGGCGTATCATCGTCCGCTGGAGGCTGAGTAGGAGGAACGTCCTGACTTGGCTGAGAAGGGAGCGGCGGATGAGGGGAAGACTGAACCTTTGGAGCATCGGGAGCAGCAGGAGTCTCTCAAACCGAAGACGCGGCCCTCGCATATATCCCACGACTCCGAGACGCCGAAGGACGAGAGGCACGGCTAAAGTTGGCCCCGGTAGCCAAGGAAGCCGAGAGAGAATGGTCAGGCTCAAGTGGAAGAAGATCAAGGTCCGCCTCGGTCATAGAGCCCCCTCCAACCAACTTCCCCCTCATAGTGGCCTCCCAGGGACGGACCTGCTGCATGTCTCTGTCTCTCCTCTCCAATCTCTGTCGGAGGCGACTCTCTGTCCCTCTGGCCCGATCCTCAGCAACCCTCAACCTCTCCTCCAACTCCCGTGCCCTCGCCTCCGACGCCCTGACTGCCTCTCGGTCCCTATCCCCGGCCGCCTGCAGAGAACGGACCAGGTCTCCCATCAAACCTCCGGGAACACCCGCCGAAGCCTCCGACTCCGACACCCTCATCTGGAGGGAGTCCCTCTCACGGCCTAGGGTAATGAACCCCTCCTCCCTCGAGGCTATCATGGACCTCAGCCTGTCCGCCTCCTCCTCAGCCCGGGAAGCCCTGCCCCTCGCCTGGCCCAACTCCATCCTTGTGGCCGCCAACTCACTTCGGGCCACATCCAATTCCCTCGTCAGTTCGAGCTCCTGCTCGGAAACCACGGAAGGAGGAGGGACGGAAGAAGAAGAAGCGTCATCGGCCCTCGCCCTCGACAGAGCATCCACCTGAGCCTCAAGGACCCGGACCTGGTCCTGCAAGCGTCCTCTCTGTGCCCGCAAGGCCTCTATCTGTCTGGCCCGCGCTTGGAGGTGCTCATTGGCGGTCTTGAGCCTCTTCTCCATCTCATTCAACTCAACCTGAAAAAGGAAATACCATTCAGAAGATGTTCAAACAAGAGAAAGAACGAGGAAAGAAAAAGGGATTTTTCAACTTACATAAGCGTCCGGGATCTCCTCCTCCATCGTCCCGAGGATATCCGCATACTCCCGACGATACCAAGCTAGGTATTCGTCACTCGAAGTCACCTCAGGACGACGCTCCACCAAGACACCTCGACTCATCCATCCCGCCACATACGTCGCGTAGTTCCTCGGGAGATTCGTGTCCCGAGGAATCCCGGCCACCGGAATCGAAGGGCGCCGCGGAAGAGGATCGGGCACCCACTGATGGTACCCAAGCTGGCGGACGACCAGGCTGATCGCATGAAACATGACCTCATTGAAGTAGATCAGCCAAACGTCTCGCGCCAGGGCCTCGGGAACCTCCTCCGAGTAAGGCCTCCACGTCATTTAAGAAAGCATCGAAAGATAGGAAGAGCGCTTAGTCAAAAGAAAACCAAGTACAAGCCAAAGAGATTCAAAGAAAACTCATACCTCTTCCTCCGACAAAACGCGGAAGGCCTCTCGGAATTGGGCGAGGCGGTGCAAGCGGGAAGATCCCCGGGGTTCCCATCTCATGGCCCAAGGGAGGGCATAGTCGAACGGAGCCAAAGTCGGGCGATCGATGGCGAAGTGCTCGTACCCGAAGACCTGACAAAGCGAGAAGAAAACCATCACGATCAAAGTGAACTAAACTAAAAAAAGGGACACATACCTGAAGAAATGGCGGAAAGCCGCCAAGGTTTTTTCCGCCGGCCCTCTTGACTTTCTTCGAGAGCTCCACAAAGAGATGGGCGAGCATCGCCGCTCCCCAAGCATAGCGTCCCATGCCCTCCAAGTCCCGCATCAGTAGAAGGGAATGAGAGGAGACCTTATCAGAGGCCGTCGAGAAAAGGACCCGGCCAAAGAAGTAGAGGAAGAACGCTCTCAACTCCCTCCGTGCCCTCTGTGGGCACGCAGCCGCCTCTCTCGCCTCGATCATCACCCGCCGCCTCTCGAAGCTAGCTGCAGCTTCGCCCTTCTGGCGCTCTGTAAAGGAACCGAGGCCGTACAGCCCCAAAAGCCGCCCCAAAGGGATCCAGTTCAGCGTCCGCTCCCGCTCCACGAACTCCCATTCCCCGATCAACTCTGGGAAAAGCCCCTTGTAGTCAGCTAGGGTGGCCGCGATCACTGCCTCCCCCAGAACCGGAAGGCCGGTGATCCGATAGACGTCCTCGAGCGTCGGCATGTTGGCATCGGTAGGGAGGATGAACGTGCAACTCTCCGGATCCCATCTGTCCGCCAAGGCCTCCACATATGGACGGTGGACGTGGAATGGCTCGATCAGAAAAAAGGAACGGAAGCCCGCTCCATCCACCAAACTCCTCTCCTCCTGCCCCAAGGCGTCGTACCATCTCTTCGTCCCGTGCCATAAAGCCCGGATACGATTCGGCCTCTACAAAACAAACGAAGGGAACATGGGTTAGTTTAAAAGCGAGCGAGAGGTAAGAGTCCAAATCTACGAAATCATTTTAAACCATGCTTAGCGAAATCAAAACTCCCACATACTAAAAGAAAAGGGACAAAAGCATGAAAGTAAGAAACTACACTCCTCATATGACCACGCATGCTAGACAAATATCAAACACATCCCACCGTGGTCACCACTCACACACTTTCTTACATCAAGCCTATCAAACAAACCTAAGCAATACAGCAATATAGAACTCGAACTCATGAAATGCATGCATACACTCCCTCATGCCCTACCACGATCAAACACGTACGAAATCACATACACATAGAAAAGTATCGCGTGCGAGCATATTAGCTATATCATTTCTCTCTCCTTTATATGCATATAACTAACATGTATGTATATATATAGAAATTGCCCCCCTCCCTATAAAAACAAACCCATGACAGCATGCTTACACATCCCACCGTGATTAACTTATACACAAGCATGCCTATTAAAAAAATTTAAAAAAATAATAAACACACATATACGAGTATAATACACACATACAACCTGTTCATACCACCAACACATGCATATACACCAAAATAAAAGGCAAAGACTAAAGGATTAGGAACATACCACGGCCCGTGTGGACCCAGGAGCGTCCACCTCGGCCTCATCGGGATCGTCCATCCCGTCGTCATCCTCCTCCTCATCCTCCTCAAACACGGCCTCCTCGGCCTCAGCCCCAACACCCACACCGGCCTTGGCCTCCCCAGTACCCATACCCTCGGCCTCCCTGGCCCCGTCCCTAGCCTCTCCTATCCGCTCCACCCTCCCCACGCCGGAGATAAACTCCGCAAAGGCCCCCATAGCCCTACTCTCCTCCTCCTCAGCCCTGGCCTCTTGCGTATATAGCCTATCACACTCCCCCTACCTCCGGGACAGCCCCCGAAGGCAAATCCCCGACCTCACCCACGCCAATATCCACCGGCGGCACCTCCGTCATACCCATACCCTCCCCCACGGCCTCGACCTCCGGCCTATCGCTCTCCGATGATGAAGAGCTCGGGCTACGCCCTCCACGAGCCACCCGAGGTCGTTTCCCCCTCGAAGCAATCGCCTTCGACCACGTCATCTCCTCGGTTCGAAAAAGAAAAGGAGAACCCAAACTAGGGTTTTGAAATCAGGAGAAAGAGAGAGGATTAAAGACGAAATAGAGGAAGGAAAGGCAAAGAAATCAGGGTTTTTGGGTTTGAAACCGAAGAAAAGAAGACGAAGAGGGAGAGAAACCGTTTTTGAAAAATGGGAAGAGAGAGGGTCCCTTTTTCGGTTATAAGGGACCCAGTCCAGGGGCGGCTACCCGCGAGTAGCCGCCCCCTCTCGGGCGGCTAGTTACAACTAGCCGCCCCTCCCAGTTTTTCTCTTTTACTTAAAAACCCCTTTCCAATCTTTTCAGCCCTAAAATTCAAGGTTCTCCATACCAAACAGCCATGTATTGGCTTATTTCCATACCTTACTTGATCAAACACGACTCTCCCGAAGTTTTGCAACACGTCCAGTACCATTCAGATTCAAATTTCTTCAGTTCTGGTTCTTTTCCAGAGTTCTTATCTCTCGGATGATCCAATTAACCCAAATCAACTTTTACTTGCTTTCTGTCGGTGATATCCCCTCCTTGCTGAGTTTTCCCAAGCACGGGAACGATAGACACGAGGAAACTGACGCTGGGCTGCTCCGTGCACGATAGCTAAGAACCCCGACCGCGGGTTGGATCACTCACCATTTACTTTTCCCCGCCTTCCACCTGGATCATCTTCTCGGATAAAAATTCTAAGTCAAGACCTAGCCTCTGACAGCCTAAATCAACTCCCCGAAAAGTACTGTTCGTGTTGGCATAACTTCTTGAAGGTCGGGCCGGCCAAAATAGGGGTCTCTTTCCTTATAATCGGTCAAAGTCTTTCTAGCTCCGCGCAAAGACTCCGTCCGATGAGGGACAATTGTAGATACCCCAATTTTGACCGTCCAGAGAGACAGAAATACTTCAAGTAACACACGGAAATATCCCACAAGTGGACACCAATAGAGAACCAAAGGTTCGGTAAACCGGAAACCCTAACCCTAGCCTTGACCTAAACCTAAACCGGAAACCCTAACCCTATCCTTGACCTAAACCTAAACCGGAAACCCTAACCCTATCCTTGACCTAAACCTAAACCGGAAACCCTAACCCTATCCTTGACCTAAACCTAAACCGGAAACCCTAACCCTATCCTTGACCTAAACCTAAACCGGAAACCCTAACCCTAGCCTTGACCTAAACCGGAAACCCTAGAACCTTGACCTAGCCCTAAACCCTAACCCCAGCCTTGACCTAAACCTAAACCGAAAACCCTAACCCTAAGCCAAAACCCCAAACCCTAGCCCAAACCCTAACCCTAAAGCAAACCCTAGCCTTGACCTAAACCTACCCTAAAACCCAAAACCCTAAAAACCTAAGTCCCTGGAAAGGGGCGGCTAGCCCTAACTAGCCGCCCCTCTCTGGGCGGCTAGTGTACTGCCCCGTGGCCGACTTTGGACCAGTCCCCTGGCTAGTGTACCGCCCCGTGGCCGACTTTGGACTAGCCGCCCTCTCCTGGCCGGATCAAACCAAGTAGCCGACCCAAGCCACCGCTTGTCAGAGATGGGACGTTTGGCAGGTCATGATAGGGGCGGCTACCAGGAAGTAGCCGCCCCATCCCGGGCGGCTAGTTAGCACTAGCCGCCCTTCACCTGGTCTCTGACAGAAGAACCAGAGCATTAATGAGAGGTCCAATCAAAGCCACCCACTCCATTACCCCCTGGATCTTCCCCTGCCTCTCTTTTACTATAAATAGAGGAGGTCCCAAACCTTACAACAACATCCACAAATCTCCAATTCCTCTTCATCACCAACCCACCATCCCCACTTGTTCAAACCCTTCCACCACTAGAAATCCCAAGAGAGAGAGAGAGAGAGAGAGAGCCTCTTTTGTGAGAGAAACACCCATTCCCTACATAAAATACCCTCTCATCCCACCCTCCATAAACCCAGGCTAAACCTAGCTTAGCCTCTGCCCAAGACCCCACCCTTTTCCTACCAAAGCCCTGCCCAAATCCCCCCAGACCCTGGACGGCTAACCCTAGATAGCCGCCCCCTGACCGACGGCTAAACACAACTAGCCGCCCCCCTATCCACACCCCATATCAACATCCCTTTGACCCATAACTCCTTTAGTCAAGCCCAGGGGCAGAATAGGATTACCTGTTTTTCACCTCTGTGTACAGTATATCCGTGTCTCAGAGCGGAGACCCCACAAACTCCCCACGTAGGCGATCAAATCCGACCCAAACCCTTTCCTGTTTTTAGAAAAAGCAGGTGGCGATCACAAAACCCCTTGAATCCTCTTGAGCCGCTGTCGGGCGTCTCAACCAGGAACGACACCCTCACCCCTTCCGAGAAGACGATCCGACCGAGCCCGCCAGGGCACGCATCCGATTCGAATCCCCGAAGAACCCCCACACACGCGGATTTTTCGACACCGACAGGCCAGACTTTAGAGAAAGACTCGAAAGAGGAGTTAGAGCCACTTTACATATTGGGTTTCGGAGATCCGATGGCGACAGAAAGTTTCTCCAGCAGTGCCCGTCATGGCTCGCACCTCCGCAAGGGGTCTAAAGGCAGACCCAAGCCAAGGGAGAAGTCGGGCTCCAACTCTGTAGGGGAAACGGTCCCCAGTTCTAGTGGAAGGAAAATTCAGCCAGACTTGCGTCGCTCCTAGCCAACGCCAAGCCCGAGGAGAAATCGGGCTCCAGTTCTGTGGGGACATCAGTCCCTCCTTCTGACGAGAAGCAAAAAATGGCCAGACTTGTGGTGCTCCAGGCTGATATAGATAGGCGATCGGGGGATATTGGCAGGCTCCCCTATCCAGAAAAGAGAAAACTCTCACCATCCAGACAAGCCACAAGTACCCCGACTAAGAAGAGTAAGTAGTCAGTGGTTGGTCAGCCGTCTTCGACCCTAAAATCTTTGCCTCCTGCCCCCATTGTCCCTTTGGATACGGACAAAGAGGTTGCTCCGACGTTTCAATCGCCACCCCCTCCAGGTGCTCCCCTGAACTCAAAGCTTCAGATTTTCGCACAAACTCTCAGGACCAGGACGCATCTGGTTCGGGTATCTGACTCCGATCTGAGGACCGTGAGGCCCACAACGAGTTATACAAGCACTCAGACCCCCTCTTCTCGAATCCGATGCCAATCCCGATGTTTTGAATCTGACCTCTTCTTCCATGGAAAAGGAAATGCCCTGTCAGGTAACAAACTTTCTCAGCTATAATTGATGTTGACGAATTTTTCTCTTCGAGTTGACTGGATAACTCTTCTACCACGAAGCCAGGGCTTGCGAATGTTGCAGGGGTGAAGAACAAACCCGTCGAGACTGCCGCAGAGGTAGAGGCTCACCCTCCTATAGCTAACACGACTGAGACCGTGGTTCACATGAATGAAGACCCGATGACGCCGACAGGCGGAGTCAGAAATTAAGACGATATTCATGATGACTCTATCATCCTGACTCACGAATCTTCTTCAAGGCATGCCGTGGGGGAGAATTAGATCAGCATCTCAAGATCCTTTTTCACCTCTTCTTTCTCCTTTGTTTTAATGAAAAACTCATGATTTACTGGTTAAATGGCGTAAACGCCTCTTTATTGTATGGTGGATGTGTTTGAATAGTGTGCATTGCTTTTTTCTTGTGGTTTGAATGTTTGTATCGATGTTGTCTTATTGTTATGCGACCTTTTACACCATTCTTTTGAATGTAAGTTGCACGAATGTCTAGACTTCGTTATGTCGTTCAGGCTGGTGCGCCACTTTTTGGACTGAACTGAGTTGAGTGCAAATAGCGACCTTAGTCGAGTTTCAATCTGTCAAGTGTGACTTAGATTTTCCATTCGGCTAGTGCGTGACTTCTAGGACTAAGCTTAGTTGAGTGCAAAGAGCGACCTCAATTGAGTTTCAGCCCGTTGAGCAGAGCTGAACTTAATTGAGTGCAAAGAGCGACCTCAATCGAGTTTCTGCCCGATGAGCGCGGCTTTGTTTTGCCATTTGGCCGGTGCGCGACTTCTAGGACTGAATTGAGTTGAGTGCAAAGAGCAACCTCAATTGAGTTTCAGCCCGTTGAGCGCGGCTTCATTTCACCATTCGGCTAGTGTGCGACTTCTACGGCTGAACTTAGTTGAGTGCAAAAAGTGACCTCAATCGAGTTTCAGCCTGTTGAGCGTGGCTTCATTTTGCCATTCGGCTGGTGCGCGACTTATATGACTGAATTGAGTTGAGTGCAAAGAGCTACTTCAATCAAGTTTCAACCCGTTGAGTGTGGCTTCATTTTACCATTCGACCGGTGCGCGACTTCCACGACTGAACTTAGTTGAGTGCAAAGAGCGACCTCAATCGAGTTCAGCCCGTTGAGCGCGGCTTCATTTTTCCATTCAGCTAGTGCTCGACTTCTAGGGATGAACGTAGTTGAGTGCAAAGAGCAACCTCAATCGAGTTTTAGCCTGTTGAACGTGGCTTTGTTTTGTCATTCGGCTAGTGCGCGACTTCTAGGGTTTTACTTAATTGATTGCAAAGAGCGACCTCAATCGAGTTTTAGCCCGTTGAGCGCGGCTTCATTTTGACATTCTTCATTTTGTTGTGTTATTCATGCACATAGAAGACTGAAGAAAAGAAAGCATTTCTCATTCAATGATAATATTTTTTTAGGTGGATTACATTCCAAGGTCGGGGAATCTCATTCCCGTCCATAGTTTCTAAGTGGTAATCCCCGTTTGGTCCAACTTGCGTGACTTTGAAAGGTTCTTCCCAGTTTGGTCCAAGTTTGTCATCCTTCTTGTTCTTGGTTTCTGGAAAGACTTCTCTGAGGACTAGGTCACCAGCTCGAAAATTCCTACTTGAAACTTGACGATTGTAATATTGAGATACCTGATTTTGATAATCTTCCATTCTTATTGCTGCAATTTCTCTACTGTCATCCCGGAGCTCTAGATCTTGCATCACCTGGCTGTCATTTTTTGCTCGATCAAAATCTTGGGTCTAGAGTGTGGGCAGGTTGGTCTCAATTGACAGGATGGCTTCAATTCCGGATGCCAGCGAGAAGGGAGTTTCTCCTGTAGACCTTCTTTCCTTTAGCACTGTCTGACCTTTTCTTTAAACTGTTCAGGATGGCTCGATTCATAATTTCAAGTTGCCTGTTGCTCTAGGGATACCGCAGAGTGGAAAAGTGATGCTGTATTTTTATCTCTTCACAGAAATCTTTTATCAAGGTACTGTCAAATTATTTGCCATTGTTTGAAATAATGGAGTGTGAATCTCTGAAGTGGCGCACTATCTCCTTCCACAAGAAAGCTTTAACCTCGATATCCCTAATCCTTGTCAAAGGCACCGCTTCAACCCATTCCATGAAATAATCGGTGGCAATCAAGAGGAAGCGCTTTTGCCAGGGTGCCATTGCATAGGACCGATAATATTTAACCCCCATTGGGTGAAGGGCCAGGGGCTCTTGAGAGGAACAAGGTCCGTAGCTGGTTAGTGTATGAGTGGGCCTTACTTCTGGTAATTTTCACATTTTCGCATGAGGTCTACAGAGTCTGTTTTCATTCTTGGCCAAAAATATCCAATCGATATTGCCCGAAGGGCTAGTAATCTAGATCCGATTTGTCCTCCACATAAGCCTGAATGGAGTGTATTTAGCACTCGTTGTGCTTCTCGAGGTCCGATGCATCTTAGGTAAGGTCCCTGAAAACTTCTTTTATAGAGAATTCCCATGGATGACATTCAGAATCTGATCGCCCACTGTTTGAGATTTTTTTCCTCGAATTTGTTCTCTGGTAAAAATCCTTCTATGAGGTGTTGCTTGATGTCTGTCATCCAATTGGGTGAGTCCTCGACACATGCAATCGACAAGACCTAATTTACCCTTTCAATGCTCGATATCTTCAGATAGTCGATTTGAATACTTCTGGTTGGCTTTCCACTGATGGTTGATGCCAGGTTGGCCAAAGCATCTGGTTGAGTGTTGAGTTCTCTTTCTATCTAATGGATGATATCTGATTTGAATCGAGAGAGTCATAGCTGGACCTTCTCCTGGTATGCCACCATCCGCTCGTCCCTAGTTTCGTATTCTCCGGTACTTTAAAATACTACTAGCTGCGAGTCGTTGTAGATGTCAATGAATTTAAAGTCGAGGTGAATCACGAGCTCCAACCCTGCAACAAGGGCTTCATATTCTGCTTTGTTGTTGGATGCTCGGAAGCCTAGCTTTATGGCATGTTTGAACAGAAGTCCGCGTTGTTCCTCAAGACCGGGTCTGCCCCCGCACCTTTCTGATTTGATGCTCCATACACATTTAAAGTTCACGTGGGGCTGTAGAGAACTTCGGACGGTTGAGTTAGATCGGCTAAAATGTCGGCACTTCTTGGGATGTACTGGAGATTGAAAGGAGACAACTCGATCGCCCATTTTAGCATTCGTCCAGTGATGTTAGCTTTCTTGAGGATAAGCTTGAGTGGATAATCGGTCACTACGTTAATTGAATGAGCAATAAAGTAGTGTCTAAGCTTCTGAGAAGACACGAGAAAGGCATAAATGACTTTTTTCGAGGTACAGATATCTGGTCTCTAGTCTGCATAAGGATTTGCTGATATAATAGACTGGCCGTTGTATTCCTTCATGCTCTTTTATAACATCCGAGCTGACTGCGAGGTCAGAAGCCGCAATGTAAAGGTATAGTGGCTCGCCCGGGTCTGGTTTCGTTAGAAACGGAGGCAATGCAAGGTATCTCTTGAGCTCTTCAAAGGCCGATTGACAGTTAGGGGTCTAGTCGAATTTCTCTGCCTTTCTAAGAAATTTGAAGAAAAGGAGGTTTCTTTCAGTAGCCTTTGAGATAAACCGATTTAGGGCAGCCAATCTCCCGGTCAGCCTCTGAACTTCCTTTTGATTCCTTGGCGGGTCTATTTCCAGCACGGCTTTGATCTGATCAGGGTTAGATTCTATTCCCGATGTGTGGTCAAAAAGTCAAGGAATTTTTTTTACTCTACCCCAAAGGAACATTTAGCTTCCTCTCAGGAAGCTGGTCATAGCCTTGCCCCAACAGATGGATGCAACAACTATACCACGTCCTCGAGTCTTATCGTAAGGGAATATTAGTTGTGCATCTGGTTATTAACCCAGGAGCCCCAGGCACAGCCCCACACATACCCCCAGGGAGCCCCAGGCACAGCCCCACACATACCCCCAGGGAGCCCCAGGCACAGCCCCACACATACCCCCGCGGAGCCCCGGGCACATCCCTGAGCGCCCCGCGCTCACCGCGCACACTGCGCGCACGCACCCGCGCGTACCCACGCTACAGCACCTGCATGAATGCCCGCGCGCGCGCTCGCGCATGCAGACCCGCGCGCCAGTGCTCCCAAGCCCACCCCCAAGCCCCACATGCACCCAACACCAAGCACCTCTCATGCAAGCTCTCCCAAGCACCATATCATGCATAAAATCCACCAAAAGAAGAGGAAAAACTCACCAAAAGAATAGGGGGAGGAAAGGGGGATGTAGGGGCTCACAAGCGCACCCTCGACCACCCCGATCGCCACCACCGCTACCACCTCCTCTTCTATGCTTCTCTTCTTCTTGGCTGAAAACAGGGGGGGTATTCAAGAGGGAAGCATGAGGCTATTGAGTGATGATAATCATCAACAACAACAACAACACAAACCTTGACTTGCACTTCCTCCCTCTTCTTCTTCTTCTTGCTGTGCATAACCACAAACACTTGGTGGACTGACCAACTTCATGTGGTAGTTTTAGAAGACTTCAAAAGATACCTTGAGATGCTCCAGATGATCGTCTCGCTTGTCACTTCTCACCAGCATGTCGTCTATATAGACTTCAACGGTCTTATTGATCTGTTGCTTGAACATCTTGGTGATTAGTCTATGATATGTTGCCCCCACATTCTTCAGCCTGAAGGGCATGACCTTGTAGCAGTAGGTGCCTATCAGGGTGATTAATGTTGTCTTTTCTATATCATGCTCGTACATCAAAATCTGATGATATCCTGAATATACATTCATAAAGCTCATCAACTTATTTCCCAAAGTGGCATCTACCAACTAGTCTATTTTAGGAAGGGGGAAGTTGTCCTTTGGGCAAACACTGTTTAGGTCAGTGAAATCAGCACAAACTCAGTACTTGTTATTCTTCTTAGACACCACCACCGTATTGGCTAGCCAATCGGGGTATCTGACTTTTCGGATGAAACCCCTCATCTAGGAGCTTCTCCACATATTTCTTGATTGCATCAGCATGAGTAGGGGCTACTTGCCTCTGTCGCTGCTTGACCGGTCTCATAGCAGAGGAGATGCACAGTCGGTGGCAGATCACATTTGGATTAATGTCGGACATATCAGATGGCTTCCAAGCAAACACATCTATGTGCTCATGGAGTAGTTTGATTAGACTAGTCCTTTCACTTTGATTTATTGAGGTACCAATAAAGAAATACTTCTCCGGTTCGAGTGGGTCGATGAAGATTTTCTCGAAGTCTTCAACCACCCGTTCGACAGGATCGAGTTGGGCCTCATCGACCTTGGCCCGATCCTTCAGTAATTGCTATCTCTTCAGGTGTATGCAATCTACACCTCCGGGTTGCTCTTCGGCTGGAGCTTTGCCAGAGGTGGCAATGGCGTAACACCTCTTTGCAATGGCTTGATCGCCTCGTATCTCCATGATTCCACGTGAGGTCAGGAAGCGCAATTTCTGGTGATAAGTCGAAGGTATGGCACTCATTGCCCCCAGCTAGGTGTGACCCATGATGGCATTGTAAGGGGAAGGGAAGTCCATGACAGTGAACATGGTCATAACAGTCTCCTCGCCCGCCAATACAGGTAAGGTTATCTGGCCGGCCAGGACGACTTGGCTTCCGTTGAAAGCGATCAACAGATCTTGCATTGGCTTGAGGCTGGAGGATTTCAGACCATTTTTGAGATAAGGCTACATGAACAAAATGTTAGTTGAGTTTCCCATGTCAATCAGTATCCTTTTGACGTTATAATTCACGATGCGTAAGGTGATAATCAGAGCGTCGTTGTGCGGTGTCGGCCAAATCATCATCGAAAAAGGATATGAGCACTGGATCTTCCACTTTTGACCTTTTGGTGATTAGTCGGGCTTCCTGGTTGATTTGCAAGACTTCTATATGGTCTGAACTCCTTTTTTCAGTCCGTTTGACCGATTTGGGGTCTTTTAAGACTGGTAATCCTCCATAGATCATGTCAATAACTCCGCTGCGTGTGAAGGGGCAACAGCAACCACGTGCCTCTCATGCCTCTTTTCCTCCTTGGTGTTAAGAATTCCTTGAGCTTCCCTTTACGGATCAATGCCTCCACGCACCCTTTTAGTGTTTGGCAACTTTCTGTCTGATGCCCATAGTCTCTATGGTAATCATATTTAAGACCTTTGTCCCTGGTGGCCGGATCGCTTTTCATCGGGGGTGCCCATTGGAAGAAGGGCGCATTTTTTTATCTTTTCAAGGATTTGAACAAGAGGGACAGTGAATTTGGTGTACGGGGCGCTCCCTGACTTCGTTGGCCGTCGGGTTACTCTTGATGTCAGCTAGTGGTTTACGTCCTTTGTCCTCCTTTATTGGGGGGTTCTTAGAGACTGCCACTACTGGTTGTGGTCAGTAAGAGGTAGCTTTATCCTCGACTTTGGCATACTTCTCTGCGCGACACATCAGCTCGCTCAGCGATTCTAGGACTTTCTTCACCAAGGAATTTCTTAGATCATGCTTGGGGGGTAACCCATTTTGGAACACCATTATAGCCGCGTTGGGGTCACATTTATCAATCTCGAACATGAGGAGACGGAAGAGATCTACATAGCATCGAGGGTTGCATACGCACCTTCATGAGGTCGCCCAGGTCCTTTCACTATTTCTGACTGCATATAAAATGCTTGACAAACAAAGTATCAAGTTCTTCAAAGCATCAGATTGATCCTCCGGGAAGCTGGTTGAACCAGCTGAGGGTTGCTCCTTCCAAACTAGAAGGGAACATCATGCACATGAGTTTGTCGTACTGCTCATACAAGGCCATCGCGTGCCGGAAGCCCAGCACATGATTGAACGGGTCAGTGGTCCCGTTATACAGATGAAACTTGGGTTGGACAAACTTCTTGGGTGGAGTACTGTGCAAGATGTGTTGCACAAAGGGGGATTCAAATCCCTTCAATGCTCTGGTGATGAAATCATGATCATGGGTATTCGTCATTTCGCTCCTGTACGTTCGCCTTGTTCGTTCAGGACGGTCCTCTTCGTAGTTGTCATATGACGATGCTGAGTATCGGCTAGGACTTCAGAACCGCCCTCGTCTGGACGGTTGCTGAGGTGGTATGCGCTTGTCTCTCGGTTCCCAATGTGGGGAGCGATCATGATGCTCCCCTTTGTTGGGCTTAGCCCGATTCTCTGTTGTAGGATAGGCCGGTGGATCAGGTCATTGTCTTGTTGCTTGTGCCCTCCGCCAGATGAATACACCGACTCGTGAGTCATGATGTTAGATCGTCGGCTTTGATGGTCCTGATCTCGCGGTTCAGCACCTGCCCGAATTGGGTCTTGCTGATTTTGGATTTCGGGAGGAGGTGGTGGCGGCGTAGCCTCCCTCTGCTTCAGGAATTCCTCCATCAAGTTCTCCAGGTGATGATACCGTTGGTTCATCGCTTTGAGCTCCTTGGCGAAGTTGCGGCCCGCTTCCGAGGTCGAGTTTTGCGAAGTAGACCCAACAGTGGTTTTTCCTTTCTGTTGGAGTGGATCTTCAGGCGTTACACGTCCTTCTTCTTCACCTTGCTCATGAACCATCGATTGAGTTCTCGTCAACACTATCTTCTCGGGTAGAAGTTAGGAACGGCTTCTCGTTTGGATACCACAAACGGCGCCAATTTATGGGGGATGAAATCTGGTTCTCCCTTCCTGGGCCGGATCTTCGCCGATTCGGGCTTTGGATGTAGACCCGAGACAGCGTTGGCTCGACCTCTTCCTTGCAATGATCCGCTATAACTTCTGATCCTTGGTGTCGTTGTCCTGAAACTCACACTTCCAAAAGTGGAACAATGTTGAAGCAAAACAAAAAAAGGGGAAGAGTTCATCGAATGAACCATCAAAAAAATATGAAGATTCTTGCTATAGATGTGGCATGAAAGGGCATTGGTCGCATACCTATCGAACCCAAACTCTTGTTGACTTTATCAAGCCTCCATCAAGGAAAAAGGAAAACAGATAGAGACAAATTTTGAACCTCCTACTTCGGCCTTTCGGGTACCTGAAACTCACACCAGTGTGGTGTCAGCTAACGTCCCTCCGACGCTCAAGTCAGTAACCTCTTCGTGAGGAGAAGAAGAACTTTGAATTCTTCAGTGGAAATAGTGGAGAGAGAGTGTTCGCATACCTTGAGAGAGAGATGAAGTCCCTCTTTTATACTAAACAGGGGTGTGCCGAATTTGGCCTTGTGGAGTGATTATATCATGATATGGAATCTCCATGTGACCTTTGGATTTGTGGACATGTCATCTAGGGATCATCATCCTATAATTGATTTTCTGACATCCTATCATATTTCAGTGTCAGATAATATCCCCTTGTTAACGGTTACTACACAGGGATTGGCAGATGGTCGACCTGCATTTTAGCTCGGGTATTACGTCCTGGACGGTCTGTTCCTCAAGTCTGGCATTGTTCAGTGCCCGTCCTTAGCCGGCCAAATTTTAGTTAACCATTTTACGGCGTGTGTCCGACTTAGCCTGGTCGGGCATAATCGACTGTCCAACTTGGCTTGATCGGGCCTAATCGTTTGTCCGTCCTGACAGGGGAAGTGGGCCCGATTAGGCTGTAGGGGAATTTTGGCCCATAGACTTTCTTACCTCGGATTCCTATTTTTATCATCATGGGCTAATCCTTGCTTAATCCCTATCCTTATACAATCTTATCCCCTATTCGGCTTTCTGATAAATTTGGTCTCCTACAATATGGTTTGTATGTTATGATCGTGCATGCTTTGTCATATCCTGACTTTAAAGATGACTTAGATTGTCGTTTGCTTGCATTCTTGTCTGCATGACCCATCTACGTGACATCGTCTGCGTGATAACGTCTGTGTGACTGTAGGCTATGTGGCTTGGTCCGAGAACGTAAGACCCAAGTCTTCGTGGCCATGCCTGTGAAATGCCCCACAAGCTAGGTTCTGCGAAGACAGACTGTGTGTTTGTGGTGTTGCATGCATCATGTTAGACAGGATTACATATATATATTATTGTATGTCTTGGTGACCTTTTTGTATATTTCCTCTCTTGATATATTACATGCATGTGTGAGCATATTATGATTATGATATTTTGGATATAACTATACAAACGGGATAATGATGGTCCATTCACTGAGCGTTTTGTAGCTCAACCTTCTCCTTTGCCTCTCTTTTTAGATTTGAGGATCGAGTAATAGCGTTTGTGGATCTCGAAGGTGTTAGTGAGATTAAGTTTGGGTCGTTGTCCTTTATCGTTTAGCTTTGCTTTCATTAGGGTGAATAAATCCTTTCATTTTGGCATGTAGTAGACTTTCCTTAGCTATATAAGCAAAACCGTAGGGATTGCTAAGTTTTAAATAGAGATCATAGGTGTAATCATCTAAACTTGGGATGAATTATTGTCAGATCTTGGTGATGTTTTAAGTTTTAATTTATCAGTTTAGCTTAGTTCAATCTTTGATTTTGCTTGGACGAATAATGATTGAAACCCTATAGATTACTCTGAGATTCAAGGCTTTTGTCACGTTGCGCACCCGTCACCCTTGTCTAATATGAGTGGCAGACACATGTATGTAAAATTAAAGCCTATAACTAAATGAGTCTTATTATAACTTCCCATTTATGAATTATCTGCATTTCTGAATTGCATTCCACATGATATAACTAAACGGGACGAGTTTGAGTTTTTTAAAAACCCGTTGGGATGGGTTTAAGTTTTTCAAAAACCTGTTGGGATGGGTTTGGGATAAGATTTTGTTAGTCAGTTTGGGATTGAGATTGACCAAACATGTCCCACCCGTCCCATTGCCATCTCTAATCGTGAAACGATGCCATAAACCATGTATCATTATATTCAAACTATATGCCAAACTTCCATGAATATAAATAAAACATGCAAGGGCTATGACAGTAAACATGCAAGGTACATAGGGATCAGTCACCTTTAATAAAAACACTCGTAATACAATATTGGCCTAAGCCGAATGTGAATAACTTGAAATAGAACAATAATTCTAATAAATAAACTTAAATAACACATTTGACTAATTATTCCCTACCCTATACTTTCATTGGACATGGGCCTCTGAGACAATTCACTGGTTCATGGGCCAGTCGGGTAGGGCTTGGGCCCATTGTCCAAAAATTTCAAATACCCATTGTAGATACCCCAATTTTGACCGTCTAGAAAGACAGAAATACTTCAAGTAACACCCGAAAATATCCCACATTTGGACATCTAGTAGAGAACCAAAGTTCAGGAAACCGGAAACCCTAACCCTAGCCCTAACCTAAATCGGAAACCATAACCCTAGCCCTAACCTAAACCGAAAACCCTAACCCTAGCCTTAACCTAAACCGGAAACCCTAACCCTAAACCCTAAACCTTACCTTAAACCAGACCCTGGCACAAACCAGAACCCCACCTAAGAAAAACTCTAAAACCCAAAAAAACCTGAGTCCCTGGCAAGGGGCGGCTAGACATAACTAGCCGCCCCATACCAGGCGGCTAGTTAGCACTAGCCGCCCCCCTGGCCGACCTTGAACCGCTTCCCTGGATGGGACATAAAGCAGCATTAAATGCTGATCATTGCGGCGGGTCATGACTTTTAGCTCCTTATCTTGGCCGGATCAACCCAAGTAACCGACCCAAGCCACCGCTTGTCAGAGATGGGACGTTTGGCAGGTCATAATAGGGGCGGCTACCAGGAAGTAGCCGCCCCATCCTGGGCGGCTAGTTATAACTAGTCACCCTTCACCTGTTCCTGACAGAAGAACCTGAGAATTAATGAGGGGTCTAATCACATAAACTATTAGCCAAGCCACTCCATTACCCCCGGATATTCCCCTGCCTCTTTTTACTATAAATAGAGGAGGTCCGAAGCCTTTAAACAACATCCACAATTCACATAAGAATCCATCAATTCACATCCACCAAATCCCAACCTACTTGATATCCATTCCCTTCCCCCACTAGAAATCCCAAGAGAGAGAAAGAGAGCCCCCTTTTGTGAGAGAAAAATCCATTCCCTACACAAAAATACCCTATCATTCCACCCTCCAGAAACCCGGGCTAAACCTAGCTTACCCTCTGTCCAAGACCAAACCCATTTCCTACCGAAGTTCTGCCCAAACCAGACCAGGCCCCGGATGGCTAAACCGTAGTAGCCGCCCCATACCCGACGGCTGGATCACACTAGCCGCCCCCCATCCACACCCCATTTTGCACCCCCTCTGTCCCAAGACTCCTATAGTGAAGCCCCGGAAGCAGAATAAGATACCTGTTTTTCACCTCTGTGTATGGTATATCCGTGTCTTAGAGCGGAGACCCCACAAACTCCCCATGTAGGCGATCGAATCCAACCCAACCTTTTCCTGCTTGTAGAAAAAGCAGGTGGCGATCACACAAACCCTAGAATCCTCTTGAGCCGCTGTCGAGCGCCACAACCAGGAACGACACCTCACCCTTCCGAGAAGACGATCCGACCAAGCCCGCCACGTCACGCATCCGATCCGAATCCCCGAAGAACCCCCACACACGCACGCCGGATCCTTTCCGACGCACCGACAAATCTGGCGATCACGGTGGGACCTCCCTCGTGAAAAACAACAAAAGGTAATCCTCTTCTGCCCCTCTTTACAAGGTTGACTAGAATGCTATCAACGCTTTAGGAAGGCTAGAGTTTCCCACCCCTCGAATCAGATACTCCTCTACTTCGCATCACAGCATCATTTACCGCTTTGTAAGCCGCACACCGCTGCGCATCCTTTACTGCTTTGTAAGCTGCACACCGCTGTGCAATCCTTTACCTCTTTATTTATTGCTTTATATTTGCATTCATTCCCTTGAGTCATTTTACACACATCATGGAATCCCGCATAGAGGAGGAGATACTAGAGGAGAGAATCCACCAAGAGGGTCAGGCCACACAATTCCTGACCCATCTAGAGGAAAAGATGGCCAGTCTAGGATACCAATCCGTAGAGGACGTGCTTCATGACCTCGCCGACTACCGTCAGGTCAAGACCTTGAGACAGGAGGCCCCTGTCGAAACTCTCAAGACAATTCCCAAAACCCCGTCCGCGCCCAGCCACTCGGTCAATCCGAGCTTTTTTTCGTTCACCCCCCTTTCCCCCGCGAATCCAATGTTCCCAACCATTTCCACCCCAGGCCCTTACCAGACTACCCCAAACCCGGGACCGCTAGACAGCCCTCCCAGGGGAGAAACACTGGATGAAACCATCCGGAGAATCCTCTCTGAGACTGGTCCATCAGCCCCCAAGCATATGTCTCCACATAACCTAAGACAAATCCTGTTAGTCCACCTACCGGAGGGATTCAAAATCCCCAAATTCCGCCGGTATAACGGTCGTGGAGACCCAGACATCCATTTAACTGCCTTTTATCGAGACGCATGCCCATTTCTAGATAATCAACATTTGCTAGTCTTTCTCTTCCAGAAATCATTAGAAGGAGAAGCACTACAATGGCTCTCCACCCTCCCTATAGATCACTTGTCGAATTTCTCGGCTGTAAGCGAGAAGTTCTTAGGCCGCTATGGTTACCAGAGGATCAGAACTCCCTCTATTTCAGATTTAACCGTAGAGAGAATGAGGCCTAGGGAGGAATTTGAACAATACGTGTCTCGGTGGCGCACACTCATCCACCAAACCGGCTTGCAACTCACAGAATGTCAAGAAATTGACATGATGTTACAGAGCCTGAGTCCAGAGCTTCGTACGAGCCTTTCGTACGGAGACTGTACTACGTATCAGCTTCTAATTGACCGCCACAATTGGATTTCCCGTTGTGCAGCCCCAGTAGTCCAAACCAGTCCCCACCTATCAGCCATAGGGTTGGAGAACCACCTCGTAAGGCACAAACCCCCACGGTAGAGGGGATTGTTACCCAGGTATCGGCACTCTACCCGAACAGAGCACGGGTTCCAGATCGAGGAACGGCTCCAAGACAGTACACGTCCGGTTCATTCGGGTATGCGCCGCCTCCGCCAATCAACCAAAACTTCGCTACTCGATCAATACCAGTCCCCGTACCGATACAACAAAAGCCCGCAACCCATGATTCCCCAATTCAGGCCCCCTCAATCCAAAACCAGGACCAAAACAGGAGACCCTTCTATCCTAACCCCCCAAGAACGCAAGGCATAACCCCTAGAGAACCCGCGCGCAACCCCGTGATAAGACTGCACATTTCTCCTTCTACAGCCCGAGATGGTCAAACAGAAGAGACAGCTATCCTCCCCTTCCAGAAACCCTAGGGAGCATCTTCAGAGCCTTATTAAAGGTCAATGGCATTTCCTTATCAATGGCTAGACCTTCGCCTATCAGTGCCGACCCCACTCGCTTTTGTCAGTATCACCGACATCACGGCCACACCATCGAACAATGCTCCTGTTTAGAGACATTGTCTACAACCTTGATGAAGAGAGGCGCTTAGACTGGGCCACCATGTCACGCCCCAGGGCGGCCGTCCCCGAGACATGGCAAATATATAAATGATATCAGCAATCCATACACGGGATCAAATAAGGACTCCACAACATCAACGACACTAAAGCAATAACCAAATAACTGACATCATATATACAAATAGCGGAAGCTCAAACGACTAAGTCTGTAATTCAAAGACATATTTACAGACTAGAGTACACAATCAACTGTCCTGTTAGAGCCAATATATACAATAAAAGACATCAATAATCCACATACCGTGCACAAGCACAAGTATAACACATACAAGAAAATGGAATGCTAATGTCCTCTCACTCGCAAGACATCCAACGCGAACGCGGGTCTCCTACTCGTACTGCGCCAAGGGGAGCTCTTCTCTTGGATCCGACTCAGCGTCAACTGGAGAAAAATATATGCGAGGGGTGAACCACACGCTCAGTGAATGGAAAAATCCATGCAACACAACTCAAATAACTCCTTCAAGTAATTTCGGTTCCAACAGATGGAATCAACTCCTTAAACTGGTGGGTCGAGTATCAACCCGAGCCCACCACTCCCGCACCCTCACCCCCACAGGGTGACATAGGACTTTAGGGAGCAATACCCTCACCCTCACCCTCCTTAGGGATGACCTAGGCTTTGGAAATTGCACAACTCGCAGATCGAACCAACGCCGACCCACTACACCCTCACCCCCTCCTCGGGGTGACATAGGCTCTTGGGAGGAATTTAGATTGTTTCTACGCTCTTGGTCCACCGGTAGCCCTTATCCAGGGAAGCCCACACCTGGTATACTCCCATGATCAGCACATCCTCACAAATCGGCAGCACCTACGGATGGGAGCCCTCTGTCAGGCCGGCTGTCTCAACCAGGAAGTCCCTATGCGGATCCAACGAAGGAAAGAAACCAATCTACTCTTGCGAATATGATCCCCTTTGGATCCATCGTCATTGGTGACTACGCACCGGTACGGTAACGAATTCTCAAGAATTCCCTCCAGGCGCATAACTCAGATGCGGGGAAATTCTATTATTCGTAATGACTATGCCATGGTATGACCCCCTAATAGGTCATACACTTGTCCAAACTCATTTAGACAAGATTCATGGCCCATACAGGTATAAATACATATACAACATATAATTAAATGAAGGATTATTCCCGATATTCCCTACCTAGGGGAAAGAACCCCTTGGGAGGGCACCTTGAGGTCCCGTTATAGGATACCCCGACAACCAAACAAGGAACACGGAGCACCCTAGCCCGGTTCTCAATGGTGACTTCACAAGGTCCCTTAATCCCGAGTAGGAATATAGGAATTAAATATACAATTAAGGAATTAATCATGCAAGCATGTGATAATATAATAACAAGTTATAATATTTTCTAAGGCATGCTTATCCTATGCATATTCATATAGGTTTAATCTAAATTAAACTAAGTGGGGACATGCATAAGTCGGGGTTATACTAACATATGACATGTATCTAGGCATGTATGGCTCATATGCATGATAGATGGATGTATAAAACCTAGCATGCAACATCTAATCATAGCATGGTGCATTCTTAGCTAAACAGGCAAACAACATATACATGCCAACAAGGTTAATATGCAGTTATGGTGCCCCAGGGGAGGGCAATGCACGTCTATGTGCATCGAACGCCTCCCGACTGGGTTGGATCGACCCACTCACCGCAACCCGGGTCGTTACGTATCCGTTCGCCAAGATCTGCACGACAAGGGCATCAAAAATGGTGAGTATAGCTACATAAAAACACCTTAAATTAACTAAAAATGTCTAAGGCTTAGATATGCACGCATACGGGCTCGCACGCATGCGAGTACGCGCGTACGCACGCATATCCGAGCGCCCCGACACCTACCCGAGCCCCTCGAGCAGCCACACGCGTGGCCCCCACACACACGCACACGTGCACGCATGCGTGCACGCGCTCCCGCGCCTGCTGGAGCCCATCCGCGCGCCCAGGCGCCCAGCCCCGCGCGCGCGCATGCTCGCGTGCGCCCGCGCGCACCCGCAGATCCCCGCGCGCCTGCTCGCCCCCGCTCGCCCGCTCGCGCACGCGCCTGCTGCCGCATCCCTCACGCGCGTCCGCGCGTACACGCACGCCTGCCTGCGCCCCTCTGCGCGCCCGACTGCGTGCGCACGGGCGCGGACCGACCCGCGCACGCGCCCAATGCTCCAACACCCCCCTCCCACACCCCACACACACCCAAACACATGCACATGGTGTGCAAGGTCCCCTAACACCTACCCAACCCTTGAAAATCAGAAATAAAGAAGGGGGAGGGCTCACCAAGAGAGGGGGAGTGAAAGGGGGAGATCCGGTGCTCTCCGCGCACCCGCAGCCACCACAACTGCCTCCACCATTACCACCACCTCCTCAGCCTCCCCAGGGCCTTCTAATGGCTGAAAACAGGGGGGGAGACATGAGAGAAGAGAAGGAGAGAAAGAATCAACAACAACACAACTACACATGCACACAAACCTTCTTTGCACTCTCACTTGTGCTTCTTCTTCTTCTTTGGGCTTCTTTTCCTCAAATCAGCACACACACTCACACACAAGAGAGGGCACGTTGAGAGAGGGAGAGAAGAAAAAGAGAGTAAAAACTCTCATTTGGGGGGGTAATGGGAAGGGGAAAAGAAGGTGGTAAGTTTAACCTAATCTCACCCACTAACAAAGAAAATAACCAATGGTTTCTTCACTACTAAGCAAGGTGGGGGTGAACTCACCTAGGGTCACCACTTGCACATAAATATCTCAACACTATTCCACCTAACGAATCAGTTTCAAAGAAAACCCGGATACGATTCGGAACTGCATAATTTTCCAAACGTTACCGAGAGGGGGCGGCTACTCGCGGGTAGCCGCCCCATGACTGGGTCCCTTATAACCGAAAAGACCCTCTCTCTCTCTCTCCATACGTTTTAAAACGGTTCCTCTTCCCTCCTTTCTTCTTCTTCTTCGTTCCAAACCGGAAAAAACTTGCCTTGAATCCTTTGTTTTCGTCCTTCATCATCCATTTCTTCTTGATTTCGAAGCCCTAGGTTTTCTTTAGGTTTTTCTTTGTGCGAAATCGGAGGAGATGACGAAGGAGAAGAAGACAACTTCGGTGATGAAGCGCCTCAGGTCTTCCCGAGAGCAGAGAGGGGCTGTCTCGGGGTCTAGTTCATCGGGGAGTGATCGGGTGAAGGAGGAGGTCGTGAGGGAGGTTGTGGGTGCGGCGGAGGTGTCGTTAGTGGATACCGGTGCGGCTAGGGGCACGGGTACGTCTTCGGGGGCTGTCCCGGAGGTTGGGGGTGTTATGATAGGCTACTCACGCAAGAGGAGGCGTGGGGACCGACCGGCAGTGGTCGAGGAGGCGGCTTCGGGGGTCGGGGGATTGGTTGAGGGTGCAACGGAGGGAAGGGCCGAGGCCGAGGGGGTAAGTGAGAGTGAGAGGGCATCATTGGATGCCATTATTGGGATGTTGGATAGGGAGGCCATAGAGGCCAGGGCAGCAGAGGAGGAGAGAAGGGCTATGGGTGTTTTTGAGGGTTTAGCCTCCGGTGCGGCGGGCACGGAGGAGGTCGGAGGGGCTGATGTTGGGGAGGAGGCCGGGGAGGCCGAGGGTATGGACATGGGGGCCGCGGAGGCCGGTGTTGGCGCTGAGGCCGAGGAGGCCGTGTTTGAGGAGGATGAGGAGGAGGATGACGATGGGATGGACGATCCCGACGAGGCCGAGGTGGACGCTCCTGGGTCCACACGGGCCGTGGTATGTTCCTAACTTTAGTCTTAGCCTTTTATTTGTATGTGTATGTATTTCGTGGTATGAATAGGTAATAGTGGGTGATATGTGTATCTAACATGCATGAGTAGATAATAGTGGGTGATATGTGTGTCTAATATGCATGCTTGTATGTATAGTTTTGATCATGGTGGGATAATAAGCATGTGAATATGGGTCCGTGTTGGAAAAGAAGGGGGCAATTTTCATATGTACATCCATGCTTGTTGTATATAAAAGAAAGAGAAGTGGTACGGCTTAGTATGCTTGCATGCGATACTTTTCTACGTGTATGTGACTTCGTACGTGTTTGATCGTGGTAGAGCATGGGGGAGTGTATGCATGCATTTCATGGGTCCAAGTTCTATATTGCTTAGGTGCGTTTAGGGAAGGTATAAGCATGATAGGGCGTGATGTAAGAAAGCATGTGAGTGGTGACCACGGTGGGATGTGCTGATGTTTGTCTATCATGCGTGATCATATGGGGAGTGTAGCTTCTTACTTTCATGCTTTTGTTTCTGTATTTAGCATATGGAAGTGTCATTTTTCTAAGCATGGTTTTAAAATAATTTCATAGAGTTGAACCCTTACCTCTCGATTGCTTTTTAAACTAACCCATGTTCCCTTCGTTCGTCTTGTAGAAACCGAACCGCATTCGAGCTCTGTGGCATGGGACGAAGAGGTGGTACGATGCCTTGGGGCAGGAGGAGAGGAGTTTGGTGGATGGAGTGGGCTTCCGTTCCTTCTTCTTGATCGAGCCGTTCCACGTCCACCGTCCTTACGTGGAGGCTTTGGCGGAGAGGTGGGATCCGGAGAGTTGCGCTTTCATTCTCCCCACCGGTGCTGTCATGCCGACCCTCGAGGATGTTTATCGGATTACCGGTCTTCCGGTGTCAGGGGAGGCAGTGATCGCGGCCACCCTCGCCGACTATAAGGCACTCTTCCTGGAGTTGATTGGAGAATGGGACTACGTGGAGCGCGTGAGGACGCTGAACCGGATCCCCCTTGGACAGTTGTCGAGGCAATACGGCCTCGGCTCCTTTACAGAGCGTCAGAAGGGCGAAGCTGCAGCTAGCTTCGAGAGGCGGTGGGCGATGATCGAGGCGAGAGAGGCGGCCGCGTGCCCACAGAGGGCACGGAGGGAGTTGAGGGCGTTCTTTTTATACTTCTTCGGCCGGGTCCTCTTCTCGACGGCCTCCGACAAGGTTTCCTCACATTCTCTTCTGTTGATGAGGGACCTAGAGGGCATGGGGCGATACGCTTGGGGAGCGGCGATGCTGGCCCATCTATTTGCGGAGCTCTCGAAGAAGGTCAAGAGGGCTGGGGGAAAGAACCTTGGTGGTTTTGCGCCCTTTCTCCAGGTATGTGTGAGTAGAGGGTGCTTTCTTTTGGGTTTAGCTCACTTTGATCATGATAATTTTTCTCTCGCTTTGCCAGATTTTTGGGTACGAGCACTTCGCCATCGATCGCCCGACCCTGGTGCCTTTTGATCATGTCCTCCCCTGGGCCATGAGATGGGCGCCCCGGGGATCCTCGCGCTTGCATCGCCTCGCTCAGTTCCGGGAGGCCTTCCGTGTCTTGACAGAGGAAGAGGTATAAATTTTTCTTCGAGTTTTCTTTGGCTTGTATTTGGTTTTCTTTGACTAAGCTCTCTTCCTATCTTTTGATGCTTCACAGATGACGTGGAGGCCCTACACGGAGGAGGAGGTCCCTGCGGAGTTGTCGCGGGATGTCTGGCTGATCTATTTTAATGAGGTCGTGTTCCATGTGATCAGCCGGGTTGTCCGCCAGCTTGGGTACCATCAGTGGGTGCCCGATCCCCTGCCGAAGCGCCCCTCGATCCCGGTGGCTGGGATTCCTCGGACACGAATCTCCGAGGAACTACGCGACGTACGTGGCGGGATGGATGAGCCGAGGTGCCTTGGTGGAGCGCCGTCCCGAGGTGGCTAACAGTGAGGAGTATATGGCTTGGTACCGCCAGGAATATGCCAGCATCCTTGGGATTATGGAGGAGGAGGTCCCGGACGCCTATGTAAGTCTTTCTCCTCTTCTTTTCTTTTCTCTTCTTCTCTTCTCCTCGAGTATTTTGCTGACTGATGTTGTTTTTTTTTTGTAGGTCGAGTTAAATGAGATGGAGAAGAGGCTCAAGACTGCTAGTGAGCACCTCCAAACGCGGGTCCGGCAGATAGAGGCCTTGCGGGCACAGAGAGGGCGCTTGCAGGACCAGGTCCGGGTCCTCGAGGCCCAGGTGGATGCTCTGTCGAGAGCGAGGGCCGACGGCGCTTCTTCTTCTTCCGCTCCTCCTCCTTCCATGGTGTCCGAGCGAGAGCTCGAATTGATGAGGGAGTTGGATGTGGCCCGGAATGAGTTGACGGCCACAAGGATGGAGTTGGGCCAGGCGAGGGGCAGGGCTTCTCGGGCTGAGGAAGAGGTGGACCGGCTGAGGTCCATGGTAGCCTTGAGAGAGGAGGGGTTCATCACCCTAGGCCACGAGAGGCACTCCCTCCAGGCGAGGGTGTCAGAGTTGGTGGCCTCGGTGGGAGTTCCCGGGGGTTTGATGGGGGATTTGCTTCGTTCTCTCCAGGCGGCCGGGGATAGAGATCGGGAGGCACTTCGATCGAGCGAGGACAGGCTCCGGGCTGCTGAGGCGAGATCACGGGAGCTCGAGGAGAGGTTGAGAGCAGTGGAGACGCGTCTTCGAGGGAGGTTGGAACGTAGAGATAGAGATATTCAGCAGGTCCTCCTCTGGGAGGCGACTATGAGGGGGAAATTGGTTGGCGGGGGCTCGATGACCGAGGCGGACCTCGACCTTCTTCCACTTGAGCCTGACCATTCTCTCTCGGCCGTGCTTCTCGTCCTTCGGCGTCTCGGAGTCGTGGGATATACGCAAGGGCTGCGTCTTCGGTTCGAGAGACTCCCGCCGCTCCCGATGCTCCAGAGGTTCAGTCTTCTCCTCAGCTGCCACTTCCTTCAGGCCAGGACGCTCCTCCTTCGATTCGGCCTCCCGGGGATGATGATACGCCGAGGTAAAGCTCCTTTGTGTCTTGGTTTTAGGCAGAAGAATAGTATATATGCGATGAATTCATGCTTTTCTTCTTTTTTTGTTTTCGTTTTAGGTGATATTTCGATGATGCACGACTCAAGGCTTTGGATTTGAAGTATTTGGTGGACCTACCACTATCTTACCTTCTATATTTTAAATGTTTAGCAGACAATTTACGCTTATGGTTTTGGTGGGACAATTTAATTTCTGGTTTTGTATGCATGGTTTAGAGTAGCCTTAACATGGATGTTTAGTGTCTTTAGAAAGCCTTCTTAGTCTATAGGGATGTGTATGCGTGTGTAAATGAATGAACTTGGTGCTTATAAGTTTTGATTTTATGGATGGATGCAGAGTTCTAACAAATAATCATTATAGCATGGTATTGATACAGGTTTTGTGTATAAATATGCCTAAAATGTGTGTATGCATGTTTGGGAAAAGAATGCTTCGACAGGTATTCAAAGGAGTTGAAGAGTTGATTGAGACTGGGACTGATAGGGCAGATGGGGCAGCAGGTGAGGGGCGGCTACTCGCGTTTAGCCGCCCAGTGAGGGACGGCTACTTGTATTTAGCCGCCCCTTGCCTGGGTTTTTTACCTGGACAAGAAGGGCAGGGAGCAGGGGCGGCTTGTATAAACTAGCCGTCTCCAGGGGGCGGCTAGTCGGGTTTAGCCGCCCCTGCCTGGGACAATTTTCTGGTTTTGCTTCTTGTCTGCTGCTGCTGAAAGTCCTCCTGAGTGCTTTAACCTTCGAGACCTACAAAAACATTCTTTCCATGGACCAAGTGTTAAATCTGTCCAGATTGCGCCCCTGCACTGACTTTCGAGCCCTTCTTGCTTGAATCGTCAAGGGCTACAATCTATCTTAAGGTGGAATGGAAATATAATGCGAGCAGACCATGAAGTGAGCGAAGAAAAACTGGTATGTAAAAGACAATTCTTCTATATGTGCGGAAGGGCTGAAGTGAGACAATTCTCATATGATGGGGACGATTCTAAATTTTGTGGGGACAATTCTCATATGAGTGGGGACAATTTTAATATTCGGGGGGGGGGGGGGTTAACTTTAATATTTCAAGAAAATCGGATGCCAAAGTGTTTTGGAAAAGGAAAATGCAAGCTTATGTGTAAGTATAAGTGGCATAAAGGGGCATTTTAGTTCTTCAATGACTTTTTATGTGAGAGGGCAATGTTCTTGATTTTCATAAGTAAAAGACACCATCAAGTCCCGGTGGAGGAGCCCTTGCGGTCACTCATGTCCTAACCAGGATTGTATTTGAGAGGTATAAGCCTTAGGTGTCGATTTTCCTAGGTTCATGGTTTTCAAATGCTTAATCGTATTATTCTAAACATGCTGAAAAATCCATGAATGTACCAAGAGTCAAGTCAAATAAGCTTCCTTTGGATAGGCAAGTTTCTAAGTGAACTCATGTGAGTGTGTGTGTAGGTGTAAACCTGGACGTGATCTACCCTTGGTCAAAATTTCGCTTTTCCCGGTGGACATAGCTCAATTTTGAACTCCCATTGCGAAAAATAAAAGGGGAGGGGGTGAATGAGGTAAGAGTAATATCTTCCTTTCGGGCAATATTTTAGAATTGTCCCAGTCTAGCACATGTCTTACTTCCTAGGTCCCTCTGGCTTTCTTCTTTTTACCACTTCTTTATTTTTGGGTGGAAAGTACAATCCGTTGTTTGGATCTGTACTGGTACAGCCGTTGTCTAGCGTATACCGTGCGTAAAGGCGTGAAAGCCTGCTAAATAGAGAGTTTAACCCGTTCACTTGGGTGTTTGGCCTCTCCTTGCCTGATTTTCTCTTTTTTTTGTTTTTTTTTTTGTTTTTTTTTGTTTGTTTTAATTTGAGGGGGGGCTCTTCTGTTTTTCACCCCGATTCTTTTCATGCTTCCCCTCTAGAAGTGTTTATATAGTGCCAGAGCCAGTTTTTGGGACATATGCTAGGTCCGGGTAACTCCTCATTTTGACCTAGGGTTAATACGAGCGGGGCGGAAATAAGGGATGTTTTGCTTTGGGGAGTTTTAAATTGTCCCAGTCCACGGGGTAGGCAATTTTTCTTCTATCGGGCAAATCTAGTCCAGTTATACGTGTGTGAAGGGAATGACATGATTTGGCGGAAATGTGTTCAAATAGATACGAGTTTATCTTTGAGAGTCTTATAATTCTATCATCAAGTACTAAACGCTAGAAATTGCAGGAAGGAAGAATAATAGTTCTTAAGTATTGAAAGCTTTTCATGCATGGAATTTTTTTAGATAAAGTGCATTCTACGAACCTGGAACCTCGACTCCTTCGGCATCTACCAGGCGGTAGGCATTCCCGGAATAGGCCTGGGTGATCACATAGGGTCCCTCCCATGTGGGTTGCAGCTTTCCTCTCGGGTGAGGCTGTCTTGATGGCATGATTTGCTTAAGTACTAATTCCCCGATTTCGAATTTTTTTTATCACCTTCTTTTCAAATGCCCTTGCCACCCTTCTTTGGTAGGCCTGGGCATGGTCTACCGCTCTTAATCTCTTCTCGTCTTTTTTTTTGGGGTTTTGAAGGAAAACATGAGAAAACATTTTGAAAAACATTTTTGTTTGAAAAACATTTTTGTTTGGTTTTGGAGGAAGTATGAAAACTTTGGAAAACATTTTTGTTTTGAAGGAAATCATGGAAAGAACTTTGGAGAATATATTTCTGTTTTGAAGGAAAGCATGGAAAGAACTTTGGAAAATATATTTTTGTTTTGAAGGAAAGCATGGAAAGAACTTTGGAAAATATATTTTTGTTTTGAAGGAAAGCATGGAAAGAACTTTGGAAAATATATTTTTGTTTTGAAGGAAAGCATGGAAAAAATTTTGGAAGCAAAACTTTTAGTTTTTGAATAACATGGAAGTAAAGTTGCATAGGATGCCAAAACTGATGGATAAATATTTCGGAAAGCTTAACACAGATATGTATAGAACGATGAAAGCGAAAGCTGGTAAACAAATATTTGATTTTTCGTTTGTTGTGATAAAACCAGGAAACAAATATGTACAGGGTTTGAGTTGGAAGTGAAAGCTGATAAACAAATATTTTGAGTTTTTTTTTTTGGTTTTTAGGAAAGCTAAAAACTATGTACAGGATTTGAAAACTTACCCGGGAGGATCGGTACCTGGTTCTTGAATTTGTATTGCCTCCTCGGGTCGGCTTCTTTTTGATGGCCGGCTGATGTCTGGTGGGGGTCCCCTGTTCCCAAATTCTCCCTCCCTGAGTCTCTTCAGGGGCCTCCCTTGATGGAGCAGTTCTTCATCTGTGGCGCCTGGTTGCCAACATGCGAGCACCTCTAGCCAGATGTGCATGGCACAGACGCTCCAATTCCGGGCCTGAGTATTATTAGAGCGCGCCTCTCCCCATATGGATATCACCTCCCCGCGGTATGGGAAGCGAAGACACTGGTGTCGGGTGGATGAGACGGCTTTGATGCTGTTGAGCCATGTCCTCCCAATGATCAGAGGGTGGGGTGATCGGATGTTCATCACCATGCAGTTGACAATGGTTGAGACCGGGCCGACTTTTAGCGGGAGCGTGATTAGTCCGTAGGCGTTCTTGCGCGTGTTGTCGAAGGCGTAAATGTATTCGTCCGAGGGCTCCAATCTGGGAACCCTGCCTTCTAACTTTTGGTAGGCGGAATACGTAAGGATGTTGGTTTCCGCTCCCGTGTCAACGAGGATATGTCGGAATTCCCTCCCTCCAAGTATGGCAGTGATTGCGAGGGGTGCGGAGCGTGCTCCGGCTTTTGCGACTTCGTGGGGAAGGAAGGTGATCGAGTGAGGCTCCGGAAAGTTGCTCGGTGGATGCGGGGCCCTAGCTGCTTCCTCCGAGGGATAGCTGTCGTTAGGAGGGGACCCAGGCGGGCTACCACCTCTATCCTCATTCCCCGGTCGTAAGGCCAGTGTGAACATGTTGTGTATCGCCCAGTTGTTCTCGTTCTCGTACTGGAGGCGTGCTTCTCCCCAGATCGTCAGTACATGACTTAAGAAGGGCAACCGGAGGCATTGGTGCCGGGGGGAACAGATAGCCTGGATGCTGTCTAACCATAGCCTTCCCAGCATCAATGGGTACCTCGTGTCGATGTCGGCTACGAAGCAGGCTACTTCACAGCGGAGGGGGCCGACAGATAGCTCGAATGTCCCGGGGCCGTGAAGGGTCTTCCCGGTATGATTGAAAGCCTGGATAGTATGGTGGGCCGGTTGGACGGGAGGACGGCCTAGCCCGGGTATCCTCTGATAAGTGGAGCACGTCATTATGTTCATGCCCGACCCTGGGTCTACAAAGATGTTGTTCAGCCACAACATCTGAAGTCGTCCGCGGATATGTAGGGGGTAGACCCGTAGCCTGGGATCTGGGAGGTCCTGGTCGGTAAATGATATGGTCATTGGTCGGCGGGGGCCATCGACAGTGTCGGTACTCTTGGAGGACCCGTTGTCGTTCGGATGCAGATCATCCGACGTACATTCCCCTCCTTCGGGTCCTTCGCTGGTTCCTTCGGGGATCTCCTCAAACGGCTCTTCTTCTTCGTCTTCTCCCGGGTTCTCTAGTCCGCTTTCGTCGGACTCGATATCGATGACCGCGGGCAGGGCGAGAACTGCGTCTTCTTCTTCGCCATAGAGTATGGCGAGGTCATGGTCGTCGAGGTTCAGCTGGAAGGGCTCGTTCTGCTCTTCCTCCTCGGACTCTTCGGATAGGCTGCCATCAGTAGCATCTTCCGAGCTGCTTGGTTCTGGCGATGGTTGTCTCCCTCTCCTGATCATGTTGACCGCGTGGGCTCTAGATGTGGAGGCTTGGGTGTGACCTGGCAAGGGGTCAGTTAATATGCCAAGTGGCTTGGGTGCTTGGGGATTTCCCTGGCTCAGATGGCCTTTGATCATGGCCCAGTCAAGGAGCCTGTCATCATTAAGATCATAAACGAAGTCCCAAAAAACAATGCATTGTTCTACGGTATGGCCATATTGTTGATGATATTGACAGTAACGCGCCGTGCTGGCCCCGGGTAGTGAATATACTATTTGTGTCCAACATCACCCTAAAGATCCTAGTTAAAGTTTCTGGGAGGGGAGGGTAAGAGTCCCTCTTTCCCATTTGTCTTTGGTCGTAGGATGCGGGAGGTCTAACCTCGTTATAAGAGCTTCGTATGGGCTGCCTAGGGGTTGGATTTTGTGCTCTTGGGGGAGCAGAGTAAAAGGGAGCCCGAGTTTGAGTTTGGCTCTGGTTTATAGGGCTCTGGAGTGGGAAATTTTGGACTGTGGGGTTCTGTCGTGTCGGCACAGGGACGGGTACTGATCGAGGGGTAAAATTTTGATTCGCTTGCCGAGGCGGCGCATATCCGGATGAACCAGGGTGTACTGTCTCGGAGCTGTTCCTCGGTCAGGAACTCGCGCTCCGTTCGGGTAGAGTGCCGATACTTGACTAATGATCCCCTCTACCATGGGGGTTTGCGCCTTACGAGGCGGTTGTCCAACCCTATGGCTGATAGGTGGGGACTGGGTTTGGACTACTGGGGCTGCACAACGGGAAATCCTGTTGTGGCGGTCAATCAGAAGCTGATACGTAGTGCAGTCTCCGTATGAAAGGCTCGTACGGAGCTCTGGACTCAGGCTCTGCAACATCATGTCAATTTCTTGACATTCTGTGAGTTGCAGGCCGGTTCGGTGGACAAGGGTGCGCCACCGAGACACGTATTGTTCGAATTCCTCCCTAGGCCTCATTTTCTCTACGGTTAGGTCGGAAATAGAGGGGGTTCTGATCCTCTGGTAACCGTAGCGGCCCAAGAACTTCTTGCTTACAGCCGAGAAGTTTGATAAGTGATCTACAGGGAGGGTGGAGAACCATTGTAGTGCCTCTCCTTCCAATGATTTCTGGAAGAGGAAGACTAGCAGGGGTTGATTATCTAGAAAGGGGCGAGCATCTAGATAAAATGCAGTTAAATGGATATCTGGGTCTCCACGACCGTTGTACCGGCGGAATTTGGGGACTTTGAATCCCTCCGGTAGGTGGACTGACGGGATTTGTCTCAGGTTATGTAGAGACGTGTGCTTGGGGGCGGAGGGACCAGTCTCGGAGAGGATTCTCCGGATGGTTTCATCTAGCGTTTCTCCCCTGGGAGGGTTGTTTGCCAGTCCCGGGTTGGAGGTGGCCTGGTAAGGGCCTGGGGTGGAAACAACTGGGAATTTTGGATTTGCGGGGGAAAGGGGGGCGAATGAAAAAAATGCTCGGATTGACCGAGCAGCTGGGTGTGGATGGGGCTTTGGGAGTGGATTTGGGGGTTTCGACAGGGGTTTCCTGTCTCAAGGTCTTGGCATGACGGTAGTCAGCGAGGTCATGAAACATGTCCTCTACCGTTTGATACCCTAGACTAGCCATCCTTTCCTCTAGATGGGTCAGGAACTGTGTGGCCTGACCCTCTTGGTGATTCCTTTCCTCTAATATCTCCTCTTCTATGTGGGATTCCATGACGTGGAGTGGGGATAAAGGCAGATTGAAAGCAGTAAATAAAGCAGTATAGGATTGCGCAGCTGTGTGCGACTTACGAAAGCAGTAAAGGATTGCGCAGCTGTGTGCGACTTACGAAAGCAGTAAAGGATTGCGCAGCTGTGTGCGGCTTACAAAGCAATAAAGGATGTTATAATGCACAGTAGAAGAGGATTTAATTCAAGGAGTGAGAAACTCTAACCTTCCTAGAGGGTTGATAGCATTCTAGTCAAGCTTGTAAAAGGGGGCAGAAGAGGATTACCTTTTGTTATTTTTCACGAGGGAGGTCCCACCGTGATCGCCAGATTTGTCGGCGTGGGAAAAGACGGTGTTTCTTCCGCGTGTGTGGGGGTTCTTCGGGGATTCGGATCTGATGCGTGCCCTGGCGGGCTCGTTCGGATCGTCTTCTCGGAAGGGGTGAGGGTTTCGTTCCTGGTTGAGGTGCCCGACAGCGGCTCAAGAGGATTCAAGGGGGTTTGTGATCGCCACCTGCTTTTTCTAAAAACAGGAAAGGGTTTGGGTCGGATTTGATCGCCTACGTGGGGAGTTTGTGGGGTCTCCGCTCTGAGACACGGATATACCGTACACAGAGGTGAAAAACAGGTAATCCTATTCTGCTTCCGGGCTTGACTAAAGGAGTCTTGGGACAAAGGGGTGTGGATATGGGGCGGCTAATGGGTTTCAGCGTCAGGAATGGGGCGGCTAGATAGGGTTAGCCGTCCAGGGTCTGGGGGGAATTGGGCAGAACTTTGGTAGGAAATGGGTGGGGTTCTGGACAGAGGCTAAGCTAGGTTTAGCCCGGGTTTGTGGAGAGTGGGATGAGAGGGTTTTTTTTGTGGGGAATGGATATTTCTCTCACAAAAGGGGCTCTCTCTCTCTCTCTCTTGGGATTTCTAGTGGGAAGGGGGATTGGATGATTCTTGTTGTGTATGAATTGGGGATGGATTGATGGATGTTGGGATTGTTGTATTTGGGCTTGGGACCCCCAATATTTATAGTAAAAGAGAGGCAGGGGAATGTCCAGGGGGTAATGGAGTGGGTTGTCCTTGATTAGACCCCTCATTAATTCTCTGGTTCTTCTGTCAGGACCAGGTGAAGGGCGGCTAGTTCTATCTAGCCTCCCAGGATGGGGCGGCTACTTTCTGGTAGCCGCCCCTATCATGACCTGCCAAACGTCCCATCTCTGACAAGCGGTGGCTTGGGTCGGTCACTTGGATTGATCCGGCCAAGAGGGGGCGGCTACAGGTCACAACCCGCCGCAATGATCAGCATTTAATGCTGCTTTATGTCCCATCCAGGGAACTGGTCCAAAGTCGGCCAGGGGGCGATTAGGGGGGCGGCTAGTTGAAACTAGCCGCCTGGTATGGGGCGGCTAGTTATGTCTAGCCGCCCATTTTCCAGGGACTTGGTTTTTTTTGGGTTTTTTAGGGTTTCTCTAGGTGGGGTTCTGCTTTGGGTGGGGTTTAGGGTTTCTGGCTAGGTTTAGTTTAGGGCTAGGGTTAGGGTTTCTGGCTAGGTTTAGTTTAGGGCTAGGGTTAGGGTTTCCGGTTTCCTGAATTTTGGTTCTCTACTGGATGTCCAAAAGTGGGATATTTCCGGGTGTTACTTGAAGTATTTCTGTCTTTCTGGACGGTCAAAATTGGGGTATCTACAGTCATGGCCTTGAGCCAATCGTGGGGGCAAGGCTATGCGATAGGCCACCTTTCCAATCCGCTCAAGGATGAGGAACGGCCAAGAAGGGCTGACACAGCTTGCCCCGAACATCGAAATTGAGGATGCCCTTAAACCGAGACACCATCAAGGAAAACATGGTCGCCAAAATCGAAGGTAAGCTCCTGGCGACGATGACCTACACCGCCCCCCCTGACGGTTTAGGGCAGTGCAGAGGCACACACGAACCATCCAAGCTACCGTAAAGTCCAAATCGTCCACTTGACAGGCTGTCCGCCGGCGATGAAACGCTATACTTAAATGAAGGCTCGCGCCAAAACCTGTCAAAGGTTGCGCAAGCATCTCAAAGTAACCCACGCGTCTCGATCCAAAGTATAGCCGATCGGAGTGCCATGAAGACGAACAATCGCGAAGGGTCATACCCGCGTCGAAGCGTCCAGAGACTCAGTTAGACAGATAGGGAGGGGAAGTGCGGACTTAGTCAGTCGGTCAATGATCACCCAGACGGCGTCGTGACCCGAGCGTGACTTTATCGATCCCGCAACAAATTCCATGATAACACACTCCCACGTCCGCTAAGGAATCTCGATGGACGAACGCATTCCCACGTGACGATCCACAACTTCACCTGTGGGCATGCCGTTCCACAACCTCAACGAAGGCTACCCTAGAACAGCCAACGGAGGTCTAAACGGCCCACCACTCTTGAGATCCGTGTAGGCATCTGGCGCATTCGTCTACCCCGATGGCAGTACTCCAAATTCGTAGTGCCCGAAACGGTCACGAAAGGCCATTTACTTAAAGCCCAACTCCCGGATCTCCAATTAGGGTACCCTGCGCGTAGATCGATCAACGGAAAGACACTGGCTCCCAGAGCTGGTCAAAACAGATCATCAATTCGCGGCAAGGGGTACTTGATCTTCAACCCCTATGGGGAGATCAAAATAATTCCAGGGACGATTAAGTCCAAATTCTGCTCCTCGAGCAAGGCTGGCGCTCATGATGTCACTTACACGCTGGGTAAGCCGCTCGACCGCACTTAATCCATAAGACACGCAACAGGAAGTTGTCGATTCCCAACAACGCCTATGCGACGTCATCTATCTGATACGGCGGTTGAGTCCCATCACAAACGCTTTGCGTCGCATCTTCTCATTTACGACCATTTGGGGGCAAAACGCGACAGTACCGCAAACTGTGCTTCACATACCGCCACCAATAGGTCGCCCAACTATAACCACTAGAACTCCAGCATCATGCACTCAATGGGCAGATACATCACGGGGAGTCCACGCTCTCGACCTCATACCGTAACACCCAATCCCGATCGTACGCATCACTACTCGCTTTAACACCTTCCAAGTGAGAGGGAAAGGCAATCATCCAGGGGATGTTTCAAAGGTATTCCCTGCCTGGGGGAAAGAACCCCTTGGGGGGACACCTTGAGGTCCCGATATAGGATATCCTGACTAACCAAACAAGGAACACGGAGTACCCTAGCCCGGGTCTCAATGATGACCTCGCAAGGCCCCTTAATCCTGAGCAGGAAATTGAAAGAAGACATCGCCCATTAATGGATGATACGCTACACTCTCAAAACTTGAAACTGACGTCGCTCTCGAACTCCAAGGTACACCCCCGATAAACAGAACGGAGGAGAATACGGTCTCCGACCGGTACAGGGGGTTATCTCTGACACCATTGGACGATCTACAGCTAAGGGTACCTGCGAGACCGCCTCGCGGGTCGCCCGCAGCTCCAACATCTCTCGCTCCTGCTCTGCCAACGCTTTTGTCTGGGCCTCCAGTGCCCTCGTCTGAGTCTCCAGAAGATCCGCCATCCGAGCGTAGGCACGCGCCCATGCCGGAGGCTCCTGCGCAGGTCCTGGCCCAACAGCCGAGGACTCTCCAGTAGACTCCTCGCTTCCGGTAGGTTCAAAAACCTCCGAAGCCCGAGGGTGACCACGTCCACGCGCCCGTCTCCGAGGAGGCACATCAGCAAACTAAGGAACCAACACTAGGATCAGAATACTCATATAGAAATCCTAGGACTCATCTCTAAGAAAACAATTGGCTCTGACAGGACATGGCTCTGATACCAACTTTTGTCACGCCCCAGGGCGGCCGTCCCCGAGACATGGCAAATATATAAATGATATCAGCAATCCATACACGAGATCAAATAAGGACTCCACAACATCAACGACACTAAAGCAATAACCAAATAACTGACATCAATATATACAAATAGCGGAAGCTCAAATAACTAAGTCTGTAATTCAAAGACATATTTACAGACTAGAGTACACAATCAACTGTCCTGAGAGAGCCAATATATACAATAAAAGACATCAATAATCCACATACCGTGCACAAGCACAAGTATAATACAAACAAGAAAAAGGAATGCTGATGGCCTCTCACTCGCAAGACATCCAACGCGAACGCGGGTCTCCTACTCGTACTGCGCCAAGGGGAGCTCTTCTCTTGAATCCGACTCAGCGTCAACTGGAGAAAAACATATGCGAGGGGTGAGCCACACGCTCAGTGAATGGAACAATCCATGCAACACAACTCAAATAACTCCTTCAAGTAATTTCGGTTCCAAGAGATGGAATCAACTCCTTAAACTGGTGGGTCGAGTATCAACCCGAGCCCACCACTCCCGCACCCTCACCCCCACAGGGTGACATAGGACTTTAGGGAGCAATACCCTCACCCTCACCCTCCTTAGGGATGACCAAGGCTTTGGGAAATTGCACAACTCGCAGATCGAACCAACGCCGACCCACTACACCCTCACCCTCACCCCCTCCTCGGGGTGACATAGGCTCTTGGGAGGAATTTAGATTGTTTCTACGCCCTTGGTCCACCGGTAGCCCTTATCCAGGGAAGCCCACACCTGGTATACTCCCATGATCAGCACATCCTCACAAATCAGCAGCACCTACGGATGGGAGCCCTCTGTCAGGCCGGCTGTCTCAACCAGGAAGTCCCTACGCGGATCCAACGAAGGAAAGAAACCAATCTACTCTTGCGAATATGATCCCCTTTGGATCCGTCGTCATTGGTGACTACGCACCGGTACGGTAACGAATTCTCAAGAATTCCCTCCAGGGCGCATAACTCAGATGCGGGGAAATTCTATTATTCGTAATGACTATGCCATGGTATGACCCCCTAATAGGTCATACACTTGTCCAAACTCATTTAGACAAGATTCATGGCCCATACAGGTATAAATACATATACAACATATAATTAAATGAAGGATTATTCCCGATATTCCCTACCTAGGGGAAAGAACCCCTTGGGAGGGCACCTTGAGGTCCCGTTATAGGATATCCCGACAACCAAACAAGGAACACGGAGCACCCTAGCCCGGGTCTCAATGGTGACTTCACAAGGTCCCTTAACCCCGAGTAGGAATATAGGAATTAAATATACAATTAAGGAATTAATCATGCAAGCATGTGATAATATAATAACAAGTTATAATATTTTCTAAGGCATGCTTATCCTATGCATATTCATATAGGTTTAATCTAAATTAAACTAAGTTGGGACATGCATAAGTCGGGGTTATACTAACATATGACATGTATCTAGGCATGTATGGCTCCTATGCATGATAGATGGATGTATAAAACCTAGCATGCAACATCTAATCATAGCATGGTGCATTCTTAGCTAAACAGGCAAACAACATATACATGCCAACAAGGTTAATATGCAGTTATGGTGCCCCAGGGGAGGGCAATGCACGTCTATGTGCATCGAATGCCTCCCGACTGGGTTGGATCAACCCACTCACCGCAACCTGGGTCGTTACATATCTGTTCGCCAAGATCTGCACGACAAGGGCATCAAAAATGGTGAGTATAACTACATAAAAACACCTTAAATTAACTAAAAATGTCTAAGGCTTAGATATGCACGCATACGGGCTCGCACGCATGCGAGTACGCGCGTACGCACGCATATCTGAGCGCCCCGACACCGACCCGAGCCCCCCGGGCAGCCACACGCGTGGCCCCCGCACACACGCGCACGTGCACGCATGCGTGCACGAGCTCCCGCGCCTGCTGGAGCCCAGCCGCGCGCCCATCCGCGCGCCCAGGCACCCAGCCCCGCGCGCACCCGCAAATCCCCGCGCGCCCAGGCACCCCGCCCGTGCGTACGCACACACCTGCTCGCCCCCGCTCGCCCGCTTGCGCACGCGCCCGCTGCCGCATCCCTCGCGCGCGTCCGCGCGTACGCGCATGCCTGCCTGCGCCTGCGCCTGCGCCCCTCTGCGCGCCCTACTGCGCGCGCGCGCCCAATGCTCCAACACCCCCCCTCCCACACCCCACACACACCCAAACACATGCACATGGTGTGCAAGGTCCCCTAACACTTACCCAACCCTTGAAAATCGGAAATAAAGAGGGGGAGGGCTCACCAAGAGAGGGGGAGTGAAAGGGGGAGATCCGGTGCTCTCCGCGCACCCGCAGCCACCACAACCACCTCCACCATTACCACCACCTCCTCAGCCTCCCCAAGGCCTTCTAATGGCTGAAAACAGGGGGGAGACATGAGAGAAGAGAAGGAGAGAAAGAATCAACAACAACACAACTACACATGCACACAAACCTTCTTTGCACTCTCACTTGTGCTTCTTCTTCTTCTTTGGGCTTCTTTTCCTCAAATCAGCACACACACACTCACACACAAGAGAGGGCACGTTGAGAGAGGGAGAGAAGAAAAAGAGAGAGTAAAAACTCTCATTTGGGGGGGTAATGGGAAGGGGAAAAGAAGGGGGTAAGTTTAACCTAATCTCACCCACTAACAAAGAAAATAACCAATGGTTTCTTCACTACTAAGCAAGGTGGGGGTGAACTCACCTAGGGTCACCACTTGCACATAAATATCTCAACACTATTCCACCTAACGAATCAGGTTCGAAGAAAACCCGGATACGATTCGGAACTGCATAATCTTCCAAACGTTACCGGAATTCAACAAAATTTTTATGGGTAGTACAGAATAGTACCAGGACCCATAATATGCAGTCAGATTTCCAATCGGAGTACTCAAGCTCACGCAGTTGGCTAAAAGCTAAAATTTTAGCGGCTCCGATCGAAAAATGAAAAATTCAAAAATGGCCAGAAATGACCCAACGGTTACCCATAGGCTAAAAAGTAACACAAATATAACACACCATCAGGGGACTCAAAAACAACCTAGTTACAAAATCACTAGAAGTCAAGCCAGCCCCAGAAACCCCCAGCCCTGTAGAAGCCACAGCTCAAGACCCAAGGCCAGCCACGAAGGCTCCCTTGGAAGAACCAGAGAGCCTAAGCTATGAAAGTGTCTACACCATAAAAATCGCTGACCACGAAGAGTCACCCAGAATCATCCCAGGTGGCTTAATCCTACCACCCTCTTCCCCCGTCCTACCAGTCCCCTCCCCCATTCTCCCCAGACCCGCAAAGCTCTCCCTCCCTAAAAAACTCCAACCGTTATCCTCCTCACCAATTAATGAAGACCTATACCTATCAAAACAAAACCCTCGAACCACCATTGACACAGTGAACCATCATACTACTAGAGCAGGCAGAATTTTCAACGCTGTCCCCTCTTATAGACACCCCCTGCCTGAAACAGAAACTGAGGAACCACGCGCCGGAGATAAGATCGACATCCTAGACCAACTCCGAAAAATCCCCGTGAAAATTTCCATTTTAGAGCTAATCGAAACCTCAGAACACCTCCAGCAAGCTCTAAGAATGTTGCTAGAAAGAATCCAAGCCACCGCAGGACTAGGGCCCATCATAACCTTTAGACCAAAAGAAGAGATTCATGATACGGTCGTTAGCACCTCAACCCTATGCATAACGATTAACCTTGAAGGATACTCGGTGGATAAAGTTCTAATTGACACCGGAGCAGGGGTAAACCTCATATCGCTACAAGCCTTCGAGCACATTGACGGACGCATAACTACCCTCTTCGAAACGGACACCCGTATATTTGCCTATGACAAAACGGCTCGTCCGGTTCTAGGCTTTAAAGACTTCTGATTAAAAGTAGGGCCGCTAGAAACTAGCACTAAAGCTTATGTCCTAGAAATGGATTCAGATTATAATATGATCCTAGGACTCAAATGGCCGGCGTCCATAAAGGGAGTCTCCTCTCCCCTACACCAATGTTTGAAATTCCCCTTGGGAGGTCGGATAATCAAAATACAAGGGGATGCGATCAAAGGACCTAAATCGAGGTTCGCCGATAATGAAACCAACGCTGTAAAAACCAGTAACTCAAAACCCGTAGAAGCCACCGTCCACATCTTAGATTTTCTAGCCGATTGGCTAAATCCCCAGAACACTCTCTCCGTTACCACAGAGGCAAGCCACCCTAAACTTAAGAACCCTGGCTGGCATATAATAGGGGCCATGGGTTATCTCCCCGGGGGAACCTTGGGACAACAAAATGGGATCTTGGACCCCATCGAACTCCCAGCATGGCTAGATAAAAGGGGCATTGGCTCGTCCAAGCATCACCCTAAACTAAAGGAAAAATACAATTGGAGGTTGTACGAACATTTCGTAAGAGGAATAATCGTAGAGCCCGCCAAAGTGGTCGTATGCCCCTACCCCCTGGACCCTATCAAGGAAAGAAAGCCAGACTATCTCTCTGGCTCCCTAGAATGGCTATTCCCACACCCTAATAAACACCTAAACACACACTCACCGGCAGACGATAAAACTCCAGCTGATCCAGCCTCCTTTTCTCGCAGTGCTCAAGCATCGCAACAAAGGAGCGCCAGTAGCTGGAGGAAAGTCGGTTGAAACACTTTCACCAATCCAGTAGGTTGTAAATAATAAGTGTCTTTTCTGTTAAAAAAACAAAAAAAACACAAAAAAAAACACAAAAAAAACACAAAAAAAAAACAAACAAAAAAATGGAAACCAAAACCGTAGGATCCCTGTTCGACAAGGATGACTTCACCCCGGCATGGCACCCCTTTAGCGATGACTCTGATCTCCTGAATAAACTACAGCGTCTAGCCAGTCAAGCTAAAAGCCCCAACCCTAGTGCCTCGTCCAAAACAGTCAAACCTATTAGGAGTCAAATACCTAACTAGATCATTAGCAACTTAGAAGGGTATAGCAGGGCCATATTAGGTTTAGAAAAATTTGAATCAATAGCAGTTATAGAAGAACCAGACCTAGATAACATAGAGAACCTAGACGATGGTCTAGGGGTCTTCGAAATCTGTGATGAGGACGATGAAGAAAAAGAGGACCTATCTAAAGAATTCAAGCAGAGCCTTCAAAGGTACGATGAAAAGACAGAAGAAGCAGATGAGAAGACAAAGGAGCTAAACCTATCTAAAGTTTTGATGAGAGAGAGGGCTTGGTTAAAATATTACATGAGTATAAAGACGTCTTTGCATGGTCTTACAATGACATGCCTGGACTCGATACCTCGTTAGTCGAACATCAGTTAATCTTAGAACCAAACGCAAAGCCAATAAAATAAAAATTGAGGCGCCTTCATCCTGGGGTGGCTTTAAAAATCAAAGATGAGGTGGACAAACTCCACCAGGCTAAATTTATCCGGGTAGTCATACCCAAAGTGGGTAGCAAATATCGTTCTAGTATCCAAGAAGGATGGAAAGATCCGGATATGCATCGACTTCAGGGACCTCAATCGAGCGTGCCCAAAGGATGACTTCCCACTCCCACATATTGACCTCCTTGTCGACAACACGGCAGGGTATGAGATGCTCTCGTTTATGGATGGCTTTTCTGGATACAACCAAATCCGGCTGGCAGAGAAAGACCAAGAAAATACTTCCTTTACCACACCGTGGGGAACTTACTGCTACATAGTGATGCCTTTCGGGCTCAAAAATGCGGGTGCAACATATCAGAGGGCTATGACCTCAATATTCCATGATATGATGCACAAACTAGTAGAAGTATATGTGGATGATATCTTAGTTAAATCTAGAACTCGAATAGGACACGCAGACATACTTAGGCAAGTGCTACAGAGATGCAGGGAGTTTTCACTTAAAATGAATCCAAAGAAATGTAGCTTTGGGGTCTCCTCTGGGAAACTTTTGGGATTCATGGTGAGTAAAAGGGGGATAGAAATAGATCCGACCAAGGCAAAAGCCATCGCCCAAATGCCCCCACCTAAGAACCTAAAGGAATTAAGGGGGCTCATAGGAAGGTTGCAATTTATTAGGAGATTTATTTCGCAACATGCTGAAAGATGTCGCCCCTTTTACAAACTACTAAAAGGGGGAGTTATGTTTAATTGGGATAGTGAATGCCAAAAGGCCTTTGATAATTTAAAAGAGTACATTCTTAATCCCCCGGTCCTCTCGACTCCAGTGCCCGGATGACCCCTGCTTCTCTATATAGCTACAACTAAGGAAGCCATTGGTGCAGTGCTTGCACAACACGACGACATGGGAAGAAAGGAAAAGGTCATTTACTACCTGAGTAAAACCCTGATTGAATACGAAAAACCCTACCCTCCTATAGAAAAAACTTGTCTAGCATTAGTATGGGCTTCCCAAAAATTGCGACATTACTTTCTTGCCCACAAAGTCAAATACTTTGCCAAAATAGACCCAGTAAAGTTCCTATTCGAGAAAGCCGTATTAACTGGACGCTTAGCCCGATGGCAAGTACAGTTAAACGAGTTTGACATCACATACACCACTCAAAAATCCATCAAAGGGCAAGCTATCGCTGACCACCTCGCTCAACTACCCCTCCCTGATTACGAACCAGTAAAAACTGACTTCCCGGACGAAGAAATATTTGTGCTTATTGAAGAAAAAAATAGAGAGACATGGACGCTATACTTCGACGGAGCGGTCAACCAAAAGGAAAAGGGAATAGGGATAGCACTAATCTCCCCCGAAGGCGTCATTATCCCACGAGTGTTCCAGCTCACGTTTAACGCCACCAACAATATTGCCGAATACGAAGCCCTAATAGCATGTTTGAAGGCAGCCCTAGCCCTAGGAGCTAAAAGTTTAGACATTATTGGGGACTCCCTCTTAGTGATCCGCCAAACTCTTAAAAAATATCAGACTAGAGACCCAAAACTAAAGCCGCACAGAGAACTAGCCATAGTCCTGCTAAAACAATTCCGTGAGGTTACTCACATTTTCATACCCCGGACCAGCAATATTCTCGCAGACTCTCTATCTAGGACATCTGAAACAGTCACTATCCAGAGACTGGAAACACCTGCCACCGAACTCTATAACCATAAGACTCGAGATCTCCTTAAAAGGAACCAAACCAACAAAAATGCTAGTACCATGAAAATCCTAGCGCTTGAACTAGGAGATATGGACGACGGAAATCCCTGGTACTTTGACATCAAAAATTACCTTGAAAACGGTTCATTCCCAAGCTATGCTACTAGCAACGACCAGAAAATAGTTAAAAGGGTGGCAGTCAAATACTGCCTCCGAGGGGGGATACTCTTCCGAGCCTCCTTCAATGGGGAACTACTCAGGTGCTTGGACGACGAAGAAGCATATACCATTGTAGATGAAGCACACTCTGGAGTATGCGGAGGGCATGTCAACGCCCAGATGCTAGCAAAAAAGGTACTAAGAATGGGCTACTATTGGCCCACGCTTGAAGGGGACTACAACAAGTACGTTAAGCGTTGTATCCAATGTCAAACCCATGCCAACAAGATACACGCACCAGCATCTTCTTTACATCCCATGACTTCACCATGGCCCTTCTCTATGTGGGCATTAGATGTGATAGGACCATTCCGGGATACTATAGAAAACACCACCCAAAAAGCCTTCATCCTCACCACTACAGAATACTTTACCAAATGGGCTGAAGCCGAGTCCAATGTAGTAATTAAAAGCTCTACCCTGGCTCATTTTGTCCGCACTCACATCCTTGCACGGTTCGGCACCCCCAAAGTGATTATAACTGACAATGGCCCCCAGTTCATCTCCCAAGAATTCCAAGACCTATGCAATAAACATCATATAGAACTTCATCATTCCACGCCATATTATCCACAGGGGAACGGACAAGCAGAGGCCACCAACAAAACCTTGCTCAAAATTATAAAGAAAATGGTAGAAACCCATAAGGCTACCGATTGGCCTGATAAATTGGTAGACGCCCTCTGGGCATACCGAACCTCCATTAGGACACCCACTGATCAAACCCCCTATTCACTTACGTTTGGGGCCGAAGCAATAGTACCTTACGAAATCCTCGTCTCATCCTTAAGAATAGTACTAGAAGAAAACCTCCAAATTGAGGAAAGGAGAGAGGCACTTCTACTACGCCTCGAACTACTAGACGAGAAAAGATTAAGAGCGGCAAACCATGCCCAGGCCTACCAAAGAAGGGTGGCAAGAGCATTTGAAAAGAAGGTAATAAAAAGAAAATTTGAAGTCGGGGAATTAGTACTTAAGCAAATCATGCCATCAAGACAGCCTCACCAAAGAGGGAAGTTGCAACCCACATGGGAGGGACCCTATGTGATGACCCATGCCTATTCCGGGAATGCCTACCGCTTGGTAGATGCCGAAGGAGTCGAGGTTTCAGGTTCGTGGAATGCACTTTATCTAAAGAAATTCCATGCATGAATAGCTTTCAATACTTGAGAACTATTATTCTTTCTTCCTACAATTTCCAGCGTTTAGTACTTGATGATAGAATTATAAGACTTCAAAGATAAACTCGTATCTATTTGAACACATCTCCGCCAAATCATGCCACTTCATTCACACACGTATAACTGGACTACATTTACCTGATAGCAGAAAAATTGCCTACCCCGTAGACTGGGACAATTTAAAACCCCAAAGAAAACCTCCCTTATTTCCGCCCCACTCGTATTAACCCTAGGTCAAAATGAGAAGTTACCTAGACCTGGCATATGTCCCAAAACTGGCTCTGGCACTATACAAACACTTCTAGAGGGGAAGCATGAAAAGAATCGGGGTGAAAAACAGAAGAACCCCCCCCCCTCAAATAAAAAAAATCAGGCAATGAGAGGCCAACAAAAGAAAAATAACACCCAAGTGAATGGGTTAAACTCTCTATTTTAGCAGGCTTTCACGCCTTTACGCACAAGTATATGCCAGACAAATGGCTATACTAGTACAAGGTCCAAATAACGGACTGTACTTTCTATCCAAAATAAAAAGTGATAAAAAGAAGAAAGCCAGAGGGACCTAGAAAGTAGGACATATGCTAGACTGGGACAATTCTAAAATAATTGTCCGAAAGGAAGATATTTCTCTTACCCATTCTCCCCCCCCCCCTTTATTTTCGCAATGGGATTCAAAATTGAACTATGTCTACCGGGAAAGGTGAAATTTTGACCAAAGGTAGATCATTTCCAGGTTTACAACTACACACACTCACATGAGTTCACTTACAAATTTGCCTATCCAAAGGAAGCTTATTTAACTTGACTCCTGGTACACTCATGGATCTTCTAGCATGTTTAGAATAATACGATCAAGCATTTGAGAACCATGAACCTAGAAAAAAACTGACACCTAAGGCCTATGCCTTTCAAATACAACCCTGGTTCGGACATAGGTGACCACAAGGGCTCCTCCACAGGGACTTGATAGTATCTTTTACTTAAGAAAGTCGAGAACATTGCCCTCTCATATAAAAGAAAACCGTTGAAGAATTAAAATGCCCACTTATGCCATTCATCCTTACACATAAGTTCGCATTTTCCTTTTCCAAAACACCTAGGCATCCGATTTTCTTGAAATGCTAAAATTGACCCCCCGTACCAATGATAAGATTACCCCCACCTACACCCATTCTACGCCCTTCCGCACATGCTTGAGAAGAAATTATCCCACTTACACACATACCTAAGAGTTTTCTTCGCACACGCACTTGGAATCCCTCCCTTGCATACTAAAGCATGGTTCCCCGCACTTTACTTTCTCGCATTATCTTTTCATTTACCTTAAGATGGATTGTAGCCCTTGACAATTCAAGCAAGAAAGGGCTCGAAAATCAGTGCAGGGACACAATCCGGACAGATTTAACACTTGGTCCATGGAAAGGATGTTTTTATAGGTCTCGAAAGTCGAAACGGTCACAAAGGCTTTCAGTAGTAGCAGGCAGGAGCAGCAAAATCAGAAGAATTGTCCCAAGCAAGGGGCAGCTAAACCCGACTAGCCGCCCCTCACCAGACAGCTAGTTTACACTAGCCACTGCAGCCCATGTTTCAGGTAAGCATGCCCCAGGAAGGGGGCGGCTAAACCTAACTAGCCGCCCCCTACCTACTGCCCAAAAAACCTGCTGTCAGTCCCATCTTTTCAACTCTTCCACTCCTTTGGTACCTATGGAAAACATTCTCCCCCTAAACCTGTGCACACACATTTCATACATGCATACGCACATAAAAACAGTATAACTATGAATCAAATAACAACCGAAACGAAAATCATACACCAAACCATACACCCATCCACCCATACAACCTTATAAAAAACAATTCCACATACACGACCAAACTGAAACCAATAAACCAAGTTTAAAACAGCCATGTCTGTTCATAAACCAAAAAAAGAAAGGGAAAATTGTTCAGGAAAAAGAAAGGTAAACCTACTTAAAACTAAAATCAAAATAAAATAAAGATCCATCAGACGCTCCCATCAAAGTCTTGAGCTGCATGCCGTTGAAATGATCACCTGAGTCAAAAGGAAAATAAGAAAAGCATGAATTCCTTGCATATATACCATTCTTCTATCTAAAACCTAGACGCAAAGAAGCTATACCTCGACGTATCGTCACCCGCTGGAGGCTGAATAGGAGGAACATCCTGGCTTGGCTGAGAAGGGAGCGGCGGATGAGGAGATGACTGAACCTCTGGAGCATCAGGAGCGGCAGGAGTCTCTCGAACTGAGGACGCAGCCCTAGCATATATCCCATGACTCCGAGATGCCGAAGGACGAGAAGCACAGCTGAAGGTGGCCCCAGTAGCCAAGGAAGCCGAGAGAGAATGGTCAAGCTCAAGCGAAAGAAGGTCAACGTCCGCCTCGGTCATGGAGCCCCGTCCAACCAATCCCCCTCATAGTCGCCTCCCAGAGATGGACTTGCTGCATATCTCTGTCTCTCCTCTCCAATCTCTGTCGGAGGCGATTCTCTGTCCCTCTAGCCCAATCCTCAACAGCCCTCAACCTCTCCTCCAACTCCTGTGCCCTCGCCTCTAATGCCCTGAGCACCTCTCGATCCCTGTCCCCGGCCGCCTGGAGAGAATGAACAAGTCTCCCGTCAAACCTCCAGGAACACCCGCCGAAGCCTCCAACTCCAACTCCCTCATCTGGAGGGAGTCCCTCTCGCGGCTTAGGGTGATGAACCCCTCCTCTCTCGAAGCCATCATGGACCTCAGCCGGTCCATCTCCTCCTCAGCCCGGGAAGCCCTACCCCTCGCCTGGCCCAGCTCCATCCGTGTGGCCGTCAGTTCACTCCGGGCCGCATCTAGCTCCCTCGTCAGCTCGAGCTCTCGCTCGGAAACCATGGAAGGAGGAGGGGCGGAAGAAGAAGAAGCACCATTGGCTCTCACTCTCGACAGAGCATCCACTTCAGCCTCGAGGGCCCGGACCTGGTCCTGCAAGCGTCTTGTTGTACCCGCAACGCCTCTATCTGCCTGGCCCGCGCTTGAAGGTGCTCATTGGCGATCTTAAGTTTCTTCTCCATCTCATTCAACTCAACCTGCACAAGAGAAACACTATTCAGAAAATATTCAAGCAAAGGAGAACGGGGAAGAAGAGAAGGGTTTTTCAACTTACGTAAGCGACCAGGATCTCCTCCTCCATCGTCCCGAGGATGCCCGCGTACTCCTGATGATACCAAGCCAGGTATTCGTCACTCGAGATCACCTCAGGATGACGCTCCACCAAGACGCCTCGGCCCATCCATCCCGCCATATATGTAGCGTAATTCCTCGGGAGGTTCGTGTCCCAAGGAATCCCAACCACCGGAATTGAGGGGCGCCGCGGCAGAGGATCGGGCACCCACTGATGATACCCAAGCTGACAGACAACCCGGCTGATCGCGTGAAACACGACCTCATTAAAGTAGATCAACCAGACGTCTCGCGCCAAGGCATCAGGAACCTCCTCCGAGTAAGGCCTCCACGTCATCTAAAAACATCAAAAGATAAGAAGAGCGCTTAGTCAAAAGAAAATCAAATACAAGCCAAAGAAATTCAAAGAAAACTTATACCTCTTCCTCCAACAAGACGCGGAAGGCCTCTCAGAATTGGGCGAGGCGGTACAAGTGAGAGGATCCCCGGGGTTCCCATCTCATAGCCCAAGGGAGGGCATGATCAAACGGCGCCAGGGTAGGGCGATCGATGGCGAAGTGCTCGTATCCAAAGATCTAGCAAAGCAAGAGGAAAATTATCATGATCAAAGTAAGCTAAACCAAGAAAAAGACATTTACCACTTACACATACCTGAAGAAATGGCGCGAAGCCGCCAAGATTCTTTCCTCTGGCCCTCTTAACTTTCTTCGAGAGCTCCGCAAAGAGATGGACGAGCATCGCCGCTCCCCAGGCATAGTGTCCCATGCCCTCCAGGTCCCTCATCAGCAAAAGAGAATGCGAGGAGACCTTATCAGAAGCCGTCGAAAAGAGGACTCGGCCGAAGAAGTAAAGAAAGAACGCTCTCAACTCCCTCCGTGCCCTCTGTGGGCACGTGGCCGCCTCTCTCACCTCGATCATCGCCCGCCTCCTTTCGAAGCTAGCTGCAGCTTCACCCTTCTGGCGCTCTGTAAAGGAACCGAGGCTATACTGCCCCAAAAGCCTCCCTAAAGGAATCCGGTTCAGCGTCCACTCCCGCTCCACGAACTCCCATTCTCCAATCAACTCTCGAAACAGCCCCCTATAATCTGCAAGGGTGGCCGCAATCACCGCTTCCCCCAAGACCGGAAGACCGGTGATCCGATGGACGTCTCAAGAGTCGGCATAACGGCGCCAGTAGGGAGGATGAACGTACAACTCTCCGAGTCCCATTTCTCCGCTAATGCCTCCACATATGGGTGATGGACGTGGAACGGCTCAATCAGAAAGAAGGAACGGAAGCCCGCTCTATCCATCAAGCTCCTCTCCTCCTGCCCCAAGGCATCGTACCACCTCTTCGTCCCGTGCCATAAAGCCCGGATACGATTCGGCCGCTGCAAACAAACGAAGAAGAGATGGGTTAGTTTAAAAGAGCAACCGAGAGGTAAAAATCTAAAAACTAAATCATTTAGAAATCATGCTTAGCAAAGTAAAATTCTCATACAAAAGCATTCACTTAAAGGTTCACCTCCCATTATTCACAAAATGCTCCTCATATGACCACGCATGCAAACAAAAATATGTCAAAATCCCACCGTGGTCACCACTCACGCTCTTTCTTGCATCACGGCCTATCATGCTCATCTACTTTCCCTAAACACACCCAAACATATAGGAAGCACTTGAACCCATGAAATGCATGCATGCATACAATCTCTCATGCTCTACCACGATCAAGCACATCCGAAGACACGCCTAAAAATTATATACACATAAAAAAGTATCGCATGCAAGCATACAAACCATGCCATTCACTTCCTTATAAAAAATAGAACAAACATGGATATATATATACGAAAAATTATCCCCCTTTCCTAGAAACAAACTCATATCAGCATGCTATCCCACCATGATTACCTTATACACCAAGCATGCTTATTAAAAATACACGTATACGACCTGTTCATACCACCAAAACACATGCACATGCACCAAAACCAAAATAATAATAATAAATAATAAGGCCAAAACTAGAAGGTTAGGAACATACCACGGCCCGTGTGGACCCAGGAGCGCCCACATCGGCCTCGTCGGGATCGTCCATCCCGTCGTCATCCCCCTCCTCTTCGTCCTGCTCAAACACGGCCTCCTCGGCCTCAGCCTCAACACCAACACCGGCCTTTGCAGCCCCGGTGCACATACCCTCGGCCTCCCCAGCCTCATCCCTAACCTCTCCTGTCCCCTCCACTCTCCCCGCGCCAGAGATAAACTCCGCAAAAGCCCCCATAGCCCTACTTTCTTCCTCCTCAGCCCTGGCCTCTGTGGCCTCCCTGTCCAACATCCCAACAAGGGCATCCAACGACGCCCTCACATCTTCACTAACTCCCTCGGCCCCCACTCCCTCGGTTGCACCCTCAACCGATCCCCCGACCCCAAAACCACCTTCTCGACCACCGCCGGTCGATCCCCATGCCTCCTCTTGCGGGTATATCCTATCATACTACTCCCAACCTCCGGGACAGCCCCCAAAGGCAAATCCCCAACCTCACCCGCGCCAATGCCCACCGGCGGTACCTCCATCATACCAACAACCTCCCTCACGACCTCCCCTTCCACCTGATCACTCCTCGATGAACTAGACCCCGAGACAGCACCTCTCTGCTCTCGGGAAGACCTAAGGCGCTTCATCATCGAAGCCGTCCTCTTCCCCTTCGTCATCTCCTCCGATTTTGCACAAAGAACCCCAAAGAAAATCTAGGGCTTCGGAATCAAGAAGAAAGGAATGATGGAAGGCAAAAACAAAGGATTCAAGGCGTTTTAAATCAAGGTTTTTGGTTTAAAATGAAGAACAAGGAGTAATGGAGGGAGAGAAACCATTTTGAAACGTATGGAGAGAGAGAGGGTCTTTTCGGTTATAAGGGACCCAGTTATGAGGCGGCTACCCGCGAGTAGCCTCCCCCTCTCGGGCGGCTAGTTACCATTAGCCGCCCCTCCTAGTTTTTTACTTTCACTTGAAACCCCTTTCCAATCTCTTTTCTGCCCTAAATTCTAAGGTTTTCCATACCAAACAGTCATGTATTGGCTTATTTCTAGACACTACTTGATCAAACACGACTTTCCCGAAGTTTTGCCGCACTTTCAGTACCATTCACATTCAAATTTATTCAGTTCTGATTCTTTTCCAGAGTTCTTATCCTTCGGATGATCCAATTCACCTAATCAACTTTTACTTGCTTTCTGTCGGCGATATCCCCTCGTTGCTGAGTTTTCCCAAGCACGAGGAAACTGACGCTGGGCTGCTCCGCTCACGATAGCTAAGAACCCCGACCGCGGGTTAGATCACTCACCATTTACTTTTCCCTACCTTCCACTTGGATCATCCTTTTGGTTAAAAATTCTAAGTCAAGACCTAGCCTCTGACGGTCTAAATCAACTCCCCGAATAGTACTGTTCATGTTGGCATAACTTCTTGAAGGTCGGGCCAGCCAAAATAGGGGTCTCTTTCCTTATCATCGATCGAAGCCTTTTCTGCTTCGCACAAAGACTCCGTCCGATGAGGGAAAATTGTAGATACCCCAATTTTGACCGTCCAGAAAGACAGAAATACTTCAAGTAACACCCGGAAATATCCCACATTTGGACATCTAGTAGAGAACCAAAGTTCAGGAAATCGGAAACCCTAACCCTAGCCCTAACCTAAACCGGAAACCATAACCCTAGCCCTAACATAAACCGGAAACCCTAACCCTAGCCCTAACCTAAACTGGAAACCCTAACCCTAACCCTAACCCTAAATCTTACCCTAAACCAGACCCTGGCCCAAACCAGAACCCCACCTAAGAAAAACTCTAAAACCCAAGAAAAACATGAGTCCATGGCAAGGGGCGGCTAGACATAACTAGCCGCCCCATACCAGGCGGCTAGTTAGCACTAGCCGCCCCCCTGGCCGACCTTGAACCGCTTCCCTGGATGGGACATAAAGCAGCATTAAATGCTGATCATTGCGGCGGGTCATGACCTTTAGCCGCCCTATCTTGGCCGGATCAACCCAAATAACCGACCCAAGCCACCCCTTGCCAAAGATGGGACGTTTGGTAGGTCATGATAGGGGCGGCTACCAGGAAGTAGCCGCCCCATCCTGGGCGGCTAGTTATAACTAGCCGCCAACTAGCCGCCCTTCACCTGGTCCTGACAGAAGAATCAGAGAATTAATGAGGGATCTAATCACATACACTATTAGCCAAGCCACTCCATTACCCCCTAGATATTCCCCTACCTCTCTTTTACTATAAATAGAGGGGGTCCCAAGCCTAAATCCAGAATCCATCAATTCACATCCACCAAATCCCAACCTACTTGATATCCATTCCCTTCCCCCACTAGAAATCCCAAGAGAGAGAGAAAGAGAGCCCCCTTTTGTGAGAGAAAAATCCATTCCCTACACAAAAACACCCTCTCATTCCACCCTCCAGAAACCCGGGCTAAACCTAGCTTAGCCTCTATCCAAGACCAAACCCATTTCCTACCGAAGTTCTGCCCAAATCAGACCAGGCCCCGGACGGCTAAACCCTAGTAGCCGCCCCATACCCGACGGCTGGATCACACTAGCCGCCCCCCATCCACACCCCCTATGTCCCAAGACTCCTTTAGTGAATCCCCGGAAGCAGAATAGGATACCTGTTTTTCACCTCTGTGTACGGTATATCCGTGTCTCAGAGCGAAGACCCCACAAACTCCCCACGTAGGCGATCAAATCCAACCCAACCTTTTCCTGCTTTTAGAAAAAGCAGGTGGCGATCACACAAACCTTGGAATCCTCTTGAGCCGCTGTCGGGCGCCTAAACCAGGAACGACACCTCACCCTTCCGAGAAGACGATCCAACCGAGCCCGCCAGGGCACGCATCCGATCCGAATCCCCGAAGAACCCCCACACACGCACGCACCCGCGCACCGCCGGATCCTTTCCGACACACCAACACCGGAGATTCCGACGCACCGACACCCATGCCCAAGACACATTGGCTCGTGGGCCAGTCAGAGTGGGCTCAGGCCCAGTGCCCGAAGTTCTAGATTTCCAAGCCCAAAAATCACAGCTTAAAAGTGAACTAAACTCACATCCTAATACCAAAAGGCATAGTTGTAGGAGGTACAATTTGATCAATTTGATTCGGTTTAATATCAACCAAAATTGAACCAAATTATCACATCTAACCCTAAAAGTGAACCGAACCTAATTTTAAACCGAGTTACTCAACTCGTATTTTGAATTGAATTTGTTTAATCAACTCAAACCGAACTGAACCAAACTAAATTTATAAAATACCACAGGTTCATAATTGTTCATAAATAGAATATAAAACTTGAATCTACCTCTTACATATCAAAATGTTGCAAATCTAACGATAAATATGCAGCATAACACAACAAAAGTACAAAACTTCCAACGTCATATTCACTTTCATCTCAAAATTTTTTGCACAAAACCAAGACTAACAAAATATATACACTAGAATGAAACTCTTTGACACAATTAAGTCAATTTTGCACCCAAGAATGAAAAACCCATATGATATAATTATAATTTCAGTTTAATTTGATTTATTTCAATTTCATTTATTTATTTTTTAATGTGAAACCAAACTCAAATGGAATTTCAAACCAAATCAAATAAATATTAACTCAAAAAAAAACTCAATCTAAATTATTTTATAGTCGATTTAGTCGAACCATGTTGCACCCCTAGATAAAAATAGTAACAAACATTCTTGGCACAGGCACTACACTTTGCTGTCCTTGTTATTTAATTCAATAATATATTATCTACAGCCATGCACATCTTATGAAACTCACATGATCCTCCGAGTCTAATCATTTTCTGATTTTTTACATTCATAATTGACCATAAAAAAACCAATGACCCTTCGATTCCATTATTCATTCTCTTTTCTTTTTTTTTTCGGAATAACATTATTCATTCTCTATTTTTTGGTAGTCTATTCATTCTCTATTTGGTGATGCAAAATGTTCCACAAAAAAGGGGCTCCACACATGCATGTTATCTAGGGAAATGTGGGAAAACTGGACTGTTATTCAGGGTCACGGGTACAACCTTTTTCCTTAGTCTGATTGACCAAACGAATTAAAAGCTGTTCAGATAAGAATAAAACAAAACCACACCCACTTGTGTTTTATTTTTAATTTATTTCACAGACAAAGATTCCACTTGCATAGATACTTCTCTCCTCTTGTAGTAAAGGGCACACAGAGTGAGTGAGGCATTTTTTTTTTTTTTTTGGTCTTAATGAATGAGAAGCTCATTTAAATCAGATCCTGAGAAACTGCAGAGATGATGAACCTTGTGGAATGTTTGCCCCTGAAGTTGTTCTTTAGAATAACACCATGTAGTTTGTGTTATCCCGGGTGTATTTGTGCCATATGAAAAATAAGAAAAAATAAGAAAAAGTAACAAATTTTTCTTTAACCACATGAAAAGTAAGAAAAACCTTTTCATTTTTGTCAAACAAAAAGTGAGAAAAAAAATTTGCTCACTTTTTCTTTGTTTGTCTTATTAAGAGAGGAGGAAAACATTTTTCTTCACCCTAGGAAAGGGAAAGTGCGGAAAAGTGAAGAAAAGTGAGTTTGCTTTTTTTTGGGTTGAATAGTAAATGTTTAATGATATTGAATATTTTTGTTTGTTCTTATTTTTCATTTTATAATAAAATAATAAAAGCATTTATTTAAATTTTATTTATTTATTATGTAACATGTCTTTGTTGATTGTCTTTTAAAATTTTATTTATTTAAAAATATTTGATCGATAAGTTTAATTGCTTTTATATTATATTTAAATTAGCATATTTTTTTGTCATTTTTAATCACTTTCACTGAGTTAATTAATAAGAAATATATTTCATTTTCGGTCATTTTTATCATAAACACGAAAAAAAAAATTATTTTTCATCATTTTCCATCACATGCACAAACAACAGTTAAGGCACAAATAACATATAAACTGATCAAAGAAAAATAATTTCTTTTCCATCACTTTCCTTTTGACACAAATTCATTCACTTTTCTTCATTTTTTCTTTGAGATTGTGCACAAACACACCCTTCATGTTTCAGTCCCTGTTTTTTTATACGTTAAATGGGTTCTAATTTATCTAAATAGAAAGGGTGCTGTTACACTCAGTTTTTTTCTCAGTCCAAAACATAGTATTATATACCACGTTAGAAATCCAGTGAAACATATACCTCGTTAGATGTTGTATATACCATATTAAAAAAAATTGCACTTACTAAAAATAGGTTCATTCAATTCGAAATGAAGCGATATACATTTTTTATCAAAACATATACCTCTTTAGATGATGTTTACTATTTTTAAAAAAGTAAAAATATGTGAGATCTAAATTTTGGTTGGTAAATGTGACTGAATCTAATATTTTTCAAATAGGAATCTTGTCACTGCATTGTCCTCTTCCTTTTGGTTTTTGTACTGGACTTAATTTGAGTCCATATGTTTTTAACCCGTGTTCAAAATTAACATGTATAAAAAATTATAGGGTTTTTTAGTTTTAAGTCCCCGTAAACTATAGGATTTATCTATTGATCTCTCACTTCTTCATATTTAGGTTTTAGTCCCTACATTTAAAAGATAATTTAGGAATAGGTCCCTCCCAGGGACTAAAAAGCAAACTAAATAATTTAGGAATAGGTCTCTGCCAGTAGGTCTGTCAACGGGTCGGGTCCGGGTCGGGTCGGGGTGGACCCGGACCCGACCCGTGGCAAGACCCGACGGGTCTAGGTCCAATCTAGGACCCGGCGGGTCCGGAAAAATGTGGCCGGACCTGGACCCGTCGGGTCCGGGTCCGACCCGACCCGACCCGGATGGTTGACAAAAAAAAAAAAGAGGAAGAGTTCATGTATTTGTTTGCCTTATCATTCTATTTAAAAATTTTGTAATAAAACACTATTATTAATGAGACTATGTTTGAAAACAATATCCAAAACAATAACCACTAACATAAAAAACATATTAACCTAAATAATAAACATAACTAATTATACAAACATTCAAAACAATATTAACCTACAACATTCAAAACAATAAACACTAACATATTAACTAAAATAATAAACATAAATCATGCAACAAACTAATTAATTATATAAATTCAAAAGCTAATAAGTTAATTGTCCAAAACAAACCGACGACACTACATTACTAAGTTTATTACATATTAAACAATCAAGTTCTTGCAAATTGCAACATCAACACAACGAAAAAAATGTTATGATTATGATTATGATTTATAAACTTATGGATACAAACATAAGTTAAGTAAGAAATAAAATTATGTATCAACTAATATTAATAGTCTTATAATATATGAGCATATATTAATAAAACAATCGGGTCTCGGGTCCAACGGGTCGGGGCGGGGTGGACCCGGACCCGACCCGTTAGTTTGTTCGGGTCCGCCGGTCCAACTCGGGTCGGGTCCAAATCGGGTCGGGTATATTACACGTGTAATCGGGTCCGGGTCTAGACCCGACCCGTTGACTGGCCTACCTGCCAATGACTAAAAAGGAACATATCATTTAAATGTAGGGATTAAAACCTAAATATGAAGAAGTGAGGGATCAATAACTAAATTCTATAGTTACGGGGACTTAAAACTAAAAATCCCAAAATTATAAAGTTGTGTTTGGTTTGAGGTATTTTAAAATATCGAGTATCTTCTCTTTAAAAAAAAAATACATCAACATCTTAAATATCCTCATATTTTCAAATAAGAGTGACGAAACATGTACGAGTTATTGCTTAAATCCAATTAATATTTGGTAATTCCAAAGATGTCACTAATTCGATTATTAGACAATAGTATGAGCACAGATTTGCAAAGAAAAAGAACGTGTTTTAAAGATATGAAATGATAGTTAAATCAGATATTAATCTTGATATATATTTGGTATCTGATATTTGATATTTGATAATGGATGCGTTGAGCTAGTTGGTTTCGAGTGAGGGTGAACTGACACCAGTGTCACGATTTGGTTACATATCAGCTAATGGGTGCTAAGTACAAACTCATATACAGAAAGACCTATTTCAAAATTGAGTGTGTGGTAAATAAATACCTCAGAGTCTGTTTGGATACGAGTTTAGGTAGATTATGTGTTTAAAAATCTAAAAATTTTCAAATTCATATCCAAACACATCTTCAGCATTTAGGTTTTTCAAACCACAATATTTATTTTTAGGACAAAAAATAATGCGCTTGAAAATTTAATAAGTATAGCTTTTCAAAAGCTGAGTTTGAAACATAAGATTTTAAGAATCTTAATATTTCAACCTCATAACCAAACGCATCCTAAACCTTAATATCGGTATTGGATTTTGCAAAAAAGTATTGTATTCTATAACCCCCCATTTAGGTAGAGAAATTAGATTATTTAAGATAGATAACTATGTCGGTAAAGATAAGTATACAAATGGTTACTTTTTGTTTTGTTGTATTTTTAGTTATTTTTATTGAAAAATTATTAATAAAGTTTTTAATTATTATATGGTTCACCATAAATAAGCGGTAGATAAAATGTGAATAAAATGTGAAAAATGATTTAACATGTGAGCCTCTCGATAACATGTGCATCATCCATCTACTAATACAATGATTTGGTAAAATAACATAATTTTAAAAAATACCTAAAATAAAATGTGAAAAATCAGTAACATATTATTTCCCCTTGAAATTCTCCTCCATGCAACAACCAGTTTTTTTTAGTTGAAAAAAAAAAGTGATTGGATGTATAACGGTCACCGTTGAATTGGTTGATTACCTTAAACTGACGTAATGGATCATCATCACGTGAAACACCCTTACCATATGATAAAATGAAAAGAAAAACAAATAAAATAAAATTATGTACTTTTTAATAATTATGCCGACACCTCATTTGGTATCATCTGCAGCTGTAGCATCACATGTTTTAGCCTTTTTTATATACCTCATAAAAAAGTTTAGTTTTTTTTTAATTGTCGCCCGTGACTGGACAAACAAAAGAGGTCGCGTCAATTTGGGGCCCGTGATTTCACCATGTTAATTAATTAAAAATAAAGAACCTAAGGTTTTGTTTAGAATTTAGAAAAGATTAGGTGGTTCATACAGTAAGATTTATATTCCTTTCTATGTTATTTAATTGTGAATTTCGGGAAGAATAATTTTTAGGGTTTGATATTATCTTCTGTGTTCTTTTTTTTTTACTGGATTATCTTCTGTGTTCTTATATTCCCAACATTGTCACCGGAGGATGATAGATTTGATATATCTCAACTCTTATGCACTTTTTGGGTGGAGAAACCTAAGGTTTTGTTCACAATTTAGAAAAGATTAGGGGTTCCTACAGCAAGATTTCTATTCCTTTCTATGTTATTTAATTGTGAATTTCGGGAAGAATAATATTTAGGGTTTGATATTTTCTTCTGTGTTCTTATATTCCCAACATTGTCACCAGAGAATCACAAATTTGATATATCTCAACTCTTATGCACTGTTTGGGTAGAGAAATAGGGGAGCATAAGTTTTAAATTTATTTGCTTGTAAAGAATGGGTAAATATAATTATGTTAGAATAAGTAAGAATAAATTAGTATTGGTATTTTAGATTTTCTCTAAAATTGTGTTATTCTACCAGTCTACTGTACACCCCCCCCCCTCTGTTTGTGGTGGAGAATTAACAGAAGTGAATACTGGAGAATAACCCTTATTCACTGTCCCCCCGTTTCTGTAACGGAATAAGCAAGTATAAGGGTGGTATAAGAGTAATATAAGAATGGATAGGAAAAATGGTTGTTTGTTTGCAGGATATAACTTGGTATTACTAAGCCAAATTAAACGAGTATAAGAGAGTATAACAATTTTAAGCAACCCCTAGGATAAGCTATACTCACTTTATCTATTCTCATGGGCTCACATGGCAAATCAACTTTTTACACCTCATCACATCAAATCACCTATCAACATCTCTTATACCTCAATGGGCCGACATGTCAAATCAATTTTTTTACATTTTATTTATATTTTATTCTTTATTAAACAAATAACTCAACATTTATTCTTACGTTTTCCAATGAGAATAAAAAAACACAACCAAACAGAAAATCTCTTATTCTTATAGTCCCCGTTTGGATGCCGGATAAACCCTGGATAACTCCGAATAACCCCGGATAAAATTTGAGCCCCGTTTGGAAAGCCCGGATAACCCCGGATAAAGTGTGTCAGAATAAACTCATATAAAGTGGTATATGGATTCTAATCAACCCTTATAATAAAAGTTATCCTAGGTTATTCCACCCAAAGAATAAGTGGACCCACTGTCAAATCAACTGTCACCACCTCTTATAAATCATCTGTCAAATCAACTATCATTATTTTTTTACCTTTTATAAATTTTTATTCATACTTTATTCACATTTTACCTAAACAACAAAACATTTATTCTTACGATTCCCAACAAGAATAATTCAAAACACAACCAAACACAAAATCACTTTATCCTTACCTATACTCACTTATACTCGGATAAATAAATACCCAAGAATAAATCCTATTCTGTATCCAAACAGGGGCATATATTTATTATCTATACTGGCATAGTTATCTATCCAGAATAACTCAATTCCGCTATCCAAACGGGGGGGGGGTGTGTTTTGTCCAAATAAATCTTGATAACTATTTCTGGATAAGCTAGGATACGGCATGATAACTATTATATGGATATGCTGGAATTGCTTATCAAAACTTATCTATGCCAATGAATAAAATATTTTTCTGTCATTTTTTAAAAAAATTATCTCATCTAACAGTCTCACACATGCATTCCACACACTGTCACATTTATTAAATCAGTTACACATCTCTCACACTTATGTAAGGGTAAAGTTGTCATTTAAAAAATCATAAACTCTTATTCATCCCTTATCCACAATTTATCATCAATTTATCTAAGGTGAACAAAAAAATCACTTTTATGTTTCTTAATGAGTAACAAAAAAGCCATCAAACAAAAATTTGCTTATTCAATATAGATTGTTATCTATCTCAGTATAACTGATAGGGGCGAATAACCCTATGTCGCACCCCATATGGGGGCAACTGGTATAAAAGATATTCATGATGACAAATCACATATCATCACCTCTTATAAATCAAGGGTCCATTTGTCATCATTTTTCACACTTATAAATTCATTTTCACATTTTATTTACCTTTTATATACAACTTACTTATGGTCAATTAAACAACTAAAACTTAATTATTACATATCTCAACTAGAATAACTAAAAAAAAACACAATTAAACAAAAAATTATTCATTCCTTATATAGTTTATCTATCCAAAATAATTTATGTCGCAATCTAAATGAAAATTTAATAAATAAATAAATAATTATATAAAATAAACTCCAGATGTGCATTATATGTAATTATCTGTTTGATGGCTCTCCACATTGATTGAACGGTGGTTTTGACAATTGGTTCACTGCATGAGACCTTTTCTCTTCAACATAAACTTTCACAGTCTAGTTGAATTGAAGAAGCTAATTAAGTTGGTGGTGATACAGTCTAGTGAACACTCTCATTAGTAGTTATCGATTCTGCTTTTTACACAACTCCAACATATATATACGGTATAAAAATCCTAGAAATAATGGTGGAAAAGAAAAATGCACGTGTCGAAAACAAATTTTAATCTACATAAAATGATTACCCTCCAACTCGTCTACATCTTCTAGCATATAGTATATAAAGACACTGAAAATTCTTTGATAGTTAATTAGATTATCATCTTTTATGTCCATTGTCTAGCTTGGTTTTAGATTATATTTATGTCCGAATGACCTTTCGGAGGTCGTAATCCACAATAACATATATTATATATTTATATGCACAATACAAATAACATATTAATTTTTTATTTTTTTTTGGAGAGTAAATGTAAATTTGTATTGCTATCCAAAACTATACAAAGTACAAACAGAGATTCACAAAAAATATTCATGATCGGAGGGGAAAGGGTGAGACAAAAGACTCCTGCAATTGTTGTTGGGAGGGAAGTGCAGTCCAGGCTGCATTGCATCCCCAACTAGCAAGTGTAGGAGTTCATCCATACCCCAACCCCTTCATCCAAGATCCAGACAACAGGCCTAGGATTATTTTATCCTAGGATACGGGTGACCCTCCGCATCAGTTCTAATGAGCGTTTGAAAATCATTCCAGATAACTCTAGGGGGTATGCTTTCCTCCCCATCTTGGGTTCGCAAGGCGGCCAGTAAGTCCGCAGGTTGATTGGCCTCACGACAAATATGTGAGGCTTTCCACAGTGATAAAGAAGCCAAGGCATGACGAACTGCTGAGAGAGGTCGATAGGCTGCCAAGGTGGCGATCCATGCCGTTGATCCAAGCAACCGCTGTTTTGGAGTCCCCTTCGAGCCAAAGCCTAGTCTTCCGGTGTTTAAGCGCTAGTTTGATGCCTTCGTAGAAGCCCTTGAGCTCGAGGATGTTGATGGAGGACCGTGGACATATTAATTGTAATGCTTGTTTAAGCTAAATTTTCTTCTTCCCCTGCCTGGGGTCACTTCTTCAATTTCCTTACATCTTATTTCTCCTCGCTAAGTATTATTTTTCTTTCCTAATTAATGTAAATGTGTCTAAAGCCTCAAACAATGAGGAAGCACAAATGGCATCTAAATCAATGAATTTGTAGACCTCTCCACCACATAAAAAAAAAAAAAAAAAAAAAAACCTATATAGGAAGGTTTTGTCAGTCATTTGAACCATATGAGCAACTCAACAGTTACTTTGTATGACGATGACATCACGAAGTCCAAAAAGTACTTCCTTGCAACAAAACCACACCAAAACAGAAAGCACCTACCTGTCTCAAAACAAATTATAATTCTCCTCTCTCACCACCATGGATGGAGAATGGAGAAGTGTGTGGATCCTAGATCTGTGTGTGATAACTCTATATTGAATGTGGTCCAATAAAAACATGTAACATAAAACGTCTACATTTCCCTTAAAAAATAAATGGTATAAGATAGTTTCAAGAAATATAATCAATTTTCATGTTATTTACCAAAAAAAAAAAAAATCAAAGCATGCACACCTAACAACACTCTTTTCACATGACAGTTTTTCATCAGCCAACAAGATTTTTCCATATCAAAATCTCGGAGGATCCTATCACAATGGAGAAGCTGCAGGGGAAACAAAAGCTCTATTTATCACTCCCCAACAACACTCACCAAGTAATCAAGGGTTTTTTTATTTGTTTTGGTGATTTTTTTTTGGATCTTAGTGATATGTTTAGAACACGATTTTATTCTTAAAAAACAATTTTTTTTTGGTTTTTACAACTTGATTTCTAGAAAACATATTATTTTGTTTTTTAAAAGAGTTGTTTTGAAATGTCACTTATAATTGAAAAGGTGAAAGCAAATTTTTAATTAATTATTTAAAATTTCAAGCACTTATAAACACGTCTATAGCTTTTGGCTTCTTAGAAATATATAATCATCCACACCGTATTTTTAAATGTCTCTTAAATGTCAAACATGGATATATCGATCTCATTGGTTAACAACATCTATCTTTTGTTCATTTTAGGCACACACTCTTAATTTGAATAAAATTAAGTCACATATTTTCAGTTCTTTGTAAAAAAAAAAAATCAACAGAAGTTCAAATCAATGCACCGTTGGGGTCGCAGAAGAAACAGAGATGTGTTCGCAAAAGCTCACCTGGATCCTGTCTTCCAAGGTTGCATCAACCAAATCAACAAAGAAATCAAATATTTTGGTGGTTTCTATTTTGTTTTTCTTTTTTTCTTTGTGTTCTCCACTTCAGACATTATCTATTAAATACCAAGCGAAAAAAACACTATCTATTCATTTTGGTTTTAAAATTGAAATACACATGACTATAATTTCCACACAAAAAAAATTCAAACAGTCCCCCGTTTGACTGGCAATTCAAATTGACCTGTTGGAATTCGGGACAATGGAAGGAGACAGAACCGGTACGAGTGCTTCAATGATCAACTGGTGTTGAATGTTTTTAGACAAACTTCTCCCGTTCTGGTATGAACCACGAGTACACTTGAAATTGATGAAGTGTTGTCTTCAGGATTCAATGAAGCCCTCTCTTGGTGTTGAGAACAGAGTGTGTACTCTCTGTCTCAACCTCTTAGAACTCTCTGTGTTTAGGGGCTGATGATGCTAACTTATAATTAAAAGAAAAGAAGATGAATTGTTGTTATTGTTTTGGATCTAAGGGTTTGAATGTATAGGCAATAAAGTGCCTTTTGATTCAAATGAAGCACCCTTTCATTATAAGGAGATACAGTTACTGTCCGATCGATGGTCCACCGTTTCCACGCGATCGTACGGTCCAGATCGTCCATCACAAGATGCATCCCTTCCAATGGCACCTCTTGGTGATTATAACCACCAACCGTCATTCCAACGGTGCGCATCGCATCTGAACATTCCTTCAATCTGAACGTTCCTTCATCGGACGGTTCAGATTGCATCTGATCAAAACGATTTCCACCATCCGATTAGCCAAAAAGAAAAGGCTCCAGCTCCTAGCGACGATGCCAAGTGCGCCCTAAAACGCCCAATACGCACACGTGCGCGCGCACGTGACACGCGTGGTGGTGTTTCGCACCACCCCGCATCAAAGGTCCACCATAAGGTGTCCACCAAAAAGACTTTACTAGAGCAGATGGGGCTCTCCTTATAAACTCTCAAAACTTTTTACAGACAACCGATGTGAGACTAACAAATAATATCACTTTCATCTTCTAAGGGGGAACCCCTAAAACCCAAATATTTTATTTTGAAAATACCCAACAATCCCCCACTATTTTCAAAATTGTTTTATATTAAAAATAAATGTTATATTATATAATAATGGCTGCACCGCTCAGCGGTTGCCTACGTACCCATTAATGAGGGATCAAGCCACCGTAGTTCTTTACAAGAAAGAAAATAAAAAATTACACTGTAGCATCATCGTTGAAGGTAACACATAAATGAGAAGTATCTTATGGATTTGAACTTCCACTTAGTGCAAATAATTCAAAGCGATATCAAGGTTCTGAAGTGAGCGAATCTTGAACTTAGTACCCTTCGAGAAACGCCGGAATCATTGCATATGTAAACTTCGAGAGAGAGAGAGAGAGTTCTGATTGCTTAGCGCGTTAATGGCCATGCGCATAGATCCTTTATTCATGAGTCTCAAGAAATGGTCTTTTTCCTTAATGAAGCGGCCTGACTTCATTACTTATGTAGGTAAGTTTAATTAGTGATTTTGCGAGCACTCGTTTCAACTTATTAAGGAACAATTTCCATCCTCCATCCAGAATACCAACACTAATTCTAGGAAATGGGATTATAAAAAATTTACTAGTGTTTCATAATCACATGTTTAGCTTGTTAGTACCACATTGAACCTTGTCTAGTCTTTTTCAAGACAAAGGTTGGGTTCCCACTAAATCTGATCAATCTTCCTTCACAGACCTTAACCCCATTCATTTTGATGAATTCTGAATCATCTTTATGCCAAGACCCTAGGTCAAAGGATCAGCTAAATTCTTTTTCGACTCTACATAGTAAACAGTTATTACTCCACTTTTGAGTAATTGTCGCACCAATTGATGCCTTAGACTCACATGTCTAGATTTTCATTGTATGTTTTACATTGAACTTTCCAAATGGTTGCTTTGCTATCACTTTTGAGTACGCGCGTAATTAACGTCAACACGTGAATGAATAAATTTATAAATTTGGTAATATGTGAAAACACTTATAGGTCTTCAAATCCATGTTCATAAGACATGCATAAAAAAAAAACTTGTACAAACAAGTGATTAAACAACAAATGTAGTGGTGCTGAAGATGTTTAAATCCCCATTTGCTGTCAAACATGAAAGAAAAACATGAAATACTCTTTATACAAAGTAAGAAGTTTGATTACACCAATGACCTAAGTTTGCCTTTGACCCATATAAATAATTGACAAAGATCCCTTATTAAACCTAGATAAAAAAAAAAAGAATTGCAACTATAAATATGATTTTAATTCTCTTTAAGACTTAAGTCTTCATGGTGATAACTAACATGCGACACAAAAACCACAAAGAATATTGTGTGGTTTATGAAGCCTACTTGTATAAAACTGTGCATTTTCTTAGTTAGACTAATGATTGTTCCATCACATTACCGATTAAAGCATTTCTAACATGACAAATGAAGTCTATTTTATTTTTTAGACTTTAAAGTACATGATGATATTAAAGTGTCAAAGGCATCAACAAATGATGTTATTTTTTACATAAATAATTAAATTGTGGAGAATGTCCTAATTCATAAGCTATGTTACGGAAACGTATACATTCATATTATCTTGGGCTCATAAGTAAATAAAACAACATTTTACTAAGTAACGTCATAAGTGAACTTTATGGTTCAAATAATTAGATTAAAATATTTATTTATAATTTTGTAGGTATTTTAATGGTTAAAAAAAATTGGATAAGATTTGAAGTTCGGCGATGGCAAGTCGTGTTTTTGACACCACATATCTTGTTATAAATCTGGAAATCTGAATCACAGATGTCTTTATAACACAGATAGGGGTATAGTTGTGAAACTGATAAAAACTGAGGGTGAAACTTTAAATATCTCATAAAAGTTCAAATTGATTTATTTTACAGGGACCTGATCATAAATATGAGAGACCTTTAGGCTATCCACAAATAACCAAGGAAGTTGATAAAATTGACCGATTTTTCAGGGATCTATTTATAAATATCATGGACCTAGGGGCCGATCTATAAATAACCCAGCCTGTTCTCGTCACTGCCGGTTTTTGCGGGGACTTCATTATAAATATGAGGGACCCGGGGGCAGGTATGGAAATAGCCCACCCTGTCTCATTGAACGGGTCGACTGGGCGAAAACTCGTCTTATCGTCTCACCTTTGTAATAGGGTATAGATTAATATCAATATGCATGAATCAGATACTCATGTAATATTCGAGTTTGATTCAACAGGAAAATAAATGTACGTAGTACTAATATATATAAGCTTACATTCATATAAAAAAAATGTAATAATTTTAAAAAATGAACAGACCCTACAGTGTTATGGGCTTGTCATCTTGTGCATCTGGGATTTTTTTATCAACTAATACTAGGAATATCCGACACCAAAAAACAAATTGAAATATAAATCAAATTTTAATTTATATCTCAATCTTATGTGTCCAGATTTTTACTAAATTTAAAATTTAAAATTTCATCTAACATGCATATATATGTATCACGCCACCATCCAAAAAATAATAATAATGAAAAATTCAATCAGCGTTGTCATTACAAGCGCTGACAGGGTCAAAAGCCATTTTTGAAAATATTTGATGGAGGAGAACAATTTTGCTAATATTCAAAATAGTGGGTTAATTTTGAAAATTACCTTAAAATAAAATATTCGAGTATCCATCATGAAAATAAATAAATAGAAACATAGACCAAAGAAAGAAAAAAAAGCTATTTTGTTTAATCCTGTTAAATATATTAATATGCATTAGAGGTATTTTAGTATTTCTTATCATTAAGGATAGATTAGTCATTTTATTCAATCTCTTTTGTACTATATATTGGGTGTCAACCCTAATGAGATCTTGGTTCATTCTCTTATTTCTGATTCTAATAAATCCTTTGGTAGGCACAGTGTTTTAAAATCTGACACAATCCGGTTGGTTGAACTAGTTAAATCTTCTCTTGCTTTCATTCCTGATTTGGTTGAACCGAATGTTTTAAAGAACCAGCTATGGTTTGAATGCATCGACCGATTCTTTATTCATACAACTAGTAATTAATTACCTGTTCAAATAATAAATATAATAAAAAGTTTAGATAGTATATAATAAAATTATGTTATTGGAGGTCCGGAAATTGGTTATCGGGGTTCGGGTCACCAAGATCTATCTGCTCCGCTCCTCCCTATCTTTTCCTTCGTCCCACCGGCTTCTTTCTCTGGGATTTGGTGGAAAGTTATTTTTGGACTAAACCTTGAGATATTTCTCTAGGCTGCCTACGTACCCCTCTATTTGCCACTGGGGATCAAGTCACACGTAGTTCCTTTTCATAGTGCTTTGGAGATCATCTCTTTTGGATAAGGTGAAATCTCTACTCTATTCTCATAAGTAGGGATTAACTAGATTGATTTAATCCCCAAATCCTGTTTCAAGGCCTATTAGAGGATTAGGATAACGATTAATCTAGATTTGATGGATCTGATGATTGATATGGCCCTAAATCCCCATCGGAGTGTGCGCATCGATCGACGACAAAAACCGAGCGGACCAGGCAAGGGTCAGGACGATCGGCTTGACCGTAAGCTCCATAAAATGGACCTGGGAAGCTGACAACTCTCACCCCAGGTCAACACATCCCGCATGGCGCGGAAACACGCACGTGAAAGATCAGGAGAGCCCAAAAAAGAAAAAAGATGAAATACCGTGAGAATGAAAGTACTCATGGAGGGTCTCGAGACGAGTAGGGGCTGGCGGCACGCCACGAACCGGGCACTGCCATGCACCTCCCAGGGCGACAACCTCTTCCTTCCACCGTCGATCGACGTCAGGAAGCGAGAACAAGAGACAGCGGCCACCATTGGTGACGAAGTAGTAGCGGTGCCTCTCATTCGGGCATACTTGAGACCGTATCCCGCGTCTCATTGAGATAGAGCGCGGCGTGGAGTACCCGGAAGATGTTCGAGTGCACCTAAAGTGGCGCCAACCCGAAGCAGGTGAGGAAGATGGGAATCAGCGGATGAAGGGGAAGTGGATAACCGAGAGATGGTAGTGGGAGAAATACGCCTCTCCCGGATGAAGCCCCTCTCCGTCCTCGATCCCGGGGGTGTAACGGGTCCTCCTTTCGAAAACTCCTCGTGGAAGGGCAGCCATTGCAGACGAATGAGAGCACGAAAATACAAGAGAGTACGGGAGGAGAGAGTTGAGTGATGGTTTGGCCACCCTCCCCTCACCTCTATTTATAGCTGCAACGGTGACCGTCCCGATCTTTGAAGCGCTCGACAGCCTCTCCACGCGTTTGCTAGCGCCGTCCGAGCGTTAAGGCACCTCGAGACGAGGCAACGAGCCCTCCAATGACTGCTCGAAGGGAAGGCGGGCGTTAATTCCCTCAGGAACCATCACATCGGTCAATGAGGGGACAGCCGATGCGACCGAATGCATTAAACCCCCTTGGGAACCCACGCCTCGAGACGTAAATGACCAAATTTACGTCAGCCCCTCGAAACCCTACGAGCCACCGCCATAAAGGAATGCGCGAATATCGATGCGAAAGTGCTCCTCGGGCCGGCATTACTAATACACCACGTGTCACACTAGAAATATATTTTCCACCAACCTGAGAGGCCCTTAGTCCCAAACTTGTGGAAAACATGGGGCATCTGTAGGGCTCAAAAATAAGGCCCATCTTCTAGGCTCACGCGGTGCCGGTCCACGACCCGATTAACGCCGGCCCGCGACCCACCATAGGAAGGCCCGGACCCGGGTCGATTACCACACTGGATCCGGCCCAATGACCAGCTAAAATCCTAACCGAGATCGAACCAATTGATCTCCCAGATATGATAGACCCAGTGGATCTAGTTATGCTATTATCCTATTTCTCTAAAAAGCTTAGGAAGGGGATTTAGGGCCATATCGATCATCAGATCCATCAAATGTAGATTGATCATTATCCTAATCCTCTAATAGGCCTTGAAACAGGATTTGGGGATTAAATCAATCTAGATTTGATGGATCTGATGATTGACATGGCCCTAAATCCCCTTCCTAAGCTTTTTAGAGAATTATGATAATAACAGACAAAAATTTTACGAATACGTTTTTTTGATATAGAAGTATGTTTCTTTGGAACCGTTATTAAAAAATAAAGAAGGATCTACTGGGTCTATCATATTTGGGAGGTCAATTGGTTTGATCTCGGTTAGGATTTTACCCGATCATTGGACCGGATCCGGTGTGGTAACCAACCCGGGTCCAAGCCTTCCTATGCTGGGTCGCGGGCCGGCGTTAATTGGATCATGGGCCGGCGCCACGTGAGCCCAGAAGATGGGCCTTATTTTTGGGCCCTACAATTATGATGTTAAATAAAAACTTAAAAAGTATTACAATTAAGACTTAATAATTATACAAAGATTTTCTAAAAATTTTCATATTCTTATAAATTTATTTACGTAGTAATAATAATTACAAAAAAAATTGTCATAGGTCCCTATGATCTTTATAAAATCACAAAAAGTCCTTGTGAAACCCAAAAATCGTCATAGATTCCTGTGTTTTTAATAAATGATCGAATCAGCCCCTGTAGTAACACCAAGTAACCTAACATAGGGTTAACATTAACCACACATGTAACATTACTAAAATATCCTCTCTTTCACTCACGTGAATACATAGTGAAGCTTCTTCTTCGATGATCTCTCTCATCTCCCTCGTGAAACACAAACACGAACCCATCATTAACCACCCTCCACCTGCATCCGTGCCTCTTCCATCCACAACAAGCTTGTCCTTTTCGCTTGCCTCCTCCTCGAGCGCTGCAACTCCTCCTCCTCTGACTACCCTGACCTCCCCCTCGAGTGCCCCCCCCCCCCCCCCGCTCCTCCCTCCGCCCTGGCCCTGACCCACTCGGCTCCTGCCTGTGCCACCGAAACAACGGCCCAATCGTCGCATTCAACAAAGACCCCAAACCAGTCCCCGACGATGTCGTCTTCTGCGTCGGGTCCGGGGAGGTGAATTCTATGCGCGCCAACATCGCCTCCCCCTCCAAACCTCTAAAGACGATACTTTTTGGCGGGTTCTTGAAGTCATGGTGGGAGACCATCGATTTCACCCAAATCGGTATCTCCATCGACACAATGCGAGTGATCGAGTCGTTCAGTCGGATGGGCTCCGTCAATTCCTTCGGACTGTGTGCTTGCAAATATTCCTGAGAGAGCTCCCGTGGTCAATTCACAACCCGGATGTCACGCCCCTGCTCTGCAGCTTGGAAGGGAAGGCCGGCTTGATTCGATCGGGCATGGCGATGCTCCTCGAGTGGCACCCGGAGTGCACCTCGTCAGTGTGGTAGAGGCAGCTCGCAATGCACCAGCTCGGGTGTGTGATGCTCAAGCGAAATTTCATCAAACATTTGAAGTGTTCACAAAAATAGAACTTGCACTTTATCAAACCTACATTGTTGAATATACTGCTTGATTATGACATTGTTGGGTTCGGACCTCTCAGCAGTGGTGATGTTCTCTGCATGCAATGGTGGAATTTGGCGGTGGTGGTGGGTATGAACCCGTGGCAGTGTGCGGTGGTGGTGGGACTGCTAAGTCGGCAAAGGTTGTGGTGGGTCTACAATGGAAGCGCCGATGGGGAGAGGAGATTGGAGAAAAGATTTATAGATCAAATGGGATTCTAATGTATACTTTTCTCTTCCTTTTTTTTTCCCTGTTGAGAGCATTTCATAGGGTGGGAGCATTAAAAAGTGACAGGGCATTCTTGTCAATTTAAAGGACTAAATACGATTTTACAAGGTTCATAGGGACTTATTTTACTATGGTTTTGTTGAACATTGTTACTGTAACATAATATTCCGTGAATATTCCCCACAGACTGACGAAAAATTAACCGGAGGACTAAATCTGTTAGAGCATCTTCAATGGACATGTTAACTCACTAGTTAGTATCATATTTTTATAAAAGATGTAAAAATAGTGCTCCAATGAAAGTGTTAAGGGTATGTTAAATGCGGGTCCCATCTGTCATATGTTAGTTTTCATGTTAATTTTAGCTAGTGCTTTAGCCAATCAAATGTGGGTCCCACCATTCAAAATATTCAAAAAAATATTATTTTGGGTGGGTGGAGAGCTTTGAGTGGGAGAAAGATAGACCCACTATTGTTTAACTAGTTATTTAGCTAGTTCATTGGAGCAACAACCACCAACTAAATGAGAATGTAGTAAATGAGGGTCTAGTTGATGGATAAAGTGCTGACATGTCACTTTAACATCTTAGTTAGTTAACATGTCTATTGGAGATGCTCTTAACTCACTAGTTAGTGTCATATTTTTATAAAAGATGTAAAAATGGTGCTCCTATGAAAATGTTAAGAGTATGTTAAATGTGGGTCCCACCTGTCATGTGTTAATTTTCATGTTAATTTTAGCTAGTGCTTTAGTCAACCAAATGTGGGTCCCACCATTCAAAATATTCAAAAAAATATTATTTTGGGTGGGTGGAGAGCTTTGAGTGGGTGGAGAGATGAACCCACTATTATTTTAACTAGTTATTTAACTAGTCCATTGGAGTAACAACCACCAACTAAATGAGAATGTAGTAAATGAGGGTCTAGTTGATGGATAAAGTGTTGACATGTCACTTTAACATCTTAGTTAGTTAACATGTCCATTGAAGATGCTCTTAACCATATCATTTTATAGGGACCTATGATGATTTTTGGATTTTACAGGGACTTTTTGTGATTTTATAATGATTTCAGGGACACGATTTTTCCCTAATAATTAATATATCATAGTTCAAATCTCATTGACTCACTGGTTCAACTAGTGTCTCTTAACCCGGTAATGACCGGTTCGATTTTTAAGGCATTGGGTAGATGAGGTTTTAATCAAATTTGTTTTAAAAAATTACATTTAATGGATATTATGATTTTCAGTCAATTTTTATTTTCAAAAACATTAAAAAAAAACATAAACCCAACGGTTAGAAAGCGTGGGAACAATAAAAAAAAAAGTCTTAGAAAACAGAGGCTCTGTTTGTCTTCACACAGAGAGCACACTCACTCACACAACCCATGTCTTTGTTCTTTTCTCCCCCACCCTCCCACCACTTTTTTGTTCTCTTCCTACCAACACCCACAGAGAATGCATCATAGACTGTTAATGCAACCCACTGAGTGAATCAAAGAGAGATGTCTGCACATCTCAACGTCTCTCTCTCCCAACAACAATGTCTTCCCTCCAACAACTCCTCGCCGAAGACGGCTTCCGCCTCCCCAAACGCCACCAACCCCTCTCTCTGAACCACCACCACCCCCTTCCCCTCTTCATCTGCCACGACCGCAAGAGCATCGACAACTCCTCCATCGCCACCACCACCCGCCGCTCCTCCTCGAAACGCACCGACTCGCGATCGGGCGACAACAACAACAACAACAATGACAATGCCGAACCCCCCACCGTCATCATCGACGACCCGACCGTCGACGAAGTCGCCGCGCGCGCGGTGGTCTCGATCCTCGCGGGTTACGTGGGCCGCTTCTCCCGCGACTCGGCCTTCCGCGCCAAGGTCCGCGAGAAGTGCGAGTCCTGCATGGCGAGGCCGCGCAGGGAGTCCGCGCACGCCGCCATCGCCAACACGGAGCTCGCCATCGAGAGCATCGAACGCCTCGCCGAGGACCCCGGCACGTCCAAGGAGTCCAAGATCCGCTCCCTCCGCAACTCGATCAGGCTCCTCAGCATCGTCGCCTCCTTGAAGAACAACGGATACACGTGCGGGGTACCCAATTCGCACCTCTCGGCGTGCGCGCACCTCTACCTCTCGATCGTTTACAAGATCGAGAAGAACGACCGGGTGTCGGCGAGGCACTTATTGCAGGTCTTCTGCGACTCGCCATTCCTCGCGAGGCGGAACCTGATGCCTGACTTGTGGGAGCACTTCTTCTTGCCGCACCTCCTGCATTTGAAGGTGTGGTATCAGAAGGAGGTGGAATTCGTCTCGGGCGCGGCTGAAGATGGCGTGGGGGGTGTTGAGAAGGAGCGGATGATGAAGGCGCTGAATCGGGTTTACAACGATCAGATGGACGCTGGCACTGCGCAGTTCGCTGCATACTACAAGGAGTGGCTCAAGACAGGGGCGAAGGCGCCCAATGTGCCTTCGGTGTCTGTCCCCGCCCGGCCTGGTTATGGGTTCTTGGGGAAGAGATCCGTCTCGTCCTTGAATTTGCCTTCTTTCAATAAAAACCTGTGAGCTTACTAAACCTCCTAGATACCCCCCTCTTCAACGAGGGGACTTGGATTTGAGTATTATCACCTAAGATTTGTATATAAAAAAAATGTTTACCAGTAAAAAAAAATTGGTTCATCAGAGGGACTGGGTATTGTTAAAACGTGTGATTTTTATTGGGGTCTTTTCTTTTATTTATTTATTGGTGACCCCTGGGTTTGATCTCCAAACCTCATTTACTTATGAGGGGGGTGCTAGCAGACTTAACCAAATATTGATTTCTGATTTTTTTTTTGTGTATGATATGAAGATATCGAGCGGTTTTTGGGCCGTCATTCGAACAGGAATCTGAAGAAGGCGTCGAAAGAGAGAACCGAATTGGGAATCTAACGACGGTAAGTGAAGATCTGGAGACAGAGAAAGAAGTGGGTGGTGAAGAGAAACAATTGAAACAGAGGAACTCTGTACATGTGCGCGACTCCGTCTCTCTTCCTCTCTTCATTCCAATGCTATTTTTTAGACTAATATAACATGATTTGCTGAACATTGGTTACAATTCATGACTTAGACAGAGAGATTCGGGGCTCCGGCGACGCTCATCGAGCCACTTAAACGAGACTCCGAGGACTGCCCAATTGGAGCCAACGCATCATAAATCTGATTATCTGCGATTCTTCTCGTGCCGTAATGAACAGCTGGGATGTGCGGTGCGTCGAGGTCTAGTACCTGTCAAGCAAGAACAAATGATGCCCAAGGAACCGGACACGAATGCGCATCCGATGAATCTTGGCCGCGCGATCACTCTCATCTCCTCTTCCGACAGCCTCAAGGAATGCGAGGCCTCGATCCGCATCATCGCAAGGGCCTGGATGGACTCCCATGGAGACTCAATCATCGAAACCTCCTTATCAAGCTCATCGGTGATAGAGGGGCTCCTCGAAGTGTCGTTCATCTCGAAAGACGATGAAGTACTCGAGCTATCGATATCCATATTGGCCGAACTCATCGCGAGGAACGAAATCAATCGCCAGATAGTACTAAATGTGGATCCGCAACTGGAAGTCTTCATGAAGCTGCTTACAAACAACAACCTCTATTTGAAGGTTGCAGTGCTGCTTTACTTGCTGAAACCGAAGGCGAAGCAGATGCTGTCTCTTGATTGGGTTCCGTTAGTACTGCGCGTTCTTGAGTTCGGGGATCAGGCGCAAACATTGTTCACGATTCAATGTAGCCCAAAGTCCGCAGCGTTTTATTTTTTGGATCAATTGATAACAGGATTCGATGTGGATCGAAACGTCGAGAATGCGAAGCAGGTTGTTTCACTTGGAGGGCTCAGATTGCTAGTTCGGAGGCTCGAAACAGGGGATACGCAGCAGAGGAAGAGAGCGGCTTCACTGTTGTGCATTTGCATAAGAGCAGATGGAAGCTGTAGGCAATACTTGGCTGTGAATATAAAGAAGGCTTCAATTCTTGAGTTGCTGCTGGGGAACCAAATAAGGTCTAATGGGTGCACTATATCTCTATTGGCAGAGTTGATCTGTCTCAGCAGGTATGTCTCAAAATAGTGATTTTCAATGTTTGTGTGCCCAAATAGATTCTCCTATAGTACTATTCAATTTTGTTGGTTTGTGCTTTGATGGAGGAATTACATGTACCCAATGAGATTCCCCTACAGTATATGTTTTTAATTTAATTTTTAATTTCATTTGATGGTAGCGTCAAAATTACCAAAAATAAAAAAACAAAAAAAACTTGGAAGCAATTTTTTTGAATAACAACTTTTAAAATAATGGATTATGCAAAATACTACTCTCCACCGGTATTTTTCCTAGGAGTTGTTTTTATTGACATTTAACACATAGTAAATTAAAATTCAAAATCAAAAGATGAAGATAAAAAAAATACATGTTAAAATTGATCATCTGAAAACTATGTTTACAAAAGCTGCATTTCACAGGCTTTTAATGTTAATGTGCATAAGTTCCATGGAAATTCTTTTCAGTGTGTTAAATTCTGTCAAATGGTGGGGTTTTTTTTTTCACTGAATCAATGAAAATCTGTCATCTTGAATTATAAAATCTTTGGATATTCAGTTTTTTTTTTCAAGATACCCAAACAGACTGTCCTACAGGATCCCCATTTGATGTCAAAGTGATCAATTAGATAACAAGTATACCTGTTTTGCTTTGACAATCAAACAGAAGATCCCAAATCACCAAATTCTTGACTGGATTGAAGAACGAGGGATGCTTCAACACAATGCACATCCTACTTGTCTACCTCCAGCAAGCTCCGCCCGAACAGCGCCCTCTAGTTGCAGCAATCCTACTACAACTCGATCTTCTGGTACCTCTCAAGACCCTCTCTTATTTGCTTATCTATTAAATGCGTTACCATTAGAGAGTACACTATATTTCGTCAGTCACATCGCAGGGAGATACTTCACAGTACAGCGTATACAGAGAGGAAGGCATGGACGCATTGGTCTCAGCTTTGGAGAACAATTCGAATAAGAAGGTCCAAGAGAGGTCGAGCAAGGCTCTTTTGCTGCTCGGTGGCCGTTTCTCCTCAACAGGACAACCATTGTCTGAGTCTTGGCTACTGAAGCAGGCCGGGCTAGATGACACTTTCACTGAACTAAGCGCGATTGGAGCCCCCAAAACGGTATCATGCCTTTTGAGTATCCATATTGATATTTAATCTTTTCAAAGTATCTTTTATTAACTATTATTAGCTCAAAAAGAGAGTTTTTCCTTTCTAGGAATTCAGTTATGATAGATTCCTTAGAATGAGAATTTAGCCTAGAATGTCTAGGAATAAACACATGAAAGGAGGATTCCAAATGCAGTTTTCCTTGGTGTTAAGTTGAATGAGAAAGAGAATAAACAACAAAATAGCACTTTGTCACAAAAAGTATTCTATTAGGTACTTATTATTCACATCTTTTATTCATATAAGGTACTAGATGAAATAGAATGATCTTTGAAAGTAAAGGATATAAGCTCAATGATTAAACGATTCAATGACTAAACACATAAACTCAAGCATATAGAAAGCAAAGAATATAGAATTGAATGAAAGAATTCGTTAACAAAGATGTCTTTATATTGTGACATTGTGTGTTACACAATTTTTTTTTTCTTTTTTTCAGGAGAGGGAGGAGAAAGAGAGCGAGGACTGGATGAGAAAAGTGACCAATGTGTTGCTGAACAGTGGGAGCAAACGTTTGTTATTGGCGCTATCCAAGCGTGTCGAGGATGGGACTCCACGTCTGGTGAGGGCGTGCCTCGTGACGATCACGTGGATGAGCGCGTCGATCGCTTCATCACGAGACGCCAATGTAAGGTCTTTGGCGTGTCTGGTCATCATGCCTCGGCTGCTGGAGAGCTTGAATTGTGACCGGGCGCTAGAAGAGCGAGTCCTTGCTTCATTGTCCCTCCTGAGTCTAGTCAGGAATCCAGGTAATCACAGACAACACATGTTATTTTTTACAAAATCATATACCTCTTCTAATGATGTATGAGACTTCTATAAAATGTGTGAAGTATACATTCTAATGAATTGAATGAAATCATTTATAGAAATATGAAAAATTTCTAATGAGGTATATGCCTCGATATAGTGAGTAGGGTGTACTAATGAAGTCATATATCTTGTAGAGTGTTATTCGAAGCTTTTCCCTCTGCGCAAAGAGTCGATTGCCTTCTTGAAAGACCTAGCGAGGATAACGTGGACAGCAAAAGAGCTTCTTTCGCTGGCCACAATCGGCTCGACATCATCCTTCAATGGCTAAGGTACAGATGGGTGTTGCATTCTTGTATATGTTATGAAATAACATCCCTTGAATTGAAGAGGTAAAAGAAAAGCAAGAGATGAAAGAGGAATGTGCAGGTCTTCTTCATTGATGTCATACTTTTGTAAAGGCTGATGAGTGTGTTTATTGTTGTATTTTTGAGGGGGGGGGGGCTGAGCTTTTCGACATGTTTGTGAGCAAGGTTGTTCTATGTTTACAATTCACCTTATTTTAATCGGGCTTGTTTTGTAAGCCCTGCATTGGAAGCAGTCAATCACAAAGTACTACATGTTACACTTCTCCAGATACTACATGTTACATTTCTCCAGATACTGTTTTCTATTCTTCTTTTTTTGCAACATCCCTGTAATATCAGGCGACAATGTTTGTTCCCTCCCTACTTACATGGCGCACAACAGTGGCGGAGCCAGAAATTTCTATAAGGGGGGGCTTTAAAAAATCCATTATATATCGTATCTTTAAACAGAGACATTTATAAAAATCTATCATAACACTTAGAAAAATTGTATTTGAAATTATCCAATCATGTGTTCATTCCTAAATATGTCAATTAAATTTTGTAATTCCACAGAATCTATCTGAACTAGATTATTAAAAAAGAAATTCTCATGCATTCTCAACCAAAATTATCAAACTGACTCTTAATAGTATACATGTGATGTATAATAAGAGTTTATATATACAATACAGGGAATGAATAACAATTTACGAGTGATCACCAACATATGCAAAATGTATAATTGTGTGTAAAAAGTATTTCATGGGACAAACGTTAAAAAAGAGATGGAAGAACTTAGAAAAAATATAATAACTACTAAGGTGTTTTGATATACAAGAAAATTTGAGAGACAAAACAAAATAAAAAGCTTTTTAAAAAATATTTAAATTTATTTTTCCATGAATTTTTTTTATAATTCAATAAATATATCCATATTAAACTCAGATACTCAACTGTTATTGTTTGTTTACCATAAAAAAAAAGTGTTGTCACACACGGTTTTTATTCTAGCCCCATTTTCAGTCCTACATGCGTTGATAGAAAATTATCGAAGCATATACTCACTTTAGCGAAGTATATGCTTTGATAAATTTTTTTTACATTTTTAATAAATGCATTCATGGAATTCATTAGAGTACATGCTTAATTTTTTATAAAAATATGTATCTAATTAAATGAGTTATACTATTTTACAAAAAATTAAAATACTTGTAGACTGAATTTAGGGCTGAAAAAAAGACAGGATGCAACGTTATAAAAAAAAATAAAAAAAAAATTAAGGAGGGGCTTGAGCCCCCTTGTCTCCACATACCTCTGCCCCTGGCGCACAAGGTTAATAAATATATATATTTATATATACACCTTGTTTTTTCAACTAATGTGAGGTTATGTAAATCGAGCTTTAATTAAATCGGTAAACACCTTCTGAAAAAGGCCACATACCCTAGGGAGCACCATCATTAAAAATAGGTTAGGCGACTGGAATATGAAGAGAGAGAAGGCAGTGTTGTAGTGGTTGGAAATATATATAAGTTCTTAATAACAATAAAGTTGTTGGGGGCATTTCGGTCATTCGACAATCTTGATATTGGGTTTATAAACCCAGCATTCCAAGGAAGCTGGATATTGGAGTTTCCGTAATCGCAATTTTTTCCATTCAAATAACCGTCTAATCTCACCAACTCGTCAACCGCAACCATTTTTTTTTTTTTTTGTGTTTAGTTCACCGATCGATGATAACTGATTCTCCAAAACTCAAAAGCACATTCAATCGGGGGTATCAAACGGTCTTTAAAGTTTAACATTGATAGCATTTTACATAAGACCTGATGGAAGAGGAGTAATCCCAAAAAAATAAACATTATGTGATACATTCTGTTCTGATCAACTCATTATGGTCTGGGCTATCCCATCTGTCTTCTTTGATCAACTCCCTAATTTCAATAATGTGACACATTATATTCCGTAACAAGGGACTATTACACTCCACAATCTACAATTTGTTAAAGGCTTGACAAATAACTAATATAGTCATTCAGAAGGATAAGTTATGGATTGAGATGAAGTCAATATTTCAATGAACACGAAAATATAGAATACAAAATCATGTCTCAAAGACCACTTCAAAAACTATATGGAGGGGCAAAAATTTGCTTACCGGGTTCGGGTAGTCAAATTTGGCCTCTCCTGTCTCCTTCGACTAGTACCGCTTGGTTGCCGGCGATCCTTTTTCTTGAACGAACCGAACTCGAGGATAGATCCAACAATGAGGGTCCGCGGTGGACCGATGGATGGGGTTTTTGGTGTGGTTTGGACTGAACCTGATATCATCTCTCAGGATGCCTACGTACCCTAGTTTGGGGATCAAGTCACACGTAGTTCCTCTCTTTTGGTGGTGGGATTTCGCACCGGAAGTGGTCATGTGCAAGGGGTCTAGTGGAAAAATGTTTTTTCCTCCACTTTACTGTGGGTTGTTGCCTCTATTTATAGAGGAATTTGAATGGTGTTAGGGTTTCTGATCTGCTCCTTCCCATCGGACGGATGAGAGTGCATCAGTCATTAGTGAGGGGACCACAGATATAATTGCAGGATTTTGTCATTTATAAGTTTACATGTATATCCATATTTGGTTGGGATTTGGTGGACACAGTCATTGATGACTTGATTCTGTGATCTGTTTGGTATTAATGGATATTAATAGAGAATCAATGTTGATAATGACTTATAATTGCCTAAGATTCATATAGATCACCTCAATCACTGAATGGATCTGATATTGACTTGGTCAATCTCGGGTTTCTGGATCGGACCTGTTTGTGTTGAGATTGGTTGGGTCATTGTGTTGTCGGGTCGAAGCTGTTCATCAAATTGGACTCGGGCCTGGAGGACCATTGCTTGGTCAGTTCAGATCTAATGGGCTTAGCTATCCGGCCCACTATGCGTAGCCAAAAATTTTGGCGCCTACAAATGCCCCCTTTTTCTCATTCGACTAATTGCCGCTCCTGTTGAATGGGAAAAATATTTTCGAGGCGCCACGTGTCGGGTTGCCTTCTTCGTTGCGTCAAAATGATTTGCTTCGAATTGGGTGCATATCCCTTCGGATCCGGCGGCTCATCTTGTTTCGAGTGGAGCATTGGGTGGAGGCGTCACGTGTCAGGTTGACTGAACTGACGGGATGCCCTTTTGAGGAGGGCACCCAACGGTTTACGAGGGACCTGGATTATTGCCCCGCCATGCTTTGGTTCGAGGAATGGCGAGGTGAAGACGAAGAGGCAGATCTTCGACCCATAAATTGTCTGGATGAGGGTGCCCCTTGCCCTTCGTCGCATGTTCGCCTAGAGCATCCAATTTTTTTGTTGGTTTCTCGCCTTTCTTCGTTGTTCGGTCAAGATGGTGAAGGTCCCGTTGTGATTGATCGTTGTTCCCCGCGCACCGCAAACCAAACTTCGGCGGCCGGTGGGATTTCACGGGAATCTGGCGTTCGCCAGTTGTGATGAGATGATGTTTCGGTCTTGTTTGGATGGAGGTTTTAGCCATCAAGATGGCATTAACCTGTAGAGATTTGTCTCATGGTAGGCTTGAGCCGTTTGTGCGACGTGGCCTTTGATGATGCATTTTTTGTTGAACTTGAGTCGTGGAAGCGACAATGGCATCACCCACTAGACAATGTATTGCCCCCAGGCTTGAACCACTAAGATGGTGTCACCTTTTGGAAATCGGTCTGTTCCCCTAACATGAACCATCAAAACGGCGTTGTCATGCGGGGTTTGGGCTGCTTTTCATCCGCTTGAACCGACTGCTAGTGTGAATAGTTAGACCATGTGACTCTCGACTTGAACTTGAGTAGTTAGTATGACGTAGCCGAACGGGGCGACGTGAGCAAGCCGCCTTAGGCTTGAGTTGTTTGTACGACGTAGCCGAATGGGGCTACGTGAGTGAGTCGCCTTGGGCTTGAGTCGTTTGCACGACGTAGCTGAACGGGACGACATGAACGAGTCGCCTTGGACTTGAGGTAGCCGAACGAAGCGATTATAAGGGTAGGACCACCTTGGGCTCGAGCAGCTTAACCGAATGGGGTGGCTGTGAGAATGGACCACCTTGGGCTTGGGTCGCTGCAAGCGACAAGGCCAGGCAAGAGGCTATTGTGTTCGAACCGTCTCGGGTTAGAGCCGCTGTGAGCGACATGGCCAGGCGAGAGGCAGAGAGTTCATACCGTCTCGGGCTTGAGCGCTGTGGTCTCGGGCTTGAGCCGCTGCGAGCGACGTGGCCAGCAAGAGGCTGAGAGTTTGTACCGTCTCGGGCTTGAGCCGCTGCGAGCGACATGGCCGGCGAGAGGCAGAGAGTTCTTACCGTCTCAGGCTTGAGCCGCTGCGAGCGACGTGGCCGACGAGAGGCAGAGAGTTCGTACCGTCTCAGGATTGAGCCGCTGCGAGCCACGTGACTGGTGAGAGACAGAGAGTTCGTGCCGTCTTGGGCTTGAGCCGATGCGAGCGACGTGGCCGGTGAGAGGCAGAGAGTTCGTACCGTCTCAGGCTTGAGCCGCTGCGAGGGACGTGGCCGGCGAGAGGCAGAGAGTTTGTACCGTCTTGGGCTTGAGCCGCTGCGAGCGATGTGGCCGGAGAGAGGCAGAGAATTCGTACCGTCTCGGGCTTGAGCCGCTGCAAGCGACGTGGCCGGCGAGAGGAAGGGAGTTCGTATCGTCTCGGGATTGAGCCGTTGTGAGCGACATGACCGGCTAGAGGCAGCGAGTTCATACTGTCTCGGGCTTGAGCCGCTGCGAGCGATGTGGCCGGCGAGAGGCAGAGAGTTCGTACCGTCTCAGGATTGAGCCGCTGCGAGCGACGTGGCCGGCAAGAGGCAGCGAGTTCGTACTGTCTCGGGCTTGAGCCGCTGCGAGCGATGTGACCGGCGAGAGGCAGAGAGTTCGTACCGTCTCGGGCTTGAGCCGCTACGAGTAACGTGGCCGGTGAGAGGCAGAGAGTTCGTACCGTCTCGGGCTTGAGCCGCTACGAGCGACGTGGCCGGTGAGAGGCATAGATTGAGCATTCGCAACTCGGGCTTGAGCCGCTGTGAGCGACGTGGCTGGCGAGAGGTAGAGATCGAGTGTTCGTACCAACTCGGGCTTGAGCCGCTGTGAGCTACGTGGCTGGCGAGAGGCAGAGATCGAGTGTTTGTACCAACTCAGGCTTGAGCCACTCTGAGCGATGTGGCCGGCGAGAGGCAGAGAGTTCGTACCGTCTCGGGATTGAGCCACTACGAGCGACATGACCGGAGAAAGGCAGAGATTTCGTACCGTCTCGGGCTTGAGCCGCTGCGAGCAACGTGGCCGGCGAGAGGCAGAATTTTGACCGGGTACTACTACTGCGATTCCTTTCGTACTGTAGATGGGGAGGATAGATTGCACGTATCCTGCACCCTCTTTTGCACATGTAGGATTGGACTGTAGTTCTTATCAGTTTGCAAAGAACCGAGAGTGTGTGGGGTAGGAGAAAAATTTGCTGACATAACCCCGATGGCATCTTCTCCTACAGGCATTACGCTATGTAGAGATGAAGGTTCCCCCTCGCATCGGCAGGGTCACCGGAGTCGGTGCGAACAGAGGATTTTTTTTTATTGGGAGGCATGGTGAAGAGCTAGGCTTTTCGTCCGTGTCCCATAGACGGTGCCAAACTGGAGGGGCAAAAATTTATTTACCAGGTTCGGGTAGCCGAATTCGGCCTCTTCTGTCTCCTCCGACTAGTACCGCTTGGTTGCCGGCGATCCTTTTCCTTGAACGAACCGAACTCGAGGATAGATCCAACAATGAGGGTCCGCGGTGGACCGATGGATGGGGTTTTTGGTGTGGTTTGGACTGAACCTGATATCATCTCTCAGGATGCCTACGTACCCTAGTTTGGGGATCAAGTCACACGTAGTTCCTCTCTTTTGGTGGTGGGATTTCGCACCGGAAGTGGTCATGTGCAAGGGGTCTAGTGGAAAAATGTTTTTTCCTCCACTTTACTGTGGGTTGTTGCCTCTATTTATAGAGGAATTTGAATGGTGTTAGGGTTTCTGATTTGCTCCTTCCCATCGGATGGATGAGAGTGCATCAGTCATTAGTGAGGGGACCACAGATATAATTGCAGGATTTTGTCATTTATAAGTTTACATGTATATCCATATTTGGTTGGGATTTGGTGGACACAGTCATTGATGACTTGATTCTGTGATCTGTTTGGTATTAATGGATATTAATAGAGAATCAATATTGATAATGACTTATAATTGCCTAAGATTCATATGGATCACCTCAATCACTGAATGGATTTGATATTGACTTGGTCAATCTCGGGTTTCTGGATCGGACCCGTTTGTGTTGAGATCGGTTGGGTCGTTGTGCTGTCGGGTCGAAGTTGTTCGTCAAATTGGACTCGGGCGTGGAGGACCGTTGCTCGGTCAGTTCAGATCTAAGGGGCTTAGCTATCCGGCCCACTATGCATAGCCAAAATTTTTGGCGCCTACACTATATCTACTAGTTTGCATATGTACAGAAAACTAAGTATATGAGCACACAAAAATGAATATGTAAAATTTCTTCTGTATAGACGACCATGAACGTGCAAAACTTTGAATGTGCATCTTGACTATAGACCAAGCAATTTTCGGGCAGATACAGTGCAAAGTAATGTATTCTACATGGATAATTAGATTGAAAATATATTTAGGGATGTTGTAAATAATGCATGTCTTGGTACATGCAATGGTGGATGACCACACCATAGTTGACTCATATGTATGTGTGTCTATCAATTCTAGTGGTGTACCCTCCCTATACACCTTTTGGTTACCCTATGTACCATTTATAATTTTAGCCCTATATAAGGAGGTCTTGACAAACATGTAATTCATGGGTTGAGTGAGATAAAGTGAGAAAAGGGAATGATGAAAGGAATATAATAGTAGAGAAGTTACTAAAGAACTTTATATTTTCATCTCTTGTGTCTCTATATAATTCTGTCTAGCATTTTTTATAGCACATTATCAGCACAAGTTGCTCTGTTATTTTAGGTAATGTATTTTAAACAAGATTATTGTCTTGTTTTCTATTCTTTAGTCTTTTTATTTTTATTTTTATATTACATGTAAGTGTTATCCATGATGAGATACACTTATATAGATTTCAAAACTCCTGAAGAGTTATATGTAGTTTATTTGTTGTTCCCATAAGGGCTGGACTAGAAATCTAGAATGATATGGCATGAAGTCAAATATGTAAATATGCAGTTTAATTAGCATTCCCAGAAGGGTTTGACTAGAAATATAGAATGGTATGATCTGAAGTCATGAAAGGCTTGATATAACATGTTTGACCTGAAGTCAACAAGAGGCAATCTTTAATTTTATGCACACATATGATTTGATAGAATATTTTATGTAATCGGACAGTTTATAAGGGTGACTAGTTCAACATAAACAGTGGTTTATATGGGTGACTAGTTCAATATTTTAACCTTTAATAATGATAATTTCACCATATGATATATATTGATTTAATATATTTTGTGGTGATTGGCCATCTGGCATGCATCTAAAATGAAAATGTTCTAATCCTATTATTTATGCTATATTGTTTATATTATATCATTTTCTAATTGTTTTGTATTTTATTATATAGTGTGTTGAACCTCTCCAAACTTGATTTCGTTGCTCTTGACATCTCGGAAAAAAATTATTTGTCATGGATCCTTGAAGCTAAGATTCATCTAGAAGCTATGAATCTTGGAAATACAATTAAAGAAAAAAATACAGCATCCCTGTAGGATCGCGCTAAAGCAATGATTTTCCTTCGTCATCATCTTGCTGAATGTTTGAAAAGTGAATATCTCACAGTAAAGGACCCACTCACTCTTTGGAATGATTTGAAAGAAAGGTATGACCACTAGAAAATGGTAATTCTTCCAAAAGCTCACTATGATTGGATGCACCTGAGGCTACAAGATTTTAAATAGGTGAGCAAATATAAGTTAGCACTTTTCAAAATTAGCTCTCAGTTGAAATTATGTGGTGAAAATATTACTGAAGAAGACATGCTAGAAATAACTTATCCTACATTCCATACATCTAACATACTCCTGCAGCAGCAATATCGAGAGCATAAATTTAAAAAATATTCTGAATTGATATCATGTTTTCTTGTGGCTGAACAAAATAATGAGCTTTTGATGAAGAATCACCAATTACGACCAACTGGCTCTACACCATTCCCAGAAGCGAATGGATTTCATTCCCTGAAGTGAATAAAACTTCATTCCATGATCACAATCGTGGTCATGGATGTGGTCATGGTCATAGTCAAAATAAAAGAGGGACTCATCTCCCTCTCAAGGTACCATCTCTCTCCAATGGTTATAATCATTCCAAGAAAAGCGTCGGATACACCACACTGGTGTGAGTTTCACCAAAGGCCGAGTGGAACAATGTGGAACAATGTTGAAGCAAAACAAAAAAAGGGGAAGAGTTCATCGAATGAACCATCAAAAAAATATGAAGATTCTTGCTATAGATGTGGCATGAAAGGGCATTGGTCGCATACCTATCGTACACCCAAACATCTTGTTGATCTTTATCAAGCCTCCATCAAGGAAAAAGGAAAACAGATAGAGACAAATTTTGCTGATTATTACAATCCCATGGGTCTTAATTATCTTGATATTTCTGATCCTTCAGATTTTACTCATCTTGATGTCTCTAATTTTATTGTAGACCCTAATAAAATTGGTGATGGGAATGTCATACCAATTAATATATCTTATTAAAATTTTGCTTGCATCTATAAAAAAAGTGTTTTTCTTGTTTTATATAAGTGACTAAATTTAATTTGTTTGCATAGACATGGATTTTAATAATGCATTGATCGATTCCAAGATGAGTGATGAAGACATATGTCTAGCAAATAGTGCAACAACACATACAATCACAACAAAAAAATGACTTTTGCCGACGGCTACTCGTTAGCATTGGTGTATCATGTATGTATATTAATTGGTCCATTCTATGACTTGTCTTAGCGATGGTGTATCATCTCTTTTATAACCAATTGCTATGTTGCTTGACAGGAAACATGTGAATCATCAATATTATTCCGGTTCTTTTTGTATATTGAGGTACGTACGCAATCTTCCTTTTTGTTGTTTATGCAGGGCTCTTGATTTTATAAAATATGTGAGTTTGATGTTACTTTGATTGGAATATTTTTTCTGTGATGTGAAATGGGAAGGGAATTGAAATATGAATTTCTGGATTGGGTGGTAGATATTTATTGAGAGTGTACATATATATGTGTATGTAAGTAAAACAATCTTGCACGTATTTAGCTATATGAATAAGTTGATACAATGATATTTTCTTGTATTTGTGAACTTGTTTCAATAAATGCAAATGCCTTGGAATGATGTCTTTAAATAAAATAGATGTATTTATTTTTCACTCTACACGAGAATGAAGTATAATGTCTTTCAGGTTCTATTGATAGATATAGGGATTAATGAACTTGTGTTTCATTTTTTGCAGGTTCTATCTTCTGCATGAATATCTAATGACACCACCTGACGTAAGAAGACTTGTTGAAACATTCTTCAAAATAATTAGTAGAATACCCTTGTTGACAAAGTTTTAGGTGTAGAAAATACTATTGTCTTGGTTTGTTTCTTTGTTTTGACATTGCTTTATCCAAATGTTTAGTTGAGGAGGTACCCTCGCGGATGATCCTTTATTGTTGGAACTTATTGTTTAAGTAATTATAAATTTATTTTATGAATGGAAATCACTTTGATCAATGTCTATAGAATGATGATTTTTTTTAATAAAATGATTGGAGATGTAGCTTATGTTAAAAACTAGGCAATGTGGCTGGTTTCATTCGAATTTAGAGAAAAAAACAAACAATTCCAATGGCTCATAGCCGTTCTAATTGGAACAAGAAAAATATATTTTTCGACGGTTAGCATTCGTCACTATTGCAGTTTACCTCGACGGTCATAATCCGTCGCTAAAAATATCCAAAGCAACAGTTATAGGCCGTCGCAATTCACAACATTAGCGACGGACATTAGCCGTCGCTAAATAGCTATTATCGTCCCTGCAAACTTCAACAGCGACGCATACTAGCGACGGCTATAGACCGTCGCAACAAGTAACAATCGCGACGGCCTAGAACCGTCGCCAATAAGAACACTTGCGACGGCCTAGAACCGTCGCACAACTTTTCCCGACACCGTTAACACGGACGGGCGCGTGACAGTTATTGTCCGTTGGAATTTATCAATGGCGACGGCTCTAAGCCGTTGGGTAAGCTCATAATTCTTGTTGTGAATCATGCGTGATAAAAAATATTTTTCGGACTTAACATTAGGAAATGTTAACACAACATCAGGAACTGCAAAATTGATTGAAGGTTCTGGAATAGCTAATATTATATTACCAAGTGGAACAAAATTGAATATTGACGATGCTCTATAAGCAAATTCAGAAAAAATTTGCTTAGTTTCAAAGATATTCACCGAAATGGATATCATATTGAAACAACAAATGAGTATAATGTAGAATATCTCTACATTAGTTCTTCAGTTTCAGGCTACAAGCAAATAATAGAGAAACTTGTTGCTCTCTCTTCTGAGTTGTATTACACAACTATTGGAACAATTGAATCACATGCAGTGACGAACTAGAAGTTCTCTAACCCAAAGATTTTTATGCTTTGGCATGATCGTCTTGGCCATCCTAGATCAATTATGATGCGTCGAATTATTAAAATTCACATGAGCGTCCACTAAAGAACTAGAAGATTCTTTCGCTAAGTGATTATCCATGCACTGCTTACTCACAAGGAAAATTGGTTGTTAAACCATCCCCCTCAAAGATTATAATTGAATCTCTTGCATTCTTATAACGAATTCAAGGAGATATACGTGGGTCAATTCATCCATCATGTGGACCATTCCGCTATTTTATGGTGTTGATTGATGCCTCAATATGATGGTCACATATATCATTTCTTTCTTCACGCAATGTTGCATTTTCTAGGCTTATTGATCAAATAATTCATTTAAGGGAACATTTTCCAGATTATCCAATCAAGAAAATTTGTTTTGATAATGCTGCTGAATTTTCATCTCAATCTTTTAATGAATATTACATGTCAATAGGAATTGAAGTTGAACATCTTGTTGCACACACTCAAACTCAAAATGGTTTGGCTGAGTCTTTTATCAACGACTTCAGTTAATTGCTAGACCCCTTCTTATGAAATCAAAACTACCTATTTCTGCTTGGGGACATGCTATATTACATGCAGCAGCCCTAGTACGTATCCGACCTACTGTTTGTCATAAGTTTACACCTATACAGCTTGTCCTTGGTCAATAACCAAATGTATCTCATTTAAGATTTTTTGGTTGTGCAGTATATGTTCCTATTGCACCTCCTCAACGTACTAAATTGGGTCCCCAACGTCGTCTTGGAATTTATGTTGGTTTTGATTCTCCATCTATTATTAGATATCTTGAACCATTAACAGGTGATGTTTTTAAGGCATATTTTGTTGATTGTCATTTTGATGAGTTAGTTTTCCCATCATTAGGGGGAGGAAAGTCGCTGCCAAAAGCATGGCATGAAATCACTTAGAATACTTCAACTTTGTCTCATCTTTATTCTCGTACAAGTCAATGTGAACTAGAAGTTCAGAGGATAATCCATTTGTAAAATATTGCAAGTCAATTGCCAGACACATTCACTGATACAAAAAGGTAGTAAAATCACACATACCAGCTGCAAATATTCAAGCAAGGATTGATGTCCCTGTAGGACAATCTATTAATGTTACAACAAATGAATCTAAGGCATACCAGAAGCGTGGTAGACCAATTGGTGCAAAAGACAAGATTCTCATAAAGAGAAAGGCACAAGAAAAGGTACATGAATTGATGCTCCTGGGAAGACCTCAAAATAAGCAACATAAATAATTGATCAATCTCGTCCTTCTAATGAGCTCCCCAAAAGAGGTAGCCCCTGAGGAGGCACATATAAACAATGAGATCTCATTAAATCATGAAGAAGAGAGATGGGGTAGAAACAAAATCATTGTCGACAATGTACTTTCATATGCTGTTGCTCTTGATATTGAAAAATATAATGAGGATCCTGAACCGTTAAATGTTGATGAATGTCGACGTAGAAATGATTGATCAAATTGGAAAGAAGCAATACAGGCAGAATTAAACTCGCTAGTGAAACGTAAAATATTTGGACCTGTAGTACGTACACTTGAAGATGTAAAGCTTGTAGGATACAAATGGCTATTTGTAAGAAAACGGAATGACAAAAATGAAGTTGTGAGATATAAAGCATGTCTTGTCGCACAAGGTTTCTCGTAGAGACCTGGTACTGACTATGAAGAGACGTATTCTCCTGTAATGGACACAATCACATTTTAATTTTTAATTACTTTGACAGTCTCTGAAGGACTGGATATGCGTCTAATGGGTGTAGTTACTGCATATTTATATGGAATACTTGATAGTGATATATATATGAAGATCCCTGAAGGATTTAAATGCCTAAAGCAAATAACTCATCCCGAAGCATGTATTCTATTAAATTATAAAGATCTTTATATGGGTTAAACCAATCTAGGTGCATGTGGTACAATCGCCTAAGTGAATATTTATTAAAGGGATTTTTGCATATATACCCTTGTTAAATCTCCTTTTGTCGCAATACCCTTGTTAAACTCCCTTTTGCATCAATACTCCTGATAAAGTTTAAATTAGTGCATCCATGCCCCTTGGGTTATGTTCCGTGAGCAGTAGCTTGTTTGCTCCATTTTCTCTCTGTCAGTTGCATGTAAAAACCCATTTTTGCCCCTGTCTTCCCTGAATGAGATTTTATAAAACCCCCCAACACATTCTCCATTTTATCTCTTTCACTTTCACCTTCACCTTCACCTTCACCTTTAGCCATTTCTTTTCTAAAATTCTGAATCCACCATTGTTATCACCTACAATAAGCTTTTCATCCCAATCTTCATCAATGGTGAATAGCCTACCCAACCCCGAATGATGTTGCGGTTGCTCTAGGGACCAACTGACCTTCAACAGATCTCACGAGACTCCTTCGAAGCCCCCACATGAAAATTTCTCCAAAACGAGGAGGCACAAAGATGGAGGGGATTAGGGTTGGTGACGGCGCAGGGAGAGAGAGATTGAATGTGTTTAGTTTATTTGGGTGTGTTTGGGATGTTTTGGTATTTTTTTAATTCTATTTACAATGAGAGCAATTGTGTATTTTTACACATGTAGTTAAGTATATTAACCATGGTTCAACTCGGGTTCTTAACGGCATCTGTCTTAGGGGTATGGATGCATTAACTTAAACTTTATCAAGGGTAATGATGCAAAAGGGAGTTTAACATGGGTATTATGATAAAAATAACATTTTAACAGGGGTATATATGCAAAAATCCCTTTATTAAAAGAAGGTATGAGAACAATCTGATTTGCCCTTGTATTTTCATCAAGAAATCAAAATCTGGATTTGCTATTATTGCAATATATGTTGATGATCTGAGTCTGATAGGGACTCCAGAAGAGCTTACCAAAACTTCTTTATAATTAAAGAAAGAATTTGAGATGAAAGATCTGTGAAAAACAAAATTTTCTCTTGGATTACAAATTGAACATTTATCAAATGGATTTTTTGTCCATCAATTAGCATATATAGGAAAAGTCCTGAAACGCATTTATATGGATAAAACTCATCCATTAAGTTCCTTGATGGTTGTTCGATCACTTGATGTAATGAAAGTGATTTTCGTCCTAAAGACGACGAAGAAGAAATTCTTGGTCTAGAAGTACCATATCTTGTGCAATTGGACCTCTTATATACCTTGCTAATTGCACACGCCCCGATATAGCATTTTCTGAAAATTTATTGACAAGAAACAGTTCTGCACCAACTCAAAGACATTGGAATGGGGTAAAGCACATATTACGTTATCTCCGTGAAACATCTGATATGGGCTTGTTTTACTCAAAAGGATCAAAGTCACTGGTTGGATATGCAGATGCTGGCTATCGTTCTGATCCACACAAGGCTAGATTGCAAACAGGATATGTGTTTATTTGTAACAATGCAGCAATTTCATGGAGGTCTGTGAAGCAGACATTAACTGCTACCTTTTCAAATCACTCGGAGAAACTCGCAATTCATGAAGCTAGCCGGGAATGCATTTGGTTGAGATCTATGATCCAATATTTTCAGGAAACATGTGGATTATCTTCGATCAAAGATAGCCCAACCATTTTACATGAAGACAATGTTGCATGTATTGCACAACTTCAAGGAGGCTTTATCAAAGGTGACAGAACCAAGCACATCTCACCAAAATTCTTTTTCACACGTGCTCCAGAAGAACGGCGACATTGATGTTCAGCAAATTCGTTCAAGTGATAATTTGGCAGATCTATTTACCAAAGTATTATCAACTACAACGTTCAATAAGTTGGTGCAAAATATTGGTATGCGTCGACTCAAGGATCTTCTTGCTAAATAGAGGGAGTCTTCATGAGGGAGACTTCTTACGGAACAAGGAAAATAATTTAATTCAAAATATGTGTACTGTACTCTTTTTTCTAAGACCAGATTTTTTCCACTGGATTTTTCTGGCAAGGTTTTAATGAGGTAGTATAAAAATATACACAAGAATATTGTACTCTTTTTCCTTCGCCAGGTTTTTCCCACTAGGTTTTTCTGACAAGGTTTTAATGAGGCATATTCTTCGTGTCATGGTAATCCAAGGGGGAGTGTTGTAAATAATGCATGTCTTAGTACATGCAATGCTAGATGACCACAACATAGTTGACTCATCTGTATGTGTGTCCATCAATTCTAGTGGTGTACCCTCCCTATACACATTTTGGTTACCCTATGTCCCATTTATGACTTAAGCCCTATATAAGGAGGGTTTGACAAACATGTAATTCATGGGTTGAGTGAGAGAGAGTGAGAAAAGGGAATGATGAAAGGAATATAATAGTAGAGAAGTTCCTGAAGAACTTTATATTTTCATCTCTTGTGTCTCCATATAATTCTCTTTCGCGTTTTTTATAATAAGGGACTTTTATTTATTTTCCCTACTATTTTCAATCCCTATCTATTCTAATTCTATTTTATAAAATTTTGAATATACCCTTGCTTGCAAGCAACTATCACCAAGATAGTAATGGGATTGACCCATTCTGGGCTTCTTCGATCATCAGTTTATTTGGAGAAAAGCATTGAAATGTAAGCTTTAATTTCATAATGGTTTAATATATCTTTTTTGGATACCTCCCTATTCACAAACATGAATAGACATGATGGCAACAGAATACATGAATGCATATTTACTTCCTGGTGGTGAATAAGTACCATATTCGAATTGCAGGAGGTGGATCCACTTGATCCTAAACACATGTGCATATATATATATATATATAGTGAAATGATTAGGTGTGGCCATGCGGCATGTGCGAATTGCATATATACATAACTTATCATGGTATATGCGTCGATAAAAAAACTATATACCTTAATAAACTTCAATGAGGTATATGTTTCAATGATCTGATATGCTACCTTTATGCTACCTTTGGTTCCGCCGCTGCGCCGCCCTGCCGCGCCACCCAACACTGCCCCTGCCACCTTGCCGTGCTGCCCAACGCCGCCCTGTCGCATCCAATCACGTGTGCCCATCCGGCGCTACCCTGCCTGTCAAGCGCCCAGTCATCAGCACACTGGCCGCGCCCAGTCACGCATGCCCCATCTAGCCCCCAGTCATCTTCGCGCACTGTCCGTGTCTCGTCCGCGCGTGCACGTAATTGTGCCCGGATATTCCAAGATTCGCTGCGTCCGCGAAATCCCGTCCAGCGCCTGCTCGCGTTCGGCCCAGTAATCGCTCGCACCCGGCCCAGCACTTGTTCGCGCCTGGCCCAGCTGCCCAGCACCCGCTAACGCGCGCGACCCGGTTCCAGCACCCATTGCCTGAACCGGTTCTGATTTTTTGGTATTTTCTTTATCCGACCGCTACGGGCTCATTTAAACTCTAAATATAGTCATATTGGTACTCGTTTTGCTCAATTTTTCATTCTACGCGTATCGGTGACCTCATTGTCTTCATCCGAGACATATAATTTGTTTTGTTATTCTTGTTATTTGGTTATTATGACTACGGATAACACTCAGATCATCGATGTCAAGTTTGATGGTGAAAATTACGACACCTGGTCTATCAGTCTTGAGCTTCAGCTTGATTATCATCGTTTATTGGGTCATGTTACTGGCACCACTCCAGATCTTGTACTTGAACCATCTCCGCCAGGTTCTGATGAGACCACCATCAAGGCCACAACTGCGGCATATACTAAGGCATTGTTGACATGGAAGGAGGCCGATGCTCAGGTGAAAGTCTATATTGCTTCTTCAGTTATTCCAAATATCTGTGAACATCTAAGCCGTTCATTACAGCCAAGGAATATGGTGATTTTCTTAAGAATTTCTATACGCAGATCGATGGTGCTGAGGAATTCTATCTACATCAGGCCATCTTTACTTCTTATCAAGGGGAGCATTCTATTCATGATTTTTATTCTCTTTTGTCTGATTATTGGGATCAACTCATGCCTATGGATCCTCAGATAGAGCATATTTTTCTGACACTCTATCGTGAGTATCGTAATCGTCAGCGGCTATATCCAGTTCTTGATGTGTCTTCGTCTTGAGTTCAAGGCTATTTGTGCACAAATTCTTCATCGCTCTCCCAAGCCGTCTCTTGATACGGTTCTTTTTTAGCTGGTTGCTGAAGAGACGCGTCTTCGCAATGTTGTCACTCCGCCTATCGTTGATCAGAGTTTTGTCAACACTGCACATCGTCAAGACAACCGCTACACTCGGGTCACTTGCTACTATTGCCATAAATATGGACACGTGCAATATGAATGTCGTAAGCATGCTCCTCTTGTTTATGTACCTCGCACTTCAGTTCTTGGAGCAACTCCTCTAGCATCTCGTTCACTAGATCCTGGAGCATCATGTGCACCAGTGTCTCGGGCACCATCTACAGTTCCTCCACATCATTCTCAGTCTCGAACTGCAGCTGTTGTTGCATCTGATTTTCCTACTGATCCACCAGCCTTTTCTCCCTCTCAGATTACTGAGAGTTGCGCGGTTCCATATCCAACAACAACAGCTTCATGATATGCTTCGCTCAGTGACTGGTAGTGACTCATCTGCTTCCTTTTCTGCTTCTACTATGGCCACAGATAACCCCACTTTCTCATGGATTCTTGATTCTGGGGCTTCACATCATATGATCTCAGGCATCCTTTATTAGTTGTCCTATTTGTTTGTTTTTCACTTCTGTTATTTGTACGGTAGATGGCACTCGTCTGTGTCGAGTTCTGGTTCTCTTGCTGATCCTTTTTATCGATTTTGACTTCTCAAAGTTTTTCATGTTCCTAGCCTTTCATTAAATTTGATTTCTGTTGGTAAAATTGTTGATCATGATTGTCTCATTACTTTTGATTCTTCTATTTGTTTTGTATAGGATCGTCTTATGGGGAAGCAGGTTGGGATAGGCTCTAGACGCGGTGGGCTCTACTACATGGATCATCTTCATATTCCTTCATCTTCTATAGCTTCCGCTCGCTTGATTTCCTCTTCTCTTTCTTCCTTTGATGTCTGGCATTGCCGTCTTGGTCATCTCTCTCCTCCTAGACTTTGTTATGTAATAAGTACTTGTGTTTTAGGTACCTTAGCAAAAATTGAGCTTCAACCATGTGTGGACTGCAAGTTAGCAAAACACTTGGCTCTTCCATTTTCTACTAGTAATCATATTTTTGCTTCTCCTTTTGATTTAGTACACTATGATATTTGGGGTCCCTCCCCTATTTCTTCTAATGTGGGTAACCGTTATTATGTTATTTTTATTGATGACTTTTCTCGTTTTACTTGGATATATTTAATGCATAGTCGTTAGAGATGTTACCCATCTATAAATCCTTTGCTACAATGGTTAAACTCAGTTTTCCAAACGTATCAAGGTGTTTCACTCTAATTATGGGGGAGAGTATTGCTCTTATGCTTTTCATGAATTATTATCCTCCCAAGACACTCTACCACAGTTTTTCACTCCTTATGCTCACAAGCAGAACGGGGTTGCTGAGCGTAAACACCGTCATTTCCTTGAAATGACCCAGTCCTTACTCCTCTCTACTTCTATTCTGGTTGAGTTTTGGGGTGAGGCTGTTCTCACAAGTGTGTATCTCATCAATCACACTCCTTCGTCTATCACTGCTGACATCTCCCCCTTTCAGCGATTTCATCATAGTACTCCGATTATTCTCGTCTTCGTGTTTTTGGATGCACGTGTTTTGTCCTCCTTCCTCCTGTTGAGCATACCAAGTTGTCTCCTCATTCAGCTATGTGTGTCTTTCTTGGGTACAGTAATGAGCACAGAGGATATCGATGCTATGATCCCATCGCTCGTCGCCTTCAGACATCCTGTCATGTCACATTCTTTGAAAATCATCCGTACTATGCACTTAGCTTGTCTCCTGTTCCTCTTCCCCCATCTACGGTTGAGGAAGTTACATTTTTTGACTTTTCCATTCTTGATTTCTCATCTTCATCTTCTGTTCCTAAGTCGTCCATTCCGTCTGTACCTGACCACTCTTCGCCGTCTGTGTCCTCTTCACCCTTGCCGTCTTCGTCATGCTCTATTTTGGATGATTGATGTGGGACGATCCCATCTACTCCTATGCCTATTCCTGATGTTGCTTCGCCAACAGACGATTCTGCTTTCACACCAATTGCTCCGCTTCGCAATCCACCTCGTGCTCGTCGACCTCCTCAATGACTTAGCTTGGTTACCTCTTATTCTTTTTCTCCTAGCTTTCAGTGTTTTCTTTTACCTGTTTCTACTCATTGGGAGCCTCAATCACATCGTGAGGCTGTCAGTGTTCCAGAATGGGAAGGTGCTATGGCAGAGGAGCTTAGTGCATTACAACACACTCATACATGGGACATTATACCACTTCGTCCAAGGAAGACTCATATCAGCTGTAAGTGGGTCTATAAGATCGAAATCAACTCTGATGGTTCGATTGAGCGTTACAAGGCTCGGTTGGTTGCCCGTGGTTTCACTTAGCAGCATGGTATTGATTATGATGAGATATTTACTCCTGTAGCGAAGATGACGACTGTTCATACTTTAATTTATGTTGATTTTGTTTGTCAGTGGCCCATTTATCAGGTTGATGTCAAGAATGTCTTTCTTCATGGTGATTTATCAGAGGAGGTTTACATGACTCCACCTCTGGGTCTTCCTCATCCATCTGGTCGTATATGTCATCTTCGTCGTGCTCTTTATGGTCTCAAGCAAGCTCATCGCGCTTGGTTTGCTCGATTCACTAATGTTATTCGTGCTACAGGATTTGCTCTGAGTTCTTCTGATCTAACTCTATTTGTTCACACCTCTGGGCCTCATCATATTATCCTGCTGCTTTATGTCAATGACATGATCATCACCGGCGATGATTCTTCTCATATATAGTCGGTCAAACAACATCTTCACGTCAATTTGAGATGAAAGATCTTGGCAAACTTTGATATTTTCTAGGCTTCGAAGTTGTTTCCGCTCCACGTGGCTATCTTCTCTCCCAACGCTAGTATATTACTGACTTGATCGACTGTGCATGTCTGACTATTGATCGCATTTCTTCCACTCCTATTGAGCTTCATGCTAAGCTCCGGCCTGACGATGGAGAACCCCTTTCTGATGTTACTCATTATAGACAGCTTGTTGGGAGTCTCATATATCTCACTCTCGTCTTGACATAGCCTATGCTATAACGCCCCCGAATCCACGACTCTGTTTTGAAGCGCGAAATCCGGTTGCGTTACCTTAATTCCTCGAATCTCAGAGTTCTATTTTTTTTTAATCCAAAAATATAATAAACCATCACCATATTTAATCATCAATTTTCAAGACTAATATTTCAACAAAACTTCTAAATTTCTGGATATACATTCACAATACATAATATAAATATTTCCACACTATCATACGTATGGGTCCTCTACATGCCAAGAAATGACCGACATCTTCTACACAATTCTAGTGCGCCCGAAATATGATCTCGTCTACAGCCCCATCGAGATCCATCACTCTAAGCCCTTAAATCTGAAAGGTTGGAAAAATGTGGGGTGAGCAACCACATGCTCAATGAATGGACCTTTAGGTCCCAATAATAGTTGATATGAAAATAATAATATTTAATAAGACATCATAAGAAAACAATTGCAAATACAATAAGGTAGTATACCAATATAACTCGGTAGAAGCCTCATTTTCAGGATGCATAGTCTCATAAAAATCTTATCAAAATCACATGATGCATATGTATGCAATGGACACGCATGCTCGTATGGCACGCAGCCGAAAGGTGCTCCCTATATAGCTTAGTCATGTAGATCAGTCGTCACGCAGACGGCGTCACGCAGACGGGTATCACGCAGACACGGTCCTGTAGATACCCCAATTTTGACTGTCCAGAAAGACAGAAATACTTCAAGTAACACCCGAAAATATCCCACATTTGGACATCTAATGGAGAACCAAAAGTTCAGGAAACCGAAATCCCTAAACCCAAACCCTAGCCTGACCAGAAACGTAAAACCTAACCCTAGCCTGAACGGAAACCTAAAACCAAACCCTAGCACTTACCTAAACCCTAACCCTAACCCTAAACCAGACCCTGGCCAAAATCAGAACCCCACCTAAGAGAAGCCCTAAAAACCCCAAAAACCCCAAGTCCCTGGCAAGGGGCGGCTAGACCTAACTAGCCGCCCCCCTGGCCGACCTTGAACCGCTTCCCTGGATGGGACATAAAGTAGCATTAAATGCTGATCATTGCGGCGGGTTGTGACCTTTAGCCGCCCTATCTTGGCCAGATCAACCCAAGTAACCGACCCAAGCCACCACTTGTCAGAGATGAGACGTTTGGCAAGTCATGATAGGGGCGGCTACCAGGAAGTAGCCGCCCCATCCTGGACGGCGAGTTAGCACTAGCCGCCCTTCACCTGGTCCTAACAGAAGAACCAGAGAATTAATGAGGGGTCTAATCACACACACTATTAGCCAAGCCACTCTTTTATCCCCTGGATATTCCCCTGCTTCTTTTTTACTATAAATAGAGGAGGTCCCAAGCCTTTATCCATCATCCACAATTGACATTCCCAATTCACAACCAAAAACACACATCATTCATTCCCTTTCCCCTCTAGAAATCCCAAGAGAGAGAGAGAGAGAGAGTCCCTTTTGTGAGAGAAATACTTATTCCCTACATAAAATACCCTCTCATTCCTCCCTCCAGAAACTCGGGCTAAACCAAGCTTAGCCTCTGTCCAAAACCAAACCCATTTCCTACCGAAGTCCTGCCCAAACCAGACCAGTCCCCGGATGGCTAAACCCAAGTAGCCGCCCCATACCCGACAGCTGGATCCGACTAGCCGCCCCATTTCCACACCCCACCTGCACCCCTTTGTCCCAAGACTCCTTTAGTCAAGCCCCGGAAGCTGTTTTTCACCTCTGTGTACGGTATATTTGTGTCTCAGAGCGGAGACCCCACAAACTCCCCACGTAGGCGATCAAAATCTAACCCAACCTTTTCCAGCTTTTAGAAAAAGCAGGTGGCGATCACACAAACCCCTGGAATCCTCTTGAGCCGCTGTCGGGCGCCTCAACCAGGAACGACACCTCCACCCTTCCTAGTAGACGATCCGATCGAGCCCGCCAGGGCACGCACCCGATCCGAATCCCCGAAGAACCCCCACACACGCACGCGCACCCACGCACCGCCGGATCCTTTCCGACACCGACACGGAAATCCGACGCCGACAAATCTGGCGATCACGGTGGGACTTCCTTCGTGAAAAACAACAAAAGATAATCCTCTTCTGCCCCCCTTTTACAAGCTTGACTAGAATTCTATCAACCCTCTAGGAAAGTTAGAGTTTCCCACCCCTCGAATCAGATCCTCCTCTACTTCGCATCACAATATCCTTTACTGCTTTGTAAGCCGCACACCGCTGCGCAATCTTTTACTGCTTTGTAAGCCGCACACCGCTGCGCAATCCTTTACCACTTTATTTACTGCTTTATATCTGCATTCGTTCCCCTGAATCATTTCACACACGTCATGGAATCCCGCATAGAGGAGGAGATACTAGAGGAAAGAATCCACCAAGAGGGTCAGGCCACACAATTCCTGACCCATCAAGAGGAAAAGATGGCCAGTCTAGGATACCAATCCATAGAGGACATGTTTCATGACCTCACCGACTACCGTTAGGTCAAAACCCTGAGACATGAGGCCCCTGTCAAAACCCCTAAAGCCATTCCCAAAACCCCGTCCACACCCAGCCACTCGGTCAATCCGAGCATTTTTTCGTTCACCCCCCTCTCCCCCGCGAATCCAATATTCCCAACTGTTTCCACCCCAGGCCTTTACCAGGCCACCCCAAGCCCGGGAGCGCTAGGCAGCCCTTCCAGGGGAGAAATACTGGATGAAACCATCCGGAGAATCCTCTCCGAGACTGGTCCCTCAGCCCCCAAGCACATGTCTCTACATAACCTGAGACAAATCCCGTCAGTCCATCTACCGGAAGGATTCAAAATCCCCAAATTCCGTCGGTATAACGGTCGTGGAGACCCAGACATCCATTTAACTGCTTTTTATCTAGACGTCCGCCCCTTTCTAGATAATCAACATCTGCTAGTCTTCCTCTTCCAGAAATCATTGGAAGGAGAAGCATTACAATGGTTCTCCACCCTCCCTGTAGATCACTTGTCGAACTTCTCGGCTGTAAGTGAGAAGTTCTTAGGCCGCTACGGTTACCAGAGGATCAGAACCCCCTCTATTTCAGATTTAACCGTGGAGAGAATGAGGCCTAGGGAGGAATTTGAACAATACGTGTATCGATGGCACACACTTGTCCACCAAACCAGCCTGCAACTCACAAAATGTTAAGAAATTGACTTGATGTTATAGAGCTTGAGTCTGGAGCTTCGTACGAGCCTTTCGTACGAAGACTGTACTACGTATCAGCTTCTAATTGACCGCCACAACAGGATTTCCCGTTGTGTAGCCCCAGTAGTCCAAACCCAGTCCCCACCTATCAACCATAGGGTTGGACAACCGCCTCGTAAGGCACAAACCCCCACGGTAGAGGGGATTATTAACCAAGTATCGGCACTCTACCCAAACGGAGCGCGAGTTCCTGATCGAGGAACGGCTCCGAGACAGTACATGTCCGGTTCATCCGGGTATGCGCCGCCTCGGCCAATCCACCAGAATTTCGCTACTCGATCAGTACCCGTCCCCGTGCCGACACAACAAAACCCAGTAATCCAAAGTTCTCCGGTCCAAAGCCCAGTAATTTCAAGACAAGGCCAGCCTAGGACCCCTTTCTATTCCACCTTCCTAAGAAACCAGAACCTAAATCCTAGGCAGCCCACCCAAAATACTTATAATGAGGTCTCCCCTCCGACATCCTATGATCATAGACGAATGGGAAAGAGGGACTCTTACCCTCCCCTCCAGAAACAATAACTAGGATTTTTAGGGTACTAATGGACACAAATAGTATCTCCCTCCAGTTGCTAAACCTCCACTCCCCGGGGCCAGCAGACTGCGTTACTGTCAATACCACCAACAGCATGGTCATACCGTAGAACAATGCATTATTTTTCAGGATTTTATTTACGATTTAAATGATGACAGGCGTCTTGATTGGGCCATGATCAAAAGCAACTTAAACCAGGGCAATACTCAAGCCTGTAGATACCCCAATTTTGACCATCCAGAGAGACAGAAAACTTCAAGTAACACACGGAAATATCCCACAGTTGGACATCCAATAAAGAACCAAAGGTACGGTAAACCGAAAACCCTAAACCCTAGCCTTGACCTAAACCGGAAACCCTGACCTAAACCTAAACCTAAACCTAAATCGGAAACCCTAACCCAAACTCTAAAAACCCAAAACCCTAGAACCCCAAGTCCCTGGCAAGGGGCGGCTAGCCCTAACTAGCCGCCCCACACCGGGCGGCTAGTTTACACTAGCCGCCCCCCTGGCCGCCCCTCTGGCCGACTTTGGACCAGTCCCCTAGATGGGACATAAAGCAATATTAAATGTTGATCATTGCGACGGGTCATGACCTTTAGCCGCCCTCTCTCGGCCGGATCAATCCAAGTAACCGACCCAAGCCACCGCTTGTCAGAGATGGGACGTTTGGCAGGTCATGATAGGGGCGGCTACCAGGAAGTAGCCGCCCCATCCTGGGCGGCTAGTTAGCACTAGCACCCCTTCACCTGGTCTCTAACAGAAGAACCAGAGAATTAATGAGAGGTCCAATCGAAGCCAACCCACTCCATTACCCTCGGGATATTTCCCTGCCTCTCTTTTACTATAAATAGAGGGGTCCCAAGCCCAAATACATATCAACAACATCACCAAAAATCCACAACAATCTTCAATCACCCTTCCACCACTAGAAATCCCAAGAGAGAGAGAGAGAGAGAGAGCCTTTTGTGAGAGAAACACTCATTCCCTACATAAAATACCCTCTCATCCCACCCTCTAGAAACCCAAGCTAAACCTAGTTAGCTTCTGTCCAAAACCAAACCCATTTCCTACCGAAGTTCTGCCCAAACCAACCCAGACCCTGGATGGCTAACCCTAGCTAGCCGCCCCCTGGCCGATGGCTAAACACAACTAGCCGCCCCCCTATACACACATCACTTACACCCCCCTATGTCCCATAACTCCTTTAGTCAAGCCCCGGAAGCAGAATAGGATTATCTGTTTTTCACCTCTATATACAGTATATCCGTATCTCAGAGCGGAGACCCCACAAACTCCCCACGTAGGCGATCAAATCTGACCCAACCTTTTCCTGCTTTTAGAAAAAGCAGGTGGCGATCACACAAACCCCTGAATCCTCTTGAGACGCTATCGGGCGCCTCAACCAGGAACGACACCCCTCACCCTTCCGAGAAGACGATCCGACCGAGCCCGCCAGGGCACGGACCCGATCTGAATCCCCGAAGAACCCCCACACACGCACGCGCGCTCACCGCGCACCCCGCCGGGATCCGCTCCGACACCACCGACATTCGGAGGCCTTCCCGACGGTACCGACAGAGCCTCCAAGCCACTTGGCATATTTACTGACCCATTGTCAGGTCACAACCAAACATCCACATCTAGAGCCCACATGGTAACATGGTCAGGAGAGGGAGACAACCATCACCACAACCAAGCAGTTCAGAAGGCGTCACTGATGACAGTCTATCCAAGGAATCCGAGGAGGGGGAAAACGAGCCCTTCCAGCTGAACCTCGACAACCATGACCTTGCCATACTCTATGACGAAGAAGAAGATGCAGTTCTCGCCCTACCCGCGGTCATCAACATCGAGTCCGACGCAAGCGGACTAGAAAACCCGGGAGGAGACGACGAAGAAGAACCCTTCAAGGAGATCCCCGAAGGAGCTAGCGAAGGACCCGAGGGAGGGGAGTGTACGTCGGATAATCTGTATCCAGACGACAATGGGTCCTCCAAGAGTACCGACACTGTCGATGGCCCCCGCTGCCCAATGACCATATCATTCACTGACCAAGACCTCCCGGATCCCAGACTGCGAGTCTACCCCCACACATCCGCGGACGACTTCAAATGTTGTGGCTAAACAACATCTTCGTGGACCCAGGGTCAGGAATGAACATAATGACATGCTCCACCTACCAAAAGATACCCGGACTAGGCCGTCCCCCCGTCCAACCGGTCCACCATACTATTCAAGCTTTCAACCATACTGGAAAGACTCTCTGCGGCCCGAAACATTCGAGCTATCCGTCGACCCTCTTATCTGTGAAGTAGCCTGCTTCGTGGTCGACATCGACACAAGGTACCCATTGATGCTAGGGCGACCGTAGTTAGACAACATCCAAGCTATATGTTCCCCCCAACACCAATGCCTTCGACTGCCCTTCATGAGTCATGTACTGACAATCTGGGGGGAGGCACGGCTCCAGTACGAGAACGAGAACAATTGGGCAATACATAATATGTTCACACTAGCCTTACGACCGGGGAGCGAGGATGAAGGTGGCAGCCCACCTGGGTCCCCTTATAACGACAACTATCCCTCGAAAGAAGCAGCCAGGACCCTGCATCCATCAAGCGATCTTACAGAGCCCAACTCAATCACCTTCCTCCCCCATGAAGTCGCAAAAGCCGGAGCACGCTCTGCACCCCTCGCAATCACTGCCATACTCGAAGGAAGGAAATTCCGGCACATTCTCATCGATACGGGAGCGGAAACTAACATTCTTATATATTCCGCCTACCAGAAGCTCAAAGGCAGGGTTCCTAGATTAGAGCCCTCGGACAAATACATTTATGCCTTCGACAGCACACGCAAGAACGCTTGCGGACTGGTCACGCTCTCCCACTAAAGATCGGCCCGGTCTCCACCATCGTCAACTGCTTGGCAATGGACATTCGATCACCCCACCCTCTGATTGTTGGGAGGACATGGCTCAACAGCATCGAAGCCGTCTCATCCACCCGACACCAATGCCTTCACTCCCCGTACCGCGGGGAAGTGATATCCATATAGGGAGAAGCATGCTTTAACGAGACACGGGCCCGAAATTGGAGCGTCTGTGCCATGCGCATCCGGCTGAGGTGCTTCCATGTTGGCGGCCAGGCTCCACCGATGAAGAACTGCTCCATCAAGGAAGGCCCTTGAAGAGGATCAGGGAGGAAGAGTTCGGGAATAGGGGGCCCCCACTAGACATCAGCCGGCCGCCCAAACGAAGCCGACTCGAGGAAACAATATGATCCAAGAACCAGGTACCGATCCCCCTGGGTGAGCTTTCAATCCCTGTACATATTTGTTTACAGCCTTTTCCTAAAAATCAAAAAGATCAAAATATTTGTTTACTAGCTTTCGCTTTCAAACCCTGTACATATTTGTTTACAACATTTTCTAAAAATAAAAAATTGAAAAATATTTGTTTACCAGCTTTCGCTTTCACACCCTGTACATATTTGTTTACAGCTTTTCCAAAAATCATCAAAAGATCAAAATATTTGTTTACCAGCTTTCGTTTTCATCACGCTATACATATTTGTTTACCTGCTTTCCTAAAAGAAACCAAAATCCAAAAAAATACAGGCTAATCAACTCTCATTCCCCAACTCTGAACATATTTGTTTCCAGCTTTATTTCCACTCTTCTTTAAAAACCAAAAAATGTTTTTCTAAAAACATGTTTTCCACACGCTTCTTCAAAACAAAAGTTTTACAAAAACGTATTTCCATACTTCCAAACAAAATAAAGCACTTTCCCAAACTTTCTCTACTTGTTTACCAAACCAACGAAAATATTTAAACTGCATTTCCACACTCTTCTTCAAAATGAAAATGTTTTTTTCAATCTGCACTTCTTTAAAACTAAATGTTTTACAAAGCCGTACTTCCATGATTTCCATCAAAAAACGTTTTACAAACTGTTTTTCCATGCTTTCCTTCTAAAAAAAAAAATTGTTTTCAAACTTTATCTCCATTCTTTTTCCAAAAAACATGTTTATTTGCCAACGCATTCCTTTTCAAAACCGTAAGTATGCATCTGTTTTCACACTTTCGAAAACAAAAAAATATACCAAAAAGAGAGAACTACTAGACGAGAAAAGATTAGGAGCGGCAGACCATGCCCAGGCCTACCAAAGAAGGGTGGCAAGGGCATTTGAAAAGAAGGTAATAAAAAGAAAATTTGAAATCGGGGAACTAGTACTTAAGCAAATCATGCCATCAAGACAGCCTCACCCAAGAGGGAAGTTACAACCCACATGGGAGGGACCCTATGTGATCACCCATGCCTATTCCGGGAATGCCTACCGCTTGGTAGATGCCGAAGGAGTCGAGGTTTCAGGTTCGTGGAATGCCTACCGCTTGGTAGATGCCGAAGGAGTCGAGGTTTCAAGTTCGTGGAATGCACTTTATCTAAAGAAATTCCTTGCATGAGTAGCTTTCAATACTTGAGAACTATTATTCTTTCTTCCTGCAATTTCCAGCGTTTAGTACTTGATGATAGAATTATAAGACTCTCAAAGATAAACTCGTATTTACTTGAACACATCTTCGCCAAATCATGTCGCTTCCTTCACACACGTATGACTGGACTAGATTTACCTGATAGAAGAGAAATTGCCTACCCTGTAGACTGGGACAATTTAAAACCCCAAAGCAAACCTCCCTTATTTCCGCCCCACTCGTATTAACCCCAGGTCAAAATGAGGAGTTACCCGGCCTAGCATATGTCCCAAAACTGGCTCTGGCACTATACAAACACTTCTAGAGGGGAAGCATGAAAAGAATCGGGGTGAAAAACAGAAGAGCCCCCCCCCCCTCAAATAAAAAAAAATCAGGCAATGAGAGGCCAACAAAAGAAAAATAACACCCAAGTGAATGGGTTAAACTCTCTATTTTAGCAGGCTTTCACGCTTTTACACACAAGTATATGCCAAACAAACAGCTATACTAGTACAGGGTCCAAACAATGAACTGTACTTTCCACCCAAAATAAAGAAGTGATAAAAAGAAGAAAGCTAGAGGGACCTAAAAGTAGGACATATGCTAGACTGGGACAATTCTAAAATATTACCCGAAAGGAAGATATTACTCTTATCCATCCCCCCCCCCTTTTTATTTTCGCAATGAGATTCAAAATTGAACTATGTCTACCGGGAAAGGCGAAATTTCGACAAAAGGTAGATCGTTTCCGGGCTTACAACTACACACACTCACATGAGTTCACTTAGAAACTTGCCTATCCAAAGGAAGCTTATTTAACTTGACTCATGGTACACTCATGGATTTTTTAGCATGTTTAGAATAATACAATCAAGCATTTGAGAACCATGAACCTAGAAAAACCGACACCTAAGGCCTATGCTTTTCAAATACAACCCTGGTTTGGACATAGGTGACCACAAGGGCTCCTCCACGGGGACTTGATGGTATCTTTTACTTCAGAAAGTCAAAAACATTGCCCTCTCACGTAAAAAGCCATTGAAGAATTAAAATGCCCACTTATGCCACAATACTTACGCATAAATTCGCATTTTCCTTTTCCAAAACACCTAGGCATTCGATTTTCTTGAAATGCTAAAATTGACCCCCCGTACCAATATTAAGATTACCTCCATCTACACTCATTTTATGCCTTGCCGCACATGCTTGAGAAGAAATTATCCCACTTTCACACATACTTAAGAGTTTTCTTCGCTCACGCACTTGGAATCCCTCCCTTGCGTACTAAAGCATGGTTTTCCGCACTTTACTTTCTCGCATTATCTTTTTACCTTAAGATGGATTGTAGCCCTTGACAATTCAAGCAAGAAGGGCTCGAAAGTCAGTGCAGGGGCGCAATCCGGACATATTTAACACTTGGTCCATGGAAAAGGATGTTTTTATAGGTCTCAAAAATTGAAACGGTCACAAAGGCTTTCAGTAGCAGCAGGCAGGAGCAGCAAAACCAGAAGAATTATCCTAGGCAAGGGGCGGCTAAACCCAACTAGCCGCCCCTCACCAGACGGCTAGCTTACACTAGCCGCCCCAGCCCTTGTTTCAGGTAAGCATGCCCCAAGAAGGGGGCGGCTAAACCTAACTAGCCGCCCCTCCCTGGGTGGCTAGTTTTCACTAGCCGCCCCCCACCTGCTGCCCAAAAAACCTGCTGTCAGTCCCATCTTTTCAACTCTTCGACTCATTTGGTACCTATAGAGAACATTCTCCCCCGAAACCTGTGCACACACATTTCATACATTCATACACACATAAAAACAGTATAACTATGAATCAAATAACAACCGAAACGAAAATCATATACCAAACCATGACCCCATTCATCCTTTTCATCCACCCATACAACCTTATAAACCATTTCACATACACGATCAAATTGAAACCAATAAGCTAAAATTAAAAACACCCATGTTTGTTCATACACCAAAGAAAGAAGGGAAAAATTGTTCATGAAAAATAGAAAATTCAGGCCTAATTAAACTAGAGGGACGTTCTAAAGTGAATAAGCTAAGGATAGGTAGCTAAGGATCCGCCCAAAGCTCCCCTCTATGTGTCTTGAGTCATGCATCACCGAAATAATCACCTAAGCCAAAAGGAAAAGAAGAAAAGCATGAATTCCTTGCATATATACTATTCTTCAACCTAAAACCAAGACGCAAAGAAGCTATACCTGGGCGTATCATCATCCGCTGGAGGCTGAGTAGGAGGAACATTCTGACTTGGCTGAGAAGGGAGTGGCGGCTGAGGAGAGGACTGAACCTCTGGAGCATCAGGAGCGGCAGGAGTCTCTCGAACCGAGGACGCAGCCCGCGCACATATCCCACGACTCCGAGATGCCGAAGGACGAGAAGCACGGCTGAAGGTGGCCCCGGTAGCCAAAGAAACCGAGAGAGAATGGTCAAGCTCAAGCGGAAGAAGGTCGAGGTCCGCCTCGGTCATAGAGCCCCCTCCAACCAATTTTCCCCTCATAGTGGCCTCCCAGAGATGAACCTGCTGCATATCTCTGTCTCTCCTCTCCAATCTCTGTCAGAGGCGACTCTCTGTCCCTCTAGCCCGGTCCTCGACAGCCCTCAACCTCTCCTCTAACTCCCGTGCCCTCGCCTCTGATGCCCTGAGCGCCTCTCGGTCCCTGTCCCCGGCCGCCTGGAGAGAACGAACCAAGTCCCCCATCAAACCCCAGGAACACCCGCTAAAGCCTCCAACTCCGACACCCTCATCTGGAGGGATCCCTCTCACGGCCTAGGGTGACAAACCCCTCCTCTCTCAAAGCCATCATGGACCTCAGCCGGTCCGTCTCCTCCTCAGCCCGAAAAGCCCTACCCCTTGCCTGGCCCAGCTCCATCCGTGTGGCCGTCAATTCACTCCGGGCCGCATCTAGATCCCTCGTCAGCTCGAGCTCTCGCTCAGAAACCATGGAAGGAGGAGGGGCGGAAGAAGAGGAAGCACCATCGGCTCTCGCTCTCGACAGAGCATCCACCTGAGCCTTGAGGACCCGGACCTGGTCCTGCAAGCGTCTCCGTTGTACCCGCAATGCCTCTATCTGCCTGGCCCACGCTTGGAGGTGCTCATTGGCGGTCTTAAGCTTCTTCTCCATCTCATTCAACTCAACCTGCAAAAGGAAGCACTATTCAGAAGATGTTCAAGCAAAGGAGGACAAGGAAGAGAAAAAAGGGTTTTTCAACTTACATAAGCGTCCGGGATCTCCTCCTCCATCGTCCCGAGGATACCCGCATACTCCTGACGATACCAAGCCAGGTATTCGTCACTCGAAGTCACCTCAGGATGACGCTCCACCAAGACACCTCGGCCCATCCATCCCGCCACATACGTAGCATAATTCCTTGGGAGGTTCGTGTCCCAAGGAATCCCATCCACCAGAATCGAGGGGCGCCGTGGCAGAGGATCGGGTACCCACTGGTGATACCTAAGCTGGCGGACGACCCGGCTGATCGCATGAAGCACAACCTCATTAAAGTAGATCAACCAGACGTCTCGCACCAAGGCCTCGGGAACCTCCTCCGGATAAGGCCTCCACGTCATCTAAAAGCATTAAAAGATAGGAAGAGCACTTAGTCAAAAGAAAACCAAATACAAGCCAAAGAAATTCGAAGAAAAACTTATACCTCTTCCTCTGATAAGACGCGGAAGGCCTCTCAGAATTGGGCGAGGCGGTACAAGCAAGAGGATCCCCGGGGTTCCCATCTCATGGCCTAAGGGAGGGCATGATCAAACAGCGCCTAAGTCAGGCGATCAATGGCAAAGTGCTCATACCCGAAGATCTAGCAAAGCAAGAGGAAAATTATCATGATCAAAAGTGAGCTAAAACCAAGAAGAAGACATTTACCACTTACACATACCTGAAGAAATGGCGTGAAGCCGCCAAGGTTCTTTCCCCCAGCCCTATTGACTTTCTTTGAGAGCTCCGCGAAGAGATGGGCGAGCATCTCCGCTCCCCAGGCATAGCGTCCCATGCCCTCCAGGTCCCTCATCAGCAAAAGCGAGTGAGAGGAAACCTTATCAAAGCCGTCGAGAAGAGGACTCGACCGAAGAAGTAAAAGAAGAACGCCCTCAACTCCCTCTGTGCCCTCTGTGGGCACGCGGCCGCCTCTCTCGCCTCGATCATCACCCGCCTCCTCTCGAAGCTAGCTGCAGCTTCGCCTTCTGACGCTCCGTAAAGGAACCGAGGCCATACTGCCCCGAAAGCCTCCCTAAAGGAATCCGGTTCAGCGTCCTCTCCCGCTCCACGAACTCCCATTCCCCGATCAACTCTCGAAACACCCCCCTATAATCCGCGAGGGTGGCCGCAATCACTGCTTCCCCCAAGACCGGAAGGCCGGTGATCCGATGGACGTCCTCGAGGGTCGGCATAACGGCGCCAGTAGGGAGGATGAACGTACAACTCTCCGGGTCCCATCTCTCCGCCAATGCCTCCACATATGGGCGATGGACGTGGAACGGCTCAATCAGAAAGAAAGAACGGAAACCTGCTCCATCCACTAAGCTCCTCTCCTCCTGCCCCAAGGCATCATACCACATCTTCGTCCCGTGCCATAAAGCCCGGATACGATTGGCCGCTGCAAGCAAAAGAAGAAGACATGGGTTAGTTTAAAGAAAGTGATCGAGAGGTAAGAATCCAAAGCCTAAAAATCATTTAGAGATCATGCTTAGCAAAGTGAATAATGGGTTCACCTCCCATTATTCACAAAACACTCCTCATATGATCACGCATGCAAACAAAAAAAAATGTCAAAACCCACCATGTTCGCCACTCACACTCTTTCTTTTATCATGGTCTATCATGCTTATATACTTTCCATAAACTCACACAAGCATATGGAAAACACTTGGACCCGTGAAATACATGCATATACTCCCTCATGCTCTACCATGATCAAACACATGCGAAGTCACACCCTAAAAACTATATGCACACAAAAATGTATCACATGCAAGTATGCTAGCCATATCGTTCCTCTCTCCTTTACATGCATATGACAAACATGGATATATACACGAAAAATCACCCCCCTTTCCTAGAGACAAACCTGTATCAGCATGCTATCCCACCGTGATTACCTTATACACCAAACATGCTTATTAAAAATACACATATACAACATGTTCATACCACCAAAAGACATGCATATATACCAAATAAAAGCTAAGAATAAAAGGGGTCAAGGAAATTACCACGGCCCGTGTGGACCCAGGAGCGCCCACCTCGGCCTCGTCCATCCCATCGTCATCCACCTCCTCCTCATCCTCCTCGAACACGGCCTCCTCGGCCTCAGCCTCAACACCAACACCGGTCTCTACAGCCCCGGTGCCCACACCCTCGGCCTCCCCGGCCTCATCCCTAACCTCTCCAGTCCCCTCCACCCTCCCCGCGCCGGAGATAAACTCCGCAAAGGCCCCCATAGCCCTGCTTTCCTCCTCCTCAACCCTGGCCTCTGTGGCCTCCCTATCCAACATGCCAACAAGGGCATCCAATGATGCCCTCACATCTTCACTAACTCCCTCGGTTGCACCCTCAACCGGTCCTCCGACTCCCAAAACCACCTCCTCGACCACCACCGGTCGATCCCCACGCCTCCTCTTACGTGTATATCCTATCATACTACTCCCAACCTCCGGGGCAACCCCCAAAGGCAAATCCCCAACCTCACCCGCACCGATGCCCACCGGCGACACCTCCGCCGTACCCACGACCTCCCTCACGACCTCCCCTTCCACCTGATCACTCCCCGATGAACTAGACCCCGAGACAGCCAATCTCTGCTCTCGGGAAGACCTGAGACGCTTCATCATCGAAGCCATCTTCTTCCCCTTCGTCATCTCCTCCGATTTCGCACAAAAGAAGAACCCAAAGAAAATCTAGGGCTTCGAAATCAAGAAGAAAGGAATGATGGAAGGCAAAAACAAAGGATTCAAGGTTTTCGGTTTAAAATAGAGAAGAAGAAGAGAGGAGGGAAGAGTAACCGTTTTAAAACGTATGGGGAGAGAGAGAGGGTCCCTTTTCCGTTATAAGGGACCCAGTCGGGAGGCGGCTACCGAGTAGCCGCCCCTCCCAGTTTTCTGCTTTAACTTGAAACCCCTTTCCAAAACTCTTTTCGGCCCTAATTCCAAGGTTTTCTATACCAAACAGCCATGTATTGGCTTATTTCCAGACACTACTTGATCAAACACGACTTTCCCAAAGTTTTGCCGCACTTTCAATACCATTCAAATTCAAATTTCTTCAATTCTGGTTCTTTTTCAGAGTTCTTATCCTTCGGATGATCCAATTCACCAAATCAATTTTTACTTGCTTTCTGTCGGCGATATCCCCTCCTTGCTGAGTTTTTCCAAAGCATGGGACTGGTAGGCATGAGGAAACTGACGCTGGGCTGCTCCGTGCATGATAGCTAAGAACCCCGACCGCGGGTTGGATCACTCACCATTTACTTTTTCCGCCTTCCACCTGGATCATCCTTTTGGTTAAAAATTCTAAGTCAAGACCTAGCCTCTGACGGTCTAAATCAACTCCCCGAATAGTACTGTTTGTGTTGACATAACTTCTTGAAGGTCGGGCCGGCCAAAATAGGGGTCTCTTTCCTTATCATTGGTCGAAGTCTTTTCTGCTTCGCACAAAGACTCCGTCCGATGAGGGACAATTGTAGATACCCCAATTTTGATCGTCCAGAAAGACAGAAATACTTCAAGTAACACCCAGAAATATCCCACATAATGGAGAACCAAAAGTTCAGGAAATCGGAAACCCTAAACCTAAACCCTAGCCTGACCAGAAACCTAATTCCTAAACCCTAGCCTGACCGGAAACCTAAAACCAAACCCTAGCCCTTACCTAAACCATAACCCTAACCCTAAACCAGACCCTAGCCCAAACCAGAACCCCACCTAAGAGAAGCCCTAAAAACCCCAAAGACCCCAAGTCCCTGGCAAGGGGCGGCTAGACCTAACTAGATGGGACATAAAGCAGCATTAAATGCTGATCATTGCGGCGGGTTGTGACCTTTAGCCGCCCTATCTTGGCCGGATCGATCCAAGTAACCGACCCAAGCCACCGCTTGTCAGAGATGGGACGTTTGGCAAGTCATGATAGGGGCGGCTAGCAGGAAATAGCCGCCCCATCCTGGGCGGCTAGTTAGCACTAGCCGCCCTTCACCTGGTCCTGACAGAAGAACCAGAGAATTAATGAGGGGTCTAATCACACACACTATTAGCCAAGCCACTCTTTTACCCCATGGATATTCCCCTGCCCCTTTTTTACTATAAATAGAGGAGGTCCCAAGCCTTTATCCATCATCCACAATTGACATTCCCAATTCACAACCAAAAACACACATCATTCATTCCCTTTCCCCACTAGAAATCCCAAGAGAGAGAGAGAGAGAGAGTCCCTTTTGTGAGAGAAATACCCATTCCCTACATAAAATACCCTCTCATTCCACCCTCCAGAAACCCGGGCTAAACCTAACTTAGCCTCTATCCAAAACCAAACCCATTTCCTACCGAAGTCCTGACCAAACCAGACCAGGCCCCGGACGGCTAAACCCAAGTAGCAGCCCCATACCCAACGGCTGGATCCGACTAGCCGCCCCATTTTCACACCCCACCTGCACCCCTTTGTCCCAAGACTCCTTTAGTCAAGCCCCGGAAGCAGAATTGGATTACCTGTTTTTCACCTCTGTGTACGGTATATCTGTCTCAGACGGAGACCCCACAAACTCCCCACGTAGGCGATCAAAATCCAACCCAACCTTTTCCTGCTTTTAGAAAAAGCAGGTGGCGATCACACAAATCCCTGGAATCCTCTTGAGCCGCTGTCGGGCGCCTCAACCAGGAACGACACCTCCACCCTTCCGAGAAGACAATCCGACCGAGCCCGCCAGGGCATGCACCCGATCCGAATCCCCGAAGAACCCCCACACACGCACGCGCACCCACGCACCGCCGGATCCTTTCTGACACCGACACAGAAATCCGACGCCAACAGGTCCCACTAGACTGGATCACGCTGACTGATCGTCACGCAAACGATGTCACGCAGACGAATAATATGCATGCATGATCAATACATATTTTTTCTACCGACCTGTAGCTGTCGGGAGGAGCAGAGCGGATAGATCCTACCGACCTGTACCCAGATTGTTATTTTCTACCCCTCCAAGGGATAATAATAAATATTCAAATTAATTTGTCTAATCTGTTTGATATTAAATAATCTATTTTTGCAGCATCTAGGAAATGATTTTGAAAAATAAGTTTTCATTTAAAGCAACTTTTGAGCACCAGGCTTGCTTGGATGGAAGAATAGAGGAATAATAGAGAGGAATAGGAGAGAAAAAAACTAAAATGGTGTTTGTTTTCAAGTAATAAGTTGGTATTATTATGACAAAATAAGTGATAATAAACTCGTATTGGTATTCCATGTTCCCCCTAGAATTTTGTTATTTCATTCAATCTATTCAATTGGTATAAATGGGGTACACATATCAAATCATTTTTTAAATTTTGTATAAATCCTTATTCTCTTATAATTTGTCTAATCTGTTTGATATGAAATAATCTATTTTTGTAGCATCTAGAAAATGATTTTGAAAAACAGTTTTTTATTTAAAGTAACTTTTTAGCACCAGGCCTGGGAAGAATAGAGAGGAATAAGGGAGAAAAAAAAGACCAAAATGGTGTTTGTTTTCAAGTAATAAGTGAGTATTATTATGACAGAATAGATGATAATAAGCTTGCATTGGTATTCAAAGTTCTCTATGGAATTAAGTTATTTCATCTGATCTATTCCATTGGTATAAATAGGGTCAACATATCAAATCATTTTTTATCTTTTATAAATCTTTATTATTTTATTTACTTTTTATTCACAACTTATTCATTGTCAACTAATAAAAAAATTATTATTACATTTTTCAATAATAATAATAATAATTAAAAGCACAATAAAATAAAAAGACTTATTCTTTTTCTAAAATAAAATAGTTATCTATATATATCAGAATAATTTATATCACTATCCAAACGAGTGGAGACGAGTTGAATTAAGTATGATTTATGCAAAAGAAAAATCTTCACATCTCACCAAACTATATAATTTCCAAATGCAGCCTAATAATTATTGGGTGTTGTTACGCGTAATCTTTTAATGCACTATTACCTGAATGCCATTTCACTAATGAACCACATTCTTATTGAGATGAATTATGTGAAATCCCCTCCCCCCCTTTTTTGCGTGAGATTTCATGTAATAAAGACGGTGCCTTAAAAAAAACAAAGACAAAATTATGTAATAATTAAAAACGATGATTTTTTTTTCATTTTATATTTTTTAAAACTCCTTTGACAATTGTTTGAATTTTTCAATTTTCAATTTAAGATCTACAATTCACTTTTTTCATAATTGAATAATTATTGTGTAAATCATTGTCATTATCCATTTCACCATTAAGATGATAATCTTTAATGAAGGCAATAATGAAATAAGTGTTTTCGGTGCCTACACGATTCATTGGATTGTACTCTTTTAATTTCTAGAAGGTATATGTTTTGTCACGTATAATGTGCACACTTTGAAATATCAAAACATGTGGGAATCGTGGAAGATGAGGAATGAAACCGAAAATAGAACACTTTTTTAGCCTTGGAGTTACATAGCAAATACGCTTTCTTTAAGATATATTTGCTCCGACTTCTATTTGAAGTTTCTATAAGGATTCTCTGCAAACTTATTATCGGATACAATGAAACCTTATTGTCACAAGAAAAAGACTAATGTTGGTATTCATGCATTGCGCTTAAATTGAGAATATACACGTTCAATCAATTTTCTATTTTCAAATTAAGAGTAATTACATGATTTTTATACAAATAGTTTAATAGATAAAGTTGGATACAAATTTTAACTATATTTGATTTGTAGTATAAATCATATGATTGGAATCAAATCTCAATACAAATTATTTTAGGTGTACAGCTGCATAACAACATTTCATATAAATGCATATAGATTTAGCCACAAATCTAACTCAATAAATGCATAGTAAAACATGCATATGCACAATTTAACATAGGATATGCGCTTGATAATTTATGTATTTGCTTGACTTATATAATTTGTAAACATGTGCATATAACTGTTTATATCATAATTGTTTTGTGTATACACATATATAAATGACAATCATCTTAGTAATTTCCATAATTTCTTATCTATTAACACTTTTTGAACATACATGCATGTCAATTAAAGTTCGTAATTTATAGAAAATGAAGTTTTACTTGAATGAATTGCATGCATACGCTGCTATAACATACTCCATTTTTAGCCCAATTTCTCATTCTAGAAGTACATACTTTCATTTAAAGATCCATCTATTTTACTAATCATGAGCACTTTTCAACTTTGTTCATTCATTACGCTATTTGAAAATGATAAAATGGAAATTTGAATTTTTACAATTAGACAAGACTGATAATTAATTATTTTATAGATACATGGAATGGATGAAAGTGATCACGCTATGTCATCATTTTTTATTTGTTTTTTTATTGGCTTTAGATTGGGATAATAATGGAATGAAAAGATATCTATGTATATTTTTAAATTAGATAACATCATAGATCCATTATAAATTCTGAAAATTTAATTCTTTAATTATAATGTATTGCTTCATTTAATTATTATAACAAATTATAAAATTTTGGATAATTTGTAAAAATAACCTTAGTTTTTTTAAGATTTGCAATAACAGCTCCCCTGGTTAATATTAGTAATAAATAGCCCTGATCCCATTTGACTACTTTTTTTGTTTTTATTTTTACAAAGGAGGCATGATTTATAAATCACGCCTCCCTTTTAAAAGGATGCGTGATTTATGTATCACACATCATTTTTCTCATGGATTTTATCTCAATCTCAACAGGTATGATTGAAATTTTAAAATTTTAATTATTTGAGATCTTAAAATTTATATAAAATCTTAATAGATAAAATTTAAATTTAAATTATATTTAATTTAATAGATAAGATTGAGATCTCAAATAATTAAAAATTTAATATTTCAATCATATCTTTGTTGAGATATATAAAAAATTTAAATTAATCTTATCTAGATATAATTAAATATTTAAATTGTGTTTTAATATTATCTAATTTTATTTTAATTTGAAATCCAATATAAAAATATACAAATGTGGATATTGGATAAAAAAATATAGGAGAAAAAGTAGGTGTAGTTTATAAATCACATGTCCAACTAAACTGGAGATGTAATATATATTTCATGCATCCCTTTTAAAAGGAGGCGTGACATATATATATCACATTTTTTTTGAAAGAATAAAAAAAATCTGATAAACGGTGACTTGATAGCATTGGTCTAGAGCCATTTTCTGCTAATATTTATCAAGCGAGGTTATTGTTGCAAATATTCAAAGAATTATGATTATTTTTACAAATTACCTTAAAGTTTTTCAATCACTATCATTAATATTATTTATGTATAATTTTTAAAAAATTGGGATTTTAATATATTATACTAACAAAAAGTGTTTAACTTATCATGTTTGTTCCTTTGTGAATAACATTTTCATTTCTCAATTTTACCCTTGGTTATTTATGATATTTGATTTTAAATTAAAGGATAAGAATAAAAAAACACATTTTTAATATTTTAAAAGATAATATGAGATATTCATCAAATCTATCTTTATAATCTATTTTTTATACTAACCAAATGTGTTTAAGTTGTCATGTTTGTTCCTTTGTGGTTTAATTTTTTTTTAAATTTACACCCACATTGTTTATGGATTTAAATTAGTATATATATATGTTATGCATATATGCGTTAGGATACATGCACTGAAGTGAAATACATAACTAAATTTGACTGATCAAAGAATGGTCCACCAGGAATACTAGGTTAGGGACCAAGAAAATGACTGTATCAGCTTCTGCTTGTCAGTTTGTGGTTGAGGACATGAAACCACCTTATTGTATGTTCCATCAAATATAATAATAGACCGTGCAATGTGTGAAAATTAAATAAGAGCATCTCATCCCATCCAAAAGTGGAATAAATTATCATCTATTTGTCTGTATAATTTTAATATATTATTTATGTATAATTTTAAAAAAATTAGGATTTTAATATATTATACTAACAAAAAGTGTTTAAGTTATCATGCTTGTTCCTTTGTGTATAACATTTTTATTTCTCAATTTTACCCTTGACTATTTATAATATTTGATTTTAAATTAAAGGATAAGAATAAAAAAACACATTTTTAATATTTTAAAAGATAATATGAGATATCTTTTTTTGTTAAAGTTCTGAAATTTATATAACTCCTTATTTTTTTTAAAGTTCATATAATCCTTTAAAAAACATATATGGAAATCTAAATAGTCCATTAAGTTAAATCAATGTTGTCAGATGAGGAATTTGATGTTTGGTTAACCCTAACTGAAAACATGATATACAAAAAATTTGAAATTTTTCCCTTTTTTTTTTTTTTTTTTTTTGGGTACAAGTCTGTTTCCTTGCCTTGCCCTTTTGACATAAGTTCACCAATCCAACACATTAGAACAGCGTCAAAGCAATCTCTTCTTCAAATAATAAATAGGTACTGCAAACCAACCCCGACCCCTTGTTCCACCACCACCACCAAACAAAAACCAAAAAGACTTTTTCTCGTCTGGGAATCTGGAATTCTCTGGTGCGTTCTTCTCTTTTCATCTATTCCTTCGTTTTAAAACATGGGTTTTCGATTTCTGTCGTTGACGTTTTGTTCTTTGATGAACCCATATTTTTATTTTTAAATTTAGAGTAAGAAATTGATGATCTTTCATTGTGGTCGCGATGTGGTTTTGTGTTTATTTTTTCTGGCTTTGTTGGGTGGTTTAAGGTTTTTTGGCATCTGGGTTTCCTCTAATGAGTTTTTTTTTTTTTAGTTTCTATTGTTTGTGGCATTGCCCATGATCATCTTATATTGGGTTATTGTGTTCTGAGTAGAAATTTTTCTTCTGTTTTCTTCATCTAGTTTTTGCTATCTTATGAATGATGCATTGTTGTTTAGTAAAGAAGCTTTCTTCTATATGGGTTTTTTCAATAATATTTCATCTTCAACATTTGATGTTTGTTCTGTCAAATGTTCTTCCCCATCTGATCTTTAGTATGCGTCGACCCCCAGCTATCTGAATTAATAATGTCTATAAGATGCCCGAATAAGCAGCCTCTCGTTTGTGTTTGGGTTGAATGATTATAGAAGGGGCAACTTTGCGATCATGCTTTTCTACATTGCAATTGAATTGTGGGGGACACCTTAATCCAGAGGATCCTCGTGTACATTACCTAATAGAATGATTTATCATTGATATCGATAGAGCCATTATTAAAGTTTTCTTTTTGTTCACATATATATACTCGACATCATCACTATCACTTTACTTTTGTTTATGTTCTATCGAACTCCCTTTTACTCTGATATTGTTGCTTCGCACCAGACACCTTTTATTTGTCTGATCAATTTTTTCTATGGGTGCCTTCCTTCACATCTGATCATTGATTCATATTACATTTTCTGCATTTGATTGTTTGTTTCTGATTGAGGTTTCCCCCAAGCTTCCTCCAGTGCCCAACATTTTAATACCGTTCGACTGGCCATATTGGTATATAAAGTTTCCCTCAGGTTGTTAACCAAACATCAGTCAGAACATGAGGCATATGTTCATCTCATCTAATGAGAATAAACTGATCAATTTCCTTATCTATTTAAACGATTATTTAGAAACATCTCTTTTAAATAATTGCTGGCTATTAACTGTCCTCTTGTTCTTCTATATATTTTATGTCATAAGCATCTGAGTATGATTCATATGCCGAAGACTTCACTTACGCTCCATAGATTAATATTGATTATTGACTAAAGATTATCACATGCTATATTATTCAAGATTATCATTTGCTGTAATATTCTAGGAAATTTATTAACTTAGAAGATAAATAATTGGTTTCTCCTTTAGCTATGAAAGCTGCAATTTTCAGCAGTAAAGGATTACTGTCATCTATTTGGTAGGAAATAACAATCATCTTATAGGAGTGCCTGTTTTATCAATTATCATCAATATAATAATAAAAAGAAAAAAAATCACTTTGCCCAGGGAATTATATTTTACTTTTTTCATAATTATTGGAAAATAAAGATGAGCTGCTTTTTATTCTGTCAGTGCCCCAATCTATTACAATTCCAGTTCTTTAGAATGCTTTTGTTCATGAGAGTGCATAGATAAAATCTAAATAATGTATTTGCTGTATATAATGTGCATTCTTGATTGATAATTATTTTTGTCAAAGTGAATCATATCTTGTGGCCCATTAGATACCTGGAAGCTCTTGTTTAGTTTTAGTTGCAGAAAACTCCCAGTTCCTTAGCCACTTCTAGTTTCACTGCAGAGTAAATTCTTAATTCTGACTTGTTGAATATGATGTTTCCATGCTTGGCTTCCGCTCTCTCCTTGTGCCTTTGCAACTAAGGTCTAGGAAGTCCAATCCTATTTTGTGGAGGATTGTAGGATGTATAGTCCCCTGTAACATGTGGCAGAAAGGCATGGAATCTGTATGGTGATCAATTGGACTTTTGTGGACATTAAGGGAAAGTAATGTTAAATGTTTTGTGATAAAGAAGGGGGGGAGGGGGGTGGTGTTCTTGTGAAGTATTCCCTGAGCTTATGGGTCACATGGAAAATAGATTATGGGTGTAACACCTTCGTTTGTGAATCAGGGGACTGACAGTGAATAATTGTACTTTGGAAATTTTGTTATCTTATTTTCCTTAAAGCAATTTATTGTGATTGGGGGATAAATAAGTGCCCTGTTTAAAGGGAGGCTGAACCTTTATGAACCATTCACTATTTTCAATTATGAGCATGAGGTGAGAAAAATAGATCACATTGGACTGTGTTTGACTCTATCCTGAGGAAATGTCGAGTGTGACTTATTTGAAGACTATTAACTGGTTACTAGTTAACAAGGCAGCAGATTCTATATGGAGAACACATGGGAAGGCAGGCTTCTGAAGGATTGGGGAAAGTGCTGAGCTGTTATCTCCTCATTCTCTTCCCCTCTCATTTCTGATTTTCTTTCAAGTTTTCTGTTTTTATCTGATATAGACCTATGATCTTCTATTTTATGGGTTTTTTTTTTTGTAGAGGGATGGTGTTTGCCAATTTTATTATATGGTAAACATTGGTAGAACATACAAAAGGCTAGAACCAAAGTAAAGGAAGAGATGAACATCAAGAATGCCCCTTCCTTAAGGCGTTGCTTATAAAATTCCTCGCACAACAATAAAATTTCTTCTCCCCATGAATAAGTGTATACTATGCCTTCAATTAATAGGTACACCAGTATTTCAGGAAGCATACCACAGTTGCACATTTTTTTTATATAAAGTTTTCTTTCTTGAAATATGATTTTTCATTTCTTGTTAGAGAAATTCTTCGGAGCAATAATAAAATCAAGACAAAATCCTGGGTTCGAGTCCTCAAAGTGGCTACCCTGTGAGTTAAAAATGTGTTCAGTCTTTCCCTCCTAGTACCCTGTGTTGTGTGTGATTGTTCTGGGTGATGGCCCTTTTTTCATGTTAGCCAAATCACCCAACATAGTGAACATACTGCTTGAGGGATAATTATTATGGATTTGCTCTGCTTTCTTCTATTTCCTCTCTTTCTCTTTTTTTCGAAAACTCCACTCTCACCATTAGACTGGTAAGCAACATGTCCTTTTCTTGAGTAATTCCTAGAGTCAAAGGTCTCCAATCGCAACCAGATTGGACTCATTAGATGGTATCTCCGCAAACAACTAAGAATGGGATTTAGCAACTATGAATGGAAATCTAGATTGTATAGCCAAACATGGATAAACAAGAATAGAATAATTGGAACTCTCTATCAACTCACTGTTGGAAAAAACAACTGATAACGTTGGAGCTTTCAAGGTTAACAAAATACAGAAATTAAATATTTAAAGTTCGCGTTTCTAGTGAGGTTCGGGTAACCTTTTATAGGCCTCAGGAGGATAGAAAATACCAAGGTTTCATCCTTATGATGAGCTTTCTTGACCAGATCGAAGGCTACTTTTAAAGGGCTGCTCATGCTGATGGCCAAGAAAGAGCAGTTGCTCCCTGGGTGATGAATACTGAACACTTGTCGTCTGATGTTTAAATTTCAAGTTCAGGCAGATTGTTTAAATTTCAAATTAAAATTCAGAATTTAAACTAAACCTAAAAGCAGCAAATGACTGATGGTGACCATTTTGGCCATTCCCTGGCTTGTGGACTGACGACGGCTCTAGTTAAGCCATCTCATGGCCTGTATGTTTTGGTGGTTTGGCGACCACCCTTTTTTGCCTTCCCCAGCAGCGGCCACTGAGTGGCTGTTCTCCTCTATACCAGCTTATCCTCCACTTCTTGATTAACTCCCATCTCCTGTAGCATGTTTAGGAGATTTTCAGCTTTTATTACTACTGCATCTGACAGGTTCCTATAAAGCCTTGGACACCATATCAATGATCCATCCATAATTCTGAAAGGCATCTGCACTCTGAAATGCATTTACTACTTTGTCTTCGATATCTGCTATAACTCTTATGAAAAGATCCGTCATTGAGAGCATCTCCAATGATCATCCAAATTTCCAATTTGGAGGACAATTTACTCCAACCACACCCCAATTAAGCCTCCATTTATGGAGTTTTGGAATTGGCCCTCCAATTTGGATGTTTTGAGGGCCATTTGTGGCCACCATCAAAACACTATTTCACTTTTAAAATACCTAAATTCTCCTCCAAACACATTTAAATTCCTTTTATGTCCTTTTTCATTTTATACACTAATTACTTCAATATTGTGTAAATTTTGATCTTCATTGATGTTTGAATTGACCTTCAGACTGGAAGCAATTTCAAGGTGCCTTACAGTGATTTTGAACCACCTGATGCTGCTGTCCTCTCCGTCACAAGTGAGCAATGTATCATCTGCATATTGTAGATGAGTTTTATTAGGTCCTAGCTAACGAACCTGGAAAATGTTAGACAGAGCTCCATTTCCAGCCCCAAATGCAGTCCGCACCCATTTTGAATTTTTTGAAAATAGTATACCCCATCTAATGATGTATGTACTTTTATATAAAAAAATGAAGTATATGCTCCGAATTGTATGCAGTCTTTTATAGAACGTGTCAATTTTTTTCAAATGAGGTATATACCTCGTTACAGTGAGTGCATGTGGCTAATGAGATATATGGGGTTGTACAATGGGTTGAGTGTAACAGTGCTCATCCTACCATCCACCAATCTGCCCGAGTTCACACACATTGTGTTTTAATGCATTTGAAGCAAGGGTGAAAAAATGGGAGGGAGGTGGTCCCCCCAATTGGGGCCTCTCATAACTCCAAAAAAACCAACATGTGTAGAGTTCACCAAGACTGAAAATCTAATTGGTGTGGTACATTTTTCCCATGACCATCATTTGGAAAAGAATCCATACTGACCCAAAATTATCATAAGAAAATTCAATTTAAAGAATCATCTGCCTTTTGTGAATCCACTCGCAAGGGAAAGCCTTCCTTCTATTTTTGCGAGCATTGATAATAACTTGTGCTGGAAGATTTCTTCCCTCTCCATAATGGTTAAAGTTTGTCCCACTGATCTCATTTGGGTAAGAGTCCATACTGAACCAAAATTCTCATAAGAAATTCCAATTTAAAGAATCATCTGCTTTTGCAAAGCCACTTTGCAAGGAGAGTCTTCCTTCTATATTTGTAAGCATCAATAATAAACATGTGCTACTAGGAAACCATCGAGAACATTTCTTCCCTCCATAATGGTTCTCTGAAAGGAATTGATTATTTTCTCACATCCCTTATTTAGTCTATCAGTAAGGACTTCTGCTATAATTTTGCAAGCTTCCATTTAACAAGCTAAGGCGTTTGAAATGTCTCAGCCCTAAGCTCTTTGGAATTAGAGAAATGAATGTGGCTTTGAGACAAGATTATTCATACCTTGTTATGCTACTGCCCACCCACCCACCCAAAACCCAAATTTAAAAAATAGTCGAAGTCCAACAAGATGGTGAATTTGTTTTTTTTTCAGATTCCCCCCTAATTAACTACATTTATTGAAGTGGAAAAGTTCTTCAATGGTTAAATGTTCAAGGCTGAGAAACAAAATGGTCAACAATGTTATCATGTCAAACTTAAGGTTTATAACATAACCATTGCTCGCAATGGAGTGTACGCCAGTATTTGGGGTTTTCTTCTGCATGTAATATGGCATCCTGAATATCCTCAGTAATGGTTGATATTGATCAAGTGATTGAGGCTGTATGTCTTGTGATCATTGTGTTCAATTTGATGAACTAAATATCTTAATCATCTTGTGAAATAATTTTTAATTTAATATATTGTTCAACAGCAGATGCATTTCTCCAGAAGTTCCTGAAAATCCCATTCTATTGTGCCATGACTCTTAAGTACATTCAAAGAAGCTCAGATACTCTCGTTGCTATCATCTGGTTTTATCTTGAGATATAATGGATATGCCTTGTTATCAAACTCATAACTTAACTTTTTCAACTGTTATCTTGTAATGCAGGTTTACTACATCAGAGTCATGGCAATGGAGTCTTACCGGTACCAGGCGGAGGTACTAGTCAGAGATTACTTGCTGGCAGACATATCTATGCCATACACTTCAGTGATTGGAGGCATTTTTATGTGCAAGATGGTACCATTTGAACTTCCTCATCTTTGCCTTCTGTTGATAAGATGAATGACTTTGACTTCTTTAGGTCAAGAAATGTTTCTGATGTATCCTAACACCCTATTTGATATCGATTTCTTTGGGATTAGGAATTGGAGTATGAATGTTTTTACTTAAGCCAATGTTATGCAATTTTGAATGCTGAAAAAGAAATAAAATAAAACTCAACCTGATACTGGGTGAAATCAATTTTAATAGTAATACATGTGTGATATTACAAATTCTTTTATTTATTTTTGTAGAAGGAGAAATGTCCTGGATGTCCTGGTAATAGAAGGTTCCGCAAATTTTAGAATACCTGGAAATTTGAATTATGTATAATATTTGCAAGTATAAATAAAACAAATGATTGTGAATTTGCATGTACAAGAGAGCAGAAGCTTACAATTTTTCTCAAGTTTAATGTGTGCCATTACTTTTTATGAATTCCTATTGATGTTTTTAAACATATCATGATTCTTTCTGGAACAATAGATGAGACCAATTATTTTTTTTAACAGCAACTCTTTCAGAAGTCCATCATTAGCAAGTAAAACCTCATCAACTTAATTCTGACATTCTTGATATAAAAAACCTGAAGGAGATGGCTAGCTTCCATTCTGTGCTGGCTCAAACTAATAGTAGGCGGTTGAACTCAAACTGATGGTTCTAGTCGTTTGGTAAATCATTAAAAACAATGTCAAGTAATGATGTTTATGCTTCTATCAAGGTAGCCAGCCCATATAAATGGACAAGGCTTGTTGGTTATGAACATGGTTCTCTTTAGGTTAATTCTTGGTCTTTCTTTTCATACCTTATATCACATCTTGACCTGACCCCCTTCTACACTCAGCTGCTTCATACAATTCTCTAAGAATCTCCCTGCTCATGTCAGATGAAATTCACTTGGCATATATACATTATTCTTTTTCTGCTATCCTCTGTCTTGAGTTGTTTGATTTTTTTTTTCTTGGGGTCAATTGATTAGTTTATAGTCCTTGCCAGAGCCCCTGCAATCTGCATGCACTCCGAGTCCCTTTTTTTTTTGTTTGTGGAAAAGGAGTAATTTCTTCAATCTAAGATGGATAATATCTTCTTTTAATCTCCTTCACCTCCCCTCATTAGGAATATGAATTGCTTATTTTGGTATAGCCTATGAAGTAAACCAGTACTTTGGTATGCTTTGGGGAACATTAATATTTGCTCCAGTCACTCTTTACATTATATTGATCTAGTCTGTTATCTATTTCTTGATATTGCCCTCTTTAAATTTTCATCCATCTGTCCTTTTGGAAGATATGATGGCTGGATCTCCATGTTTGGTAGTGTTAGGAACCATAATTTTATACAATGGTCTAATCTATCGTCATTCTTGCAGGCGTATGATCTCTCACAACTGATCAGCTCTGTTTATTTCAAGGGATATCTTACGCTTACCAAACTCCAACGCATTGAGTGGAACAATAGGTGAGTACCTTAATAGCACAATCAAACCATTTGTTTTTTTTTGCCTCACATTCATATGTTTCAATTGATCTATCTTTACAGGGGTATGTCGAGTGTCCATGCAGTTTTTATCACAGTCATGTCATTGTATTTGGTGTTCTTTTCGGATCTGTACTCTGATGATGGCACTGGGCTTATTATACTACGAAGTTCGCCTTTGTCCTCTTTCACATTGGGGGTGATGTATTTTTGTTAATTCATTGAAACAAGTTTTTATACGAGTAGTTTTCTCCAAATATGTGGGTTATATCTTTTTTTTTCTTCCATATAATAAGTAACATAATTTAGATGTACATGTTGGTTTTTCAGGTTTCAGTTGGATATTTTATCACAGACCTTGCAATGATTTTTTGGTTATATCCTTCCCTTGGGGGTATGGAATATGTGAGTAAATTATTTCTATACTCACCCTCTTGTTTTGCTGAACCCGCTTCATGAAATGAAATGCAACAACTTCTGACGTGGAAGTACAGGAAAATTTAAACTGATACCAAACCAGCCATCTATTTCTATTTCCATGTGATTGCTACTACATTCTTCTTGTTAAAAACATTTTATTACAGGTCCTCCATCATTTGCTTTCTGCAGTCGCTATTACCTATGCCATGTTGTCTGGGGAAGGGCAGATATATACCTACATGGTCCTCATCTCCGAGATGACAACTCCTGGAATTAATCTGAGATGGTAACTTATAAAATATGCACGAAATCATCTTATGTAAGCAGTAAATTTGTAAAATTTGACAATGGAATTTTTCATGTTGTAAATTTATGCACACTTTGTGTATTCAAGGTTCCTTGACATCGCGGGAATGAAAAGGTCCAAGGCATATCTTATCAATGGAGTGGTGATGTTTTTTGCATGGCTGGTGAGTGATGTTTTTTTTAACTCTTAATTTTATGGCATTTTATTTGTTAGAACATGTCATGAAGACTTTATATAAGAAATTACTGGGATCTAAGACCCAAGCTCAAACCTTGTTTTCCACCATCCAATTGAATGCTTGTTTAAACCAGACGAGTTTTTTGAGATGATGATCAACATATTATATATTGAGAAGGACCTCATCTATCCCAAAATGGGCTCAACTTTCAATGGTTTTTAGAGCATGAAATTAATGTGACAAAATAGGTAATTGTATCATTTTCAGTAATGAATTAATATTATTTTCATTTTGGGTATAATTAAAACCTTACACACTATAAAGTCATCAAAAGTAATACAATTGTACATTTCCATAGAAATGTGGAAAATGTCCAATTTTGTAAATTAACTAAATTCTCACACTAAACATTTTAAATTTTATGTGTTCTGGTGCCAAACATACTGATGGATAGCGCTACTATGTTGCACTTTATTTTGCTATTTGATGAAATGGTTGCATTGTATTAAAGAACACTTCAATGATAATATGCTTATAACCAAATGTTGCAAGATTTATATTGGAATGATCCAGCCTTACACACAAAATTGCTGTCAGCTTTGTCCCTCATCGGGCTCATGGCTTTAAAATGAGTCTTAAAGCATGTTTTGTAACCCTGCTGTCTTATATATGTATGTTGTATCATGATTTAGAAGGATATTTTTGTCTAAGCCAGTGCCTGAGATGACTTATACATGATAGAACATTTTTAAAAATGAATAGTACACAATGAATTGGATTCCAAGTAATATTTTCTGCCAATCAATTCAATCTTTGTTTCGTTTGCTTCACATCAAATCCTTGTCCCATTTTCATTGCCTTTATGAGTGGTTTATTTGACTGAAGTTCTTGATCTTTTGTGCAGACTGCCAGAATTCTCTTATTTGGTTACTTGTTTTACCATGTGTATTTGCATTATGATCAGGTATGGTACTTGATATAGTTTTCCATTCTCTATGGCCACAAATCTGTTCTCCAGAATACTCATCATTGTCTTTGATAGCAGGTTGAGCAGATGCAAAATTTCGGTTTCCTCTTGGTGTTCTGCGTCCTTCGATTCTCGCAATCATGAACTTGATGTGGTTCGGTAAGCTCCTCAGGGGTTTGAAGAAATTATTGACCAAGAGGCAATGATGATTCGCATGGATCGTTCTTTCATTCCTCTTCCCCTAAGTTATATGGTTAATCATTGCTTCCCTTTAGCATATCTTTTTCTTTTCTTGTACAAATTCCAGGTGGGTCTGTGTGTGTGTGTGTGCATAGTAGGGTATAGGAGGAATTACTTGTAGGATTGAAAGTTGGATTTTGATAATTTTAAAATTGAATTGGTGTATATGGGTCCAACTTTCATAAACTACCACCTTATTTTTCATCTTTAATCGAAAGTTCTGGACATGGTGATATTTATTATAGCACATGATTTGGTTGTATTGCACGGGCACTTCCTAGATTGTGCAAAGTTCACTAGCTATTTGTAGAGTGTTGTTACACTAGCCATATGGACACTCATTATAACGGGTATATTTCTCAATAGAATTTTTTTTTCACATTCTATAAATCAGTCAGAATTAATACGAAGATATGTTTCATTTATTTCAAATGTGTATTTCATCTGATAAGATAAGCTATTTTTTTTAAATTATAAAAAATGTGTGAACTGCATTTGGGGTTGGAAACATGGTTAACATTTTCCATGTATCTAACCATCAACATCACTACTCCAATTTTTAAGGGAAAATGTTAGATTCAGTTTATTTTCAGCCCAGTCTCTAAATTTTTGTTTTTTTTAAATATACCTCATCGTATGTGTTTTTGTAAAAATTAATACACACTCCAATAAACTGTATTGGAGAGATTATGAAATGTGAATTTTTTTAAATAGATATATATTTTGTTACAGTGAGTGCAAGTAGATCTGTTAACGGGTTGCGGGTCGATCCAGACCCAATCCAATAAAAGGCATGAAAATGAGACCTAAAGGACCAGATCCTTAAATTGGGACGGGCCTTGGTCCACCCCGACCTGATCCAATAGACTCATATTGGGTCCACCCATCTGATTTGATAGACCCAACTTTCAATCTTTCAATGTATGGCTCATAGAACCATAATTCAAAAAGGGCAATGTTACTCAGTTTTTTTTACAGTTCAAATACAGTCTTGTATATCTTGTTAGAAATCCAGTAAAACATATATCTCATTAAGCGATGTATATTCCTCGTTAATTTTTTACACTTACTAAAAATGGGTTTTTTCCAAATCAAAATAGAGTGATATACACTTTTTATTGTAGCAGATGCCTTATTAAATGATGTTTACTATTTAAAAATAAATAAAAACATGCATGGTTTGAGTTTTTGTTGGTACACATGACTTGGTCTAACATTTTGCACGTGGAATTATGCTTCTATGAGCTATACATTGGAAGCCCCTGACCCAATCCAAGTTACCCAGCATTGTATATATATCGTCACCCATCCCATTAAACATATATCAAGTAGAAAAAAGTTAGACTCCGTCAATTTTATTAACAAATATTCATATCACACGTATTTTTATTTTTTTAACAAATATATTAATTAATATATGCTTGTTTATCCAAGAAAATATATCAATTGATATTTTTTTAACAATTTTTTTTAATGAATTGTGTATACTTGTTCATGCAAGAAAATATGAAAAATGGGGGCGGTTAAAAAAGGGCACAAATCTTCCCACCCATATAGTTATTCACACCACCACGCTTAGAAAATAAAAATATGATTTTTTTAAGGGGTGAATCGCCCCCCCCCCCCCCCCCAACCTAACCCACCCCATCTAAACTAAACCCATCCCTTGTTCTACTTCATATGGTCAAACGGGTTAGAGAGACTTAAGGCTTTATCTGTCATTCGATGTTGTGAAGTCGTCATCTATATCCCAACTGGACTTCAAAGGGACGAAGGGGTCACAAAGACTTAAAACTCTCTCTGTAAATCACTCGACGTTGTGAAGTCATCACTTATATCCCAGCTCGATTTCACATGGTCGAATGGGTCAGAGAGACTTAGAGCCCTCTCTGTAACCCGTTTGACATTATGAGGTTATCCTAAATCGATTTCATAGGGGCGAACGGGTCACAGAGACTTAATAATCTTTTTGTAACCCATTCTAAATTGTGAAGTCATTACTTATATCCCACGTCGATTTTCACAGGGTCGTAGTGCACTAAATTTGGGCTAGCAACAACATGATATGTCCTACATGATACTGAACAGAACACTATTTTTTAAACAAATCATTTTCATTGAAAACGCAATAATACATACGCATTGTATTTGTTAGATTATATTGTCTATATAAAGGGATTTAACCCTAAGTGGAATCCAAGAATTCCCATTATTCCATTCTCTCTTCATAACAGTATTTATAAAATATCTTCAAAACTCAGATATACAAAACACATTTGTTTTGAAATAGGTCAAAAACCCATACCAGGCCCATAAACACTATTATACCCATTATCAACACCCATATAACATTGTCACTCACAAAACACACTGTCATTTACTAGGAATCATGACGTTGTCAGGTCCTTCATTTCACCATGGGTGCATCCGGGAGAGGTATCCCATCTTCAAGATAAAAGGCACAATATCAATCCCATCCAATCAGTCACAAAACAATTCAATCTTGCAGGTCTAATGATAAGTACTTAGATGTCTCTCCTTCACCCGGGAAATATATTGTAGATATTCATAATATACAAAGACTAAAGAGCAAGACTAAATTGACTAAATTTCTAAGCAAAGAACTCTCTGTTTTTAATGAACCAATTATACAAAATATTCTTTAAAATATCAATCCTACAAAACATTATCAATCATAATTTTAATGAGAATTATAGTAGAGTCAAGAAGAAATTCATTCTTGATGCACATTGATTTCTTGATATTCATGCAATCATCATTGGCACACTACATATACAAAGAATAATGGCAATGGATGACGAGCTTAGAATAAAAATGATGTAACCAAATCTTCAAATAATGAACAAATGTTTCAGACCTTATACTAATATGTAAAATCATCTAGCTCAATAGACTGAGGAAACATTAATGAATTTATATAAAACTAAGCTTACTTTTGTATTTAAAAAGAAAAACTGATTCCATTGATAGGTATCATTTAATACAACGTCCTAGAGGGTAGTGTGGCAAGATGGAGCTCTCTCTCACTCAATAAAAACCTTATTCCAATTTGTCCAACAATTTCCAATTCTTCTCTTTTTCATTGAATTCTCATTTAACTCCCTCTCTCTTAACTCCTCTAAATACAAACTTTATATTAACTCATAAAGTTAAATGTTTGCTTTAATTCCATAAACTTAAGGTAAAAAATTTCAATAGTTTTGCTATGACTAAACGCACTTAAACTCTGTACAACACCCTCATTGAACATAACCAATATAAACCCCAATTCAAGGTCTCAATTTAGAACAAAACAACTTAAAAATCACAAATAGCATACCTTCTCAACATTTTTCTATAAATAAATTACACCCTCAATACATATGTGTTAATCAATGTGTGAGATCAAACACAATCCAACAAAGGGAACACATTAAACGCCAACGCAAAACCCAGGGTAATTTTGTTAAAAAATAAAAACCTAGGGTTTCTAAGAACATGAATTATTTGAGAGATCAAATACACTTTAATATAGGAAATTTAAGCCACAAATACAATCAAATAAATGCAAGAAATCAAATAAATTCTAAGAAATCAAATACTTTCAAAAGAATGGAATGAAGATTTACCTCATCCTTGTGGAGGGGCTAAGGAGACTTCCACGTAGGAGACATCGATGGCCACTAGGAGACACTGACAGCGATGGACGCAGGGAGAGGTCTTTGGACCGGACCGCAGGTTAGAGAAGAAAAGAAGAAGAAGAGAGAGAGAAAGGGGGCTCAAAAATGAAAGGGATGGGTTCTCAAGGTGACATACCATCCTTTTATATTAGGGTGAGTTTGTCATTTTTAAAAAACTAAAGAGGTGTGTCAGATAACGGGGTGGGGTGAATAGCTTAAGGGGTGGAATAACCGTCCCTGTAAAAAAATGGCTAGAATGATTGCATGCATCAATCAGCCACTGGTAAAATTAGGATGGGGGAGGCTTGAACAGTTTTAACTTCTTTTTATCAATAAAATATGATATGTTCAGTCTCGTCTATAGTTCTCATTGTTTTTTCTTTAAAAAAAAAATACTAGATACATACTATATTATCACAGTGTATAGGTAACTGAAAGACCGTTTTTGAGCTGTAGATGAGGCTTAAAACGAACTGAATGTATCAAGGTTTTATATATCAATATAATCGATACATTTATCTTCCTATGAAAATGTCTTTCTTCATATTTCAATAGAACATATATTCATACTCCAATTTGATCTTACTATTATTCCCGTGATACATAACAAATCTTGCAACGCCAAAAAATCTTGACAAAATAGAAAGGGCAGTTTCGATAAAATTTCACATTCATTAGATAAAGCTATATATGCACATAGAAGAAATGATTGTGTGATGCCTCTGTTTACTTTAAGCCCCCTATTTAGTTGGAGAATAGGGCCCATAATAAGTGAAAATTAGTCTGAATAATCTTAAAATGAGTGTTTGAAAAATTGAAATAAATGAGAATCTGTATGTCTGAATTAACTGGTATAAAGTGGTATTTGAATTCCAGCCAACCCTGGAATTAAGTTATTCCAGGTTATTTAACCCAAAATAATATGTGGGTCCACTGTTAAAATAATTGTCATCACCTCTTATAAATCAACTGTCAAATCAATTGTCATCATTTTTCCTTTTCTATAAAACTTTATCGATATCTTATTCACATTTTATTCAAACAATAAAAGCTTTATTATTATGTTTTCCAACAAGAATAATTCAAAATACAACTGAAAGGGGTGATTTCCTTTAAAAAGAATTTTCGGGTTAGAGGTCTGCCTCCGGGTGAAGATCCACGTCATCGCGCCTGAGATCCTGCACCAAGAGAGCCTAGGGGGACACCGGCGTAGTGTCGGTCAAAGGGACTCTGATGCTCAACCTAAGTAAGTGGAGTGAACGAATGGAGAAGATGAAGTGAAGAAGTAGAAGACTCTAGAACTAGAATTGCTTACTTATGTATCCCCCTTCTCTATCCTCCTTTCCTTGCCCTTGTAGCCAAGTGTGTGGCCATGTTATTTCCCACGCAAATGTCTCTTTGTCCTAATTGGAATCTTTTGACATGGAAGATTCCATGAGATTCGAGACTAGGGGTTTTTATGATGTCGTGGCCACGTGAAGCCCTCTCATTGGCAATAACGACTACGTGCAATGAACAATGGCAGGCGGCTTGTGGGGGTCAGGGCACGTCTCTGCCAATTCAGCAGAGCTAAGCAGCCCTGTCCACGCCTTGTGGTCTCCTGGTCCCTTTCTTCCTTTGGTTAAGGCCGGTTTCGAACCCGGGTCAAGATGATTAGTTTGGGGACATCGTAAAGGTCATGTGGGGTATGAGTGGTCGAGCAGCCTCAATCATCTTTGGGACGGTGTTGGTCTGGTCGTAACTATGGTCTCCTCATCATAATACCTTTGGCGGAGGAGACACAGTACGAGGTATCCTACTTGGACACGGTACGAGTAGGATTCCTTCGGCAAATATCCAAATATAATGATCAAATATTTTTTTGAAAAGAAAGGTAGATGTTGCTACAATGATTTCATTCATGAATTCATCGTACAACTTTGAACTAGGTAAGAGGAAATAGAGAAAAATAAAAAAAGTAACCAATAAGTGGTTGAAATGATCCGATCCAAAACCCCAGTCATATGAGCCATCTAACCGAGCTGGCTGGCATAGAAACCAACTATGAGCCTCACTTACTTGTCCCCCTATCTCGCCCCCATGATGTCGTGTCCCCAGTTGTTTAAACACAACTAGAACAACTCCCACATATTTTTCAAAATTAATTACAGTACCTCTAAAGATAGCCATATTTCGATTCAGCCAAATTGCTCATGCCCGTTGGCATGATCGATTTGGATATCCTCGCCATTATGCTCCTTTCATTAGCTCGGGTCCATAGCGCCTCCATCGAGAGGAAGAATTTTTCCAAGCCGGCACATGCCCCAATAGCTCCCCATAGTATCTTCATGGTTTAACAAGTGTAGAATAGGTGTTGGATCGTCTCTAGCTCCGCCACAGAGAGGACACACGTTATCGAGTCGCCAATCGTTGATTTAGCCATGATATACTTTGGTTAGAAGGTGTTCTTGATTTAGAAGCCAAAGAAATACCTTGACCTTTGCAATAGAAGTCTATTATATTTTATAATGTAGCTGACTTTTACTATATAATGTAAATACATATCAATTATATTTTAAAAACATAACTGACTTTCAAAATATAATACATAAAGGTTCAAATTAGTTTAAAATGTAGCTGAGTTTTTAAAATTTTGCATACAAAGTCAAATTAGTTTGAAATGTAACTAAATTTTCTAATGTATCCAAATCCCTAATGAATAGGGGATGGTACGATTTTTTCCTTATCTATTGCTCTCATGAAACATCGAAAGAACAAGAGATGGGGTATTTGTGGAGGGAAAAATATGCACCATATTAAAAAATAACACGTGTCAAGGCCTAAACGGGTATGGACCGTCACACCTGATACCCGAGAACCCGAATCTAAATTCGGACTATCACGTAGACACTCAGTAACACCCCCGTACTCATTATCCTCTATTAAGGCATGCGATACGGTGTGCACGTAAACCATAATTTCCCCAATAAATAATTTAACATAATAATTCAAAACACATAAGTTTAAAACATAAATTAACCACAAGATCTCAATAATTCATTCTTAAAGCGAATGATTACACACGAGTACTTTATTTGCTAAAAATAACATCCTCTGGTTTTGTTGATAAAGCTAAGGACGTCCACTACATGCAAAGAAGAAGGCTTATTCAACACCTACAATGCAACGGAAAGAACGAGAACTAAATCTCCAACGTCCGCCATGAACGACGATCGCCCACGACTACTCTGAAAGGTTGGGAAAAGGAGGGGTGAGCTACCACACGCTCAGTGAATGGACCTTAGCGGCCCAATAATAATAATAATAATAACAACAATAAGATCTTAAGAGTATTTTCCAAAATATCCGAACCAACCAAACATAAATTTTTCACAAATATTGCGATAAAACGGAATGCATCTCTTTGGAGAAAATAGCCACCATCTCATACTATCTAAATGATGCGTATGATGCAACGGACACACTTGCTCGTATGGCACATAGCCGAAAGTGATCCATTTAGAGCTCGGTCACGCAGACCAATCGTCACGCAAACGGGTGTCACGCAGACACGATCCCACTGGACTGAGTTACGCAGACTCTCGTCACACAGACGATGTCACGCAGACGGATGATATACATGCAATATAACTTCAACATTTCACATGTTTGCATGCATGAATAACATAATATTCAGTATATAGTTCATACGTAAAATAACATCTCAAAATGTGATGTCATGCTCATGAAATTCATATTCAAGATAACAATTGTATTCATAACATAGGCATGATGCGAATATGATAGATATGGGTAGTTTTCAAAAGCTACAAGAGACTAGACTCACTCACCTTCGGTCCAACGATTCGCAAATCAAAACAAGCCTTACAGTAAACTTAATCTAATAAGAAACGATAAGAATCGATCAAAATATGCACAACCCGTACGGAAATCCAATGCACCCGTACACACAGAACCCGACAGCTCCCATAGGGACCGTCACTGACCTACTCGACGGATCCCATAGTGACCGTCTGAAGCAAAACCCGACGGCTCCTACTGGGGCTGTCGCTTATCAACCCGACGGTTCCTCTGGGAGCCGTCCCAAACATTTCCGATGGCTCCTACAGGGTCCCAAGGCAGAACACAAAACCCTAATTTATTTTTGTAAAAATCTTTAAATCTTCTATCATCAAAAACAAAACACATGTCATTTTTAAAATGTTTGTTTAACAGCAAGGAATCGATATCGAAATCAAGTCATGCATTTGAAGTCCGATTAAAGCAACTCGAAACTTAAATAAAATACTTTTGAAAACTTTAGATCTATTATAGGTATAAATATAAACATGGATCCACGTTCAAACCTTCAAAATCATGGAAATACATAACTAGTTGGATCTAAGCATATAAGGTTCTCAAAATAAGCTTTAAAGGACCAAAACACGATTCCAAATTAAAACGAATAATCTTAAACATGATATATATATATATATATATATATATATATATTTTCTTTTGCACGAAAGGTCATAAAACATCCAAAAACATCATGGTACCCTAGTCATAATATCAGATCCGAAAATAATCAAAGTCTCATCGAGGTTGTGAGGGAAAACTCCATCAAGAAACCACAAGAAATTAAAATCTTCAAATATAAGCATTGAGTTTCAATAGCATCTTAAAAATTTGTGAAAACTTCACAAAAATACTAGCAATATATTGGTATAACACAAGATCCAAGATCAAATCAAGATCTAAAGATAAACAAGAGAAAACTTATTATTTTTGTTTGAAAACCCTTAAAAACGAGATCATATCAAAAGAACATCTAAGGGAATCCTTATAAACCAAAAACTCAGTAGACTCCATAGAAAACTCACCAAAACCTCGTCTAATATTCTCTTCCCAAGCCCCCTCACAAGAACGCCGAAAACAAGAAGAAGAATTTTTTTTAGGGTTTTGGTTTCAATGCCAAAAGGAGAGAGAGAGCGACTTAATAATCTCGCACGCACGTGGGGACAAAAATACGACACCATTAATTTAGAATAATCATAATCAAAACATTTGTTCTTTCAAAAAATGGCCAACTTTCGAATTCGAAATTCACCCAGATCGACGGCTCTTACTGAGCCCGTCGCATGACCATCCGACGGCTCAAACTACAGCTGTCTCCCAATACCGCAACGGTTCCTCTAGGATCCGTCACCCACAAACCGACGGCTCCTCATGGATCAGTCACCCTGGTGCCCGACGGCACCTATAAGATCCGTCATGCACTGCCTGACCCGATTAAAAGTTACAGTTGTTACATCATTTTCCCCTTAAACGAATTTAGTCCCTAATTTCAAGGCATCCGAGCTCCTCTTTTGTGCTCCCTTTTTTTTTGTTGTGTGTATTGGGTGGTGAAAGTGAATGAGAAGATGAATAGTGCATGAAGGGATGATCTAGCTATGGTGAGTTTGTGTGTGTGTATGTGCTGTTGTTTCTCTCCCTTCTCCATCTCCAACCCTCTCATTCCTCCCCTCATATTCCCCTGTTTTTCCCTCCCCTTTTGGTCCAGCCATGAAGAAGAGAAGCAAAGGAGGTGGTGGTAGTGGTGGTGATGGTAGTGGTGGTGGTGGTTGAGGTGGTCGTGGGTGCGTTCGAGAGCCCCCGCACCTCCCTCTTTCCCTCCCCCTCTCTTGGTAAGCCTTTCACTCTTCTTTTCTAGTTTTGTAGCACATTTGGGTGCTGTTGGGAGTGTGTTGTTATGTGTAATTGCTGCTGCACATGAGATGTTTGTAATTATGCATGAATGGGGTGACTTTGTGTTGTAAGGTAAATTTTATGTCTACTTAAGATCTTTGTGGATCAAGTATTTAGAGGCATATTCTAGGGATTGTATCCGCATGTGATATGCTCCTTCATGTGTCTAAATAGTATATATGAAATTTGGTGTCATAATATTATCTGTATTGTAAGTTATGACTTGAATTGCATGGACTTTTCACATTCGTGTGGGAATTGATCAGTGTCTGGAAATATTTTATTATGGGCCTTTAGAAATTAAACAGATTATGATATCTTCATGGATTATGATCCAAACATGTCAGATAACGTGTATGATTTATTTCATAATTTTTGGATGTGTATTTGATAATGTGGAGATCAAATTATGGGTCTGGTTACAACAGATTTACCAGTTTTGCTTGATTGTGTGTCAAGGAATTATTATGCATGTTGTAAAAAATATCAGGAGTCGTTGTCTTCATGTAGTAGGCTTGTATATCTGTCAAGAGGCTTCATATTTTAATTGAGCAACATTGGTTGTGTCCTGCAGATCTCGTAGACCAGACGCGCGGCGATCCAGGTATCGGTGAGTGGTATGTAGATTAGATAAGTAGTATGGTCATGTCTGACCCATAATATGCTAGATATTTGCATGCTAGATTAGTATAGCTCGTATATTGCGTAGAACCCCCCTATTCTACCATATTCATGTGTGAATGATCATATTTGCATGTATCTTGTGTGTTTATATGGGTATAGTATAGAATATGGCATGACTTAGGTAGTCCCTTCTAGTAATACTACCATATTATTAATAATATCCATCATGATCAAGCCTGGGTTAATAAACGGGCACATGCCTAATATTCCCTTGCGATAAGACTTGAGGGCGTGGTGTAGTTGTTATGCCCGTGCTAATGGAGCAAAACTATGACCAACTTCTAGAGAGATGAGCTTTCTCTCGCCCTCTATCTTCGCGCGAACTGATAAGTAGATGTGGTTCCTACTTGACTCAAGTTCTCTTGAGAATATTGACTTTCACTATGTTAGTGCGCGAGATCGTGCTTGACCCTTCCCTTTTAAGTTGGTGGTATCCAACACATGTTAGGGTACACTTGTATGTTTGTATGAATAATGGCTTTGTATGCATTATTTAGGCCACACCTGATATGCATGTTGCATATATATTGTTTATGCTTTTTATTTATGTTAGGGAGTACCCCTATAAATAATTATTATATTATCATGCATGTGGTTCATAGGTTGTACCTTATTAGTTAGAGCGCTAGCGATGTAATCGCCCCCTTGCATCCGAGTGATGCACTCAATTGGAATTTAGGAGAATTCATTGTCATGTCGGTTTCGTTAAGCTGATGATTATGGCATTAAGTTAGGCCTACCCGTGCTAGGCGCATGTATGAACTGCTCATTGGGTTATGCCTTAGGCTTATTTTTGGTGCGAGAGTCGAGGTAACTCCCTGCGTCCGAGCAACGCATCTGTGTGAGAGTTCATGTGTATTCGATAACATCGGTAGGTGATTATCGAGAGTAGTTATTTTTCCATTGGGTTTGCATTGCGAACATGAAATGTTTTCTCCCAATATCGTCTGTGTTGAAGCGCCCTAGGATGTAGATGTCCTGACAGAGGGCCTCCACCTGTAGGTACTATCGATGCATGTGGCAAGATGTACTGATCATGAGAGTATACCAGGTAGATGCTATTCGGGAGAGGGCAAACAAATGATATTGCAAGCGTGGAGTCGTTCTCCCCTTCGTCGAATCCGTGTCGAAGCTGTCTGGTATTGAAGTTATCCTAACAGAGGGCTCTCACCTGTAGTACTATCGACGCGTTCGACAGATGTACTGATAATGGAAGTATACCAGATAGAGGCTACCCGGGAGAGGGCTACCAGATGATGAAGGGTGTAGAGCAGACGAATTTCTTTCAACAGTCCCATGTCACCCTTAGGGGTGAGGGTGAGTTGAAGTCACATCGTCACGTGACTCTTATACCCATCGAGTATACTCTGGGTATGTTACTCCTAACGCGTGAGGTATCGAAGTTGTTATGCATGTATCATTTGGAGCCTTATTTTTTGATCGGAGTTGTTAAAATTTTAGCTTTTAGTTACCTGCAGGAGTTGGGGTACTCTGATTGAAAATCTGACTGCATAATTGTTCTCCTGGTACTGGCATTGACCTACTTATAAATTTTCATCGCATTCTAACGTCTTTTTAGAAGTTCTGCAATTCTGATTTGTATTCGGATTTAATTTTATTAATATCCAAGATGAAGAGGTTTAAATCTGATTTTATCATGGGTGTTTAGTTTTGAGTTAGCTTTCACACAAAATTAGATCATCTGGATTCATGTAGCAAAAGTTATGGGTATTTTTCAATTATACCCTGGGGATGAGAAAATCCTGGCAGCAGCCTTGTTCGATGTTTAGCTCATATTTTGGAATAGCTGGAGGGGTTATTTGATATGAGCACAAACATAAAAATTGTAGATAATCCTCTTGGCTTTCCAATAGATTTTGAATTGTACAATTCAGAGCTATATTGTGAAAGTTATGGCTGTTCTAGTGAAGACTATCCGGAGTTTTAGTCAAGGACATCTTGGTCATTTCGCCCCCACTAGATTTGTTGTATTTAGGCCCAAATGTCTCCTCTCTCTCTCTCTCTTGACTCTCTTTTGGTCTAGCCCTTTTGAGTGTGTTTGGTGGAGTTTTAGAAGGAGAAGAAGATGGAACAAGAAGAGGTAGAGTTAGAAAAAGTGGAAATCAAGGTGTATGTGTGTGCATGATTTGTTGTTGTGTTGTCTTTTCTTTCTCCTCCTTCTCTAGAGCACCTCTCATAGTTTTCTCCCATGTTCCCCTTCCCATCTAGTTCAGCAAGAAGAAGAGAGGCTAAGATTGAGGTGGTGGTAGTGGTGGTGGTGATCGAGGTGGTCGTGGGCACGCTTGTGAGCTCCCACATCTCCCCTTCCCTCCCCCCTCTGTTGGTAAGCTTTTTCCTCTTCTTTCTATTGGTTTTTCAGCACATGTGGGTATGTGTGGGTGCTATTGGGAGAGTGTTATGTGAAATTGTTATTGCACATGAGGTGTTTGTGTTTGTGCATGAATGATGGTGGTTTTGTAGTGTAGTAAGGCAGATTTGTGTCTCCTTAAGATTCTTATAGAACTAGTACCTAGAAGCATGTTTTGAGGCATATGTCCCCATGTAATATGATCATCTATGTGTCTAGATGCTATATATAAAATTTGGTGTCAATATGATATATGTATTGTATGTTATAACTTTTTTTGCATGGACTATCCAGATTCGCGTGAGAATTATTCAATTTCTGAAAAGATTTTATTTCGAGCATGTAGAGGCCAAATTATGTTATGATGTCTTCATAGATTATGATCCCAGTTTTTGATGTGTATTTGGCGCTGTGGGGATCAAATAGTAGGGTTGGTTGTAGCAGACATACCAATTTTGCTTAATTGTGTGTCAAGGAGTTGTTATACATGTTGTGGAAACTATCAACAGTTAGGGTCTTTGTGAAGTAGGCTTATATGTGTGTGAGAAGGTTCCATATTTTAATTGTGAATCATTGGTTGTGTTTTGTAGCTTTCGTTGGCGGAACTCACGATGAATGGGTCATTAGGTTTGTGGTTCGATCCAACCCTTCGGGAAGCGTTGGATGTACATAGTCGTGCGTCACACATCCGTGGGGCACCCTAACTATACTACTTGTTGAGATGAGTATGGTCATGTCTAACCTATATTATGTTAGATATCTTGAATGTTAGGCCTGTATAACTCGTATATTGCGTAGAACCCCCTATTCTACCATATACTTGAATATGTATTGTATTCATATGTGAATAACCATGTTTGCATACGCCCTGCTTGTATGGGCATGTATCTTCTTGCATTATATGGGTGTATAGAATATGACATGTCTTAGGTAGTCTTGTAATACTACCCCCCTAGATTAGTAATATCTAGCAGGATTAAGCCTGAGTTAATGACCGGGTGCATACTTAGTATTCCCTGGTAATAAGACTTGAGCGCGTGGTGTAGTTGTTGCACCCATCTTGTTGAGGCAAAGCTATTGTTATATATGTATATATGTGTCACTTTTTTTAGCCTATTGGTAACCTTTGGGTCATTTCTGGCAATTTTTGAATATTTCATTTTTCGATCGGAGCCGCTAAAATTTTAGCTTTTAGCTATCTGCGTGAGCTGGAGTACTCCGATTGGAAATCTGACTGCATATTATGGGTCCTGCTACCATTCTGTACTACCCATAAATTTTTTATTGAATTCCGGTAATGTTTGAAAAATTATGCAGTTCCGAACCGTATCCGGGTTTCAGTCGTTACTGGTTTTATGGGAGGAATAGTGTTGGGATATTTAGGTGGTTATGGTGACCTTTGGTAAGCTCACCCTCCCTTGCTTAGCCACCAAGTAATCACTTGGTTATTTTGGCTATTAGAAGGTGAGGTTAAGCCTATGTTTACCTCCCCTTTTCATCTCTCTTTTCACCCCCCCAAGTGAGTTTTGGAGGGGGCTCTCTCTCTCACTCTTTCACTCTCTCATAATCTCTCTCTCTCCCTCTCCAGCCCACAGTGTGTGTGTGAATGTGTGTGTGTGTATGTGTTTTGTTGGGGAAGAAGAAGAAGAAGCACAAGGAAGAAGAGGTAGGGTTTGGTTGTGGTTCCATTGTTGTTGCTCTTTCTCTCTCTCTCAAGCTCCCTCTCAAAACCCCCCCATTGTCCCCTGGTTTTTAGACCAAGAAGGGGCTGTGGAGAGGCTGAGGAGGTGGTGGTAATGGTGGTGGCGGTTGTGGTGGTTGCGGGTGCATGGAGGGCACTAGATCTCCCCCTTCTCACTCCCCCTCTCTTAGTAAGCTCTCCCCCTCTTTATTTTCTGGGCTTGGGTAGGTGTTAGGGGACCTTGCACACCATGTGCTTGTGTTTGGGTGTGTGTGGGGTGAGGGAGGGTGGTGTTGGAGCCTTGGGCGCGCGTGTAGTCAGGCGCGCAGGCGGTAGGCAGGCGTGCGCGCAGGTGTGCGCGTGCGTGTACAGGCGGACGCGCACGAGGGCACGAGCGGGCGAGCGGGGGCGAGCGGGCGTGCGCGTACGCGCGTGTGGGGATCTGCGGATGTGCGCGGGGTTGGGCGCCAGCATGCACGGGAGCACGTGCACGCATGCGTGTGGCTGTCCGGGGCCTCGGGTAGGTGTCGGGGAGCTCAAATATGCATGCGTATGCGCGTACTCGCATGCGTGCGAGCCCGTATGCGTGCATGTCTAAACCTTTGGCATTTTTAGCTAATTTTAAATATTTTTATGTGGTTATGCTCACCCTATTTGATACCCTTGTCTTGCAGATCTTGGCGAACGGTCACGCAACGACCTGAGTTGCGGTGAATGGATCAATCCAACCCAGTGGGAGGTGTTTGATGCACATTGAGTGCATTGCCCTTCCCCTGGGGCACCATAACTGCGTATAACATGCTATATACTATAGATATATGCATGATATTGCCTGTTTAGCTAGGAATGCACCCATGCTATGATTAGATGTTGTATGCTAGGTTTTATACATCCATGTATCATGCATAGGAGCCATGCATGCCTAGATACATGTCATATGTTAGTATAACCCCGACTTATGCATGTCCCCACCTAGTTTAATTTAGATTAAACCTATATGAATATGTATAGGTATAAGCATGCCTTAGATAATATGTACCTTGTTATTATATTATTACATGCTTCCATGATTATTTTAATGATTAATTCTTTAAGTGTATATTTAATTCCTATTTTTCTACTCGGGATTAAGGAACCTTGCGAAGTCATCATTGAGACCCGGGCTAGGATGCTCTGTGTTCCTTGTTTGGTTGTTGGGGTATCCTATATCGGGACCTCAAGGTGCCATCTCAAGGGGTTCTTTCCCCAGGCAGGGAACATCTTATACCTATATGAGCCATGAATATTGTCTAAATGAGTTTGGACAAGTGTATGACCTATTAGGGGGTCATACCATGGCATAGTCACTACGAATGAAATGTCTTCCCCACATCTGAGTTATGCGCCCTGAAGGGAATTCATGAGAATTCGTTGCGCTTACCGGTTTTGATAACCGGTGATGATGGATCTAAGAGGATCATATTCGCGGGTGTAGATTGGTTTCTTCCCATCGTTGGATCCGTGTAGGGACTTTCTGGTTGAGACAGCCAGCCTGACAGGAGCTCCCATCCGTAGGTGTTACCGATTTGTGAGGATGTACTGATCATCGGAGTATACCAGGTAGGGGTTTCCCGGGATAAGGGCTACCGGTGGACCAAGGGTGTAGAAACAATCTAGATTCCTTCCAAGAGCCTATGTCACCCCGAGGAGGGGGTGAGGGTGTAGTGGGTTGGCATTGGTTAGATCTGCCAGTTTGTGCAATTTCCTAAAGCCTAGGTCATCCTTAGGGAGGGTGAGGGTGAGGATATTGCTCCCAAAAATCCTATGTCACCCGTCAGGGTGAGGGTGAGGGTGTTGATGTGTGTGTGGTGGGCCCAAGTTGATACTCGACCCACCAGCTTAAGTAGTTGATTCCATCTGTTGGAACCTAAATTACTTGAAATGATTAATATGAGTTGTGTTGCATGGATTGTTCCATTCACTGAGCATGTGGCTCACCCCTCGCATATGTTTTCCTCCAGTTGACGCTGAGTCGGATCCGAGAGAGGAGCTCCCATTGGCGTGGTACGAGTAGGGGACCCGCGTTCGCGTTGGATGTCTTGCGAGTGAGAGGCTATCAGCATTCCCCTTTTCTTGTATGTATTCCACTTGTGCTTATGCACGGTATGTGGATTGTTGATGTCTTTTGTTGTGTATATTGGCTCTCACAGGACAGTTGATTGTGTACTCTAGTATGTAAATATATCCTTGAATTACAGACTTAGTCGTTTGAGCTTCTACTATTTGTATATATTTGATGCCAGTTACTTGGTTATTGCTTTATTGCCTTTGATGTTGTGGAGTCCTTATTTGATCTCGTGTATGGATTGCTGATATCATATATATATTTGCCATGTCTCGGGGACGGCCGCCCTGGGGCGTGACAGCTATGATCTTCTTGAGATGATGAGGCTTCATCTCTCTCTTGCCCTCTCTCCTTGCACGAACTGAGTAAGTAGATGTGGTTCCTACTTGACTTAGGTTCGTTCGAGAATATTGGCATGCACCTGTTAGTGCACGAGATCGCGCTTGATCCTTCCTTTTAAGTTGGTGATATTCAACGCATGTTAGAGTATAGCTTGTATGCTTTTTTGCATATTATTTAGGCCATGCCTGATATGTATGTTGCATATATATATTGTTTAGGATTTATCCATGTTAGGGAGAACCGCTACAATTAATTCTATGTTATCGTGCATGTGGACCATGTATATAACTGTGATAGAATTCTCCAACTATAATCGCGTATGTTAGAATATTCGTGCCTACCTATGCTAGGCATGGGTTTGACCCGTTGTCGGGTTGTACCTTAGTTAGTTAGAGCGCAAGTGATGTAATTGTCACCCTGCATCCGTGGGATGCACTTGTAGGAATTCAGGAGGTTTCGATGTTATAACGGTGTTTTGAACCGGTGGTTATGATGTTTACGCTAGGTTTATCTGTGATAGGCGCGTGTATGAACTGCCCATTGGGTTATGCTTTGGGCTTATTTTTGGTGCGAGAACTGAGGTAACTCCTTTCATCCGAGTAATGCATCCATGTGGGAGTTCATGAGTATTCAATAGGATCTGTAGATGATTATCGAGAGTACTTGTTTATCCATTGGGTTCGCTTTGCGAACATGGAGTGTTTCCTCCCAGTATCATCAGTGTTGAAGCGGCCCGTGTTGTAGCTGTCCTGACAGAGGGCTCCCACCTGTAGGTACTATCGATGCATGCGGCAAGATGTGCTGATGATGGGGGTATACCAGGTGGAGGCTACCCGGGAGAGGGCTAACGAATGATATTTCGAGCGTGTAATCGTTCTCCCCTTCGATGAATCCATGTCGATGCAGCTCGGCATTGTAGCTGTCCTGACAGAGGGCCCCTACCTGTAGGTACCATCGATGCATGCGGAAAGATGTACTGATCATGAGAGTATACCAGGTAGAGGCTACTCGGGATAGGGTTACCGGATGATGAAGGGTGTAGAGCAAGCAGTTTTATCCCAAAAGTCACTAAGATCACTCCTGCGGGGGTGAGGGTGAGGGTAAGTTGTGTCACGTCGTCACATATCTCTTATACCCATTGAGTATACTCTGGGTATGTTACTTCTAACGCGTGAGGTATCGAAGAATATCTCTACCTCGTAGCAGATGGACTTGTTGTATTTTATTATCCAGTAACACCATGTGTTATGGTTAATAGTTGTTCCTCCCCGAGTGTCTCTAGAGCCTCCCTCTGGGAGTAAGGGCGAGGGTGATGTTGGTCGCGCCGCCACGTGATCTTGTTATCCATTGGGTTCCCACCCATGTTTTCCTTGAAAGGAAATTGCCTTAGTATTGAATTGGCGTGATGGTGTTTGGATTCCAACCACTCACTGAGCTTGTAGCTTACCCCTTGCGTGCTGTTTCTTTTATAGGTGCGGTGTTGGGCGTGGAGCTGGAGCTTCCCTGTAGCGTGGTCTTGCGTGAGTGGAGCGTCCCGTTTGGCGGTTGGTGAGTGAGAGACTGTCAGCAGTCCTACTGTCATTTATATATTTGTAATCTTGCGTGTTGAACATGATAGTGATTGTGTATTCGAGTCTATAATAATGTTTTGGTTTATAGACTTATTGATATTTTTATGCTTCCGCATTTTCAATTGAGCTATCATTTATCTTTGCCTAGCCGGTGAGGTGCTCCTAGGTATTACTCATGATGCGTGTTGGTGTGCCCATACGGCCGAGGTAGTGGATGGGGGAGGCTATCCGATAGAGGCTAGAGCCCTGTGAGGTGCTCGTAGGTGTAGATACCCTAATGTTGACCGTCCAAAGAAAAGAAATTTACTTCAAGTAATATTTAAAAATGACCACATTTGGACACCTAATAGAAAACTTCTTTAGGAAAGCAAAACTGGAAACCCTGGTCCAACACTTAGGAAAATCTAGGAACTGGACTAGGGCGGCTACATAAAAGTAGCTGTCCCTCACTTGGCGGCTAGTTTCAACTAGCCGCCCCCCTAATCGACCCCAAACCGCTTCCTTGGATGGGACGTAAAACAACATTTAATGCTCATCATTGCGGTGGATTGTGCCCTTTAGCCGCCCCATCTTGACCGTTTCAACCTTAGTAATCGACCCAAGCCCCCGCTTGTCAGAGATGGGACGTTTGGCAGGTCATCATTGGGGTGGCTACTTGAGAGTAACCGCCCCTCACTAGGCGGCTAGTTTCAACTAGCCTCCCCTCACCTGGACACTATCAAAAGAACAGAGGATTAATGGAGGATCAAATCAACCATCCTATTATCCAATTTGATCTATTGTCCAGTGGATATTCCCCTGCCTCTTTTTTACTATAAATAGGGGGCATCCAAAACATTTCTAACAGAATTCCCAATCCATTACAACATCACCACACACATACTTTTCATCCCCAAACCCACACCCTACACTGCCACTTCAAAATCCTTGAGAGAGAAAGTGAGAGAGAAACCCATTTCCTACACAAATCCCCTCTCTAAATCCACCCTCTAAAAACCAAGGTTAAACTTAGTTTAACATCTGCCAAAACCAGTCCCATTTCCTACCCAGATTCTGCCCAAATTGAGCCAGTTCCAGACTGCTAATCCCTACTAGCCGTCCTCCATCAGGCCGCTAATTACCACTATACACCCCAACCTCCAAATGTCCTCTAGCAAGTTCTTGAAGTAGTATAGGATCCCTGTTTTTCACCTCTGTGTATGGTTTATCCGTGTCCTGGAGTGGAGACCCCACAAACTCCCCCATGAAGGTGATCAAATCCACCCCCCACTTTTCCTGCTTGTGGCGATCACAAACACCCTCTGAATCCTCCTGAGTAGCTGTCGGGCGTCTCAGCCAGGAACACAACCCCCACCACCCTTTTGAGAGACGATCTGACCGAGCCTGTCAAGGCACGCACCAGACTCGAATCCCTGAAGAACACCCACACACACCGCAAACAGAAGGAGAAAGGAGGCCCCCTTTCCCAACCCCCCAAAATCCGATACCGACAACCTGGCGATCTCGGTGGGACCTCCCTCGTGAAAAACAACAAAGGTAATCCTCTTTTACTTCCTTCTACAAATTGACTAGAATGTCATCACCCCTCTAGAAAAACTAAGATTTCCCACCCTCCAAGTTAGTTTCTCTTCTACTATGCATCACAACATCCTTTACTGCTTTTAAGCCACACAAAGTTGCGCATCTTTATTGCTCTTAAGCCGCACACAGCTGCGCACCCTTCACTGCTTTAACCACACCATCTTTTATGCTTTTAATTCGCACATAGCTGCGAACCCTTTACTCCTTTAAGCCGCACACAGCTGCACACCCTTTACTGCTTTAAGCCGCACACTGCTGCGCACCCTTTATCGCTTTACTTACTGCTTTAACTCTATATTCATTCACGCCTACGTTATTTCCATATTTACACCATGGAAACCTACACCTATGAGAAAACAGTAGAAGAGAAAGACGATCGAGATAGTCAAACCTCACAGTTCCTTAGCCACCTAGAGGAAAGGATGGCTAACTTAGGGTACCAATCAGTAGAGGACATGTTTCATGACCTCACTGATTATCACCAAACCAAAATTTTGAGCTAGGAGACCCCTGCCGAAATCCCGAAGGCCACTCCCAAAACCCCACCAACACCCAGCTGCTCGATCAATCCAAGCGTATTTTCATTCGCTTCACTTTCCCCGCGAATCCAATATTTCCAACCGTTTCTACCCCAGGCCCTTACCAGGCCACTTCCAACCCGGGACCGCTAAACAACCCTCCCAGGGAAGAAACATTGGATGAAACCATCTGGAGAATCCTCTCCGAGACTGCCCCCTCTACCCCCAAACACGTATCTCTACACAACTTGAGACAGATCCCGTCAGTCCACTTACCAAAGGGATTTAAAATATTAAAATTTCATCAGTATAACGGTCGTGGAGACCCAGACGTTCATTTGATCGCCTTTTATTTAGACGCTCGACAATTTCTAGATAACCAACCTCTGCTAGTATTCCTCTTCCAAAAATCATTGGAAGGAGAAGCACTGCAATGGTTCTCCACCCTCCTTGTAGATCATTTGTCAAACTTCTCGGCTGTAAGCGAGAAGTTTCTTGGTTGCTACAATTATCAGAGGTGGCGTACCCTAGTCTACCGAACCGGCCTACAACTCAAAGAGTGTAAAGAAATTGACATGATGTTACAAAACTTGAGTCTAGAGCTCTGTATGAGTCTGTCGTACGGAGGCTGTACTACGTACCAGCTTTTGATTGACCGCCACAACAGGATTTCCTGTTGTGCCACCCCAGTAATCCCTACCTATTTGCTATAGGGTTGGACAACCGTCATGAAAGGTGCAAATCCCAACAGTAGAGGGGATCGCACAAATTTTGGCATTCTACTCGAACGAAGAGCGGGTCCCTGATCAAGGATTAGCTCTGAGACAGTACACACCCGGTTCATCCAGATATGTGCTGCCTTAGCAAGTTAATCAAAACTTCATTCCTCGATCAGTACCCGCCCCCGTGCCGACACGATAAAACACCGTAATCCAAAGTCCGTTAATCCAGAGCCCCATAATTCAAGGCCAAACTTGGACTCCCCCTGCTTATTTTGCTCCCCCAAGAGCACAAAACCTAACCCCTGGGAAGCCTACACAAAGTTCCTACAATGAGGTTACACCTCTCTCCTCCTATGGTCCAAGATGGTTAAATAGAAGGGATTGCTATCCACCACTCCCAAAAATCCTAGGGAATATCTTAAGGACCGTAATGAAAGCTAATAACATTTCTTTACCCATAGCCAGACACCTTCACTGCTTGGTGCCAACACTGGTCATTATTGCCCATACCATCAACATCATGGTCATATCATTGAACATTGTTTCTCATTCCGAGACATTGTTTACGATCTCGATGAAGAGAGTCGCCTAGATTGGGCCACCATTAGGGGACTCAAAAATGATCCGACTACGAAATCACAGAAAACCCAATTAGATCCACTGCTCAAACAAGGGTGAACCCTAAAAAATCCCAACCCTATAATCAATGCTGAAATACAAGACCTGAAACCAACCATACAAGCCCTCATAGAAGAACCAAAAAACTTGAGTTTCGAAAGCATCTACACCGTAGAGGCCACAAACCACGAAGAATCACCCATGATCATTCCAGGTGGCCTAATTCTTCCAACACATTCTCCCATTCTCCTAAGCCCCTTAAAGCCTCCCCTCTCTCACATAAAGCCAGTTCCACAACTTTCACCCATCTTACCAATTAACAAGAACCTGAGTCCATAAAAAAACCAATATCCCCAAACCACGGTTGACACCTTAAACCATCATACCACTAGGGCGGGAAGAATCTTCAATGTTGTCCCCTCCTATAGACGTCCCATACCTGAAGCAGGAATCAAGGAAGCAAATGCCAGAGATAGTATTGACATCCTCGACCAGCTCCGAAGAATTCCAGCAAAAATTTCTTTCTTGGAGCTGATCGAGACCTCAGAACATCACCAACAGGCCTTGAGGATGTTTTTGGAGAGAGTCCAAGTCGACCCTCAAATCTCCACCTTAAACGTGCTAGTAGCCTTAGCCTCCGCAAGACTAGGGCCCATGATAACCTTTAGGCCTAAATAAGAAATCCGTGATAAGGTCATCAACACCTCTACCCTATGCATCACAGTTGACATTGAAAGATATCTAGTGGATAAGGTCCTAGTCGATATCGGTGCGGGAGTAAACCTTATGTTGCTACGCATTGTCGAATGGATTGGCGGGCATGTCACCACGCTCCTTGAAACGAACACCCGTATATTTGCTTACGATAAAATGGCTCATCCAGTTCTTGGCTTCAAAAACTTTCCGTTAAAAGTAAGGTCCCTAGAAACAAGCATTGAGGCAAATGTCTTGGAGATGGACTCAGATTATAACATGATCTTGGGGCGTAAATAACTAGCCTCAATAAAAGGAGTCTATTCCCCCCTGCACCAGTGTTTGAAATTTTTCTTGGGAAATCAAATAATCAAAATACGGGGGGACACAATCAAAGAACCCAAATCAGGGTTCACCAATAGTGAGACTGCCATAAAAATCATCGACCCAAAACCCATAGAAGCCACCATCCACATCCTAGACTTCCCTGCCAATTGGCTAAACCCTCAAGGCACTCTCCCCAGTACTGTAAAGACAAGTCACCCTAAACCTAAAATCCCTGGCTGGCACATGATGAAAGCCATGGGTCACATCCCAGGAAAAACATTGGGGCTAAAAGGTGGGATCTTGAAACCCATCAAACTCCCGGCCTGGCTAGATAAGAAGGGCCTTGGCTCATCTAACCAAAACACTAATGTAAAAGGGAAATGTAATTGGGGACTATATGAACAATTCATAAAGGGAACAACCGTGGAACGGATTAGAGAAACCATGTATCCTCATCCGTTAACCCCTATCTAGGAAAGAGAGCCGAACTATCTCTTGGGATCCCTTGACTGGTTATTTCCACACCCTGATAAACCCTTAGACGCGCACACACCACTAGTTGACCAAGCACTCTATCCTCGCAGTGTGCTAGCATCGCAACAAAGGAGCGCCAATGGTTGGAGGAAAGCCAGTTGAAACACTTGAACCAATCCAGTAAGTTGTAAATATTACTTACCTTTCCCTTTCAAAAAAGAAAAAAAGAAAGAGAAACAAAACATAAGTCTCTAGGATAAAAACCAAAACTTTAGGGTCCTTGTTTGACAAGGACGATTTCACCCTAACATGGCACCCCTTTAATGCTGACTCCGATCTACTAAATAAAGTATGGCATCTGGCCAGCGAAACCAAAAATTCTAGCCCCAGTACCACATTTAAAACAATCAGGCCTAACAGAAGTCACATACCTGACCAGATCATTAACTACATAAAAGGGCATAGTGGGACAATCTTGAGTTTAGAGAAATTTAAGTCCATAGCAGTTATAGAAGAACCAGACCTAGATAATATAGAAAACTTACATGACAGTCTGGGAGTCTTCAAAATCTGCATTGAAGACAATGGAGAAGAAGAAGACATCTCTAAGGAATTTGAGCGGAGCCTCCAAAGATTTGATGAGAAGACAAAAGAAGCAGATGAGAAGGTGGAAGAACTAAACCTAGCACCAGGGTCATTTTGATTAGTGCGGAGCTGAAACCCGATGAGAGAGAAGGTCTAGTTAAGATACTACGTGAATATATTGACGTCTTCTCCTGGTCCTACAAAGACATGCTCGAGCTCGATACCTCTTTTGTCAAGCATCGATTAATTTTAGAGCCTAACACAAAATTGGTAAAATAAAAGCTAAGGCGCCTTCATCCGGAGGTGGCTTTAAAAATTAAAAATGAGGTGGACAAACTCCACTAGGCTAAATTTATCTGGGTCATCTTGTACCCAAATTGGGTAGCTAATATTGTTCAGGTATCCAAAAAAGATGGCAAGATCCGTGTGTACATCGACTTCAGGGACCTCAATCGAGCGTGCCCGAAAGATGGTTCCCACTCCCACATATTGATCTCTTTGTCGATAACACGGCAAGATATGATACGATCTCTTTTATGGATGAATTTTTCGGATACAACCAGATTCGGTTGGCAGAAAAAGACAATGAAAAGACTGCCTTCACCACACCCTAGGGGACTTACTTGCCTTTCGGGCTAAAAAATGCGTGTGCAACATATAAGAGAGCGATGACTTCAATATTTCATGATATGATGCACAATCTAGTAGAAGTTTACATAGATGACATCCTAGTTAAATATAGGACTCGAATAGGGCATGCAGATATACTTAGGCAAGTATTACAAAGATGCAGGGAATTCCCACTCAAAATGAACCCGAAGAAATGTCGCTTCGGTGTCTCTTTTGGGAAGCTCTTGGGATTCATGGTAAGAAAAAGTGGGATTGAAGTTGATCCAACTAAAGCAAGGGCCATTGCCCAAATGTCCCCACCCAAGAACTTAAAAGAATTGAGAGGACTCAACGGTCAACTGCAATTCATCAGGAGATTTATCTCGCAGCATGCCGAACGGTGTCGCCCCTTTTACAAACTATTAAAAGGAGAAGTTAAGTTTAACTGGGATAACGAATGCCAAAAGGCTTTCGATATCTTGAAGAAATACCTTCTTAATCCCCCAGTCCTCTCAGTACCGGTACCCAGACGACCCCTGTTTCTTTATGTATATGCAATCGAGGAGGCCATCAGTGCTGTGCTCGCACAACACGATAATGTGGGAAGAAAAGAAAATATTGTTTACTATCTAAGTAAGACACTAATTGAATATGAACAAGCCTACCCTCCCATAGAAAAGACTTGCTTAGATTTTGTATGGGCTTCCCAAAAACAATGCCATTATTTTCTTGCCCACAAAGTCAAGTACTTTGTCAAAATGGACCCAGTGAGGTTCCTATTCGAGAAAGCTGTATTAACTGGTCGTTTAGCCCGATGGTGTACATACCCTAATTTTGACCGTCCAAAGAAAAGAAATTTACTTGAAGTAAAATTGGAAAACAACCACATTTGGACATTAAGTAGAAAGCATCCTTAGAAAAACCAAAATCGGAAACACTGACCCAACACTTAGGAAAAACTAAAAACCCTGGATAGGGGCGGCTACTTGGAAGTAGCAGCCCCATCTCGAGCGGCTAGTTTTAACTAGCAGCCCCCCTAAACCGACCCCAAGCCGCTTCCCTGGATGGGACATAAAGCAGCATTAAATGCTGATCATTGCGGCGGGTTGTGGCCTTTGGTCGCCCCATCTCGACCGGTTCACTCCTAGTGACCAACCCAAGCCACCGCTTGTCGAAGACGGAATGTTTGGCAGGTCATGATGGGGGCGGCTACTTGAGAGTAACCGCTCCATCCTGGACGGCTAGTTTCAGCTAGCCGCCCCGCACCTGGTCCATGACAGAAGAACAGAGGATTAATGGGGGGTCAAATCAAATATCCTATTATCCATTTGATCTTTTACCTAGTGGATACTCCCTTGCCTCTCTTTTACTATAAATAGAGGGGGGCCAAAGCATTTCTAACACATTCCCAATTCCAAACCCCAGAAACCCTAGACCCTGGCCCAAACCCCAGAAAACCTAAACCCTGGCCCAAAACCTAAAACCATGGGAATGGGGCGGCTAACCCTAACTAGCCACCCCACACCAGGTGGCTAGTTTCCATTAGCCGCCCCCCTGATCGACCCCAAACCGCTTCCCTGGATGGGATATAAAGCAGCACTAAATGCTGATCATTGCGGCGGGTTGTGACCTTTAGCCACCCCATCTTGGCCGGTTCAATCCAAGTAATCTACCCAAGCCACCGCTTGTCAAAGATGGGACGTTTGACAGGTCATGATAGGGGCGGCTACTAGAAAGTAGCCGCCCCATCTTGGGCGGCTAGTTTTAACTAGCCGCCCTTCACCTGGTCTCTGACATAAGAACCAGAGAATTAATGAGGGGTCTAATCAAACACACTATTAACTAAGCCACTCTATTATCCCCTGGACATTCCCCTGCCTTTTTTTACTATAAATAGAGGGGGTTCAAAACATTTCCAACAATCCATCAATTCCCATCAAGAGTTCACATTTCCAATCCACAAACAATTCCCACTTGAAATCCTTAGAGAGAGAGAGAGTCCCATTTGTGAGAGGAAAACCCATTCCCTACACAAAACCACCCTCTCAATCCACCCTCCAAAACCCGGGTTAAACCCAGCTTAACCTCTGTCAAAAAATCAAACCCATTTCCTACTCAGGTTCTGCCCAAATTCACCGAGGCCATGGACGGCTAACCCTAGCTAGCCGTCCCCTACCCGACAGCTCAAACCCACTAGCCACCCCTTGTCTACACCCCACCTGCACCCCCTTGTCCCATGACTCCTTTAGCCAAGCTGCGAAGCAGAATAGGATTATCTGTTTTTCACCTTTGTGTACGGTATATCCGTGTCCCAGAGCGGAGACCCCACAAACTCGCCCCGCGAGGCGATCAAATCCAACCCAACTTTTCCTGCTTTTCGAAAAAGCAGGTGGTGATCAGACACACACTGGAATCCCCTTGAGCCGCTGTCGGGCGCCTCGACCGGGAACGAGACCCCACCACCCTTCCGAGAGATGATCCGATCGAGCCCGCCAAGTCACGCACCGGATCCGAATCCTCAAAGAACCCCCACACACGCGGATTTTTCACACCGACAATCTTCAATCCCATTTCCATGCCACACCCACTACTTGAAATCCTTAGAGAGAGAGATTGTTCCATTTGTGAAGAGAAACCTCTCCCTACACAAAGCCATTCTCCCAACCCACTCTCTAAAACCTAGGTAAACCAAGTTTAACCTTTGCCAAAGCCAAATCCCATTCCTACCCAGGTTCTGCCCAAGTTGACCAGGCTCCAGGCGGCTAACCCTAACTAGCCGCCCCATACCTGCCGGTTCTTTTCCACTAGCCACCCCCTACATACACCCCCACTTGAACCAAGACTAGTCTAGTCAGCCTAGAAGCAGAATAGGATACATGTTTTTTACCTCTGCATACGGTATATCCGTATCCCGGAGCAGAGACCCTACAAACACCTCCATGAAGGCGATGAAATCCACCTCAAGTTTTTCTACTTTTCAAGAAAGCAGGTGGCGATCACACACGCCCCTGAATCCTCTTGAACCGCTGTCGGGCTCTTCAACCAGGAACGAGACCCCACCACCCTTCTGAGAGACGATTCGACCAAGCCCACCAAGGCACGCACCGGATCCTACTCCCCGAAGAACCCCATAGACGCAGATTTTTTCCACACCGATAAATCTGGCGATCACGATGGGACCTTCCCTCGTGAAAAATGACAAAGGTAATCCTCTTCTGCTTCTTTTTACAAGCTTGACTAGAATGCCATCACTCCCCTAAGGAAGATAGAATTTCTCCCCCTCAAGTCAAACCCTCCTCCACTTTGCATTACAACAACTTTACTGCTTTAAGCTGCACACAGCTGCGCACCCCTTTACTGTTTTGACAACAATATCTCTATTAAGCCACACAAGCTGCGCACATCTTTACTGCTTTTTAAGTCACACACCGCTGCACACCATTTACTGCCTTACATCTGCATTCATCCACCCCTGCATTATTTTCATATTCACACCATGGAAACCTACACCCAGGATAAAACCGTAGAGAGAGATGACGAAGAGGGTCAGGCCACACAATTTCTTACCCATGTAGAGGAAAGAATGGCTAGCCTAGTATATCAAACAGTGGAGGGCATGTTTCATGACCTCACTGATTACCACCGAGTCAAGACCATAAGACAGGAAATCCCTGTCGAAAGCCCCATGGGTACTTTCAAAACCCTGTCCACACCCAGCTTCTCGGTCAATCCGAGCATCTTTTCATTCGCTCCCCTTTCCCCTGCGAATCCAATATTCCTGACCATTTCTACCCCAGGCCCTTACCAGGCCACCCCCAACCAGGGACAACAAAGCAGTCATCCCAGGAGAGAAACGCTAGATGAAAGCATCCAGAGAATCCTCTCCGAGACTGGTCCCTCTGCCCCCAAACACATGTCTCTACACAACCTGTAATAGATCCCATCAGTCCACTTACCAGAGGGATTTAAAATACTAAAATTTCTCCATCGTGAGACCCAGATGTTCACTTAACTGCTTTTTATCTAGACGCCCGATCGTTTCTAGATAATCAACCTCTACTAGTGTTTCTCTTTCAAAATCATTAGAAGTAGAAGCACTGCAATGGTTCTCCACCCTCCCTATAAATCACTTGTCGAACATTTCGGCTGTAAGCGAGAAGTTTTTAGGCCGCTACGGTTATCAGAGGATTAGGATCCCCTCTATTTCAGACCTAACTGTGGAAAGAATGAGACCTAGGGAGGAATTGGAACAGTACGTGTCTCGGTGGCGCACCCTTGTCCACCGAACCGGCGTGCAACTCACGGAGTGTCAAGAAATTGACATGATGTTGCAGAGTCTGAGTTCAGAACTTCGTACGAGCCTTTCGTACAGGGACTGTACTATGTATCAGCTTCTGATTGTCCACCACAACAGGATTTCCTGTTGTGCCGCCCCAGTAGCCCAAGCTCAGTCCCCACCTATCAGCCATAGGGTTGGACAACCACCCTGATAGGTGCAAACCCCCACGGTAGAGGGGATTCCCAAATTTTGGCACTCTACCCGAGTGGAGTGTGAGTTCCTGATCGAGGAATGGCTCTGAGACAGTACACACCCGGTTCGTCCGGATATGCGCCGCCTCAGCAAGCCAATCAAAATTTCACTCCTCGATCAGTACCCGCACCCGTGCCGACAAGACAAAATCCGATAATCCAAAGTTCCTCAGTTCAGAGCCCCATAACCCAAAGCCAAGGCCAAACTAGGACTCCCCTTTTTTACTCTGCTCTCCCAAGAGCCCAAAACTCAAACCCTAGACAGCCTACACAAAGCTCTTATAACAAGGTTATGCCCCCCACATCCTATAACCCGAGACGAATGGGAAAGAGGGATTCCTATTTACCCCTTCCAGAAACCATAACTAGGATTTTTAGGTTAATGATGGACACAAATAGCATCTCCCTCCCCGCCGCTACTGTCAATACTCGGGACCAGCACGACACGTTACTGTCAATATCATCAATAGCATGGTCACACCGTAGAATAATGCATTGTTTTTCAGGACTTTGTTTATGATTTAAATGATGACAGGTGCCTTGATTGGGCCATGATCAAAGACCACCTAAGCCAGGACAATTCCCAAGCATCCAAGCACTTGGCATATTCACTGACCCACTGCCAGGTCATAATCAAGCCTCCACTTCTGGAGCCCACGCCATTAACATGGTCAGGTGGGGAAGACAACCATCAACAGAGCCGAGCAGCTTGGAAGACATCACTGATTGCAGTCTGTCCGAAGAATCCGAGGAGGAAAGGCATGACGAGCCTTTTCAGCTGAACCTCGACGACCACTACCTCGCCGTACTCTATGGAGAGGAAAAACAAGAAATCCTCGCCCTACCCAAAGTCATCAACATAGTGTCCGACGAAAGCGAACTAGACAACCCAGGAGAAGAAGAAGAGGAGGAACCATTTGAAGAGGTTCCCGAGGGAGCTAGCGAAGGACCCAAGCAAGGGGAATGTACGTTGGATGATCTGCATCTCGACGACAACGAGTTCTCAAAAAGCAATGATACGGTGGACGGTCCTTGCTGCCTGATGACCATATCATTTATCGACAACGACCTCCCAGACTCGAGATTGCGAGTATATCCCCTACAGATTCGTGGGCGGCTTAAGATGTTGTGGCTGAACAACATTTTCGTTGACCCAGGATTGGGGATGAACATAATGACCTGTGCCACCTACTAGGAGATGCCCAGACGAGGCCGCCCCTTCATCCAACCAGTACACGCTACCATTCAAGCCTTCAATCATTCTGGGAAAACCATATGCGAACCCGGACTATTCGAGCTGGCTGTCGGCCCCTTGATCTATGAGGTGGAATGCTTCGTACCTGATATCGACACCAGGTACCTCCTAATGCTTGGGCGACCATGGCCGGACAACATCCAAGCCATCTGCTATCCCAGACACTAGTGCCTCTGACTACCATTAATGGGCCATGTATTGACCGTTTGGGGAGAGGCACGCCACCAATACGAGAATGAGGATAACTGGGTGCTACAGAACATGTTTGCACTAACCTTGCACCCAGGAGCCGAAAACGGAGGTGACATCCCACTTGGATCCCCCTACATCAATCACTACCCCTCGGAGGAGATGGCCGATGTCGGTATCATCGGGAAGGGGTCCGAATGGCCGCGTGGTGTTGTTGGTGCTTTCGGTCGGATCGTCTTCTCGGAAGGGTGAGGGGTGTCGTTCCTGGTTGAGGCACCCGATAGCGTCTCAAGAGGATTCAGGGGTTTGTGTGATCGCCACCTGCTTTTTCTAAAGCAGGAAAAAGGGGTTGGGTTGGATTTGATCACCTACGTGGGGAGTTTGTGGGGTGTTGATTGGTTTGTTGATGTTGTGGATCTGTTTTAAGGCTTGGGACCTCCTCTATTTATAGTAAAAGAGAGGCAGGGAAGATCCAGGGGGTAATGGAGTGGGTTGGCTTCGATTAGACCCCTCATTAATTCTCTGGTTCTTCTGTCAGGATGAGACAGCTTCGATGCTGTTGAGCCATGTCCTCCCAACAATCAGAGGGTGGGGCGATTGAATGTTCATCACCATGCAGTTGACGATGGTGGAGACCGGGCCGATCTTTAGTGTGAGTGTGACTAGTCCGCAAGCGTTCTTGCGTGTGCTGTCGAAGGCATAAATGTATTTGTTAGGCCTGTGTCATTTAGAGTCCTAATTTTGATCAGAGTCGCTAAAATTTTGGTTTTTAGCTACCTGCTAGGGTTTGAGGACTCTGATTGAAGATATAACTGCATATTATGGGTCCTGATTTTTTTTAGTACTGCCCATAAAATTTTCGTTTAATTTCCGATAACGTTTTTGGAATTATGCAGTTTCGGATTGGTATTTGGATTTGATTTTGTAAAAATCCAAGATGAACAGCTAAAAATCCGATATTGTTACGAGATGTTCAGTTTTGATCTAGCTTCCATATAGAAGTGGAATTGGATCAACTGGATTCATATATCAAAAGTTATGGGTATTTTTCCGAGTATACCCCGAAGATGAAAAATCCAGGCAGCAGCCCTGTAAGATGTTTAGCCTAGATTTCGGAATAGCTAGAGAGGTTATTTGATCTAGGTGTAAACATGAAAGCTGTAGATAATCTTCTTATCTTTCCAATTCCACTGGAATCATATAATTCAGAGCTATATTGAGGAAGTTATGGCCATTTAAGTGAAGGCTGTTCACAGTTTTAAGTCCGAGGACGACTTAGTCTTTCAGCCCGACCTTGCTTATAAATACCACCCCAAATTTTACGACCTTAGCCTATTATTTTCACCTCTTTTGCTCTGGTCCAGCCCTATTTGGTGTGTTTTGGGTGGAGGAGAAGGAAGTGATGGTGATGGAGAGGAAGAGCTTTTATGGAGGAGATCAAGGTGTGTATGCTTTTGTTGAGTTGTTGTTGCCTCTTTCCTTTCCCCATCTCCTCTCTCAAGCTCCCTCACATGGTCCAGCCCTTTGTGTGTGTTCAGCCCCCCACATATTTGATGAAATGCCACAATGAAGAGGAGATGCACAAGAGAAGCACATGAGGTGTGTGTGTGCATATAGTAGTTGTGGATGTTGTTTTCCCTTCTCTTAGGCTCCCTCTCATGCTCCCTTTCCCCTCCCCTGATTTTCAGCCAAGTCTTTTGGTAAGTTATGGAGGAGATGCACAAGAGGAGGAGAGGCTGAAGAGGAGGCGTGGTGGTGGTGGTTGAGGTGGTCGTGGGCGCATCAAGAGCCCCGCATCTCCCCCTTTCCCTTCCCCTCTTTTGGTAAGTCCTTTTTCCCCCCTTCTTTTATGATTTTCTAAGGCTTGGGAGGTTTGGAGAGGTCATGCATGCTAGGGGGAGTGAGTTTGGGTGAGAGTGGAGGGTTGGGGAGGAGTTAAAGAGAGATTGGCGTGCGCGCGGGGCCGTCCGCGCGCGTGCGCGCGCAGATGCGCGCATATAGGGGGTGCTGGCGCGCGCAGTTGGGCGCGCTGGCTGGCGCGCGCGCGTGAGCGCAGGTGCGCGAGCGTGCGCGCGGGGCGCGTGAGCGCGCCTGGGCGTGTGGCGGTGCGCCGGGGGTGTGCGGGGGCACATGCGCGTGTGCGCATGCGTGCGTATGAGTGCGGGGGCCACGCGTGTGGCTGCCCGGGGGTTTGGGTAGGTGCCGAGGCACTCGGATATGCATGCGTACGCGCGTTCTTGCATGCGTGCGAGCCCGTATGCATGTGTATCTGAGTCTTTGACATTTCTAGTCTATTTTAGGTATTTTTATGTGCTTGTATGTGGTTTTACTCACCCCTATTGATACCCTTGACTTACAGATCTTGTCGGATGGGATGCGCGTCAACCCGGGTATCGGTGAGTGGTTTGATTCCAACCCTTCCGGGAGCGCTCGATGCACGTAGCGTGCTTCGCGCTTCCATGGGGCTTTAATTGCACCCTAAATATGCTAGATATCATGCATGCTAGGTTGTATAGCTCGTATATTGTGTAGAACCCCTATTCTACCTTATACTTGCCTAGGTATTGTATAGAATATGGCATGACTTAGGTAATTTTATTTGAAATACTACCCCTATTTATCAAGCATGTTTAACTTGGGTTAATAACGGGTGTATGCGTAATATTCCTCTGATTTAGGACTCGAGGGTGTGGTATAGTTGTTGCACCCATCGGTTGGAGAAAAACTATGACCAGCCCGAGAGAGGATGAGGCATTCCCTCTCTCTCGCCCTCCCTCTTTTCACAAGCCAAGTATGTAGATGCGGTTCCTACTTGACCCAGGCTTACTTGGAATTATTGACATGCACCTATTGCTGCGCGGATCGCGCTTAACCCTTCCCTTCTAGGTTGGTGTCATCCAACGTGTGTTAGGTTATAATCTGTGTATTTGCCTGTTTGACTTCATGTATGCATGTTAAGTAAGCCACCCTTGGGTATTTATTGCATATTATGTATATGCCTATTTGGCCATGAGCCTTGTCTAATGAGATTAGACGAGTGTATGACCTCCTATGGGGTCATACCATGGCTTTGACACTTAGAATAAATGTCTTCCCCGCATCTGAGTTATGCGCCCTGGAGGGAATTCATGAGAATTCGTTGCGCTTAATCGGTGTTTGATGATCGATGACGACGGATCCAAGAGGATCGTATTCGCGAGCATAGATTGTTTTCGCAAATCCAAAATTCCTAGTTGTTTCCACCCCAGGCCCTTACCAGGCCACCTCCAACTCGGGACTGGCAAACAGCCCTCCCAGGGGAGAAACGCTGGATGAAACCATCCGGAGAATCCTCTCCGAGACTGGTCCCTCCGCCCCCAAGCACATGTCTCTACATAACCTGAGACAAATCCCGTCAGTCCACCTACTGGAGGGATTCAAAGTCCCCAAATTCCGCCGGTACAACGGTTGTGGAGACCCAGACATTCATTTAACTGCCTTTTATCTAGACGCACGCCCGTTTCTAGATAATCAACCTCTACTAGTCTTCCTCTTCCAGAAATCATTGGAAGGAGAAGTACTACAATGGTTCTCCACCCTCCCTGTAGATCACTTGTCGAATTTCTCGGCTGTAAGCGAGAAATTCTTTGGCCGCTACGCTTACCAGAGGATTAGGACCCCCTCTATTTCGGATTTAACCGTAGAGAGAATGAGGCCTAGGGAGGAATTCGAACAATACGTGTCTCGGTGGCGCACCCTTGTCCACCGAACCGGCCTGCAACTCACAGAATGTCAAGAAATTGACATGATGTTGCAGAGCCTGAGTCCAGAGCTCCGTACGAGCCTTTCGTACGGAGACTGCACTACGTATCAACTTCTGATTGACCGCCACAACAGGATTTCCCGTTGTGCAGCACCAGTAGTCCAAACCCAGTCCCCACCTATCAGCCATAGGGTTGGACAACCGCCTCGTAAGGCGCAAACCCCCACGGTAGAGGGGATCATTAGCCAAGTATCAGCACACTACCCGAACGGAGCGCGAGTTCCTGACCGAGGAACAGCTCCGAGACAGTACACGCCCGGTTCATCCGGATATGCACCGCCTCGGCAAGCGAATCAAAATTTTACCCCTCGATCAGTACCCGTCCCCGTGCCGACGCGACAAAACCCCACAGTCCAAAATTTCCCACTTCAGAACCCTATAATCCAGAGCCAAACTCAAACTCGGGCTCCCTTTTACTCTGCTCCACCAAGAGCACAAAATCCAAACCCTAGGCAGCCCATACGAAGCTCTTATAACGAAGCTAGACCTCCCGCATCCTACGACCAAAGACGAATGGGAAAGAGGGACTCTTACCCTCCCCTCCCAGAAACTTTAACTAGGATCTTTAGGGTGATGTTGGACACAAATAGTATCTCCCTCCCCGACGCCAGGCCTTCACTACCCAGGGCCAGCACGACGCATTACTGTCAATATCATCAACAATATGGCCATACCGTAGAACAATGCATTGTTTTTTGGGACTTCGTTTATGATCTTAATGATGACAGGCGCCTTGACTGGGCATAATCAAAGGCCATCTGAGCCAGGGAAATCTCCAAGCACCCAAGCCACTTGGCATATTAACTGACCCCTTGCCAGGTCACACCCAAGCCTCCACATCTAGAGCCCACGCGGTCAACATGATCAGGAGAGGGAGACAACCATCGCCAGAACCAAGCAGCTCGGAAGATGCTACTGATGGTAGCCTATCCGAAGAGTCCGAGGAGGAGGAGCAGAACGAGCCCTTCCAGCTGAACCTCGACGACCATGACCTCACCATACTCTATGGCGAAGAAGAAGACGTAGTTCTCGCCCTTCCCGCAGTCATCAACATCGAGTCCGACGAAAGCGGACTAGAAAACCCGGGAGGAGACGAAGAAGAAGAGCCGTTTGAGGAGATCCCCGAAGGAGCTAGCGAAGGACCCGAAGGAGGGGAATGTACGTCGGATGATCTGCATCCGGACAACAACGGGTCCTCCAAGAGTACCGACACTGTCAATGGCCCCCGCCGCCCAATGACCATTTCATTGACTGACCAAGACCTCCCGGATCCTAGACTGCGAGTCTACCCCCTACACATCCGCGGACGACTCCAAATGTTGTGGCTAAACAACATCTTTGTAGACCCAGGGTCAGGAATGAACATAATGACGTGCTCCACCTACCAAAAGATACCCGGATTAGGCCGTCCTCCCGTCCACCCGGCCCGCCATACTATTCAAGCTTTCAACCATACCGGGAAGACTCTCCGCGGCCCCGGAACATTTGAGTTATCTGTCGGCCCTCTTATTTGTGAGGTATCCTGCTTCGTGGCCGACATCGACAGAAGGTACCCGTTGATGTTGGGGCGACCATGGTTAGACAGCATCCAAGCTATCTGTTCCCCCCGGCACCAATGCCTTCGACTGCCCTTCTTAAGTCATATCCTGACAATCTGGGGAGAGGCGCGCCTCCAGTATGAGAACGAGAACAATTGGGCGATATATAATATGTTCACACTAGCCCTACGACCGGGGAACGAGGACGAAGGTGATAGCCCACCTGGATCCCCTTGCAACTATCCCTCAGAAGAAACGGCCAGGACCCCGCATCCACCCAGCAATCCTATGGAGCCCAACTCGATCACCTTCCTCCCCCATGAAGTCGCAAAAGTCGGAGCACGTTCTGCACCCCTCGCTATCACCGTCATACTCGGGGGAAGGGAATTCCGGCACATTCTCATTGACACGGGAGCGGAAACTAACGTCCTTACATATTCCGCCTACCAAAAGTTAGAAGGCCGGGTTCCCAGATTGGAGCCCTCAGACGAATACATTTATGCCTTCGACAGCACACGCAAGAACGCTTGCGGACTGGTCACGCTCCCACTGAAGATTGGCCCAGTCTCCACCATCGTTAACTGCATGGTGATGAACATTCAATCGCCCCACCCTCTGATTGTTGGGAGGACATGGCTCAACATCATCGAAGCCGTCTCATCCACCCGACACCAATGTCTTCGCTTCCCGTACTGCGGAAAGTAATATCCATATGGGGAGAGGCGCGCTCTAATAATACTCAGGCCCGGAATTGGAGCGTCTGTGCCATGCGCATCCGGCTAGAGGTGCTCGCATGTTGGCAACCAGGCGCCACAGACGAAGAACTGCTCCATCAAGGGAGGCCCCTGAAGAGACTCAGGGAGGGAGAATTTGGGAACAGGGGACCCCCACCAGACATCAGCCGGCCATCAAAAAGAAGCCGACCCGAGGAGGCAATACAAATTCAAGAACCAGGTACCGATCCTCCCGGGTAAGTTTTCAAATCCTGTACATAGTTTACAGCTTTCCAAAAAAAAAAAAAAAAAAAACTCAAAATATTTGTTTACCAGCTTTCACTTCCAACTCAAACCCTGTACATATTTGTTTACCTGCTTTCCTAAAAAGAAACCAAAATCCAACAAAAAATACATGCCGATCAGCTTTCATTCCCCAACTCTAAACATACTTATTTCTAGCTTTATTTCCACTCTTCTTTAAAAACCAAAAAAATATATTTTCTAAAAACATGTTTTCCACACTCTCCTTCAAACACAAAAGTTTTACAAGGCCGTGTTTTCCGTGCTTCCAACAAAAAAAATGAAACACTTTCCCAAACTTTCTTTACATATTTTCCAAAAACAACGAAAATATTTACAAACTACATTTCCACACTCTTCTTCACGACGAAAATGTTTTCCAAATCTGTGCTTCCACACCTTTCTTCAAAGCAAAATATTTTACAAAGCCGTACTTCCATGATTTCCGCCGAAAAACGTTTTACAAACTGTCTTTCCATACTTTCCTTATAAAAACAAAACCGTTTCCCAAACTTTATCCCCATTCTCTTTCCAAAAATATATCTATTCGCCGACACAGGCCCCTTTTCAAAAACATAAGTATACATTTGTCTTTACTACGCCTCGAACTACTGGACGAGAAGAGATTAAGAGCGGCAGACCATGCCCAGGCCTACCAAAGAAGGGTGGCAAGGGCATTTGAAAAGAAGGTGATAAAAAGAAAATTCGAAATCGGGGAATTAGTACTTAAGCAAATCATGCCATCAAGACTGCCCCACCCGAGAGGAAAGCTGCAACCCACATGGGAGGGACCCTATGTGATCACCCATGCCTATTCCGGGAATGCCTACCGCCTGGTAGATGCCGAAGGAGTCGAGGTTCCAGGTTCGTGGAATGCACTTTATCTGAAGAAATTCCATGCATAAAAGCTTTCAATACTTAAGAACTATTATTCTTCCTTCCTGCGATTTCCAGCGTTTAGTACTTGATGATAGAATTGTAAGACTCTCAAAGATAAACTCGTATCTATTTGAACACGTTTCCGCCAAATCATGTCATTCCCTTCACACACGTATAACTGGACTAGATTTGCCTGATAGAAGAAAAATTGCCTACCCCGTGGACTGGGACAATTTAAAAACTCCCCAAAGCAAAATATCCCTTATTTCCGCCCCGCTCGTATTAACCCTAGGTCAAAATGAGGAGTTACCCGGACCTAGCATATGTCCCAAAAACTGGCTCTGGCACTATATAAACACTTCTAGAGGGGAAGCATGAAAAGAATCGGGGTGAAAAACAGAAGAGCCCCCCCCCCTCAAATCAAAACAAAACAAAAAAAAAAAGCAAAAAAGAGAAAATCAAGCAAGGAGAGGCCAAACACCCAAGTGAACGGGTTAAACTCTCTATTTAGCAGGCTTTCACGCCTTTACGCACGGTATACGCTAGACAACGGCTGTACCAGTACAGATCCAAACAACGGATTGTACTTTCCACCCAAAAATAAAGAAGTGGTAAAAAGAAGAAAGCCAGAGGGACCTAGGAAGTAAGACATGTGCTAGACTGGGACAATTCTAAAATATTGCCCGAAAGGAAGATATTACTCTTACCTCATTCACCCTCTCCCCTTTTTTTTTTGCAATGGGGGTTCGAAATTGAGCTATGTCCACCGGGAAAAGCGAAATTTTGACCAAGGGTAGATCACGTCTAGGTTTACACTTACACACACACTCACACGAGTTCACTTAGAAACTTGCCTATCCAAAGGAAGCTTATTTGACTTGACTCTTGGTACATTCATGGATTTTTCAGCATGTTTAGAATAATACGATTAAGCATTTGAAAACCATGAACCTAGGAAAATCGACGCCTAAGGCTTATACCCCTCAAATACAATCCTGGTTTGGACATGAGTGACCACAAGGGCTCCTCCACGGGGACTTGATGGTGTCTTTTACTTATGAAAATCAAGAACATTGCCCTCTCACCTAAAAAGGTCATTGAAGAACTAAAATGCCCCCTTATGCCACTTATACTTACGCATAAGCTTGCATTTTCCTTTTCCAAAACACCTTGGCATCCGATTTTCTTGAAATATTAAAGTTAACCCCCCCCCCCCCGAATATTAGAATTGTCCCCACTCATATTAAAATTGTCCCCACGAAATTTAAAATTGTCCCCACTCATATGAGAATTGTCCCCACTCACCTCATGCCCTTCCGCACATGCGTGAGAAGAAATTGTCCCCACCTCCTACACATAAGTTCTTCTTCACTCACGCACTTGGAATCCCTTCCTTGCGCACTAAAGCCTGGTCTCCCACACTTTACTTTCTCGCATTTATATTTCCATTCCGCCTTAAGATGGATTGTAGCCCTTGACGATTCAAGCAAAAAGGGCTCGAAAGTCAATGCAGGGGCGCAATCTGGACGGATTTAACACTTGGTCCATGGAAAGAATGTTTTTATAGGTCTCAAAGGATAAAGCACTCAGGAGGACTTTCAGCAGCAGCAGATAAGAAGCAAAACCAGGAAATTGTCCCAGGCAGGGGGCGGCTAAACCCGACTAGCCGCCCCCTGGAGACGGCTAATTTATACTAGCTGCCCCTGCCCCTGCCCTCTTGTCCAGGTAAAAACCCAGGCAAGGGGCGGCTAAATGCAAGTAGCCGCCCCTCACTGGGCGGCTAAACGCAACTAGCCGCCCCTCACCTGCTACCCCATCTGCCCTGTCACTCCCAGTCTCAATCAACTCTTCAACTCCTATGAATACCTGTCAAAACATTCCTTTCCCAAACATGCATACACACATTTAGACACATATTCATACACCTGTATCGATACCATGCTATAATGATTATATATTAGAATTCTACATCCATCCATAAATCAAAACCTATAAACACCAAGTTCATTCATCCACACACATACACATCCCTATAGATTAGGAAGGCTTTCTAAAAAACATTAAACATCCATGCTAAACTATACCAAACCATGCATACAAACAAGAAATTAAATTATCCCACCATGACCATAAACGTAAATTGTCTTCTAAAAAAAACCTAAAATGCAAAAAAAAAAAAAGTAAGAAAGAGATAGGTCCACCAAGAGCTCCAAACTCCGAAGTCTTGAGCTGTACTTCACCGAAATATCACCATAAACCAAAAACAAAAGAAGAAAAGCATGAATTCATCGCATATGTACTATTCTTCTATTAAAACCAAGACACAAAGAAGCTATACCTTGGCGTATCGTCATCCGCTGGAGGCTGAGTAGGAGGAACGTCCTGACTTGGCTGAGAAGGGAGCGGCGGATAAGGAGAAGACTGAACCTCTGGAGCATCGGGTGCGGCAGGAGTCTCTCGAACCGAAGACGCGGCCCTCACGTATATCCCACGACTCCGAGACACCGAAGGACGAGAGGCACGGCTGAAGGTGGCCCTAGTAGCCAAGGAAGCCGAGAGAGAATGGTCAGGCTCAAGTGGAAGAAGATCGAGGTCCGCCTCGGTCATGGAGACCCCTCCAACCAATTTCCCCCTCATAGTAGCCTCCCAGAGATGGACCTGCTGCATATCTCTATCTCTCCTCTCCAATCTCTGTCGGAGGCGACTCTCCGTCCCTCTGGCCTGATCCTCGGCGGCCCTCAACCTCTCCTCGAACTCCCGCGCCCTTGCCTCCGACGCCCTAAGCGCCTCTCGGTCCCTATCCCCGGCCGCCTGCAGAGAACGGACTAAGTCTCCCATCAAACCTCCGGGAACACCCGCCGAAGCCTCCAACTCCGACACCCTCATCTGGAGGGAGTCCCTCTCACGGCCTAGGGTAATGAACCCCTCCTCCCTCGAGGCTATCATGGACCTTAGCTGGTCCGCCTCCTCCTCAGCCCGGGAAGCCCTTCCCCTCGCCTGGCCCAACTCCATCCTTGTGGCCATCAACTCGCTCCGGGCCACATCCAACTCCCTCGTCAGTTCGAGCTCTCGCTCGGACGCCGTGGAAGGAGGAGGGGTGGAGGAAGAAGAAGCGCCGTCGGCCCTTGCTCTCGGCAGAGCATCCACCTGAGCCTCAAGGATCCGGACCTGGTCCTGCAAGCGTCCCCTCTGTACCCGCAAGGCCTCTATCTGCCTGGCCCGCGCTTGGAGGTGCTCATTGGCGGTCTTAAACCTCTTCTCCATCTCATTCAGCTCAACCTACAAAAGCAACATCGGTCAGAATATACCCAAGGAGAAGAAAAGAAAAGAAAAGAAAAGAAGGGGAGAAAGACTTACATAGGCATCCGGGACCTCCTCCTCCATAGTCCCAAGGATACTGGCATATTCCTGGCGATACCAAACCATATACTCCTCACTGCTAGTCACCTCGGGACGACGCTCCACCAAAGCACCTCGGCCCATCCATCCCGCCACGTACGTCGCGTAGTTCCTCGGGAGGTTCGTGTCCCGAGGAATCCCAGCCACCGGGATCGAGGGGCGCTTCGGCAGAGGATCGGGCACCCACTGGTGGTACCCAAGCTGGCGGACGACCCGGCTGATCGCATGAAACACGACCTCATTAAAATAGATCAGCCAGATATCCCGCGACAACTCCGCTGGGACCTCCTCCTCCGTGTAGGGCCTCCACGTCATCTATAAAGCATCAAAAAGACAGGAAGAGCGCTTAGTCAAACGAAAACCAAATACAAGCCAAAACAAACCTCGAAGGAATATTTATACCTCTTCCTCCGTCAAGACACGGAAGGCCTCCCGGAACTGAGCGAGGCGATGCAAGCGCGAAGATCCCCGGGGTGCCCATCTCATGGCCCAAGGGAGGGCACGATCGAACGGAGCCAAAGTCGGGCGATCAATGGAGAAATGCTCATACCCAAAGATCTAGCAAAACAAGAGAGGAATCGTCACGATCAAAGAGAGCTAAGCCAAAGAAGAGACATTTACCGCTCACTTACACGTACCTGAAGAAATGGCGCAAAGCCGCCAAGGTTCTTTCCCCCGGCCCTCTTGACTTTCTTCGAGAGCTCCGCAAAAAGATGGGCGAGCATCGCCGCTCCCCAAGCGTAGCGCCCCATACCCTCCAGGTCCCTCATCAGCAAGAGAGAATGCGAGGAAACCTTATCAGTGGCCGTCGAAAAGAGAACCCGGCCGAAGAAGTAGAGGAAGAACGTTCTCAACTCCCTCCGTGCCCTCTGTGGACACGCGGCCGCCTCTCTCGCCTCAATCATCGCAAGCCTCCTCTCAAAGCTAGCTGCAGCTTCGCCCTTCTGGCGCTCGGTAAAGGAACCGAGGCCGTACTGCCCCGAAAGCCGCCCCAAAGGGATCCGGTTCAGCGTCCGCTCCCGCTCCACGAACTCCCATTCCCCGATCAACTCTCGGAAAAGCCCCCTGTAGTCCGCAAGAGTGGCCACAATCACTGCCTCCCCCGAGACCGGAAGGCCGGTGATCCGATGAATGTCCTCAAGCGTCGGCATGACAGCACCGGTAGGGAGAATGAACGTGCAACTCTCCGGATCCCATCTCTCCGCCAAGGCCTCCACATATGGACGGTGGACGTGGAATGGCTCGATCAGGAAGAAGGAATGGAAGCCCGCTCCATCCACCAAACTCCTCTCCTCCTGCCCCAAAGCATCGTACCACCTCTTCGTCCCATGCCACAAGGCCCGAATACGGTTCGGTCTCTACAAGACGAACGAAGGGAACATGAGTTAGTTTAAAGAAACAATCGAGAGGTAAGGGTTCAACTCTACGAAATTATTTTAAAACCATGCTTAGCAAAATGACACTTCCATATGCTAAATACAGAAACAAAAGCATGAAAGTAAGAAGCTACACTCCTCATATGATCACGCATACTAGACAAACATCAACATATCCCACCGTGGTCACCACTCACAGGCTTTCTTACATCACAGCTTATCGTGCTTATACCTTCCCTAAACACACCTAAGCAATATAAAACTGGGACCCGTGAAAGGCATGCGTACACCCCCCCATGCTCTACCACAATCAAACACATACGAAGTCACATACGGGTAGAAAAGTATCAAATGCAAGCATGCTAGCCGTATCACTCCTCTTTCTTTTATATGCATACAACAAGCATGGATGTACATATAAAAAATTGTCCCCTTCCTTTTTTTTTTCAACACGAACCCGTTCGCATGCTTACAATATCCGACCGTGATCAAACTATACATACAAGCATGCATCTTAGACACACATATCACTCACTACTACCTACTCATGCATATTAGACACACATATCACACACTATCACCTATTTATACCACGAAAGACATACACATATAAATAAAAGGGTAAGACAAAGGTTGGGAACTTACCATGGCCCGCGTGGACCCAGGAGCATCCACCTCGGCCTCGTCGGGATCATCCATCCCATCGTCATCCCCCTCCTCGTCCTCCTCAAACACGGCCTCCTCATCCTTGGCCTCAGCGCCAACGCCGGCCTCCGCGGCCCCCATATCCATACCCTCGGCCTCCCCGGCCTCCTCCCCAACATCAGCCCCTCCTACCTCCTCCGTGCCCGCCGCACCGGAGGCTAAGCCCTCAAAAACACCCATAGCTCTTCTCTCCTCCTCTGCTGCCCTGGCCTCCATGGCCTCCCTATCTAACATCCCAATAATGGCGTCCAACGACGCCCTCTCACTCTCACTCACCCCCTCGGCCTCGGCCCCTCCCTCCGTTGCACCCCCAACCAATCCCCCGACCCCCGAAACCACCTCCTCGACCACTGCCGGTCGATCCCCACGCCTCCTCTTGCGTGTATAACCTATCATAGCACCCCCAACCTCCGGGACAGCCCCCAAAGACATACCCGTGCCCCTAGCCGCACCGGTATCCACCGACGGCACCTCCGCCGCACCCACGACCTCCCTCACGACCTCCTCCTCCACCCGATCACTCCCCGACGAACTAGACCCCGAGACAGCCCCCCTCTGCTCTCGGGAAGACCTGAGGCACTTCATCATCGAAGTTGTCTTCTTCTCCTTCGTCATCTCCTCCGATTTCGCACAAAGAAAGACCTAAAGAAAAACCTAGGGCTTCGAAATCAAGAAGAAAGGGATGATGGAAGGACGAAAACAAAGGATTCAAGGCAAGTTTTTCCGGTTTGGAACGAAGAAGAAGAAGAAAGGAGGGAAGAGGAACTGTTTTAAAACGTATGGAGAGAGAGAGAGAGGGTCTTTTCGGTTATAAGGGACCCAGTCATGGGGCGGCTACCCGCGAGTAGCCGCCCCCTCTCAGGCAGCTAGTTACAACTAGCCGCCCCTCCCAGTTTCTTTGTTTTGCTTCAAAACCCCTTTCCAAACTCTTCTCAGCCCTAAATTCCAAAGTTCTCCATACCAAACAGCCATGTATTGGCTTATTTCCAGACATTACTTGACCAAACACGACCTGCTCGAAGTTTTGCCACACTTTCAGTACCGTTCAAAATCCAATTTCTCCAGTTCTGGTTCTCTTCCAGAGTTCTTATCCTTCGGATGATCCAACTCACCCAAACTCAACTTTTACTTGCTTTCTGTCGGTGATATCCCCTCCTTGCTGAGTTTTCCCAAGCACGGGAATGGTAGGCACGAGGAAACTGACGCTGGGCTGCTCCGTGCACGATAGCTAAGAACCCCGACCGCGGGTTGGATCACTCACCATTTACTTTTCCCTGCCTTCCACCTGGATCATCCTCTCGGATAAAAATTCTAAGTTAAGACCTAGCCTCTGACGGTCTAAATCAACTCCCCGAGTAGTACTGCTCGTATCGGCACAACTCCTTGAAGGTCGGGCCGGCCAAAATAGGGGTCTCCGTCCGATGAGGGACAATTGTAGATACCCCAATTTTGACCGTCCAGAGAGACAGAAATACTTCAAGTAACACACGGAAATATCCCACAGTTGGACATCCAATAGAGAACCAAAGGTTCGGTAAACCGGAAACCCTAACCCTAGCCTTGACCTAAACCTAAACCGGAAACCCTAACCCTATCCATGACCTAAACCTAAACCGGAAACCCTAACCCTAGCCTTGACCTAAACCTAAGCCCTAAACCCTAACCCTGGCCTTGACCTAGCCCTAAACCCTAACCCTAACCTAAACCTAAACCTAAAACCTAAATCGAAAACCCTAATTCTAAAAACCCTAGAACCCCAAGTCCCTGGAAAGGGGCGGCTAGATCTAACTAGCCGCCCCATACCAGGCGGCTAGTTTGCACTAGCCGCCCCCCCTAACCACCCCCTGGCCGACTTTGGACCAGTCCCCTGGATGGGACATAAAGCAGCAATAAATGCTGATCATTGCGGCGGGTCATGACCTTTAGCCGCCCTCTCTTGGCCAGATCAATCCAAGTAACCGACCCAAGCCACCGCTTGTCAGAGATGGGACGTTTGGCAGGTCATGATGGGGGTGGCTACCAGGAAGTAGCCGCCCCATCCTGGGCGGCTAGTTGGAACTAGCCGCCCTTCACCTGGTCTTTGACAGAAGAACCAGGGAATTAATGAGGGGTCTAATCAAAGCCAACCCACTCCATTACCCCCGGGATATTTCCCTGCCTCTCTTTTACTATAAATAGAGGGGTCCCAAGCCCAAATACAACACCACCAATTCATCTTCAATCACCAAAAAATCCCAACATCCTTCAAACCACAAAATCCACCCTAGAAATCCCTAGAGAGAGAGAGAGCCTCTTGTGTGAGAGAAAACACCCATTCCCTACACAAAAACACCCTCTCATCCCACCCTCCAGAAACCCGGGCTAAACCTAGCTTAGCCTCTGCCCAAAACCAAACCCATTTCCTACCAAAGCTCTGCCCAAACCAACCCAGGCCCTGGACGGCTAAACCCTAGTAGCCGCCACATACCCGACGGCTCAAACCCACTAGCCACCCCTCATATGCGCACTCGTTTGTCCCAAGACTCCTTTAGTCAAGCCCGGAGGCAGAATAGGATTACCTGTTTTTCACCTCTGTGTACGGTATATCCGTGTCTCAGAGCGGAGACCCCACAAACTCCCCACGTAGGCGATCAAATCCAACACCAACTTTTCCTGCTTTTTGAGAAAGCAGGTGGAGATCACACAAACCCCGTTTTTCTGAGAAGCAGTCGGGCGGCTCAGGAACGACTCTCCGGGCGGTGACCTGATCAGTCGCGAGACGGACCAGGTCCAAGTTTGCAGAAACCCCCCAGTTTTTACATACCGACAGCCGCCAGCACCACTACCACCACCTCTTCCATCTTTGCTTCCCTTGCTTCATCTTCTTCTTGACATAAACACAAACACATGGGGGGCATATTAGAAAGGGGATGGGAGGAGAGCAAAGGATGGGGAAAGAGAGAGGGACATCAACAACAACTTCAACAATAACAACAGCAACTCAACAATACACCCACCTTGGACTCCTTTGGTGCTCCTCTTCTCCACCACCTCCACCCAACACACACACAAGGGGCTGGACCATATCCAAAAGAGGGGAAAAAGATGCCAAGGTCGTGCACATTGGGGACCTTTAAATAGGCAAAAGAGGAAGGAATGACCAAGCTGTCCTCGGACCTAAAAACTCTCAACAGCCTTCACTTAAATGGCCATAACTTCCTCAATACAGCTCCGAATTACATGATTCCAATGCCATTGGAAAGCCAAGAAGATTATCTACAACTTTCTTGTTACATCCAGATCAAATATCCTATTCAGCTATTCTACAATCTAGGTTGAACATCTTACAGGGCTGCTGCCTGGAATTCTCATCTTCGGGGTATACTCGGAAAAATATCCATAACTTTTGATACACGAATCCAGTTGATCCAATTTCACTTTTGTATGAAAGCTAATTCGAAACTGAACATCTCATGATACTATCGGATTTTTACCTCTTCATCTTGGATTTTAACAAAATCAAATCCTAATACCAAATCAAAACTGCATAATTCCAAAAACGTTATCGGAATTAAATGAAAATTTTATGGGCAGTAGTACTAAACAGTACCAGGACCCATAATATGTAGTTATATTTTCAATCAGAGTCCTCAAACCCAGGCAGGTAGCTAAAAACTAAAATTTTAGCGACTCCGATCGAAATTAGGACTCTAAATGACGCAGGCCTAACATTCTCTCCCCCCTTAGAAAATTTAGTCCTCGAAATTTAAGGAAACCCAAAGGGAAGACCGAATGTAGAAGTGTCACTCATAGAGTCCCTTGGCTCCCGAGTGGTCCGGGCACCAAACTGGTACTACTAACGCACTTTAACCGAAGGAACGGTCTTGGTGCGGAGCCTCTTCTCACATTGGTCCATGCTCTCGATCAACTGCTCCTCTTACGACAAATCATGCTCGAGGATGAGCGGCTCGAACAGAATGACATGAGCAGGATCGTGGACATATTGCCTCAGCTATGAGACAGGGATGACGTCACGGGCATGAGTCAACTGTGGGGGAAAGGCTACATGACAAGCCACCTCCCCAATCCACTCAAGGACAAGAACGGTCCGATGGAGGGCCGACTCAACTAGCCCCGAACGTCGAAGCAGAGGATGCCCTTAAACCGGGACACCTCATGAAAACATGGTCACCGAACCCGAAGGTAGGCTCCTGGCGACGATGACCTGCATAGCCCTTCCGACTGTTCTGAGTGGTGCAGAGGCACGCACGAACCATCTCAGCCACCATAAGGTCAATTAATAATTTGTGGCCGCTCCAACTGGCGCTCCTCAACCATCCCGATACAAGGCAGGTAACAAACTGTGCCCGTAGAGTGCCTTTATCAATTTCATCTGGATGCTTAAATGGTAGTCATCTCATAGGCAAACTTCTACCTAAAGGGTGGTGCCTCAACCAACTACCCCAACTCGAGCATGCAGGCAAATAGCATGTCCTCCAAGGTCTAAATCGTCCTCTTGCCTCGCTGTCCGTCAGTAATGAAATGCTATACTTAAATGAAGGCTCGAGCCAAAACCTACCAAAGGCTGTGCAAGCACCTCAAAGTAATACACGCATTTCGATCCGAAATAGCACCGACCGGAGTGCCATGAAGACGGACAATCGTGAAGGCTCAAACCCACGTCGGAGTGTCCAGAGACTCAGTCAGTTGAATAGGGAGGAAAGTGCGGACTTAGTCAATCGGTCAATGATCACCCAAATGGCGTCGTGACCCGAACATTACTTTAGCGAGCCCACAACAAAATCCATGATAACTCACACCCACATCCACTGAGGATTCTCGATGGACGAACGCATTCCAATGTGATGATCCACAACTTCGTCTGAGGGCATGTCGACCCACAACCTCAGCGAAGGCTACCACAGAACAGCCCACAGAGGCCCAATAAAACATTTGAGATCCTTGTAGGCATCTGGCGCATTCGTCTACCCCGACGGTAGTACTCAAAATTCGTAGTGCCCGAAATGGTCACGAAAGGCCAACTAGAGAATGCTCAACTCCTTGATCTCCAAATAGGGTACCCTGCGCGAAGATCGATCAACAGAAAGACACTAGCTTCCAGAGCTGGTCAAAATAGATCATCAATTCGCGACAAGGGGTACTTGATCTTCAACCCCAAAGGGGAGATCAAAATAATTCCTGGGATGATTAAGTCCAAATTCTGCTTCTCAAGCATGGTTGGCGCTCATAATGACCCTTACACGTCGGGTAAGCGGCACAACCGCACCTAATCCATAAGACGCGTAGCAGGAGGTCATCGATTCCCGACAACGCCTATGCGACATCATCTACCTGATATGGCGGTTGAGTCCCATAGTGAACGCTAGCGTCGCGTCTCTCATTTACGACCCATGTGGGGGGAAAAACGTGACAGTACCGCAAACTGTGCTTCACATGCCGCCAACAATAGGTCGCCCAACTATAACCGTTGGAACTCCAGCATCATGCACTCAATAGGCAGATTCATCACGGGGAGTCCGAGCTCTCGACGTCATCTAGTAGCACTCTCCCGGTGTGGCCTCTTCCTGGTAGCCTCCCATGTCCACTATCTCTGCTATATGGGCACACCAACATGCGTCATGGATAGTCCCAGGGAGCACCTCACAGGACTCTGGCCTCTATCGAACCGCTACAACGCACGATGATATATCGAAGCGACTCCGGATATGGCTATGGAACCCTAGTCCATAAGCTATTGCCCACTAAGCTGCAACAAGATGCACTAAATCCCGATCGTACGCATCACCACTCGCTATAGCACCGTCCAAGTGAGAGGGAAAGGCAATCATCAAATAGATGTTTCAAGGATATTCCCTGACTAGGGGAAAGAACCCCTTGGGAGGGCACATTGAGGTCCCGATATAGGAATTCTCGACAACCAAAAAAGGAACACGGACCACCCTAGCCCGGGTCTCAACGATGACCCCGCAAGACCACTTAATCCCGGTCAGGAAAAAGGAAGAAGACATCCCCATTAATGAATAATATGCCACATCCTCAAAACTTGAAAGCGGCGCCGCACGTGAACTCCATGGTTACCAGCGATACCGATGTCCGGGAACGAAGCTCCATAATCGAGACGCGATCCAAACCTACAATCACAAGTCCATCAATACGACACAACCGGGCTGAAAACTCCTTCCCAAGCCATAGTCAAACAACGGGGAACCCAACACTGATCCTGATTAGTCGACCCAATCGACAACTAAAGGGGGTCCAGGGGAGGCCACATCCACGTCCACGGATGCGAGGAGGCATGTCAGCAACGTAAGAAAACTTCTAAAACTAGAGTACTCGGATAACAATCCTACGACTCATCTATACGACTCGACTTAGGCTCTGACAGGACCAGGCTCTGATACCAACTTTTGTCACGCCCCAGGCGTCCCCGAGACGTGGTAAATATGTAAAGCATCAGCTACCATACAAGAGGTCAACAATGACTCCAATAAACAATACACAAGGCTAGCAAGCAATGATAACTGATAACTCAAATGAAAGGTGGAAGCATAAAAATGTCAATAACTCTGTAACTCAAAACATTATTACAGACCTGAATACACAATCACTGTCCTGTGAGAGCCAAGTCTAGCCAAATAAAATTCAACAAGTGCCACATGCACGGTTTACAAATACACAAGACTCTGGGACTGTTGGCAGCCTCACACTCGCCAATCCACTGGACAGGACGCCTCCACGCACACTAGACCACGCCACAAGGAAGCTCCAGCTCAACGCCCAACAACGCCCCTGTAAAAGAAACAGTACGCGAGGGGTGAGCTACAAGCTCAATGAGTGGTCAGAAACCAAACACCAACATAACAATTCGATATAAGACAATTTCCTTTCAAGGAAAAACATGGGTAGAAACCCAATGGGTAACAAGGTCGTGCGAATGGTGCGACTATACCCCGCCCTCGCACTAGCTCCCACAAGGGTGAGTCTAGGGATTTGAAGGACAAAACTTGTTGTTGTACACCGTTCACCATCCGGTAGCGCTCTCCTGGGCAGCCTCTACCTGGAGCCAGCCACGGTCAGTACACTGTCGAGCGCGTCGATGGTACCTACAGGTGGGGGTCCACCCAAGGTGGCTCGTAACTAGGAAGCATAAACACGGATCCGGCAAAGGGGAGAACGATTCATGCTCGCAATATCGTCTGATGGTCCACCCTCGTGTAGCCTCACCTGGTACACTCCCTTGATCAGTGCATCCGCCGAATGCATCGGGAGTACCTACAAGTGAGAGTCTTCTGTCAGGGCAGCATCAACGTCGGGGCCCCGGTATACGACGATATTGGGAGGAAGTTACATGTTCGCAATGCGAATCCCATGGGAAAATCTACACACAAGCTGGTGGGTCGAGTTTCAACTCGAGCCCACCACACTCACACCAACCCCCTCACCCTCACCTCGACGGGTGACATAGGATTTTGGGAGCAATACCCTCACCCTCACCCTCCCTAAGGATGACCTAGGCTTTGGAAAATTGTACAAACTGGTAGATCGAACCAACGCTGACCCACTACACCCTCACCCTCACCCCTTCCTCAGGGTGACATAGGCTCTTGGGGAATAGGTCGATTGTTCTACACCGCTCGTCATCCGGTAGTCTCTCCCGGTGTGGCCTCTACTACCTGGTAGCCTCCCAAGTCCCTATCTCTGCTATATGGGCACACCAACAAGCATCGTGGATAGTTCCTAGGAGCACCTCACAAGGTTCTGGCCTCTACCGGAAAGCCTCCCATGACCGCTACCTTGGCCGTATGGGCACACCAACATGTGTCATGAGTAGTATCTGGGAGCACCCCGCCGGATTTTACTACGCCGGGCAGTCTCTACTCGGAGCTGACGAAGGGAAGAACACTCGACACACGCGATTACGATCCCTATGGATCCGTCATCATCGGTTATCAAACACCGATAAGCGCAACGAATTCTCATGAATTCCCTCCAGGGCACATAACTCAGATACGGAGAAGACATTTTATACTAAGTGTCAAAGCCATGGTATGACCCCACAAGAGGTCATACACTTGTCTAACACATTAGACAAGAATCATGGCCATACTAACATAAATATGTACAACATACAATTGTTTCCCAAGGAGGGCCTACATAAACATGCATACATGGTATCAATCAAGCAAACACACAAGTTACAACCTGACATAAGTTGGATAACACCAACCTAGAAAGGAAGGGTTAAGCGCGATCCGTGCGACAATAGGTGTATGCTAATAATTCTGAGCAAACCTGAGTCAAGTAGGAACTACATCTACTCACTCGGTTCGCGAAAAGAGGGAAGGCGAGAGAGAGGGTATGCCTCATCCCCTCTCGAGCTGGTCATAGTTTTTTCCCAACAAGATGGGTGCAACAACTATACCATACCCTCAGTCATAAATCAAATGAATATTATGCATGTACCCCATTGTTAACCCAAGTTAAACATGCTCGATATGTCTAATAATAGGGGTAGTATTTCAAACAAAACTACCTAAGTCATGCCATATTCTATACAATACATAGGCAAGTATAAGGTAGAATATGGGTTCTACACAATATACGAGCTATACAACCTATCATGCGTGATAACTAGCATATTTAGGGTGCAATTAAAGCCCCATGGAAACGAGAAACATGACTGCGTGCATCGAGCGCTCCCGGAAGGGTTGGAATCAAACCACTCACCGATACCCGGATTGACGCACATCCGATCTGACGAGATCTATAAGTAAAGGGTATCAAAATGATGAGTTCAACAATCATACAAATACATAGAATCGACTAGGCATGCCTAAGGCTAGACATGCACGCAAACGGGCTCGAACGCACGCAAGCATGCACGCACGCACGCGTGTGCGAGCCCCCGGACATGCACCCATTCGTGTCAGCCCACAGCACACCTAACCCGGACCCTGGGCAGCCCCGCACGCACCCCGGGGTGCCCCGGGGGCAGCCCCGGGCACCCCCGCGCGCCCTCCGTGCGCACTCACGCGCACCTGCCCACGCGCTACCTCGTGTTCTTGCGCATACGCCCTCGCGCACCCGCGCGAGTGTAGACCCTCGCCCAGCCTCCCAAACCCACCCCAAGCCTCCCAAATGCAACCAAACTCAAATACCACCCACGCATGCCCTCCCAAGCACCTATACATGCATACAAACCAATAAACAGAAGAGGGAAACTCACCCAAATGAGAGGGGGAGCGTAGCTGGAGATGTAGGGGCTTGCAAGCACACCCTTGACCACCTCGCTGCCACCACCACTACCACCACCTTTTCCATCTTTGCTTCCCTTGCTTCATCTTCTTCTTGACATAAACACAAACACATGGGGGGCATATTAGAAAGGGGTTGGGAGGAGGGCAAAGGATGGGGAAAGAGAGAGGGAAATCAACAACAACTTCAACAACAACAACAACAACTCAACAATACACCTACCTTGGACTCCTTTGTGCTCCCTCTTCTCCACCACCTCCACCCAACACACACAGAAGGGACTGGACCAGATCCAAAAGAGGGGAAAAAGAGACCAAGGTCGTGCGCATTGGGGACCTTTAAATAGGCAAAAGAGGGAGGAATGACCAAGCTGTCCTTGGACCTAAAAACTCTGGATAGCCTTCACTTAAACGGCCATAACTTCCTCAATACAGCTCCGCATTGCATGATTCCAATGCCATTGGAAAGCCAAGAAGATTATCTACAACTTTCATGTTTACATCCAGATCAAATAACCTATTCAGCTATTCCAACATCTAGGCTAAACATCTTATAGGGCTACTGCCTCGATTTCTCATCTTCGGGGTATACTCGGAAAAATACCCATAACTTTTGATACATGAATCCAGTTGATCCAATTCTACTTCTGTATGAATGCTAATTCAAAACTGAACATCTCATGATAATATCGGATTTTTACCTCTTCATCTTGGATTTTAACAAAATCAAATCCTAATACCAACCAGAAACGTTATCAAAATTAAATTAAAATTTTATGGGTAGTACTAAACAGTATCAGAACCCATAATATGCAGTTATATTTTCAATCAGAGTCCTCAAACTCCAGCAGGTAGCTCAAAACTAAAATTTTAGCGACTCCGATCGAAATTAGAACTCTAAATGACACAGACCTAACACTTTGACTCCCTTTTCATGCCCCTTTGTGCACTTTCAGCCAAGTAAAGGCTGGTGGGGAGGCTAGAGAGTGGTGGTAGTGGTGGAGGTACTGCCGGGTGCATCCGAGAGGCCCCAAAACCTCCCTTTCCCTTTCCCCTTCTTTGGTATGCCTTCTTCCTCCTTTTCCTTTGGTTTTTCAAGTGTTAGGGGTTGTTAGGGGGTCACGCATATTAGGGTTTGGGTTGAGGGAGTGTGGGGAGGGAAGGAGAGGGGCTTGGGACACCTGGGCGCGCGCGGGTTTGTTCGCGCGTGTGCGGGCGCATACGCAGGCGCAGGAGGGCCCATGTTGCATCAATGCCCTAGGGCATCATAACCACATATTAACCTTCTTAAATGTGCATGTTATTGCTTACCTTGTTAGGTTGCATCAATACCATATTAAACATAATAGTTTAGGACCATATACTCTAGTACCATGTGTAGGGACCCATACTTGTTTATGTAATGTGTCCCATGCTAGTTTAACCATGTCTATACATACACCATGACTCATTCTAGGATAGTTCTATTCCGGACATGTTTTTCTCCTAGTTAACCATGTAATTAGTGCTTACATGTATGCATGAGTATAAGCCATGACTAAAGTAATGACCTTATAATATTTCTATCATGTTAGACTTGTATACTAGGGTATTACATCCATGTAACATACATATGAGCCCAAGCATGCCTTAGGCAATATTATAACCTTGTTCTAGCATTATTTGAATACTTCCATTAGTAATTTTTTGTATAGTTATTATGTGTTATATAGTACATCTCTATATATTTTATATATGGAGGCATGAACCTTGCCTAATAAGATTAAGTAAGTGTATGACCTCTGATGGGTCATACCATGGCATTGACACTACGAATCATCAGTCTTCCCCGCATCAGAGTTATGTGCCCTGGAGGGAATCCCTGAGAATTCGTAACCTTACTGACGGATCCATGAGGATCGTATCCGCGAGTGTCAAGTGCTCTCCCCTTCGTTGGCTCCGTGTCGAAGCTACCTGGATCGTAGCTGTCCTGCGAGGTCCTCCCAGACACTATTTGTGACGCCGATTGGTAAGCTCATATGGTAGCAGTAGCAGTCATTGGAGGCTTCCAGGTAGAGGCTACTTGGGAGAGGGCTACCGGATGACAAAAGGAGTAGCCCAGTTGACCCCTTTTCCCCAATATTCCAATGTCACCCGAGGGTGAGGATGTGGGTGTAGTGGGTTTGGGTCGATACCCGACCCAGTAACTTGAGTAATTGTTCCATCTGTTAGAACCTTAATCACTTAGGTTTGGGTTGACACCCGACCCACCAGTTTAAGTTGTTGATTCAATTATTGAGACTTGATTGCTTGAAAGATTAATATGAGTTGTGCTGCATGGATTGTAACATTCATTGAGCGTGTGGCTCATCCCTCGCATTTGTTTTCTTCCAGTTGTCATTGAGCCGAACTTGAAGGAGGAGCTTTCTTAGGCGCAGTACCGTAGCAGAGCAGCGTACGTGTTTTGGGTTTGCGAGTGTGAGAGGACATCAACATCCCCCTTTTCCTTGTATGTTTTGCTACTCGTGCTTGTCCACGGTACTTGTGTTGGATGTCTTTTGTTGTATATTGGCTCTCACATGATAATTGATTATGTATAGCGGTCTATAAATATGTTTTTGAATTACAGACTTAGTCGTTTAAGTTTCCGCTAGATGTATATATATTATGTCAGCTTCCTTGTTAACTGCTTTATTACTTTGATGTTGTGTTGAGTCTTTTATTGATCTTGTGTATGGATTGCTGATATTATATATTTACCACGTCTCGGGGACGGCCGCCCTGGGGTGTGACAAAAGTTGGTATCAGAGCCTGGTCCTGTCAGAGCCAATTGTTGTCTTAGAGATGAGTCCTAGGATTTTTATACGAGTATTCTAATCCTAGTTTCTGTTTCATAGGTTGCTGATATGCCTCCTGGTAGACAGATGCACGGACGTGGTCTACCTCAGGCCTCGGAGGTTTCTGGATCTACCGGAGGTGAGGAGTCAACTGATGAGTCCTCGACTATTGGGCCAGGACCAGCGCTGGAGCCTCCTGCTTGGGAGCATGCTTACGCTTCTATAGCAGACCTTCTGGAGACTCAGACTAGGGCACTGGAGGCCCAGACTAGGAAGTTGGCTGAGCAGGCACGAGAGATCCAGGAGAGGGGGATGACCCGCGAGGCGGTCCCGCAGGTACCTTTTGTGGCAGATCTACCCGTGGTACCCCCAGTACCAGCGGAGATTCCTGTGAAGGGAGGTTAGGGACCCAAGGAGTGGAAGGAGGAGCTAGAGGCTGCAGCACGTGTGCATGAGGCCGGCCTCACCGCCTCTCTGAAGCTTCACCCAACCGAGTTCCACGGTTTGACGGCCGACCCTCTTGCCCCTGAGCGTTGGTTGATGGAGATAGACAAGATCTTCTCGACCATGCACTACATTGACCACCAGCGTGTCTCGCTGGCCACGTTCATGTTGAAGGGTAACGCCGCCGACTGGTGGGCTACCCGAGTTGTGGATATCCCCAAGGGTGTGGGGCGACTTCTCTGGAGTGATTTTCGGATTCACTTCTTGGCAGAATACTTCCCCTTTTTGACGCGCCAAATGGTGATGCGGGAGTTCGAGCAGCTGACGCAGGGCACCATGTGTGTCGTAGATGTAGATACCCCAATTTTGACCGTCCACAGAGACGGAAATACTTCAAGTAACACACGGAAATATCCCACAAGTGGACACCAATAGAGAACCAAAGGTTCGGTAAACCGGAAACCCTAACCCTAGCCCTGACCTAAACCTAAACCGGAAACCCTAAACCTTGACCTAGCCCTAAACCCTAACCCTAGCCTTGACCTAAACCTAAACCGAAACCCGAAAACCTTGACCTAGCCCTAAACCCTAACCCTAGCCTTGACCTAAACCTAAACCGGAAACCCTAAACTTGACCTAACCCCAAACCCTAGCCCAAACCCTAACCCTAAACCGAACCCTAGCCCGGACCTAAACCTAAACCTACCCAAAAACCAAAACTCTAAAAACCTAAAGTCCCTGGAAAGGGGCGGCTAGCCCTAACTAGCCGCCCCTCACTGGGCGGCTAGTTTACACTAGCCGTCCCCCCTAACCGCCCTCTGGCCGACTTTGGACCAGTCCCCTGGATGGGACATAAAGCAATATTAAATGCTGATCATTGCGGCGGGTCATGACCTTTAGCCGCCCTCTCTTGGCCGGATCAAACCAAGTAGCCGACCCAAGCCACCGCTTGTCAGAGATGGGACGTTTGGCAGGTCATGATAGGGGCGGCTACCAGGAAGTAGCTGCCCCATCCCGGGCGGCTAGTTAGCACTAGCCGCCCTTCACCTGGTCTCTGACAGAAGAACCAGAGAATTAATGAGAGGTCCAATCGAAGCCACCCACTCCATTACCCCCTGGATCTTCCCCTGCCCCTCTTTTACTATAAATAGAGGAGGTCCCAAGCCTTACAACAAGAATCCACAACATCAACAAATCCACAAAACACCACCAATCCACCATCCCCACTTGTTCAAACCCTTCCACCACTAGGAATCCCAAGAGAGAGAGAGAGAGAGAGATCCCCTTTTGTGAGAGAAACACCCATTCCCTACATAAAATACCCTCTCATCCCACCCTCCAGAAACCCAAGCTAAACCTAGCATAACCTCTGCCCAAGACCCCACCCTTTTCCTACCAAAGTCCTGCCCAAATTCCCCCAGACCCTGGACGGCTAATCCTACCTAGCCGCCCCAATCCAGACGGCTCAAACACACTAGCCGCCCCACACCTACACCCCACCCGCACTCCTTTGTCCCAAGACTCCATTAGTCAAGCCCCGGAAGCAGAATAGGATTACCTGTTTTTCACCTCTGTGTACGGTATATCCGTGTCTCAGAGCGGAGACCCCACAAACTCCCCACGTAGGTGATCAAATCCGACCCAAACCCTTTCCTGTTTTTAGAAAACGCAAGTGGCGATCACAAAACCCCCTTGAATCCTCTTGAGCCGCTGTCGGGCGCCTCGACCAGGAACGACACCCTCACCCCTTCCAAGAAGACGATCCGACCGAGCCCGCCAGGGCACGCATCCGATCCGAATCCCCGAAGAACCCCCACACAGGCGGATTTTTTTTTCAACACCGACAAAATTTGGTGATCACGGAGGGACCTCCCTCGTGAAAAACAACAAAAGGTAATCCTCTTCTGCCCCCTTTTACAAGCTTGACTAAAATGCTATCAACCCTCTAGGACGGTTAGAGTTTCTCACTCCTTAAATTAAATCCTCTTCTACTGTGCATTATAACATCCTTTATTGCTTTGTAAGCCGCACACAACTGCGCAATCCCTTACTGCTTTCGTAAGTCGCACACAGCTGCGCAATCCTTTACTGCTTTCGTAAGTCACACACAGCTGCGCAATCCTTTACTGCTTTATTTACTGCTTTCAATCTGCATTCATCCCCACTCTACGTCATGGAATCCCACATAGAAGAGGAGATATTAGAGGAAAGGAATCACCAAGAGGGTCAGGCCACACAGTTCCTGACCCATCTAGAGGAAAGGATGGCTAGTCTAGGGTATCAAACGGTAGAGGACATGTTTCATGACCTCGCTGACTACCGTCATGCCAAAACCTCAAGACAGGAAACCCCTGCCGAAACCCCTAAATCCACTCCCAAAGCCCATCCACACCCAGTCACTCGGTCAACCCAAGTGTCTTTTCGTTCACCCCCCTTTCCCCCGCGAATCCAATGTTCCCAGCCGTTTCCACCCCAGGTCCCTACCAGACCACCCCAAACCCGGGACCGCTAGGCAGCCCTCCCCGGGGAGAAACACTGGACGATACCATCCGAAGAATTCTCTCCGAGACTGGTCCCTCGGCCCCCAAACACATGTCTCTACATAACCTGAGACAAATCCCGTCAGTCCACCTACCGGAGGGATTCAAAATCCCCAAATTCCGCTGGTACAACGGTCGTGGAGACCCAGACATTCATTTAACTGCCTTATATCTTGACGCACGCCCGTTTCTAGATAATCAACCTCTACTAGTCTTCCTTTTCCAGAAATCATTGGAAGGAGAAGCACTACAATGGTTCTCCACCCTCCCTGTAGATCACTTGTCAAATTTCTCGGCTGTAAGCGAGAAATTCTTGGACAGCTACGATTACCAGAGGATCAGAACCCCCTCTATTTCGGATTTAACCATAGAGAGAATGAGGCTTTGGGAGGAATTTGAATAATACGTGTCTCGGTGGCGCACACTTGTCCACCGGACCGGTCTGCAACTCACAGAATGTCAAGAAATTGACTTGATGTTACAGAGCCTGAGTCCAGAGCTCCGTACGAGCCTTTCGTACGGAGACTGCACTACGTATCAACTTCTGATTGACCGCCACAACAGGATTTCCCGTTGTGCAGCCCCAGCAGCACAAACCCAGTCCCCACCTATCAGCCATAGGGTTGGACAACCGCCTCGTAAGGCGCAAAGCCCCACGGTAGAGGGGATCATTAGCCTAGTATCGGCACTCTACCCGAACGGAGCGCGAGTTCCTGACAGAGGAACAGCTCCGAGACAGTACACGCCCGGTTCATCCGGATATGCGCCGCCTCGGCAAGCGAATCAAAATTTTGCCCCCGTGCCAATACGACAAAACCCCACAGTCCAAAATTTTCCACTCCAAAGCCCTATTATCCAGAGCCAAACTCAAACTCGGGCTCCCTTTTACTCTGCTCCCCAAGAGCACAAAATCCAAACCCTAGGCAGCCCATACAAAGCTCTTATAACGAGGTTAGGCCTCCCGCATCCTACGACCAAAGACGAATGGGAAAGGCTCTTACCCTCCCCTCCCAGAAACTTTAACTAGGATCTTTAGGGTGATGTTGGACACAAATAGTATCTCCCTCCCCGACGCCAGGCCTTCACTACCCGGGGGCAGCACGGCGCGTTACTGTCAATATCATCAACAATATGGCCATACCGTAGAACAATGCATTATTTTTCGGGACTTCGTTTATGATCTTAATGATGATAGGCGCCTTGACTGGGCCATGATCAAAGGCCACCTGGCCATACCCAAGCCACTTGGCATATTAACTGACCCCTTGCCAGGTCACACCCAAGCCTCCACATCTAGAGCCCACGCGGTCAACATGATCAGGAGAGGGAGACAACCATCGCCAGAACCAAGCAGCTCGGAAGATGCTACTGATGGCAGCCTATCCGAAGAGTCCGAGGAGGAGGAGCAGAACGAGCCCTTCCAGCTGAACCTCGACGCCCATGACCTCGCCATACTCTATGGCGAAGAAGAAGACGCAGTCCTCGCCCTTCCCGCAGTCATCAACATCGAGTCCGACGAAAGCGGACTAGAAAACCCGGGAGAAGACGAAGAAGAAGAGCCATTCGAGGATATCCCCGAAGGAGCTAGCGAAGGACCCGAAGGAGTGGAATGTACGTCGGATGATCTGCATCCGGACGACAATGGGTCCTCCAAGAGTACCGACACTGTCAATGGCCCCCGCCGCCCAATGACCATTTCATTCACTGACCAGGACCTCCCAGATCCCCGACTGCGAGTCTACCCCCTACACATCCGCGGACGACTTCAGATGTTGTGGCTGAACAACATCTTTGTAGACCCAGGATTGGGCATGAACATAGTGACGTGCTCCACTTACCAGAAGATACCCGGACTAGGCCGTCCTCCCGTCCAACCGGCCCACCATACTATCCAAGCTTTCAACCATACTGGGAAGACTCTCCGCGGCCCCGGAACATTCGAGCTATCCGTCGGGCCTCTCATCTGCGAAGTAGCCTGCTTCGTGGCCGACATCGACACGAGGTACCCATTGATGCTGGGGCGACCGTGGTTAGACAGCATCCAAGCTATCTGTTCCCCCCGGCACCAATGCCTTCGACTGCCCTTCTTGAATCATGTACTGACAATTTGGGGAGAAGCACGCCTCCAATACGAGAACGAGAACAATTGGACAATACACAATATGTTCACCTTAGCCCTCTGACCGGGGAACGAGAATAAAGGCGGTAGCCCACTTGGATCCCCTTATGACAACAACTCTCCCTCAGAAGAAGCGGCTAGGACCCAGCGTCCACCAAGCAATCTTGCGGAGCCCAACTCGATCACCTTCCTCCCCCATGAAGTCGCAAAAGCCAGAGCACGTTCCGCACCCCTCGCTATCACCGCCATACTCGGGGGAAGGGAATTCCGGCACATTCTCATTGACACGGGAGCGGAAACTAACGTCCTTACATATTTCGCCAACCAAAAGCTAGAAGGCCGGGTTCCCAGATTGGAGCCCTCAGACGAATACATTTATGCCTTCGACAGCACACGCAAGAACGCTTGCGGACTGGTCACGCTCCCACTGAAGATTGGCCCAGTCTCCACCATCGTTAACTGCATGGTGATGAACATTCAATCGCCCCACCCTCTGATTGTTAGGAGGACATGGCTCAACAGCATCGAAGCCGTCTCATCCACCCGACACCAATGTCTTCGCTTCCCGTACCGCGGGAAAGTAATATCCATATGGGGAGAGGCGCGCTCTAATAATACTCAGGCCCGGAATTGGAGCGTCTGTGCCATGCGCATCCGGCTAGAGGTGCTCGCATGTTGGCAACCAGGCGCCACAGATGAAGAACTGCTCCATCAAGGGAGGCCTTTGAAAAGACTCAGGGAGGGAGAATTTGGGAACAAGGGACCCCCACCAGACATCAGCCGGCCATCAAAAAGAAGCCTACCCGAGGAGGCAATACAAATTCAAGAACCAGGTACCGATCCTCCCGGGTAAGTTTTCAAAATCCTGTACATAGTTTACGGCTTTCCAAAAAAAACAAAAAAACAAAAAAAACAAAAAAAAGAAAAGAAGAAAACTCATAATATTTGTTTACCAGCTTTCGTTTTCACCCTGTACATATTTGTTTACAGCTTTTTCTAAAAATCGAAAAGATTAAAATATTTGTTTACCAGTTTTCGTTTTCACCCTGTACATATTTGTTTACAGCTTTTTATAAAAATCGAAAAGATCAAAATATTCGTTTACCAGCTTTCGTTTTCACCCTGTACATATTTGTTTACAGCTTTTTCTAAAAATCGAAAAGATCAAAATATTTGTTTACCAGCTTTCATTTTCACCCTGTACATATTTGTTTACAGCTTTTTCTAAAAATCGAAAAGATCAAAATATTTGTTTCCCAGCTTTCGTTTTCACCCTGTACATATTTGTTTACAGCCTTTTCTAAAAATCAAAAGATCAAAATATTTGTTTACCAGCTTTCGTCTTTCATCACCCTGTACATATTTGTTTACCTGCTTTCCTAAAAAGAAACCAAAATCCAACAAAAAAATACATGCTGATCAGCTTTCATTCCCCAACACTGAACATACTTATTTCTAGCTTTATTTCCACTCTTCTTTAAAAACCAAAACGAAAAAAAATGTTTTCCACCCTCTCCTTCAAAACAAAAGTTTTACAAAGACCGTGTTTCCGTGCTTCCAACAAAAAATGAAACACTTTCCCACACTTTCTTTACATATTTTCCAAAAAAAAAAAAAAAAAAAAAAAAAACAACGAAAATATTTACAAACTACATTTCCACACTCTTCTTCACGACAAAAATGTTTTCCAAATCTGCACTTCCACACCTTTCTTCAAAGCAAAATATTTTACAAAGTTGTACTTCCATGATTTCCGCCAAAAAACATCTTACAAATTGTCTTTCCATACTTTCCTTATAAAAACAAAACCGTTTTCCAAAACTTTATCCCCATTCTCTTTCCAAAAACATATCTATTCGCCGACACAGGCCCCTTTTCGAAATCATAAGTATGCATCTGTCTTCACGCTTGCAAAAATATATACGATACTACTAGGCCAACCAAAGAAGCGTGGCAAGGGCATTTGAAAAGAAGGTGATAAAAAGAAAATTCGAAATCGGGGAATTAGTACTTAAGCAAATCATGCCATCAAGACAGCCCCACCCGAGAGGAAAGCTGCAACCCACATGGGAGGGACCCTATGTGATCACCCATGCCTATTCCGGGAATGCCTACCGCCTGGTAGATGCCGAAGGAGTCGAGGTTCTAGGTTCGTGGAATGCACTTTATCTGAAGAAATTCCATGCATGAAAAGCTTTCAATACTTAAGAACTATTATTCTTCCTTCCTGCGATTTCCAGCGTTTAGTACTTGATGATAGAATTGTAAGACTCTCAAAGATAAACTCGTATCTATTTGAACACGTTTCCGCCAAATCATGTCATTCCCTTCACACACGTATAACTGGACTAGATTTGCCTAATAGAAGAAAAATTGCCTACCCCGTGGAGTGGGACAATTTAAAAACTCCCCAAAGCAAAATATCCCTTATTTCCGCCCCGCTCGTATTAACCCTAGGTCAAAATGAGGAGTTACCCAGACCTAGCATATGTCCCAAAAACTGGCTCTGGCACTATATAAACACTTCTAGAGGGGAAGCATGAAAAGAATCGGGGTGAAAAACAGAAGAGCCCCCCCCCTCAAATCAAAAAAAAAAAAAAAAACAAAAAGAGAAAATCAGGCAAGGAGAGGCCAAACACCCAAGTGAACGGGTTAAACTCTCTATTTAGCAGGCTTTCACGCCTTTACGCACGGTATACGCTAAACAACGGCTATACCAGTACAGATCCAAACAACGGACTGTACTTTCCACCCAAAAATAAAGAAGTGGTAAAAAAAAGAAAGCCAGAGGGACCTAGGAAGTAAGACATGTGCTAGACTGGGACAATTCTAAAATATTGCCCGAAAGGAAGATATTACTCTTACCTCATTCACCCTCTCCCCTTTTATTTTTTTTGCAATGGGGGTTCAAAATTGAGCTATGTCCACCGGGAAAAGTGAAATTTTGACCAAGGGTAGATCACGTCCAGGTTTACACCTACACACACACTCACACGAGTTCACTTAGAAACTTGCCTATCCAAAGGAAGCTTATTTGACTTGACTCTTGGTACATTCATGGGTTTTTCAGCATGTTTAGAATAATACGATTAAGCATTTGAAAACCATGAACCCAGGAAAGTCGACGCCTAAGGCTTATACCTCTCAAATACAATCCTGGTTTGGACATGAGTGACCACAAGGGCTCCTCCACGGGGACTTGATGGTGTCTTTTACTTGTGAAAATCGAGAGCATTGCCCTCTCACCTAAAAAAGGTCATTGGAGAACTAAAATGCACCCTTATGCCACTTACACTTACGCATAAGCTTGCATTTCCCTTTTCCAAAACACCTTAGCATCCGATTTTCTTGAAACATTAAAGTTAACCCCCCCCCCCCAAATATTAGAATTATCCCCACTCATATGAGAATTGTACCCACGAAATTTAAAATTATCCCCACTCATGTGAGAATTGTCCCCACTCACCTCACGCCCTTCCGCACATGCGTGAGAAGAAATTGTCCCCACCTCCTACACATAAGTTCTTCTTCACTCACGCACTTGGAATCCCTTCCTTGCGCACTAAAGCCTGGTCTCCCGCACTTTACTTTCTCGCATTTATATTTCCATTCCGCCTTAAGATTGATTGTAGCCCTTGACAATTCAAGCAAGAAGGGCTCGAAAGTCAGTGCAGGGGCACAATTGGACAGATTTAACACTTGGTCCATGGAAAGAATGTTTTTATAGGTATTGAAGGTTAGAACGGTCGCAAAGACTTTCAGCGGCAGCAGCAGACAGGAGCAGCAGGACCAAACTGCCCCAGGCAGGGGGCGGCTAGTTTATACTAGCCGCCCCTGCCCTTTGTCTCAGGTAAGTTTGCCCCAGGCAGGGGGCGGCTAAACCTAACTAGCCGCCCCTTACTGGGCGGCTAGTTTACACTAGCCTCCCCTTGCCTGCACCCCTTTCAGTTATATCATTCCATATCCAAATCAACTCTTCAACACTTCTTTACCTATTACAATCAAATTCTTTCCAAAACCTGCATGTACACATTTCATACACATATTCATACGCAAAACCTGTATAGATACCATGCTAAAACTAATTATATATCAAAACCTACACCCATCCATGAATCAAACCTATAAAAATCCAGATTCATCTACACATACATACATATCCATGAACATCCATACCAACTATTCCAAAAGACATGCATACAAAGGAGAATGATTAAATTGTCCCACCCAAAACCACAAGCATAGACTGTTTTTCTAAAAACCTAAGAGAGGGCATAAAAAAGGGGAAACTTTTCTTTCGAGACGCTCCAAAATCCGAAAGTCTTGAGCTATACCTCACCAAAATATCACCTAAAACCAAAAACAAAAGAAGAAAAGCTTGAATTCATCGCATATATACTATTCTTCTACTTAAAACCAAGACACAAAGAAGCTATACCTCGACATATCGTCATCCGCTGGAGGCTGAGTAGGAGGAACGTCCTGACTTGGCTGAGAAGGGAGCGGTGGATGAGGAGAAGACTGAACCTCGGGAACATCGGGAGCAGCAGGAGTCTCTCAAACCGAAGACGCGGCCCTCGCGTATATCCCACGACTCCGAGACACCGAAGGACGAGAGGCACGGCTGAAGGTGGCCCCGGTAGCCAAGGAAGCCGAGAGAGAATGGTTAGGCTAAAGTGGAAGAAGATCAAGGTCCGCCTCGGTTATAGAGCCCCCTCCAACCAATTTCCCCCTCATAGTGGCCTCCCAGAGACGGACCTGCTGCATGTCTCTGTCTCTCCTCTCCAATCTCTGTCGGAGGCGACTCTCTGTCCCTATGGCCCGATCCTCAGCGGCCCTCAACCTCTCCTCCAACTCCCGCTCCCTCGCTTCCGACGCCCTGACCGCCTCTCGATCCCTATCCCCGGCCGCCTGGAGAGAACGAACCAGGTCTCCCATCAAACCTCCAGGAACGCCCGCCGAAGCTTCCAACTCCGACACCCTCATCTGAAGGGAGTCCCTCTCACGGCCTAGGGTAATGAACCCCTCCTCTCTCAAGGCCACCATGGACCTCAGCCGGTCCACCTCCTCCTCAGCCCGAGAAGCCCTGCCCCTTGCCTGGCCCAACTCCACCCGTATGGCCGTCAACTCACTTCGGGCCACATCCAATTCCCTCGTCAGTTCGAGCTCCTGCTCGGAAACCACGGAAGGAGGGGCAACGGAAGAAGAGGAAGCACCGTCAGCCCTCGCTCTCGACAGAGCATCCACCTGAGCCTCATGGACCCGGACCTGGCCCTGCAAAGCGTCCTCTCTGTGCCCACAAGGCCTTTATCTGTCTGGCCCGCGCTTGGAGGTGCTCATTGGCGGTCTTGAGCCTTTTCTCCATCTCATTCAACTCAACCTACAAAAAGAAATACCATTCAGAAGATGCTCAAGCAAAAGAGAACGAGGAAAGGAAAAAGGATTTTCAACTTACATAAGCGTCCGGGATCTCCTCCTCCATCGTCCCGAGGATATCCGCATACTCCCGACGATACCAAGCTAGGTATTCGTCACTTGAAATCACCTAAGGATGACGCTCCACCAAGACGCCTCGACTCATCCATCCCGCCACATACGTCGCATAGTTCCTCGGGAGATTCGTGTCCCGAGGAATCCCGGCCACCGGAATCGAAGGGCGCCGCGGAAGAGGATCAGGCACCCACTGATGGTACCCAAGCTGGCGGACGACCCGGCTGATCGCATGGAACACGACCTCATTGAAGTAGATCAGCCAGACGTCTCACTCCAGGGCCTCAGGAACCTCCTCCGAGTAAGGCCTCCACGTCATCTAAAAAGCATCGAAAGATAGGAAGAGTGCTTAGTCAAAAAGAAAACCAAGTACAAACCAAAGAAAATTCAAAGAAAACTCATACCTCTTCCTCCGACAAACCGCAGAAGGCCTCTCGGAATTGGGCGAGGCGGTGCAAGCGGGAAGATCCCCGGGGTTCCCATCTCATGGCCCAAGGGAGGGCATGATCGAACGGAGCCAAAGTCGGGCGATCAATGGAGAAATGCTCGTACCCAAAGATCTAGCAAAACAAGAGGGGAATCGTCACGATCAAAGAGAGCTAAAGCCAAAGAAAAGACATTTACTGCTCACTTACACGTACCTGAAGAAAGGCGCAAAGCCACCAAGGTTCTTCCCCCGGCCCTCTTGACTTTCTTCGAGAGCTCCGCAAAGAGATGGGCGAGCATCGCCGCTCCCCAAGCATAGCGCCCCATGCCCTCCAGGTCCCTCATCAGCAGAAGGGAGTGCGAAGAAACCTTATCAGAGGCCGTCGAAAAGAGGACCCGGCCAAAGAAGTAGAGGAAGAACGCTCTCAACTCCCTCCGTGCCCTCTGTGGGCACGCGGCCGCCTCTCTCGCCTCGATCATCGCCCGCCTCCTCTCAAAGCTAGCTGCAGCTTCGCCCTTCTGGCATTCTGTAAAGGAACCGAGGCCGTACTGCCCTGAAAGCCGCCCCAAAGGGATCCGGTTCAGCGTCCGCTCCCGCTCCACGAACTCCCATTCCCCGATCAACTCTCGGAAAAGCCCCCTGTAGTCAGCTAGGGTGGCCGCGATCACTGCCTCCCCCAGAACTGGAAGGCCGGTGATCCGATAGACGTCCTCGAGCGTTGGCATGACAGCACCGGTAGGGAGGATGAACGTGCAACTCTCCGGATCCCATCTCTCCGCCAAGGCCTCCACATATGGACGGTGGACGTGGAATGGCTCGATCAGAAAAAAGGAACGGAAGCCCGCTCCATCCACCAAACTCCTCTCCTCCTGCCCCAAGGCATCGTACCATCTCTTCGTCCCGTGCCATAAAGCCCTGATACGATTCGGCCTCTACAAAACAAACGAAGGGAACATGGGTCAGTTTAAAAACGAGCGAGAGGTAAGAGTCAAAATCTACGAAATCATTTTGAACCATGCTTAGCGAAATGAAACTTCCACATGCTAAAAAAAAGAAACAAAAGCATGAAAGTAAGAAGCTACACTCCTCATATGATCACGCATGCTAGACGAATATCAAACACATCCCACCGTGGTCACCACTCACACACTTTCTTACATCAAGCCTATCATGCTTATACCTCCCCTAAACACACCTAAGCAATACAGCAATATAGAGCTCGAACCCATGAAATGCATGCATACATTCCCTCATGCTCTACCACGATCAAAAACACGTACGAAACCACACACACACAGAAAAGTATTGCATGCAAGCATATTAGCTATATCATTTCTATCTCCTTTATATGCATATAACAAACATGGATATATATATATATAGAAATTGTCCCCCTCCCTATAAAAACAAACCCATCTCAGCATACTTACACATCCCACCATGACAAAACTTATACACAAGCATGCCTATTTAAAACACACATACGAGTATAAATACACATATACGACCTGTTCATACCAACCAAAACACATGCATATACACCAAAATAAAAGGCTAAGACTAAAGGATTAGGAACATACCACGGCCCGTGTGGACCCAGGAGCGTCCACCTCGGCCTAGTCGGGATCGTCCATCCCGTCGTCATCCTCCTCTTCATCCTCCTCGAACACGGCCTCCTCGGCCTCAGCCCCAACACCCACACCGGCCTCGACGGCCCCAGTACCCATACCCTCGGCCTCCCCGGCCCCGTCCCTAGCCTCTCCTATCCCCTCCACCCTCCCCACGCCGGAGATAAACTCCGCAAAGGCCCCCATAGCCCTACTCTCCTCCTCCTCAGCCCTGGCCTCTGTGGCCTCCCTATCCAACATCCCGACGAGGGCATTCAACGATGCCCTCACCTCCTCGCTAACTCCCTCGACCCCTACCCCCTCGGTTGCACCCTCAATCGATCCTCCAACCCCCGGAACCACCTCCTCGGCCACCACCGGTCGATCCCCACGCCTCCTCTTGCGTATATAGCCTATCGCACTCCCCCCTACCTCCGGGACAGCCCCTGAAGGCAAATCCCCGACCTCACCCACGCCAATATCCACCGGCGGCACCTCCGTCGTACCCATACCCTCCCCCACGGCCTCGACCTCCGGCCTATCACTCTCCGATGATGAAGAGCTCGGGCTACGCTCTCCACGAGCCACCCATGGTCTTTTCCCCCTCGAAGCAATCGCCTTCGACCTCGTCATCTCCTCAGTTTGAAAAAGAAAAACGAGAACCCAAACTAGGGTTTCGAAATCAAGAGAAAGAGAGAGGATTAAAGACGAAATGGAGGAAGAAAAGGCAAAGAAATCATGGTTTTTTGGATTTGAAACCGAAGAAAAGAAGAAGAAGAGGGAGAGAAACCGTTTTTGAAAAATGGGAAGAGAGAGGGTCCCTTTTTCGGTTATAAGGGACCCAGTCCAGGGGCGGCTACCCGCGAGTAGCCGCCCCCTCTCGGGCGGCTAGTTACAACTATCTGCCCCTCCCAGTTTTTCTCTTTCAATTAAAAACCCCCCTTTCCAATCTTTTCAGCCCTAAATTTCAAGATTCTCCATACCAAACAGCCATGTATTGGCTTATTTCCGGACATTACTTGATCAAACACGACTTTCCCGAAGTTTCGCCACACTTTCAGTACCATTCAAAATTCGAATTTCTTCAGTTCTGGTTCTTTTCCAGAGTTCTTATCCTTCGGATGATCCAATTCACCCAAATCAACTTTTACTTGCTTTCTATCGGTGATATCCCCTCCTTGCTGAGTTTTCCCAAGCACGGGAACGGTAGGCACGAGTAAACTGACGCTGGGCTGCTCCGTGCACGATAGCTAAGAACCCCGACCGCGGGTTGGATCAATCGCCATTTACTTTTCCCCGCCTTCCACCTGGATCATCCTCTCGGATAAAAATTCTAAGTCAAGAGCTAGCCTCTGACGGTCTAAATCAACTCCCCGAGTAGTACTGTTCGCGTTGGCATAACTTCTTGACGGTCGGGCCGGCCAAAATAGGGGTCTCTTTCCTTATCATCAGTCGAAGTCTTTCTCGCTCTGCGCAAAGTCTCCGTCCGATGAGGGACAATTGTAGATACCCCAATTTTGACCGTCCAGAGAGACGGAAATACTTCAAGTAACACACGGAAATATCCCACAAGTGGACACCAATAGAGAACCAAAGGTTCGGTAAACCGGAAACCCTAACCCTAGCCTTGACCTAAACCTAAACCTAAACCGGAAACCCTAAACCTTGACCTAGCCCTAAACCCTAACCCTAGCCTTGACCTAAACCAAAACCAGAGACCCTAAAACCTTGACCTAGCCCTAAACCCTAACCCTAGCCTTGACCTAAACCTAAACCGGAAACCCTAAACCTTGACCTAACCCCAAACCCTAACCCTAAACCGAACCCTAGCCCGGACCTAAACCTAAACCTACCCTAAAAACCAAAACCCTAAAAACCTAAAGTCCCTTGAAAGGGGCGGCTAGACCTAACTAGCCGCCCCTCACTGGGCGGCTAGTTTACACTAGCCGCCCCCCCTAACCGCCCTCTGGCCGACTTTGGACCAGTCCCCTGGATGGGACATAAAGCAATATTAAATGCTGATCATTGCGGCGGGTCATGACCTTTAGCCGCCCTCTCTTGGCCGGATCAAACCAAGTAGCCGACCCAAGCCACCGCTTGTTAGAGATGGGACGTTTGGCAGGTCATGATAGGGGCGGCTACCTGGAAGTAGCCGCCCCATCCCTGGCGGCTATTTAGCACTAGCCGCCCTTCACCTGGTCTCTGACAGAAGAACCAGAGAATTAATGAGAGGTCCAATCGAAGCCGCCCACTCCATTACCCCCTGGATCTTCCCCTGCCCCTCTTTTACTATAAATAGAGGAGGTCCCAAGCCTTACAACAAGAATCCACAACATCAACAAATCCACAAAACACCACCAATCCACCATCCCCACTTGTTCAAACCCTTCCACCACTAGGAATCCCAAGAGAGAGAGAGAGAGAGAGAGATCCCCTTTTGTGAGAGAAACACCCATTCCCTACATAAAATACCCTCTCATCCCACCCTCCAGAAACCCAGGCTAAACCTAGCTTAGCCTCTGCCCAAGACCCCACCCTTTTCCTACCAAAGTCCTGCCCAAATTCCCCCAGACCCTGGACGGCTAACCCTACCTAGCCGCCCCAATCCAAACGGCTCAAACACACTAGCCGCCCCACACCTACACCCCACCCGCACTCCTTTGTCCCATGACTCCTTTAGTCAAGCCCCGGAAGCAGAATAGGATTACTTGTTTTTCACCTCTGTGTACGGTATATCCGTGTCTCAGAGCGGAGACCCCACAAACTCCCCACGTAGGCGATCAAATCCGACCCAAACCCTTTCCTGTTTTTAGAAAAAGCAGGTGGCGATCACAAAACCCCCTTGAATCCTCTTGAGCCGCTGTCGGGCGCCTCGACCAGGAACGACACCCTCACCCCTTCCAAGAAGACGATCCGACCGAGCCCGCCATGGCACGCATCCGATCCGAATCCCCGAAGAACCCCCACACACGCGGATTTTTTTTTCAACACCGACAGTAGACTACTCCACGCGTTTCATGAGGCATTCTCAGTTCGCCCCCGCCTTGGTGATGGATGAGGAGACGCGATGCGGACGGTTTGAGATGGGTCTAAACAACACCATCAGGGTGCACATGACCTCTCAGGCGTTCTTGAGGTACACTGACCTGGTGTCCGGTACGAGAACATGGGTTAGCCTAGGTTAGCCGACTCGGGCCTGGGTCAACCTGGGCAGAACCTGGGTAGGAAATGGGTTTGGTTTTGGCAGAGGTTAAGCTGGGTTTAACCTGGGTTTTGGAGGGTGGATTGAGAGAGTGATTTTGTGTAGGGAATGGATTTTTCTCTCACAAATGGGACTTTCTCTCTCTCTCTAAGGATTTTATGTGGTGGAAATGGGTTGTGAATGTGAATTGTGGATTGGGAATTCCTGATGATGAAGATGATTTTTGAATATGTTTGAAAGGCTTGGGACCCCTCATTTATAGTAAAAAATAGGCAAGAGATTGTCCAGTGGGTAATAAAATGTCTTGGGTAAAAATATTCGATTAGACCCCTCATTAATTCTCTATTCTTCTGTCAGAGACTTGATTGGGCTATGATCAAAAGCGACTTAAGCCAGGGCAATTCTCAAGCTTCCAAGCCACTTGGCATATTCACTGACCCATTGCCAGGTCACAACCAAGCTTCCACATCTGGAGGAAACCATCGCCAGGACCAAGTAGCTCGGAGGCTGCCACTGATAAAAGTTTTTCTGAGGAATCCGAGGAGGAGGGGAGGACGTGCCCTTCCAGCTGAACCTCGATGACCACGACCTCGCCATACTCTATGGTGAAGAAGAACACATAGTTCTCGCCCTGCCTGCAGTCAACAACATCGAGTCCGATGAGAGCGGACTAGAAAACTTGAGAGAAGACAAAGAGGAGGAGCCCTTTGAGGAGATCCCCGAAGGAGCAAGCGAGGGACCCGAGGGAGGGGAATGTACATTGAATGATCTGCATCCAGATGACAATGGATCCTCCAAAAGCACCGACACAGTCGATGGCCCCCGCCACCCGATGACCATATCGTTCACCGATAAAGACCTCCCGAACTCCAGATTGTGGGTCTACCCCCTACACATCCGCGGACGGCTTCAGATGTTGTGGCTAAACAACATCTTCATTGACCCAGGGTCAGGTATGAACATAATGACATGCTCCACCTACCAGAAGATACCCAGACTAGGTTGCCTTCCCGTCCAACCGGCCCACTCTACAATTCAGGCTTTCAATCATACCGGGAAGACTGTCCGTGGCTCTAGAATATTCGAGCTAACTGTCGGACCCCTGATTTGTGAGGTGGCATGCTTCGTGACCGACATCGACACAAGGTACCCCCTGATGCTAGAGCGACCATGGCTGGACAGCATCCATGCCATCTGCTCCCCCCGACACCAATGCCTTCGGTTGCCATTCATGGGCCATGTGCTAACAACTTGGGGAGAGGCACGCCTCCAGTACGAGAACGAGAACAACTGGGCACTACACAACATGTTCACACAAACCCTACACCCAGGAGCCGAAGACAGAGGCAATAGCCCACCTGGACCCCCCTATGACAACAACTACGTCTCGGAGGAGTCCGCTGGGACCATGAACTTAGCAAACAATTACTTGGAGCCCAATCTGATTGCCTTCCTCCCCCATGAAGTTGCAAAAGCTGGAGCATGCTCCGCACCCCTCGCAATCACTGCCACGCTCGGAGGGAGAGAATTCATGCACATTCTCATCGACACAGGAGCGGAAACCAACGTACTCACCTTTTTCGCTTACCAAAAGCTAGAAGGCAGGATCCCCAGGCTGGAACTCTCGGACGAATTCATCTATGCCTTCCATAGCAAGCGCAAAAACACTTCCGGGCTGGTCACGCTGCCACTAAAAATCGGCCCCGTCTCCACCATAGTCAACTGCATGGTGATGGACATCCGATCACCCCATCCCCTGATCGTTGGAAAAACATGGCTCGACAGCATCGAGGCCGTTTCATCCACCCGACATCAATGCCTTCACTTCCCATACCACGGAGGAGTAATATTTATTTGGGGAGAAGCGCGCCTCAATGGGTCTTGGGTCCAAAACTGGAGTGTTTGTGCCATGCGAATCCGGCTAGAGGTGCTTGCATTCTGGCAACCAGGCTCTACTGATGAAGAACTGCTTCAACAAGGGAGACCCCTGAAAAAGCTCAGGGAAGAGGAATCTGGAAAAAAGGACAGCCACCGCACATCTGTCTGCCGTCAAAGATAAGCCGACGTGAAGAAGCGGCACCAATTTACAAACCAGGAATTGACCCCCCAAGGTGAGCCCCCATTAGTCTAATCCTGTACATATTTGTTTACAGCTTTCCAAAAATCAAAAATCAAAATATTTATTTACCAGTCTTTGCTTTCATCATCCTGTACATATTTGTTTACAACTTTCCTAAAATCAAAAATCAAAACATTTATTTACCAGTCTTCGCTTTCAACATCCTGTACATATTTGTTTACAACTTTTCTAAAATAAAAAATCAAAACATTTATTTACCTGTTTTCGCTTTTATCATCTTGTACATATTTGTTTACAACTTTCCTAAAATCAAAAATCAAAACATTTATTTAGCAGTCTTCACTTTCATCATCCTGTACATATTTATTTCAAACTTTCTAAAAAGAATTCACAAAAAATCAAAATATTCATTCATCATCTTTTAGCCTGTTTTCCAAAGTAGATTTCCATACTTCTTTTTTTTCAAAAAAAAAAGAAAATACCTTCCAAAGTGTCTTTCCATGTTTTCCTTCAAACAAAAAATGTTTTACATGCTTCCTTTCCATGTTTTCCTTCAAACAAAAATGTTTTACAAGATTTCTCTCCTTGTTTTCCTTCAAACCAAAAATGTTTTACAAGCTTTATTTCCATATTCTTCCTCAAAACAAAAATGTTTCCGAGCTTTATTCCCACGCTTTCCTCAAAACAAAAGATTTGTTTACCAACTCATGCCCTTTTAGAACCATATGTATATATCTGTTTACATGCTTTCAAAAGAAATATATAAAACAAAACGACGAGAAAAGATTAAGAGCGGCAGACCACGCCCAGGCCTACCAAAGAAGGGTGGCAAGGACATTTGGAAAGAAAGTAATAGAAAGAAGGTTCAAAATCGGGGAGTTAGTACTCAAGCAAGTCATGCCATCAAGGCAACCCCACCCAAGAGGAAAGCTACAGTCCACATGGGAAGGACCCTATGTGATCACCCATGCCTACTCCGGGAATGCCTACCGCTTGGTAGACGCCGAGGGAGTCGAGGCTTCAGGTTCGTGGAATGCACTTTATCTGAAGAAATTCCATGCGTAAAAGTTTCAATACTTGAGAAATATTATTCATCCTTCCTGCAATTTCCAGCGTTTAGCACTTGACAATAGAAATATAAGACTCCCTAAGATAAACTTGTAGTTATTTAAACTTATATCCGCCAATCATGCCACTTCACGCCTTTAATCTTATATCCGCCAATCTAGAGGGAAAACATGAAAAGAATCAGGGTGAAAAACAGAAGAGCCCCCCCCCCCTCAAATCAAAAGAAAATCAAGCAATGAGAGGCCAACAAAAGAAAAAAATTGACACCCAAATGAACAGGTTAAACTCTCTACTTTAGTAGGCTTTCACGCCTTTAAACACAATATATGCTAAACAACGGCTATACTAGTACAGATCCGAACAAGCGGGTTGTACTTTCCACCAAAAATAAAGAAGTGGTAAAAAGAAGAAAGCCAGATGGACCTAGAAAGTAAGACATATGCTAGACTGAGACAATTCTCAATATTGCCCAAAAGGAAGATATTACTCTTACCTCATTCCCTCCTCACCTTTTATTTTTGCAATAAGGTTTTGAAATTCAACTATGTCCGCTAGGAAAGGAGAAATTTTGACCAAAAGTAGACCTTTTCTATGATTACAGCTACACACACATACATGAGTTTATTTAAAGAATTACCCGTCCAAAGGATGCTTATTTGACTTGATTCCTGGTGCATTCGTGGACTTTTCAGCATGCTTAGAATAATATAATCAAGCACTTGAGAACTATGAACCTAAGAAATCGACATCCGAAGCTTATACCTTTCAAATACAATCCTGGTTTGGACATAAGTGACCACAAGGGTCCCTCTATAGGGACATAATGGTATTTCCTGCTTAGGAGGATTGAAAACATTGCCCTCTCACATGAAAAGAATGAATGAAAAATTAAAATGCTCCCTTATGCCACTTACACTTATGCATAAGCTTGCATTTTTTATTTTCCAAAACAATTAGGCATTCAAATTTCTAAAAACATTATAGTTAGCTCCCCGTACAAAGCTAAAATTGCCCATATTACACTTATTTTATACCCTTCCACACATGCTTGAGAAGAAATAGCCCAACTCTCGCACTTGGAGTCCCTCCCTTGCATAATAAAGTAGGGTTTCCCGCACTTTACTTTCTCGCATTAGTTTTTCATTTACCTTAAGATGGATTGTAGCCCTTGACGATTCAAGCAAGAAGGGCTTGAAAGTTGTTGCAGGGGCACAATCTGGACGGATTTAACGCTTGGTCCATGGAAAGGATGTTTTTATAGGTCTTGAAGGCAAAAACAGTCATGAGGACTTTCAGCAGCAGCATACAGAAGTAACAGAAACAAAAATTGTTCCAGGCAGGTGTCGGTGTGGGAAAAATCCGCGGGGGTGTGTGTGGGGGTTCTTCGGGGATTCGGATCTGATGCGTGCCCTGGTGGGCTCGGTCGGATCGTCTCTCGGAAGGGTGGTGTCGTTCCTGGTTGAGGCGCCCGACAGCGGCTCAAGAGGATTCCATGGTGTGTGTGATCGCCACCTGCTTTTTTGAAAAGCAGAAAAAGGTTGGGTTGGATTTGATCGCCTACGTAGGGAGTTTGTAGGGTCTCCGCTCTGAGACACGGATATACCGTATACAAAGGTGAAAAACAGGTAATCCTATTCTGCTTTTGGGGCTTGACTAAAGGAGTCTTGGGACAAAGGGGTGCAGGTGGGGTGTGGAAATGGGGCGGCTAGTGTGTTTGAGCCATCGGGTATGGGGCGGCTACTAGGGTTTAGTCGTCCGGGGCCTGGGTTGGTTTGGGCAGAACTTCGATAGGAAATGGGTTTGGTTTTGGATAGAGGTTAAGCTAGGTTTAACCCGGGTTTCTAGAGGGTGGAATGAGAGGGTATTTTTGTGTAGGGAATGGATTTTTCTCTCACAAAAGGGACTCTCTTTCTCTCTCTCTAGGGATTTCTAGTAGTGGAAGGGGGTGTGAACTATTGGTTTGGGAATGAGTGAATTGTCAATTGGAATTCTAGATGTTGTCTAAAGGCTTGGGACCTCCTCTATTTATAGTAAAAAGAGGCAGGGGAATGTCCTACTAGCTACCCAAGATGGGGCGGCTACTTTCTGGTAGCCTCCCCCATCATGACCAGCCAAATGTCCCATCTCTGACAAGTTGTGGCTCGGGTCAGTTACATGGTTTGGTCCGGCCAAGATGGGGCGGCTAAAGGTCACAACCCGCCGCAATGATCAGCATTTAATGCTATTTTATGTCCCATCCAGGGAAGCGGTTCACGGTCGGCCAGGGGGGCGGCTAGTGCCAACTAACCACCTGGTATGGGGCGGCTATTTAGGGTAAGCCGCCCCTTTCCACGGTTTCTTAGGTTTTAGGGTTAGCGTTTCTGGTTTCGGTTAGGGCTTCTAGTTTAGGTTAGGGTTTAGGTTTAGGGTTTCTGGTTTATGTTAGGGTTTCCGGTCAGGGTTTGGTTTAAGATAGGGTTTCCGGTCAGGGTTTGATTTAGGGTTAGGTTTTCCGGTTTCCTGAACTTTTGGTTTTCTATTAGATGCACAAATGTGGGTTATTCCCATGTGTTACTCGAAGTATTTTCATTTTTCTGGATGGTCAAAATTGGGGTATCTACAATTATCCCTCATCAGATGGAGTCTTTGTGCGAAGCAGGAAAGACTTCGACCGATGATAAGGAAAGAGACCCCTATTTTGGCCAGCCCGACCTTTAAGTAGTTATGACAACACGAACAGTACTATTCACGAAGTTGATTTAGACCATTAGAGGCTAGATCTTGACTTAGAATTTTCAACCGAAAGGATGATCCAGGTGGAAGGCGGAAAAAGTAAATGGTGAGTGATCAAACCCGCGGTCGGGGTTCTTAGCTATCGTGCATGGATTAGCCCAGCATCAGTTTCCTCGTGCCTACCATTCCCGTGCTTGGAAAAACTCAGCAAGGAGGGGATGTCACCGACAGAATGCAAGTAAAGAGTTGAGTTGGTGAATTGGATCATCCGAAGGATAAGAACTCTGGAAAATAACAAGAACTGAAGAAATTCGAACTGAATGGTACTGAAAGTGGTAAAACTTCGGGAAAGTCATGTTTGATCAAGTAGTGCCTGGAAATAAGCCAATACATGGCCGTTTGGTATAGAAACCTTGGAACTAGGGCTGAAAAGTGATTTGGAAAGGGGTATTATGTGAAAACGGGAAAACTGGGTGGGGTGGCTAGTTCAAATTAGCCGCTCGAGAGGGGGCAGCTACTCGTGGGTAGCCGCCTCTCGACTGTCGGTATCATCGGAATCTTCCCCCGAAGTGTGGGTGGTGTGTGTGTCGGAGGTGGGGATCCGGCGGGGTGCTCGGGGTGTGCGCGTGCGTGTGTGGGGTTCTTCGGGAATTCAGATCGGATGCGTGCCCTGGCGGGCTCGGTCGGATCGTCTTCTCGGAAGGGTGAGGATGTCGTTCCTGGTTGAGGCGCCGGATAGTGTCTCAAGAGGATTCGGGGGTTTGTGTGATCGCCACCTGCTTTTTCTAAAAGCTGGAAAAGGTTGGGTTGGATTTGATCGCCTACGTAGGGAGTTTGTGGGGTCTCCGCTCTGAGACACGGATATACCGTACACAGATGTGAAAAAGAGATAATCCTATTCTGCTTCCGGGGCTTGACTAAAGGAGTCTTGGGACATAGGGGTGCAAATGGGGTGTGTATAGGGGGCGGCTAGTTGGATCTAGCCGTCTGGTGAGGGGCGGCTACTAGGGTTTAGCCGTCCTAGGTCTGGTCTGGTTTGGGCAGAACTTCGGTAGGAAATGGGTTTGGTTTTGGGCAGAGGCTAAGCTAGGTTTAGCCCGGGTTTCTGGAGGGTGGAATGAGAGGGTATTTTATGTAGGGAAATGGGTATTTCTCTCACAAAAGGGGCTCTCTCTTTCTCTCTCTCACTCTTGGGATTTCTAGTGGTGGAAGGGATTGATCAGGTGAGGATGGTGGGTTGAAGATGTTGAAGGGATTGATCAGGTGAGGATGGTGGGTTGAAGATGTTGATTGGTGATGTTGGGACCTCCTCATTTTGACCTAGGGTTAATACGAGTGTGGCGGAAATAAGGGATGTTTTGCTTTGGGGGTTTTAAATTGTCCTAGTCTTCGGGGTAGGCAATTTCTCTTCTTTCAGGTGAATCTAGTCCAGTTATACGTGTGTGAAGGAAACAGCATGATTTGGAGGAGATGTGTCCAAGTAGATACAAGTTTATCTTTGAGAGTCTTATAATTCTATCATCAAGTACTAAACGCTAGAAATCGCAGGAAGGAAGAATAATAGTTCTTAAGTATTGAAAGCTATTCATGCATGGAATTTCTTTAGATAAAGTGCGTTCCACGAACCTGGAACCTCGACTCCTTCGGCATCTACCAGGCGGTAGGCATTCCCGGAATAGGCATGGGTGATCACATAGGGTCCCTCCCATGTGGGTTGTAACTTCCCTCTTGGGTGAGGCTGTCTTGATGGCATGATTTGCTTGAGTACTAATTCTCCGATTTCAAATTTTCTTTTTATTACCTTGTTTTCAAATGCCCTTGCCACCCTTCTTTGGTAGGCCTGGGCATGGTCTGCCGCTCTTAATCTTTTTTTGTTTGTATTATATATTATTATTTTTTTTTTCGAAAGTGTGAAGACAAATGCATACTTATGGTTTTGAAAAGGGCCTGTGTTGGCGAATAGATATACTTTTGGAAAGAGAATGGGGATAAAGTTTGGAAAACGGTTTTGGTTTTAGAAGGGGAGTATGGAAAGGTAGTTTGTAAAAAATGCTTTTGGCAGGAAATCATGGAGATATGGTTTTGCTAAAACATTTTGTTTTGAAGATAGGTGTGGAAGTATAGCTTTGGAAAACATTTTCGTTGGGAATGCGGCTTGTAAATATTTTCGTTATTTGGTAAACAAGTAAAGAAAGTCGGAAATTTTTTTTTTTGTTTTTTTTGGTTTTTTTTGTTTTGGAAGCACGGAAATACGGTTTTGTAAAAATTTTGTTTTGAAGGAGAGTGTGGAAAACATTTTTGTTTGTTTTTAAAGAAGAGTGGAAATAAAGCTGGAAACAAGTATGTTTAGAGTCGGGGAATGAAAGCTGATGAGCATGTATTTTTTGGATTTTGGTTTTTTTTTTTTTTAAGGAAAGCGGGTAAACAAATACGTATAGGGTGACGAAAGACGAAAGCTGGTAAACAAATATTTTGATCTTTTGATTTTTAGAAAAAGCTGTAAACAAATATGTATAGGGTGTGACGAAAGCTTACCCGGGGGGATCGGTACCTGGTTTTTGGATTCGCATTGTTTCCTCAAGTCGGCTTCGCTTGGTCGGCCGGCTGATGTCTGGTGGGGGTCCCCTATTCCCGAACTCTTCTTCCTTGAGTCTCTTCAAGGGCCTTCCTTGATGGAGCAGTTCTTCGTCAGTGGAGCCTGGCTGCCAACATGTGAGCACCTCTAGCCGGATGCGCATGGCACAGACGCTCCAATTCCAGGCCCGTGTCTCGTTAAAGCGTGCTTCTCCCCATATGGATACTACTTTCCCGCGGTACGGGAAGCGAAGACATTGGTGTCGGGTGGATGAGACGGCTTCGATGCTATTGAGCCATGTCCTCCCAACAATCAGAGGGTGGGGCGATTGAATGTTCATCACCATGCAGTTGACGATGGTGGAGACCGGGCCGATCTTTAGTGGGAGTGTGACCAGTCCGTAGGCGTTCTTGCGCGTGCTGTCGAAGGCATAAATGTATTCGTCTGAGGGCTCCAATCTGGGAACCCGGCCTTCTAGCTTCTGGTAGGCGGAATATGTAAGAACGTTAGTTTATGCTCCCGTGTCGATGAGAATGTGCCGGAATTCCCTCCCTCCAAGTATGGCAGTGATTGTGAGGGGTGTGGAGCGTGCTCCGGCTTTTGCAACTTCATGGGGGAGGAAGGTGATCGAGTTGGGCTCCGTAAGATCGCTTGGTGGATGCAGGGTCCTGGTTGCTTCTTCTGAAGGATAGTTGTTGTAAGGGGACCCAGGTGGACTAGTGTGAACATATTATGTATCGCCCAGTTGTTCTCGTTCTCGTACTGGAGGCGTGCTTCTCCCCAGATTGTTAGAATATGACTCAAGAAGGGCAGGCAAAGGCATTGGTGCTGGGGGGAACAGATAGCTTGGATGTTGTCTAACCATGGTCGCCCCAACATCAATGGGTACCTTGTGTCGATGTCGGCCACGAAGCAGACTACTTCACAGATAAGAGGGCCGATGGACAACTCGAATGTTCCAGGGCCGCGGAGAGTCTTCCCGGTATGGTTGAAAGCTTGAATAGTATGGTGGGCCGGTTGGACGGGAGGACGACCTAGTCCGGGTATCTTTTGGTAGGTGGAGCACGTCATTATGTTCATTCCTGACCGTGGATCCACGAAGATGTTGTTTAGCCACAACATTTGAAGTCGTCCGTGGATGTGTAGGGGTAGACTCGCAGTCTGGGATCCTGGAGGTCTTGGTCAGTGAACGAAATGGCCATTGGGCGGCGGGGGCCGTCGACAGTGTCGGTACTCTTGGAGGACCCGTTGTCGTCCGGATGCAGATCATCCGATGTACATTCCCCTCCTTCGGGTCCTTCGCTAGCTCCTTCGGGGATCTCCTCAAATGGCTCTTCTTCTTCGTCTCCTCCCGGGTTTTCTAGTCCGCTTTCATTGGACTCGATGTTGATGACTGCAGGAAGGGCAAGAACTGCATCATCTTCTTCGCCATAGAGTATGGCAAGGTCATGATTGTCGAGGTTTAGCTGGAAGGGCTCGTTCTGCTCTTCCTCCTCAGATTCTTCGGGCAGACTGTCGTCAGTGACGTCTTCTGAACTGCTTGGTTGTGGTGATGGTTGTCTCCCTCTCCTGACCATGTTTACCATGTGGGCTCCAGATGTGGATGCTTGGTTGTGACCTGGCAATGGGTCAGTAAAAATGCCAAGTGGCTTGGAGGCTCGAAAATTGCCCTGGTTTAAGTGGCTTTTGATCATGGCTCAATCAAGGCGCCTGTCATCATTTAAATCATAAATAAAATCCTGAAAAACAATGCATTGTTCTACGGTATGACCATGTTGTTGGTGGTATTGACAGTAACGCAGTCTGCTGGCCCCAGGGAGTGGAGGTTTAGCAGCTGGGAGGGAGATACTATTCGTGTCCATCAGTACCCTAAAAATCCTAGTTAGTGTTTCTGGGAGGGGAGGGTAAGAGTCTCTCTTTCCCATTCGTCACTGATCATAGATGTCGGAGGGGAGACCTCATTATAAGTATTTTGGGAGGGCTGCCTAGGACTTAGGTTCTGACTTCTTAAGAAGCTGGAATAAAAAGGGGTCCTAGGCTGGCCTTGTTATGAAATTACAGGGCTTTGGACCGGGGAACTTTGGATTACCGGGTTTTGTTGTGTCGGCACAGGGACGGGTACTGATCGAGTAGTGAAGTTTTGGTTGATTGGCCGAGGCGGCGCATACCCAGATGAACCGGACGTGTACTGTCTCGGAGCTGTTCCTCGATTAGGAACTCGTGCTCCGTTCGGGAAGAGTGCCTTACGAGGCGGTTGTCCAACCCTATGGCTGATAGGTGGGGACTGGGTTTGGACTACTGGGCTGCACAACAGGAAATCCTGTTGTGGTGGTCAATTAGAAGCTGATACGTAGTACAGTCCCCGTACGAAAGGCTCATACAAAGCTCTGGACTCAGGCTCTGTAACATCATGTCAATTTCTTGACATTCTGTGAGTTGCAGGCCGGTTCGGTGGACAAGTGTGCGCCACCGAGACACGTATTGCTCAAATTCCTCCCTAGGCCTCATTCTTTCTACGGTTAAATCCGAAATAGAGGGGGTTCTAATCCTCTGTTAACCGTAGCGGCCCAAGAATTTCTCGCTTACAGCTGAGAAATTCGATAAGTGATCTACAGGGAGGGTGGAGAACCATTGTAGTGCTTCTCCTTCCAATGATTTCTAGAAGAGGAAGACTAGCAGAGGTTGATTATCTAGAAACGGGCGTGCGTCTAGATAAAAGGCAGTTAAATGAATGTCTGGGTCTCCACGACCGTTATACGGGCGGAATTTGGGGATTTTGAATCCCTCCGGCAGGTGGACTGACGGGATTTGCCTCAGGTTATGTAGAGACATGTGTTTGGGGGCTAAGGGACCAGTCTCGGAGAGGATTCTCCGGATGGTTTCATCCAGTGTTTCTCCCCTGGGAGGGCTGCCTAGCGGTCCCGGGTTTCGGGTGGCCTGGTAAGGGCCTGGGGTGGAAACGGCTGGGAATATTGGATTCACGGGGGAAAGGGGGTGAACGAAAAGACGCTCGGGTTGACCGAGTGACTGGGTGTGAATGGGGTCTTGGGAATGGCCTTAGGGGTTTCGACAGGGGCCTCCTGTCTTAGGGTTTTGACCTGGTGGTAGTCGGCGAGGTCATGAAACATGTCTTCTACGGATTTGTATCCTAGACTGGCCATCTTTTCCTCTAGATGGGTCAGGAAATGCGTGGTCAGACCCTCTTGTTGGGTTCTTTCCTCTAGTATCCCTCCTCTATGCGGGATTCCATGATGTGTGAAATGGTTCAAGGGAATGAATGCAGATGTAAAGCAGTAAATAAAGCGGTAAAGGATTGCGCAGCGGTGTGCGGCTTACAAAGCAGTAAAGGATTGCGCAGTTGTGTGCGGCTTACAAAGCAGTAAAGGATTGCGCAGTTGTGTGCGGCTTACAAAGCAGTAAATGATGTTGTGACGTGAATTAGAGGAGGAACTGATTCGAGGGGTGGGAAACTCTAACCTTCCTAGAGGGTTGATAGCATTCTAGTCATGCTTTTAAAAGGGGGCAGAAGAGGATTACCTTTTGTTGTCTTTCACGAGGGAGGTCCCACCGTGATCGCCAGATTTGTTGGTATCGTCGGAATCTTCCCCCGAAGTGTGGGTGGTGTGTGTGTCGGAGATGGGGATCCGGCGGGGTGCGCGGGGTGTGCGCGTGCGTGTGTGGGGGTTCTTCGGGGATTGGGATCGGATGTGTGCCCTGGCGGGCTCGGTCGGATCATCTTCTCGGAAGGGTGAGGATGTCGTTCCTGGTTGAGGCGCCGGATAGTGTCACAAGAGGATTCGGGGGTTTGTGTGATCGCCACCTGCTTTTTCTAAAAGCAGGAAAAGGTTGGGTTGGATTTGATCGCCTAAGTAGGGAGTTTGTGGGGTCTCCGCTCTGAGACACGGATATACCGTACACAGAGGTGAAAAACAGATAATCCTATTCTGCTTCCGGGGCTTGACTAAAAGAGTCTTGGGACATAGGGGTGCAAATGGGGTGTGTATAGGGGGCGGCTAGTTGGATCTAGCCGTCTGGTGAGGGGCGGCTACTAGGGTTTAGCCGTCCTAGGTCTGGTCTGGTTTGGGCGAACTTCGGTAGGAAATGGGTTTGGTGTTGGGCAGAGGCTAAGCTAGGTTTAGCCCGGGTTTCTGGAGGGTGGAAAGAGAGGGTATTTTATGTAGGGAAATGGGTATTTCTCTCACAAAAGGGGCTCTCTCTTTCTCTCTCTCTCTCTTGGGATTTCTAGTGGTGGAAGGGATTGATCAGGTGAGGATGGTGGGTTGAAGATGTTGATTGGTGATGTTGTATTTGGGCTTGGGACCTCCTCTATTTATAGTAAAAGAGAGGCAGGGAAATATCCCGGGGTTAATGGAGTGGGTTGGCTTTGATTTGACCCCTCATTAATTCTCTGGTTCTTCTGTCAGAGACCAGGTGAAGGGCGGCTAGTTCCAACTAGCTGCCCAGGATGGGGCGGCTACTTCCTGGTAGCCGCCCCTATCATGACCTGCCAAACATCTCATCTCTGACAAGCGGTGGCTTGGGTCGGTTACTTGGGAAGAGAGGGCGGCTAAAGGTCATGACCCGCCGCAATGATCAGCATTTAATACTGCTATATGTCCCATCCAAGGAACTGGTCCAAAGTCAGCCAGGGGGGCGGCTAGTGCTAACTAGCCGCCTGGTATGGGGCGGCTAGTTAGGTCTAGTCGCCCCTAGCCATTGACTTAGGGTTTTTGGGTCTTAGGGTTAGGGTTAGGGTTTCCAGTTTAGGTTCACCGAACCTTTGGTTCTCTACTTGGATGTCCAACTATGGGATATTCCGTGTGTTACTTGAAGTATTTCTGTCTCTCTGGACGGTCAAAATTGGGGTATCTACATCGACTGGGTCCCTTATAACCGAAAAAGGGACCCTCTCTCTCCCCATATATTTTAAAAATGGTTACCCTTCCCTCCTCTCTTCTTTTTCTCCATTTTAAACCGAAAACCTTGATTTTAAAACACCTTTAATCCTTTGTTTTTAGCCTTCCATTATTCCTTTCTTCTTGATTTCGAAGCCCTAGATTTTCTTTGGGTTCTTCTTTTGTGCAAAATCGGAGGAGATGACGAAGGGGAAGAAGACGGCTTCAATGATGAAGCGCCTCAGGTCTTCTCGAGAGCAGAGAGGGGCTGTCTTGGGGTCTAGTTCATTGGGGAGTGATCGGGTCGAAGGGGAGGTCGTGAGGGAGGTTGTGGGTACGGCGGAGGTGCCGCCGATGGATACCGGTGCGGGTGAGGTCAGGGGTACGCCTTCGGGGGCAGTTTCGTAAGTAGGGGGAGGTATGATAGGTTATACACGCAAGAGGAGGCATGGGGATCGACCGGTGGCAGTCGAGGAGGTGGTTTCGGAGATCGGCGGACCGGTCGAGGGCGCAACCGAGGGGGTAGGGGCTGAGGGAGTTAGTGAGGATGTGAGGGCATCGTTGGATGCCATTGTTGGGATGCTAGATAGGGAGGCAACTGAGGCCAGGGCTGAGGAGGAGGAAAGAAGGGCTATGGGGGCCTTTGCGGAGTTTGTCTCCGGTGCGGGGAGGGTGGAGGGGACTGGGGATATTAGGGACGAGGCCGGGGAGGCTGAGGGTGCGGGCACCGGGGCCACAGAGGCCAGTGTTGGTGCTGAGGCTATGGCCGAGGAGGCTGTGTTTGAGGAGGATGAGGAGGAGGGGGACGACGATGGGATGGACGATCCCGACGAGGCCAAGGTGGACGTTCTGGGTCCACACAGGCCATGGTTATTCCTTGACCCCTTTTACTCTGGCTTTTTATTTGGTATATATGCATGTCTTTTGGTGGTATGAATAGGTGACTAGTGTATAATATTTGTACATGTGTGTGTTAGTAAGCATGCTTGGATGTATGGTTTTATCACGGTGGGGTATGTAAGCATGTCGTATGCTAATATGGGTTTGTTTTTAGAAGGGGGGGGGGGTAATTTTTATACACATATCCATGTTTTCTTTATTTTGGAAGAAGAGGGGAATGGTATGGCTAGTATGCTTGCATGCGATATATTTTTGTGTGCGTATGATTTTGAGGTGTGACTTCGTATGTGTTTGATCGTGGTAGAGCATGAGGGAGTGTATGCATGTATTTCACGAGTCCAGGTATTTTCCACATGCTTAGGTGAGTTTATGGAAAGTATATAAGCATGATAGATCGTGATGAAAGAAGTGTATAAGTGGTGACCATGGCGGGATTAATAGTTTTAGCATGTGTGGTCATATGAAGAGTGTTTTGTAAATAATGGGAGGTGAACCCTTATGTGAATTAAGTTTCCTATTTTTATGCTTTTGTTTTTGGTTTAGCATATGGGAATTTTATCTCGCTAAGCATGATTTCTAAGTGAAATTTTAGGCTTTGGATTCTTACCTCTCAATTGCTCTTTAAACTAACCCATGTCTTCTTCGCTCACTTGTAGCGGTGGAATCGTATCCGGGCTTTATGGCACGGGACGAAGAGGTGGTACGATGCCCTGGGGCAGGGGGAGAGGAGGTTGGTGGACGGAGCGGGCTTCCATTCCTTCTTTCTGATTGAGCTGTTCCACGTCCACCGTCCTTATGTTGAAGAGTTGGCGGAGAGGTAGGACCCGGAGAGTTGCTCTTTCATTCTCCGCACCGGCCTTCCGGTCTTAGGGGAAGCGGTGATTGCGGCCACCCTTGCTGACTATAGGGAGTTGTTTCAAGAGTTGATCGAGGAATGGGAGTTCGTGGAGCGGGAGCGGACGCTGAACTGGATTCCTTTGGGGAGGCTTTCGGGGCAATCTGGCCTCGGTTCCTTCACAAAGCGTTAGAAGGGTGAAGCTGCAACTATCTTCGAGAGGAGGCGGCCGCATGCCCACAGAGGGCACGGAGGGAGTTGAGGGCGTTCTTCCTTTATTTCCTTGGCCGGGTCCTCTTCTCGACGGTCTCTGATAAGGTCTCTTCTCATTCCCTTTTGCTGATGAGGGACCTGGAGGGCATGGGACGCTATGCCTGGAGAGCAGTGATGGCGGAGCTCTCGAAGATGGTCAAGAGGGCTGGGGGAAAGAACCTTGGCGGCTTTGCGCCATTTCTTCAGGTATGTGTAAGTGAGCAGTAGATGTCTTCTTCCCGGTTTAGTTCACTTGATCATGACAATTTCCCCCTCGCTTTGCTAGATTTTTGGATATGAGCACTTCGCCATTGACCGCCCGACTGTGGCGCCGTTTGATCGTGCTCTCCCTTGGGCCATGAGATGGGCACCCCGGGGATCTTCACGCTTGCACCGCCTCGCCCAATTCTGAGAGGCCTTCTGCGTCTTGACGGAGGAAGAGGTACAAATTTTCTTCGAGTTTTCTTTGGCTTGTATTTGGTTTTCTTTTGGCTAAGCGCTCTTCCAATCTCTTGATGCTTTATAGATGACGTGGAGGCCCTATACGGAGGAGGAGGTTCCCAAGGATCTATCGCGGGACGTCTGGCTGATCTACTTCAATAAGGTCGTGTTTCATGAGCTCAGCCGAGTCGTCCACCAGCTTGGGTATCACCAGTGGGTGTCCGATCCTCTGCCAAGCGCCCCTTGATTCCGGTGGCTGGGATTCCTCAAGACATGAACCTCTCGAGGAATTACGCTACGTATGTGGCGGGATGGATGAACCGGGGTGTCTTGGTGGAGCGTCGACCCGAGGTGACTTCAGATGACAACTACCTGGCTTGGTTTCATCAAGAGTATGCGGGCATCCTCGGGACGATGGAGGAGGAGGTCCCGGACGCCTATGTAAGTTAGAAACCCTTCTTTTCTTTCTCGTTCCCTTTTGTTTGAATTTTTTCTGAGCGGTGTCTCTTTTGCAGGTTGAGTTGAATGAGATGGAGAAGAGACTTAAGACCGTCAACGAGCACCTTCGAGCGCGTAGTGGGCAAGTGGAGCACTTGAGGGCTCAGAGGTGCCGGTTACAGGACCAGGTTTGGGTCCTCGAGGCTCAGGTGGATGCTCTGTCGAGAGCGAGAGCCGTTGGTGCCTCTCCTCCTCCTTCCATGGTTTCCGAGCGAGAGCTCGAGTTGACGAGGGAGTTAGATACGGCCCGGAGCGAGTTGGCGGCCACACGGATGGAGCTGGGCCAGGTGAGAGGTAGGGCTTTATGGGCTGAGGAGGAGATGGACCGGCTGAGGTCCATGATGGCATTGAGAGAGGAGGAGTTCATCACCCTGGGCCGCGAGAGGGACTCTCTCCAGATGAGGGTGTCGGAGTTGGAGGCTGCGGTGGGTGTTCCCGGGGGTTTGATGGGGGGATTTGCTTCGTTCTCTCCATGCCGCCAGGGATAGAGATCGAGAGGAACTTCGCTCGAGCGAGGACTGGCTCCGGGCTATTGAGGCGAGATCGCGGGAGCTTGAGGAGAGGTTGAGGGAGGTTGAGACGCGTCTTCAAGGGAGATTGGAACGGTGAGATAGAGATATTCAGCAGATCCTCCTCTGGGAAGCCACCATGCGAGGAAAATTGGTTAGTGGAGGGGTTATGACCGAGGCGGACCTCGACCTCCTTCCTCTTGAGCCCGAGCATTCTGTCTCGGCTTCTCTGGCTACCGGGGCCACTTTTAGCCGTGGTTCTCGTCCCTCGGCGTCTAGGAGTCGTGCGATATATGCGAAGACCGCATCTTCAGTTCGAGAGACTCCTACCGCCCCTGATGCTCCAAAGGTTCAGTCTTCTCATCAGCCGTCGCTCCCTTCCCAACCAAGTCAGGACGTTCCTCCTACTCAGCCTCCCACAGATGATGATAACACTCTTAGGTATATTCCTTTGTGTCTTGGTTTTAGGTAGAAGAATAGTATATATGCAAGGAATTCATGCTTTTCTTCTTTTCTTTTTTGACTCAGGTGATCATTTCAATGGTGTGTATCTCAAGACGTTCTAGATGGGAGCTTTTGATGGATCCTTATCTATTTTGACTTTAGTTTTAAGTTGGTTTACCTTTCATTTTTATGAACAATTCCCTTTCTCTTTATTTTTCTTGATGTTTCGACAAACATGGGTGTTTTTAAGTTAGTTTTGTTGGTTTTAACTTGGTTGTATATGTGGAATGGTTTCATAAGGCTTTACGGGTGGATGAATGGGTGAATGGATGTGTGGTTTGGTGTATTATTTTGGTTTTGATGGTCGCTTGATTTGTATTTATGCAAGTTTTATGTATGAATATGTGTATGAAATGCGTGTGCACAGGTTTCGGGGGAGAATGTTTTTTATAGGTACCAAAGGAGTTGAAAAGATGGGACTGACATAGCTGCAATAGGTGCAGGCAGGGGGCGGCTAGTATATTCTAGCCGTCTGGTGAGGGGCGGCTAGTCGGGTTTAGCCGCCCCCTGCCTGGGGCAACTTTTGGTTCTTCCACTTCAGTTTGCTGCTGCTGAAAGCCTTCGCCAGTGTTTTAACCTTTGAGACCTATAAAAACATCCTTTCCATGGACCAAGTGTTAAATCTGTCTGGATTGCGCCCGTGCACTGATTTTCAAGCCCTTCTTGCTTGAATTGTCAAGGGCTACAATCCATCTTAAGGTAAAATGAAAATCGAATGCGAGAAAGGAAAGAGCAGGAAATCATGCTTTAGTACGTAAGGGAGGGATTCCAAGTGTGTGAACGAAGAAAAATCTTAAGTATTTGTGAAAGTGGCACAATTTCTTCTCAAGCATGTGCGGAAGGGCATGAATTGAGTGTAGATGGGGGCAATTTTAATGTTGGTATGGGGGGTTAACTTTAGTGGGGAAAGGGGGGTGAATGAAAAAATGCTCGGATTGACCGAGCAGCTGGGTGTGGATGGGGCTTTGGGAGTGGATTTGGGGGTTTCGACAGGGGTTTCCTGTTTGAAGGTCTTGGCATGACGGTAGTCAGCGAGGTCATGAAACATGTCCTCTACCGTTTGATACCCTAGACTAGCCATCCTTTCCTGTAGATGGGTCAGGAACTGTGTGGCCTCACCCTCTTGGTGATTCCTTTCCTCTAATATCTCCTCTTCTATGTGGGATTCCATGACGTGGAGTGGGGATGAATGCAGATTGAAAGCAGTAAATAAAGCAGTAAAGGATTGCGCAGCTGTGTGCGACTTACGAAAGCAGTAAAGGATTGCGCAGCTGTGTGCGACTTATGAAAGCAGTAAAGGATTGCGCAACTGTGTGCGGCTTACAAAGCAATAAAGGATGTTATAATGCACAGTAGAAGAGGGTTTAATTCAAGGAGTGAGAAACTCTAACCTTCCTAGAGGGTTGATAGCATTCTAGTCAAGCTTGTAAAAGGGGGCAGAAGAGGATTACCTTTTGTTGTTTTTCACGAGGGAGGTCCCACCGTGATCGCCAGAATTGTCGGTATGTAAAAACTGGGGGTTTCTGCGAACTTGGTCCTGGTCCGTCTCGCGACTGATCAGGTCACCGCCCGAAGAGTCGTTCCTGAGCCGCCCGACTGCTTCTCAGAAAAGACGGGGTTTGTGTGATCGCCACCTGCTTTCTCAAAAAGCAGGAAAAGTTGGTGTTGGATTTGATCGCCTACGTGGGGAGTTTGTGGGGTCTCCGCTTTGAGACACGGATATACCGTACACATAGGTGAAAAACAGGTAATCCTATTCTGCCTCCGGGCTTGACTAAAGGAGTCTTCGGACAAAGGAGTGTGGATATGAGGGGCGGCTAGTGGGTTTGAGCCGTCGGGTATGGGGCGGCTACTAGGGTTTAGCCGCCCAGGGCCTGGGTTGGTTTGGGCAGAGCTTTGGTAGGAAATGGGTTTTGTTTTGGGCAGAGGTTAAGCTAGGTTTAGCCCGGGTTTCTGGAGGGTGGGATGAGTGGGTGTTTTTGTGTAGGGAATGGGTGTTTTCTATCACACAAGAGGCTCTCTCTCTCTCTAGGGATTTCTAGGGTGGATTTTGTGGTTTGAAGGATGTTGGGATTTGTTGGTGATTGAAGATGAATTGGTGGTGTTGTATTTGGGCTTGGGACCCCTCTATTTATAGTAAAAGAGAGGCAGGGAAATATCCTGGGGGTAATGGAGTGGGTTGGCTTCAATTAGACCCCTCATTAATTCCCTGGTTCTTCTGTCAGAGACCAGGTGAAGGGCGGCTAGTTCCAACTAGCCGCCCAGGATGGGGCAGCTACTTCCTGGTAGCCGCCCCCATCATGACCTGCCAAACGTCCCATCTCTGATAAGCGGTGGCTTGGGTCGGTTACTTGGATTGATCCAGCCAAGAGAGGGCGGCTAAAGGTCATGACCCGCCGCAATGATCAGCATTTATTACTGCTTTATGTCCCATCCAGGGGACTGGTCCAAAGTCGGCCAGGGGGCGGTTAGGGGGGGGTCGGCTAGTGCAAACTAGCCGCCTGGTATGGGGCGGCTAGTTAGGTCTAGCCGCCCCTTTCCAGGGACTTGGGGTTCTAGGGTTTTTAGAATTAGGATTTCCGATTTAGGTTTTAGGTTTAGGTTTAGGTTAGGGTTAGGGTTTAGGGCTAGGTCAAGGCTAGGGTTAGGGTTTCCGGTTTACGTTTAGGTCAGGGCTGGGGTTAGGGTTTCCGGTTTAGGTTTAGGTCAAGGCTAGGGTTAGGGTTTCTTGTTTACCGAACCTTTGGTTCTCTATTGGATGTCCAACTGTGAGATATTTCCGTGTGTTACTTGAAGTATTTCTGTCTCTCTGGACGGTCAAAATTGGGCTATCTACAGCGGCGAGGTGGTCAAGGGTGCGCTTGCGAGCCCCTACATCTCCAGCTACGCTCCCCCTTTTATTTTGGTGAGTTTCCCTCTTCTTTTTATTGGTTTGCATGTATGTATAGGTGCTTGGGAGGGCATGCATGGATGGTATTTGAGTTTGGGTACATGTAGGAGGCTTGGGGGAGGGTTTGGGAGGCTAGGCACGGGTCTGCGCACGCGCGTGGGCGGGTGCAGGCGCGCGGGTGCGTGAGGGCGTACGCGCGGGGAGGGCGCGCGGATGGGTGCGCTACGCGGGGTATGCACGGCTTGCGCGCGCGTGTAGATACCCCAATTTTGACCGTCCAGAGAGACAGAAATACTTCAAGTAACACACGGAAATATCCCACAAGTGGACACCAAAAAGAGAACCAAGGATTCGGTAAAACCGGAAACCCTAACCCTCGCCCTGACCTAAAAACCCAAACCCTAGCCTTGAACCAAAACCTAAACCCTAACCCTAAGCCAAAACCCCAAACTCTAGCCCAAACCCTAACCCTAAAACCAAACCCTAGCCCGGACCTAAACCTAAACCTACCCTAAAACCGAAAGCCTAAAAAACCCAAGCCCCTGGAAAGGGGCGGCTAGCCCTAACTAGCCGCCCCTTACTGGGCGGCTAGTTTGCACTAGCCGCCCCCCAACCGCCCCCTGGCCGACTTTGGACCAGTCCCCTGGATGGGACATAAAGCAGCAATAAATGCTGATCATTGCGGCGGGTCATGACCTTTAGTCGCCCTCTCTTGGCCGGATCAATCCAAGTAACCGACCCAAGCCACCGCTTGTCAGAGATGGGACGTTTGGCAGGTCATGATGGGGGCAGCTACCAGGAAGTAGCCGCCCCATCCCGGGCGGCTAGTTAGCACTAGCCGCCCTTCACCTGGTCTCTGACAGAAGAACCAGAGAATTAATGAGAGATCCAATCAAAGCCACCCACTCCATTACCCCCGGGATATTTTCCTGCCTCTCTTTTACTATAAATAGAGGGGTCCCAAGCCCAAATACAACATCACCAAGTAATCCACAACATCAACAACCCACAAACCCACTTGTCCAACCTTCCCCCACTTGAAATCCCAAGAGAGAGAGAGAGAGAGAGCCCCTTTTGTGAGAGAAATACCCATTCCCTACATAAAATACTCTCTTATCCCACCCTCCATAAACCCAGGCTAAACCTAGCTTAGCCTCTGCCCAAGACCCCACCTTTTCCTACCAAACCCCTGCCCAAATCCCCCAGACCCTGGACGGCTAACCCTACCTAGCCGCCCCAATCCAGACGGCTCAAACCCACTAGCCGCCCCACACTTACACACCACCCACACTCCCTTTGTCCCAAGACTCCTTTAGTCAAGCCCCGGAAGCAGAATAGGATTACCAGTTTTTCACCTCTGTGTACGGTATATCCGTGTCTCAGAGCGGAGACCCCACAAACTCCCCACGTAGGCGATCAAATCCGACCCAAACCCTTTCCTGTTTTTAGAAAAAGCAGGTGGCGATCACAAAACCCCTTGAATCCTCTTGAGCCGCTGTCGGGCGCCTCAACCAGGAACGACACCCTCACCCCTTCCGGAAGACGATCCGACCGAGCCCGCCAGGGCACGCATCCGATCCGAATCCCCGAAGAACCCCACACACGCGGATTTTTCGACACCGACAAAATCTGGCGATCACGGTGGGACCTCCCTCGTGAAAAACAACAAAAGGTAATCCTCTTCTGCCCCCTTTTACAAGCTTGACTAAAATGCTATCAACCCTCTAGGAAGGTTAGAGTTTCTCACCCTTGAATTAAATCCTCTTCTACTGTGCATTATAACATCCTTTATTGCTTTGTAAGCCGCACACAGCTGCGCAATCCTTTACTGCTTTCGTAAGTCGCACACAGCTGCGCAATCCTTTACTGCTTTCGTAAGTCGCACACAGCTGCGCAATCCTTTACTGCTTTATTTACTGCTTTCAATCTGCATTCATCCCCCACTCTACGTCATGGAATCCCACATAGAAGAGGAGATATTAGAGGAAAGGAATCACCAAGAGGGTCAGGCCACACAGTTCCTGACCCATCTAGAGGAAAGGATGGCTAGTCTAGGGTATCAAACGGTAGAGGACATGTTTCATGACCTCGCTGACTACCGTCATACCAAGACCTCAGACAGGAAACCCCTGTCGAAACCCCTAAACCCATTCCCAAAACCCCATTCACACCCAGTCACTCGGTCAACCCGAGCGTCTTTTCATTCACCCCCCTTTCCCCCGCGAATCCAATGTTCCCAGCCGTTTCCACCCCAGGCCCCTACCAGACCACCCCAAACCCGGGACCGCTAGGCAGCCCTCCCCGGGGAGAAACACTGGACGATACCATCCGGAGAATTCTCTCCGAGACTGGTCCCTCGGCCCCCAAACACATGTCTCTACATAACCTGAGACAAATCCCGTCAGTCCACCTACCGGAGGGATTCAAAATCCCCAAATTCCGCCGGTACAACGGTCGTGGAGACCCAGACATTCATTTAACTGCCTTTTATCTAGACGCACGCCCGTTTCTAGATAATCAACCTCTACTAGTCTTCCTCTTCCAGAAATCATTGGAAGGAGAAGCACTACAATGGTTCTCCACCCTCCCTGTAGATCACTTGTCGAATTTCTCGGCTGTAAGCGAGAAATTCTTGGGCCGCTACGGTTACCAGAGGATTAGGACCCCCTCTATTTCAGATTTAACCGTAGAGAGAATGAGGCCTAGGGAGGAATTCGAACAATACGTGTCTCGGTGGCGCACCCTTGTCCACCGAACCGGTCTGCAACTCACAGAATGTCAAGAAATTGACATGATGTTACAGAGCCTGAGTCCAGAGCTCCGTACGAGCCTTTCGTACGGAGACTGCACTACGTATCAACTTCTGATTGACCGCCACAACAGGATTTCCCGTTGTGCAGCCCCAACTGTCCAAACCCAGTCCCCACCTACCAGCCATAGGGTTGGACAACCGCCTCGTAAGGCACAAACCCCCACGGTAGAGGGGATCATTAACCAAGTATCGGCACTCTACCCGCACGGAGCGCGAGTTCCTGACCGAGGAACAGCTCCGAGACAGTACACGCCCGGATCATCCGGATATGCACCGCCTCGGCAAGCAATCAAAATTTTACCCCTCGATCAGTACCCGTCCCCGTGCCAATACGACAAAACCTCACAACCCATGATTCCCCAATTCAGGCCCCCTCAATCCATAACCAGGACCAAAACAGGAGATCCTCTTATCCTATCCCCCCAAGAACGCAAAGTATAGCCCTCAGAGAACCCGCGTACGGCCCCCATGGTAAGGCCACACCTTCCCAAGATGGCCAAACGGAAGGGATAGCTGTTCCCCCCTCCCGGAAACCCTAGGGAACATCCTCAGAGCCTTATTAAAGGTCAATAGCATTTCCTTACCCACGGCTAGACCTTCGCCTATCGGTGCTGACCCAACCCGTTTTTGTCAGTATCATCGGCATCACGGCCACACCATCGAGCAATGCTCCTTGTTTAGAGACATTGTCTACACCCTTGACGAAGAGAGGCGCTTAGACTGGGCCACCATTAGGGGACTCAACAACAACCCAGTTACGAGATCACTAGAAGTCAAGAAGGTCCCAGAAACCCATAACCCCGTAGAAACCACAATCCAAAACCCAGGCCAGCTACGAAGGCTCCCTTGAAGAACCAGAAAACCTGAGCTATGAAAGCGTCTACACCATAGAAGTCGCTGACCATGAAGAGTCACCCAGAATCGTTCCAGGTGGCATAATCTTACCAGCCTCTTCCCCCATCCTACCAACCCCCTCCCTATTCTCCCCAAACCCACAAGACTCTTTCCCCCAAAAAAGACCAACCAATATCCCCCTTACAAATCAACAGAAGCCTGCGCCCAATAACACAAAGCCCCCGAACCACCATTGACGCACTAAACCATCATACTACTAGAGCAGGCAGAATCTTCAACACTGTACCCTCTTATAGACACCCCCTGCCTGAAACCGAAACTGAGGAGCCCCGCGCCGGGGATAGGATCGACATCCTAGACCAACTCTGAAAAATCCCCGCAAAATTTCCATTTTGGAGCTAATCGAAACCTCAGAACACCACCAGCAGGCTCTAAGAACGTTCCTAGAAAGAACTCAAGTCGACCCGCAAATCTCTACCCTAGGCATACCAATAGCTCTAGCCACCGCAGGACTAGGGCCCGTCATCACCTTTAGACCTAAGGAAGAAGTTCATGATAAAGTCGTCAACACCTCAACCCTATGTATAACAATCAACCTCGAAGGACACTCGGTGGATAAAGTTCTAATTGACACCGGGGCAGGAGTAAACCTCATGTCATTACAAACCTTCGAGCACATCGATGGGCGCATAACCACACTCTTTGAAACGGACACCCGTATATTTGCCTATGACAAAACGGCTCGTCCAGTTCTAGGCTTCAAGGACTTCCGATTAAAAGTGGGGCCGCTGGAAACTAGCACTAAAGCTTATGTCCTAGAAATGGATTCAGATTATAATATGATCCTAGGACGTAAATGGCTAGCGTCCATAAAGGGGGTCTCCTCTCCCCTGCACCAGTGCTTGAAATTTCCCTTGGGAGGTCGGATAATCAAAATACAAGGGGATGCGATCAGAGAACCTAAGCCAAGGTTCGCCGATAATGAAACCACCGCCATAAAAACCAGTAGCTCAAACCCATGGAAACCACCATCCACATCTTAGATTTCCCGGCCAATTGGCTAAATCCCCGGAACACTCCCCCCGTTACCTCAAAGACAAGCCACCCTAGGTTTGAAAATCCTGGCTGGCATATAATGGGGACCATGGGTTACCTTCCTGGGGAAACTCTGGGACACAAAAATGGGATCCTGGACCCCATCGACCTCCCAGCATGGCTAGACAAGAGGGGGATCGGCTCACCCAAACACAAATCTAAATTAGAGGGAAAATATAATTGGAAGTTGTACGAACATTTCGTAAGGGAAATAATCGTAGAACCCTCCGAAGAAACCGTATGCCCCCGCCCCCTAGACCCTATCCGGGAAAGCGAGCTAGACTACCTCTCTGGCTCCCTAGAATGGCTGTTCCCACTCCCTGATAAACACCTGAATCCACACTCGCCACCAGACGACAAAACTCCAGCTGACCCAGCCTCCTTTTCTCGCAGTGCTCAAGCATCGCAACAAAGGAGCGCCAGCTGCTGGAGGAAAGTCGGCTGAAGCACTTCCACCAATCCAGTAGGTTGTAAATAATAAGTGTCTTTTCTGTTCAAAAAAAAAAAAAGGAAACCAGAACCCTAGGATCCCTGTTCGACAAAGATGACTTCACTCCAGCATGGCACCCCTTCAGCGACGACTCTGATCTCCTGAACGAACTACAGCGTCTCGCCAGTCAAGCCAAAAACCCCAACCCTAGTGCCTCGTCCAAAACGGTAAAACCCACTAGGAGCCAAGTACCTGACCAGATCATTAGCAACTTGGAAGGATATAGCAGGGCCATACTAGGTTTAGAGAAATTTGAATCAATAGCGTGTAGAAGAACCAGACCTAGATAACATAGAAAACCCAGATGACGGTCTAGGAGTCTTCGAAATCTGTGATGAGGACGATAAGAAAGAGAAGACCTGTCTAAGGAATTCAAGCAGAGCCTTCAAAGGTTCGATGAAAAGACAGAGGAAGCAGATGAGAAGATAGAAGAGCTAAACCTAGGGACAAAGACTGACCCCAAAATCATTTCGATTAGCGCAGAACTAAATCACGATGAACGAGAGAGACTGATTAAAATATTACACGAGTATAAAGACGTCTTTGCGTGGTCTTACAAAGACATGCCTGGGCTCGATACCTCGTTAGTCGAACATCAGTTAATCTTAGAACCAAACGCAAAACCAGTCAAACAAAAGCTGAGGCGCCTCCATCCCGAAGTGGCTCTAAAAATCAAGGATGAGGTGGACAAACTCCACCAGGCTAAATTTATCCGGGTGGTCTTATACCCAAAGTGGATAGCAAATATCGTTCCAGTGTCAAAAAAAGATGGAAAGATCCGAATATGCATCGACTTCAGGGACCTCAACCGAGCGTGCCCGAAAGATGACTTCCCACTCCCACACATCGACCTCCTTGTCGACAACACTGCAGGATATGAGATGCTCTCGTTCATGGATGGCTTTTCTGGATACAACCAGATCCGGCTGGCAGAAAAAGACCAAGAAAAGACCTCCTTCACCACACCCTGGGGAACCTACTGCTACATAGTGATGCCTTTCGGGCTCAAAAATGCAGGGGCAACCTATCAAAGGGCAATGACCTCAATATTCCATGATATGATGCACAAGCTAGTAGAAGTGTATGTGGATGACATCTTGGTTAAATCTAGAACTCGAATAGGACACGCAGAAATACTTAGGCAAGTACTGCAAGATGCAGGGAATATTCACTTAAAATGAACCCAAAAAATGTCGTTTCGGTGTCTCCTCGGGAAAACTTTTGGGATTCATGGTAAGTAAACGGGGGATAGAAATAGACCCGACCAAGGCAAAAGCCATTGCCCAAATGCCCCCACCCAAGAACCTAAAAGAACTAAGAGGGCTTATAGGAAGGTTGCAGTTTATTAGGAGATTTATTTCTCAACATGCTGAACGATGTCGCCCCTTTTACAAACTACTAAAAGGGGGAGTCCGGTTTAATTGGGATAGTGAATGCCAAAAGGCCTTTGATAATTTAAAAGAGTACCTTCTTAAACCCCCAGTACTTTCGGCCCCGGTACCCGGGCGCCCCCTACTCCTCTATATAGCTGCAACTAAAGAAGCCATTGGTGCGGTACTTGCACAACACGACGACATGGGAAGAAAGGAAAAGGCCATTTACTACTTGAGTAAAACCCTGATTGAATACGAAAAAGCCTACCCTCCTACAGAAAAAACTTGTCTAGCATTAGTATGGGCTTCCCAAAAATTACGACATTACTTTCTCGCCCACAAAGTCAAATACTTTGCCAAAATAGACCCAGTAAGGTTCTTATTCGAGAAAGCCATATTGACGGGACGCTTAGCCCGATGGCAAGTACAGTTAAACGAGTTTGACGTCACGTACGCCACTCAAAAATCCGTCAAAGGACAAGCCATCGCTGATCACCTCGCTCAACTACCCCTCCCCGATACGAACCAGTAAAAACAGACTTCCCGGACGAAGAAATATTTGCGCTTATTGAAGAGAAAAATAGAGAGACATGGACGCTATACTTCGACGGAGCAGTCAACCAAAAGGGAAAGGGAATAGGGATAGCACTAATCTCTCCCGAAGGCGTCATTATCCCACAAGCGTTTCAGCTTACGTTCAAAGCCACCAACAATATTGCTGAATACGAGGCCCTGATAGCAGGTTTGAAGGCAGCCCTAGCCTTAGGAGCTAAAAATTTAGACATCATTGGAGACTCCCTCTTAGTGATCCGCCAAACTCTTAAAAAATATCAGACTAGAGACCCAAAGCTGAAGCCATACAGAGAACTAGCCATAGTCCTGTTAAAACAATTCCGTGAGGTTACTCACATTTTCACACCCCGGACTGGCAATATTCTTGCAGATTCTCTAGCCTCCCTAGCCTCATCGCTCGCCTTCCCCTTATCTAGGACATCTGAAACAGTCACTATCCAGAGACTGGAAACACCTGCCACCGAACTCGGTGACCCTAAAACTCAAAGTCTCCTAAAAACGAACCAGGCCGACAAAAATGCTAGTACCACGGAAATCCTAACTCTTGAACTAGGAAATATAGACGACGGAAACCCATGGTACTTTGATATTAAAAACTACCTTAGAGACGCTTCATTCCCAAGCTATGCTACCAACGACGACCAGAAAATAGTTAAAAGGATAGCGGTCAAGTACTGCCTCCGAGGGGGTATACTCTTCCGAGCCTCTTTCAACGGAGAACTACTCAGATGCCTGGACGACGAAGAGCATACACCATTGTAGAAGAAGCTCACTCTGGAGTATGCGGAGGGCACGTCAACGCCCAGATGCTAGCAAAGAAGGTACTAAGAATGGGCTACTATTGGCCCACGCTCGAAGGAGACTGTAACAAATACGTTAAGCGTTGTATCCAATGTCAAACCCATGCCAACAAAATACACGCACCAGCATCTTCTTTACATCCCATGACTTCACCATGGCCCTTCTCCATGTGGGCATTAGACATAATAGGACCATTCCGGGACACTATAGAAAACACCACCCAAAAAGCCTTCATCCTCACCGCCACGAATATTTTACCAAATGGGCTGAGGCCGAGTCCTATGTAGTAATTAAAAGCTCTACCCTATCTCGTTTGTCCGCACTCACATCCTGGCACGGTTCGGCACCCCCAAAGTAATCATAACTGACAATGGCCCCCAGTTCATCTCCCAAGAATTCCAAGACCTATGCAATAAACATCATATAGAACTTCATCATTCCACGCCATACTACCCACAGGGGAACGGACAAGCAGAGGCCACCAACAAAACCTTACTCAAAATTATAAAGAAAACGGTAGAAACCCACAAGGCTACCGATTGGCCTGATAAACTGGTAGACGCCCTCTGGGCATACCGAACCTCCATTAGAACGCCCACTGGTCAAACCCCCTATTCACTCACATTTGGGACCGAAGCAGTAGTACCTTACGAAATCCTCGTCCCATCCTTAAGAATAGTACTAGAAGAAGATCTCCAAATTGAGGAAAAGAGGGAGGCACTCCTACTACGCCTCGAACTACTGGACGAGAAGAGATTAAGAGCGGCAGACCATGCCCAGGCCTACCAAAGAAGGGTGGCAAGGGCATTTGAAAAGAAGGTGATAAAAAGAAAATTCGAAATCGGGGAATTAGTACTTAAGCAAATCATGCCATCAAGACTGCCTCACCCGAGAGGAAAGCTGCAACCCACATGGGAGGGACCCTATGTGATCACCCATGCCTATTCCGGGAATGCCTACCGCCTGGTAGATGCCGAAGGAGTCGAGTTTCCAGGTTCGTGGAATGCACTTTATCTGAAGAAATTCCATGCATGAAAAGCTTTCAATACTTAAGAACTATTATTCTTCCTTCCTGCGATTTCCAGCGTTTAGTACTTGATGATAGAATTATAAGACTCTCAAAGATAAACTCGTATCTATTTGAACACGTTTCCGCCAAATCATGTCATTCCCTTCACACACGTATAACTGGACTAGATTTGCCTGATAGAAGAAAAATTGCCTACCCCGTGGACTGGGACAATTTAAAAACTCCCCAAAGCAAAATATCCCTTATTTCCGCCCCGCTCGTATTAACCCTAGGTCAAAATGAGGAGTTACCCGGACCTAGCATATGTCCCAAAAACTGGCTCTGGCACTATATAAACACTTCTAGAGGGGAAGCATGAAAAGAATCGGGGTGAAAAACAGAAGAGCCCCCCCTCAAATCAAATCAAAACAAAAAAACAAAAAAAAAAAAAAGAGAAAATCAGGCAAGGAGAGGCCAAACACCCAAGTGAACGGGTTAAACTCTCTATTTAGCAGGCTTTCACGCCTTTACGCACGGTATACGCTAAACAACGGCTATACCAGTACAGATCCAAACAACGGACTGTACTTTCCACCCAAAAATAAAGAAGTGGTAAAAAGAAGAAAGCCAGAGGGACCTAGGAAGTAAGACATGTGCTAGACTGGGACAATTCTAAAATATTGCCCGAAAGGAAGATATTACTCTTACCTCATTCACCCTCTCCCCTTTTTATTTTTTTGCAATGGGGGTTCAAAATTGAGCTATGTCCACTGGGAAAAGCGAAATTTTGACCAAGGGTAGATCACGTCCAGGTTTACACCTACACACACACTCACGCGGTTCATTTAGAAACTTGCCTATCCAAAGGAAGCTTATTTGACTTGACTCTTGGTACATTCATGGATTTTTCAGCATGTTTAGAAAAATACGATTAAGCATTTGAAAACCATGAACCTAGGAAAATCGACGCCTAAGGCTTATACCCCTCAAATACAATCCTGGTTTGGACATGAGTGACCACAAGGGCTCCTCCACGGGGACTTGATGGTGTCTTTTACTTATGAAAATCAAGAACATTGCCCTCTCACCTAAAAAGTCATTGAAGAACTAAAATGCCCCCTTATGCCACTTATACTTACGCATAAGCTTGCATTTTCCTTTTCCAAAACACCTTGGCATCCAATTTTCTTGAAACATTAAAGTTAACCCCCCCCCCCCGAATTTAAAATTATCCCCACTCATATGAGAATTGTCCCCACAAAATTCAAAATTATCCCCACTCATGCGAGAATTGTCCCCACTCACCTCATGCCCTTCCGCACATGCGTAAGAAGAAATTGTCCCCAACTCCTACACATAAGTTCTTCTTCACTCACGCACTTGGAATCCCTTCCTTGCGTACTAAAGCCTGGTCTCCCGCACTTTACTTTCTCGCATTTATATTTCCATTCCGCCTTAAGATGGATTGTAGCCCTTGACGATTCAAGCAAGAAGGGCTCGAAAGTCAGTGCAGGGGTGCAATCTGGACGGATTTAACATTTGGTCCATGGAAAGAATGTTTTTATAGGTGTCAAAGGATAAAACAATCAGGAGGACTTTAAGCAGTAGCAGACAAGAAGCAAAACCAGAAAACTGTCCCAGGCAGGGGGCGGCTAAGGGCGGCTAAACCCGATTAGCCGCCCCCCCCAGAGACGGCTAGGTTACACTAGCCACCCCTGCCTCCTACCCTCTTGTCCAGGTAAAAACCCAGGCAAGGGGCGGCTAAATGCAAGTAGCCGCCCCTCACTGGGCGGCTAAACGCGACCAGCCGCCCCTCACCTGCTACCCCATCTGCCCTGTCAATCCCAGTCTCAATCAACTCTTCAACTCCTTTTTTGAATACCTGTCAAAACATTCCTTTCCCAAACATGCATACACACATTTTAGACACATACTCATACACAAAACCTGTATCAATACCACGCTATAACGATTATATATTAGAATTCTACATCTATCCATAAATCGAAACCTATAAACACCAAGTTCATTCATCCACACACATACACATCCCTATAGATTAGGAAGGCTTTCTAAAAAACATTGAACATCCATGCTAAACTATACCAAACCATCCATACAAAACCAGAAATTAAATTGTCCCACCGAAACCATAAACGTAAATTATCTGCTAAACACTTAAAATATAGAAAAGGGATAGGTCCACCGAGAGTTCCGAACTCCAAAGCCTTGAGTCGTGCATCATCGAAATATCACCTAAAACCAAAAAAAAGAAGAGGAAGAAAAGCATGAATTCATCGCATATATATATACTATTCTTCTGCCTAAAACCAAGACACAAAAGAGCTTTACCTCGGCGTATCATCATCCCCGGGAGGCCGAATCGAAGGAGGAGCATCCTGGCCTGAAGGAAGTGGCGGTTGAGGGGAAGACTGAACCTCTGGAGCATCAGGAGCAGCGGGAGTCTCTCGAACCGAAGACGCAGCCCTTGCATATATCCCACGACTCCGAGACACCGAAGGACGAGAAGCACGACTGAAGGTAGCCCCGGTGGCCAAAGAAGCCGAGAGAGAATGGTCAGGCTCAAGTGGAAGAAGGTCGAGGTCCGCCTCGGTCATCGAGCCCCCGCCAACCAATTTCCCCCTCATAGTCGCCTCCCAAAGGAGGACCTGCTGAATATCTCTATCTCTACGTTCCAACCTCCCTCGAAGACGCGTCTCCACTGCTCTCAACCTCTCCTCGAGCTCCCGTGATCTCGCCTCAGCAACCCGGAGCCTGTCCTCGCTCAATCGAAGTGCTTCCCGATCTCTATCCCGGCTGCCTGGAGAGAACGAAGCAAATCCCCCATCAAACCCCCAGGAACTCCCACCGAGGCCTCCAACTCTGACACCCTCGCCTGGAGGGAGTCCCTCTCGTGGCCTAGGGTGATGAACCCCTCCTCTCTCAAGGCTACCATGGGACTCAGCCAGTCCACCTCCTCCTCAGCCCGAGAAGCCCTGCCCCTCGCTGGCCCAACTCCATCCTTGTGGCCGTCAACTCATTCCGGGCCACATCCAACTCCCTCGTCAATTCGAGCTCTCGCTCGGACACCATGGAAGGAGGAGGAGCGGAAGAAGAAGCGCCGTCGGCCCTCGCTCTCGACAGAGCATCCACCTGAGCCTCGAGGACCCGGACCTGGTCCTGCAAGCGTCCCCTCAGTGCCCGCAAGGCCTCTATCTGCCTGGTCCGCGCTTGGAGGTGCTCATTGGCGGTCTTGAGCCTCTTCTCCATCTCGTTCAACTCAACCTACAAAAGCAACACCACTCAGAAAATATTCAAGCAAAACGAAGAAGAGAAGGAGAGCTTCCAAACATACGTAGGCGTCCGGGATCTCCTCCTCCATCGTCCCGAGGATACCCGCATACTCCCGACGATACCAGGCTAGGTATTCGTCACTCGAAGTCACCTCGGGGCGACGCTCCACCAAAGTTCCTCGGGAGATTCGTGTCCCGAGGAATCCCAGCCACCGGGATCGAGGGGCGCTTCGGCAGAGGATCAGGCACCCACTGATGGTACCCAAGCTGGCGGACAACTCGGCTAATCGCATGGAACACGACCTCATTAAAATAGATCAGCCAGATATCCTGCGACAACTCCGCTGGGACCTCCTCCTCCGTGTAGGGCCTCCACGTCATCTGTGAAGCATCAAAAGATAGGAAGAGAGCTTAGTCAAACGAAAACCAAATACAAGCCAGAACAAACCTCGAAGGAAAATTTATACCTCTTCCTCCGTCAAGACACGGAAGGCCTCCTGGAACTGAGCGGGGCGATGCAAGCGCGAGGATCCCCGGGGCGCCCATCTCATGGCCCAGGGGAGGACATGATCAAAAGGTACCAGGGTCGGGCGATCGATGGCGAAGTGCTCGTACCCGAAAATCTGGCAAAGAGAGAAGAAAATTATCATGATCAAAGTGAGCTAAACCCAAAAGAAAGCAACCTCTACTCACACATACCTGGAGAAAGGGCGCAAAACCACCAAGGTTCTTTCCCCTGGCCCTCTTAACCTTCTTTGAGAGCTCCGCAAATAAATGGGCCAGCATCGCCGCTCCCCAAGCGTATCGCCCCATGCCCTCTAGGTCCCTCATCAACAGAAGAGAATGTGAGGAAACCTTGTCAGAGGCCGTCGAAAAGAGGACCCGGCCGAAGAAGTATAAAAAGAACGCCCTCAACTCCCTCCGAGCCCTCTGTGGGCACGCGGCCACCTCTCTCGCCTCGATCATCGCCCACCGCCTCTCGAAGCTAGCTGCAGCTTCGCCCTTCTGACGCTCTGTAAAGGAGCCGAGGCCGTATTGCCTCGACAACTGCCCAAGGGGGATCCAGTTCAACGTCCTCACGTGCTCCACGTAGTCCCATTCTCCAATCAACTCCAGGAAGAGTGCCTTATAGTCGGCGAGGGTGGCCGCGATCACTGCCTCCCCAGACACCGGAAGACCGGTAATCCGATAAACATCCTCGAGGGTCGGCATGACAGCACCGGTGGGGAGAATGAAAGCGCAACTCTCCGGGTCCCACCTCTCCGCCAAAGCCTCCACGTAAGGACGGTGGACGTGGAACGGCTCGATCAAGAAGAAGGAGCGGAAGCCCGCTCCATCCACCAAACTCCTCTCCTCCTGCCCCAGGGCATCGTACCACCTCTTCGTCCCATGCCACAGAGCCCGAATGCGGTTCGGTCTCTACAAGACGAACGAAGGGAACACGGGTTAGTTTAAAAAAGCAATCGAGAGGTAAAGGTTCCACTCTACAAGATTATTTTAAAACCATGCTTAGCAAAATGACACTTCCATGTGCTAAATACAGAAACAAAAGCATGAAAGTAAGAAACTACACTCCCCATATGATCACGCATGCTAGACAAACATCAGCGCATCCCACCATGGTCACCACTCACATGCTTTCTTACATCACACCCTGTCATGCTTATACCTTCCCTAAACACACCTAAGCAATATAAAACTTGGACCCGTGAAATGCATGCATACACTCCCTTATGCTCTACCACGATCAAACACGTACGAAGTCACATACACGTAGAAAAGTGTCGCATGCAAGCATACTAAGCCCTACCACTTCTCTTTCTTTCATATACAACAAGCATGGATGTATATGTAAAAAATTGTCCCCTTCCTTTTTTTCTTTCAAAACACGAACCCGTCCGCATGCTTACAAATCCCACCGTAATCAAACTATACAAGCATGCATCTTAGACTCACATATCACTCACTACTACCTACTCATGCATATTAAACACACATATCACACACTATCACCTATTTATAACACGAAAGACATACACATATAAATAAAAGGCTAAGACTAAAGGATTAGGAAGATACCACGGCCCGTGTGGACCCAGGAGCGTCCACCTCGGCCTCGTCGGGATCGTCCATCCCATCGTCATCCTCCTCCTCATCCTCCTCAAACACGGCCTCCTCGGCCTCGACCCCAACACCCACGCCAGCCTCGGCAGCCCCAGTACCCATACCCTCGGCCTCCCCGGCCCCGTCCCTAGCCTCTCCTATCCCCTCCGCCCTCCCCACACCGGAGATGAACTCCGCAAAGGCCCCCATAGCCCTACTCTCCTCCTCCTCAGCCCTGGCCTCTGTGGCCTCCCTATCCAGCATCCCGACGAGGGCGTCCAACGACGCCCTCTCACTCTCACTCACCCCCTCGGCCTCGGCCCCTCCCTCCATTGCACCCCCAACCAATCCCCCGGCCCCCGAAACCACCTCCTCGACCACTGCCGGTAGATCCCCACGCCTCCTCTTGCGTGTATAACCTATCATAACGCTCCCAACCCCCGGGACAGCCCCGGAAGACATACCCGTGCCCCTAGCCGCACCGGTATCCACCGACGGCACCTCCGCCGCACCCACGACCTCCCTCACGACCTCCTCCTCTACCCGATCACTCCCCGATGAACTAGACCGCGAGACAGCCCCTCTCTGCTCTCGGGAAGACCTAAGGCGCTTCATCATCGAAGTTGTCTTCTTCTCCTTCGTCATCTCCTCCGATTTCGCACAAAGAAAGACCTAAAGAAAATCTAGGGCTCCAAAATCAAGAAGAAAGGGATGATGGAAGGATGAAAACAAAGGATTCGAGGCGAGTTTTTTCCGGATTGGAACGAAGAAGAAGAAGAAAGGAGGGAAGAGGAACCGTTTTAAACGTATGGAGAGAGAGAGAGGGTCTTTTCGGTTATAAGGGACCCAGTCATGGGGCGGCTACCCGCGAGTAGCCGCCCCCTCTCGGGCGGCTAGTTACAACTAGCCGCCCCTCCCAGTTTTTCTCTTTCACTTAAAAAACCCCTTTCCAATCTTTTCAGCCCTAAATTTTAAGGTTCTCCATACCAAACAGCCATGTATTGGTTCATTTCCAGACATTACTTGACCAAACACGACCTGCTCGAAGTTTTGCCACACTTTCAGTACCGTTCAAAATCCAATTTCTCCAGTTCTGGTTCTTTTCCAGAGTTCTTATCCTTCGGATGATCCAACTCACCCAAACTCAACTTTTACTTGCTTTCTGTCAGCGATATCCCCTCCTTGCTGAGTTTTCCCAAGCACGGGAACGGTAGGCACGAGGAAACTGACGCTGGGCTGCTCCGTGCACGATAGCTAAGAACCCCGACCGCGGGTTGGATCACTCACCATTTACTTTTCCCCACCTTCCACCTGGATCATCCTCTCGGATAAAAATTCTAAGTCAAGACCTAGCCTCTGACGGTCTAAATCAACTCCCCGAGTAGTACCGCTCGTATTGGCACAACTCCTTGAAGGTCGGGCCGGCCAAAATAGAGGTCTCTTTCCTTATCATCGGTCGAAGTCTTTTATGCTTCGCACAAAGACTCCGTCCGATGAGGGACAATTGTAGATACCCCAATTTTGACCGTCCAGAGAGACAGAAATACTTCAAGTAACACACGGAAATATCCCACAAGTGGACACCAAATAGAGAACCAAGGATTCGGTAAAACCGGAAACCCTAACCCTCGCCCTGACCTAAAACCCCAAACCCTAGCCTTGAACCAAAACCTAAACCCTAACCCTAAGCCAAAACCCCAAACCCTAGCCCAAACCCTAACCCTAAAACCAAACCCTAGCCCGGACCTAACCCTAAACCTACCCTAAAACCGAAACCCTAAAAAACCCAAGTCCCTGGAAAGGGGTGGCTAGCCCTAACTAGCCGCCCCTTACTGGGCGGCTAGTTTGCACTAGCCGCCCCCCCAACCGCCCCCTGGCAGACTTTGGACCAGTCCCCTGGATGGGACATAAAGCAGCAATGCTGATCAATGCGGCGGGTCATGACCTTTAGCCGCCCTCTCTTGGCCGGATCAATCCAAGTAACCGACCCAAGCCACCGCTTGTCAGAGATGGGACATTTGGCAGGTCATGATGGGGGCAGCTACCAGGAAGTAGCCGCCCCATCCCGGGCGGCTAGTTAGCACTAGCCGCCCTTCACCTGGTCTCTGACAGAAGAACCAGAGAATTAATGAGAGGTCCAATCAAAGCCACCCACTCCATTACCCCTGGGATATTTCCCTGCCTCTCTTTTACTATAAATAGAGGGGTCCCAAGCCGAAATACATCATCACCAAGTAATCCACAACATCAACAACCCACAAACCCACTTGTCCAACCTTCCCCCACTTGAAATCCCAAGAGAGAGAGAGAGAGAGAGCCCCTTTTGTGAGAGAAATACCCATTCCCTACATAAAATACCCTCTCATCCCACCCTCCATAAACCCAGGCTAAACCTAGCTTAGCCTCTGCCCAAGACCCCACCCTTTTCCTACCAAACCCCTGCCCAAATCCCCCCAGACCCTGGACGGCTAACCCTACCTAGCCGCCCCAATCCAGACGGCTCAAACCCACTAGCCGCCCCACACTTACACACCACCCACACTCCCTTTGTCCCAAGACTCCTTTAGTCAAGCCCCGGAAGCAGAATAGGATTACCAGTTTTTCACCTCTGTGTACGGTATATCCGTGTCTCAGAGCGGAGACCCCACAAACTCCCCAAGTAGGCGATCAAATCCGACCCAAACCCTTTCCTGTTTTTAGAAAAAGCAGGTGGCGATCACAAAACCCCTTGAATCCTCTTGAGCCGCTGTCGGGCGCCTCAACCAGGAACGACACCCTCACCCCTTCCGGGAAGACGATCCGACCGAGCCCGCCAGGGCACGCATCCGATCCGAATCCCCGAAGAACCCCCACACACACGGATTTTTCGACACCGACAGCGCGGGGGTGCCCGGGGCTCTCCGGGGTGCGTGCGGGGCTGCCCGGGGTCCGGGGTAGGTGTGCTGTGGGCTGGCACGCTTGGGTGCGTGTCCGGGGGGCTCAAACACACGTGTGTGCGTGCATGCTTGCGTGCGTTCGAGCCCGTTTGCATGCATGTCTAGCCTTAGGCATGCCTAGTCGATTCTATGTATTTGTATGATTGTTGAACTCAGCATTTTGATACCCTTGACTTACAGATCTCATCGGATGGGATGCGCGTCAATCCGGGTATCGGCGAGTGGTTTGATTCCAACCCTTCCAGGAGCGCTCGATGCACGTAGTCGTGTTTCTCGCTTCCATGGGGCTTTAATTGCACCCTAAATATGCTAGTTATCATGCATGCTAGGTTGTATAGCTCGTATATTGTGTAGAACACCTATTCTACCTTATACTTGCCTATGTATTGTGTAGAATATGGCATGACTTAGGTAGTTTTGTTTGAAATACTACCCCTATAATTAGACATATCGAGCATGTTTAACTTGGGTTAACAATGGTGTACATGCATAATATTCATTTGATTTATGACTTGAGAGTATGGTATAGTTGTTGCACCCATCTTATTGGTGAAAAACTATGACCAGCTCGAGAGGGGATGAGGCATTCCCTCTCTCTCGCCCTCCCTCTTTTCACGAACTGAGTGAGTAGATGTAGTTCCTACTTGACTCAGGTTTGCTTAGAATTATTAGCATGCACCTATTGTCGCGCGGATCGCACTTAACCCTTCCTTTCTAGGTTGGTGTTATCCAATGTATGTCAGGTTGTAACTTGTGTGTTTGCTTGATTGATACCATGTATGCATGTTTATGTAGGCCCTCCTTGGGAAACAATTGTATGTTGTACATATTTATGTTAGTATGGCCATGATTCTTGTCTAATGTGTTAGACAAGTGTATGACCTCTTGTGGGGTCATACCATGACTTTGATACTTAGAATAAAATGTCTTCCCCGCATCTGAGTTATGTGCCCTGGAGGGAATTCATGAGAATTCGTTGCGCTTATCGGTGTTTGATAACCGATGATGACGGATCCATAGGGATCGTATTCGCGTGTGTCGAGTGTTCTTCCCTTCGTCGGCTCCGAGTAGAGACTGCCCGGCGTTGTAAAGTCCGGCGGGGTGCTCCCAGATACTACTCATGACGCGTGTTGGTGTGCCCATACGGCCGAGGTGGCAGTCATGGGAGGCTATCCGGTAGAGGCCAGAACCCTATGAGGTGCTCCTAGGAACAATCCACGACGCTTGTTGGTGTGCCCATATAGCAGAGATAGGGACCTAGGAGGCTACCAGGTAGTAGAGGCCACACCGGGAGAGACTACCAGATGACGAGCGGTGTAGAACAATCGAGGGTGAGGATATTGCTCCCAAAATCTTATGTCACCCGTCGGGGTGAGGGTGAGGGTATTGCTCCCAAAATCCTATGTCACCCGTCGAGGTGAGGGTGTTGGTGTGAGTGTGGTGGGCTTGAGTTGATACTCGACCCACCAGCTTGTGTGTTGGTTTTCCCATGGGGTTCGTGTTGCAAACATGTAATGGTTCCTCCCAATATCGTTGTATACCGGGGCCCGACGTTGAAGCTTCCCTGACAGAGGACTCCCACTTGTAGATACTCCCGATGCATTCGGCGGATGTACTGATCATGGGAGTGTACCAGGTGAGGCTACACGAGGGTGGACCACCAGACGATATTGCGAGCATGAATCGTTCTCCCCTTTGCCGGATCCGTGTTGATGCTTCCTAGGTACGAGCCACCCTGGGTGGACCCCCACCTGTTGGTACCATCGACGCGCTCGACAGTGTACTGACCGTGGCCGGTTCCAGGTAGAGGCTGCCCGGGAGAGCACTACCGGATGGCGAACGGTGTAGAACAGCAAGTTTTGTCCTTCAAGTCCCTAGACACCCCTGTGAGCTAGGGCAAGGGCGGGGTATAGTTGCACCATTCGCGCGACCTTGTTACCAATTGGGTTTCTACCCATGTTTTTCCTTGAAAGGAAATTGTCTTATATCGAATTGTTATGTTAGTGTTTGGTTTCTGACCACTCACTGAGCTTGTAGCTCACCCCTCGCGTACTTTTTCTTTTACAAGGGCGTTGTTGGGCGTGGAGCTTGAGCTTCCTTGTGGCGTGGTCTAGCGTGCATGGAGGCGTCCTGTCCGGCGGATTGGCGAGTGCGAGGCTGTCAGCAGTCCTAGAGCCTTGTGTATTTGTAAACCGTGCATGTGGCACTTGTTGTATTTTATTTGGCTAGACTTGGCTCTCACAGGACAGTGATTGTGTATTCGGGTATATAATAATATTTTGAGTTACAAACTTATTGACATTTTTATGCTTCCGCCTTTCATTTGAGTTATCAGTTATCATTGCTTGCTAGCCTTGTGTATTGTTTATTGGAGTCATTGTTGACCTCTTGTATGATAGCTGATGCTTTACATATTTGTCACGCCTCGGGACGCCTGGGGCGTGACACAAAGTGGAGGAATCATCAACAAAACATAAACATAGTCACACATACACACACACACACACACACCTTTATTTGTGCACTATTGGCATCCTCTTCCACTTCTTCACACACACTCACACACTTAGAAAAAAAAAGAAACAAAAGAAGGAAAAAAATGCACGTAGACAATGGGGGGAGAGAGAGGGAGGGAAAAAGAGAGAGGGGGGCAATTAATGCCCAAAAAGGTGGTGGTTGGGAGGTTGACTTGGGTCAACCTACCCAAACTACCAAAGAAAACACCTTGACTAGTCAAAAGTCACATTTGACTAGTCATGGTCTCCCCTTGACTTTCCAGAATGACCAAAACCCGGATACGATTCAGAACTGCATAATTTTCTAAAACGTAACCGGAATTCAATGAAATAATTATGGGTGGTATAAAATGGCACCAGGACCTATAATATGCAGTTAGATTTTCAATCGGAGCACTCTAACTTATACAGATCGCCAAAAATAAAAATTTTAGCGGCTCCGATCGAAAAAAGAAAATTTTGAAAATGGCCAGAAATGACCCATAGGTGACCAATAGGCTAAAAAGTGACACATATTGTTGGAAAAATATATCCTGACTGCCAAGATCCGTTGATCGAGGTATAAATCGGATAACAAAAAATTTTATCAAATCTTTTTAATGCAAACCCTACAATGCGGAATTAGGGTTTACCTTCAGAACTCAGATCAGAGTTCTGCCGAAGAGGAAGATCAGATCTGATGGACGACGATGAATCACTCGATTGGAATCTTCAGATCTTCTGCCATATGTCCTTTCTATGTTGCAGATCCGCGGCGGAGTTTGGTCTCCTTCTTGCTTCGAACGGCAGCCGCGAATCCCTTCACTCTCCTTCTCTCCTTTCCTCACCTTTTCTGGATCCAGAGATACTAAAGGGTTGTTAGGGTTTTGATTTCGGCTGAAATCATATATCTTTGAGAGAGTGAGGAAGCCACATATTTATAGGCTAGGGCAAGGACCTAAAAGAGAAATCAGTAATTGGCTCCTATGGGCTTGGGTACCATTACTCAACCTAGAATTAAAAACCGAAAGCCCATAAGTCATAATTCAATCCACTAAAGAATTATGACTGCACTCCAAATATACTAATCTCAAAATAATATTTCGAGCTTCTTATATTATATGCTTAATATCTCCCCACGCTAAGATTACAATACTCGTTATGAAATAATTATTACTGACAATATTATTTCATAACATCTTATTTTTCCTTGAGATCTTCCGCTTAACTTATTTGATATGTCGGATAATTAAATCCACCGGCCGGGTTAGACATAATCAAAACTTATAAGCATCCTCAAGAGAGTATCATCAACCTCCTATTGGAGACGTGGATTCCATCAATAGCAAATATTCATCATACAAGCGTTATTGTCACCCAACTTACCGAGCCTATTGATCCATAGTAGAATCTCACTCTTTAATAAATCAAAATGACAAATAACAAATGCACATGTTTAAGAACAATTTTAGGATTAAGAGCATAAGCAATCATAATAAATATGGGGTGTAAATTATTTTATTTAGTCAGTATAAAAAATAATTACCCCAACTTGGTCAGTTCAATACACATAAGGTGAACTAGTACAATCACCCAAAACCTATCAACCGGTCTTTTATAGTTAAGATAAACTACGTAAGATGAACTGCACTGGATGACAAAAGGAGTAGACCAGTTGACCCCCTTTTCCCCAATAGTCCTATGTCATCTAAGGGTGAGGGTGTAGCGGGTTTGGGTTGATACCCGACCTAATAACTTAAGTAACTGTTCCATCTGTTGGAACCTTAATCACTTGGAATAATTAATATGGTGTGGTAGGTTTGGATTGACACCCGACCCACCGGCTTAAGTTGTTGATTCAATTATTGAGACTTGATTGCTTGAAAGATTAATATGAGTTGTGCTGCATGGATTGTACCATTCACTGAGCGTGTGGCTCACCGCTCGCATATGTTTTTCTCTAGTTGTCGCTGAGCTGGACCTGAAGGAGGAGCTTTCTTAGGTGCAGTACTGTAGCAGAGCAGCGTACGTGTTGGGTCTGCGAGTGTGAGAGGCCATCAGCATCCCCCTTTTTCCTTGTATGTATTGCTACTCGTGCTTGTGCACAGTACTTGTATTTGATGTCTTGTTGTATATTGGCTCTCACAGGATAGTTGATTATGTATTCCGGTCTATAAATATGTCTTTGAATTACAGACTTAGTCATTTATGTTTCTGCTAGATGTATATATATTATGTCAGCTTCCTTGTGACAAAAGTTGGTATTAGAGCCTGGTCCTGTCAGAGCTAACTGTTGTCTTGGAGATGAGTCCTAGGATTTCTATACGAGTATTCTGATCCTAATGTCTATTTCTTAGGTTGCTGATCCTGTCAGAGTCTAGTCCTCACAGACGGATGCACGGACGATGTCTCCCTCAGGCCTCGGAGGTTTCTGGACCTACCGGAGGTGAGGAGTCTACTGAATAGTCCTCAGCTATTGGGCCAGGACCTGCGTAGGAGCCTCCTGCTTGGGAGCATGGTTACGCTCGTATAGCTGATTTTCTAGAGACTCAAACTAGGGCACTAGAGGCCCAGACTAGGGCGTTGGATGAGAAGGCACGAGAGATACAGGAGCTGCGGGTGGCCCGCGAGGTGGTCCTGCTGGTACCTTTTGAGGCCGATCCACTAGTGGTACCCCCAGTACCAGCGGAGATTCCTATAGAGGGAGTTCAGGGACCCAAGGAGCGGGAGGAGGAGCTAGAGGCTGCAACATGTGTGCATCAGGCCGGCCTCACCGGCCGAGTTCCACGGTTTGACGACCGACCCTCTTGCCCCTGAGCGTTGGTTGATGAAGATAGACAAGATCTTCTCGACCATGCACTGCACCGACCGCCAGCGTGTCTCGTTGGCCACATTCATATTGAAGGGTAACGCCGCTGACTGGTGGGCTACCCCAGTTGTGGACATCCCCGAGGGTGTGGGGCGACCTCTCTGGATCAATTTTCAGAGTCACTTCTTGGCCGAACACTTTCCTTTTTCGACACGCCAGATGGTGATGCGGGAGTTCGACCAGCTGACGCAGGGCACCATGTCTGTTGCGGACTACTCCTTGCGTTTTATGAGGTTTTCTCGGTTCGCCCCCGCCTTGGTGATGGATGAGGAGACGCGGTGATGACGGTTCGAGATGGGTCTCAACAACACCATCAGGGTGCATGTCACCTCTCAGGACCGTCGAGCGAGACCGTGGGGTTCCCTCATCGGTTCAAACCCCTTCAGCAGATCAGAGGGCCCCCAAGAGCCAGGACCAGGGATGTCACAAGAGCAAGCGGTCCCGTTTTGATCGACCAGTGACCGCCGCTACACCAGATTAGAGGACCGGAGACACACTGATGTTTCCACTGTCAACGAGTCGGGCATCTAGCCCAGGCTTGCCCAGATGTTGGCCGACCTCCTGTGCCTCGACAGCAGCCACAGCAGCAACAGTCACACCAGCAGCAGCAGTCACAACGTTAGCAGCAGCAGCCATAGGGTGGCCATATTGAGCAGAGGAGGCAGCCAGTGCAGCCTGCGAGGCGTTCCCCTGCTCCACACCAGTAGCTTGTTCAGGGGCGTGTTGTAGCACTTACGGCCGAGGAGGCGCAGGCTTCAGGTAGCGTCGTCCAAGTTAACGAGACACATCGAGTCCATCCGCGATGAGGTAGAGATATATTTCGATACCTCATGCGTTAGGAGAAGCATACCCAGAGTATACGCGATAGGTATTAGGGTCACGTGACGACGTGACAATAACTCATCCTCACCCTAGCCCCCGGAGGGGTGAGCCTAGGGACTTTTGGAACAAACTCAGTTGCTCTACACCCTTCATCATCCGGTAGCCCTCTCCCGAGTAGCCTCTACCTGGTAGCCTCCCATGACTGCTACCTCTACCGTATGGGCGCACCAACCGGCGTCATGAATAGTGTCTGGGAGCACCTCGCATGACAACTATACCCGGGTAGCTTCGACACGGAGCCAACGAAGGGGAGGGGTGACTTTATGTTCTCAATATCATACGGTAGCCCTCTCCCGAGTAGCCTCTACCTGGTAGTCTCTCATGACTGCTACCTCTACCGTATGGACGCACCAATCGGCGTCATCAATAGTGTCTGGAAGCTCCTCGCAAGACAACTAAACCCAGGTAGCTTCGACACGGAGGATATTGGGAGGAATTCTAACTACATTCGATAATCACATATTGAAGATAACCAATACTCTTGTACTCCCACACGGGTGCGTCGTTCGGACGAGAGGGGCTACCTCTGCTCTCGAGCAGAAATAAGCCCAAGGCATTACCCAATAAGCGGTTCATACACACGCTTAGCACGGGTAGGCTCAACTTAATGTCGTAACTGTCGGTTTAACAAAACCGTTACAATGGAGGATTCTCCTGAATTCTAAACGGATGCATCACTCGGATGCAAGGGGGAGGGGCGATTACATCGCTAGCACTTAACTAATGAGGTACAACCTGATAGCGGGTCGTACCCACGCCTATCACGGATAGGCCCGATAGTTTTAACATGCGCATAAATTTTACAGGAGAGTTCTATCACAGTTACGCGTACCACATGCACGATAACATATAAGTTAATTATATGGGGTCCTCTCTAAGATTAATACACATAATAAACAACCTAACATAAAGCATACATACAAGGCATGACCTAACTACACATGCATACAAGGCATTAATCACACAAACACACACAAGATGCAACCTAACATGCGTTGGATATCACCAACTTAAAAGGGAAGGGTCAAGCACGGTCTCGCACACTAACTGGTGCATGACGATAATTCCAAGCAAGCTTGAGTCAAGTAGAAACTACATCTACTCACTCAGTTTGCTAAAAGAGGGAGGGCGAGAGAGAGGGAATGCCTCATCCTCTCCTGAAGCTGGTCATAGTTTTGCCCCAACAAGATAGGCGCAACAACTACACCACATCCTCCAGTCATAAACCAAAGGAATATCATGCATGTACCCTGTTATTAACCCAGACGTTAAATATGCTGGATATTACACATGTAAGGGGGGGGTGGTATTACAATACTACCTAAGACATGCCATATTCTAATACGGATATACACAACTCAGAAATACATGCCAAAACACGAGACGCATGAAAACTTTATTATTCAAACATGAATACATACTTATGCAAGTATGATCATTCAAGATTAATACAATACGTAGGCACGTACATGGTAGAATAGGGGGTTCTACCCAGTATACGAGCCTTACAGTCCTAGCATGCAATATCTAACATATTTGGGGTGCAAAGATATCCCATGGATGCGCGATGCACGACTACGTGCATCGAGGGCATCCCATAGGGTTGGATCGAACCACTCACTGATACCCAGATCGACGCGCATTCCATCTGACGAGGTCTGCAAGGTAAAGGTATCAATAGGGGTGAGTAAAAACACAATAAACACTTAAAATTTTAACTAGAATGTCAAAGACTTGGATATGAATGCATACGGGCTCGCACGCATGCAGGAATGCGCGTATGCACGCATATCCGAGTGCCTCGACACCTACCCAAACCCTCGGGCAGCCACACACGTATCCCCCACATGCGCACACATGTGCATGCACGTGTGCATGCGCCCTCGCACCTATTGGCGTACTGCCGCACGCGCCCGCGAGCACCACCCGCGCGCTCGTGCGCAGACGTGCGCCCACCCTGCGCGCCCTGCGCGTGCGCACGCGCACTCTCACGTGTCCTAGCGCACGCCCGCGCACGCGGACCCGCGCGCCCAAGCTCCAAAACCCTCTTTCCAAGCCCCCACATGCACCCAAACTCTAACACCCCACATGCATGCCCTCCCAAGCATCCAAACATGCATTAAAACCAACAAAAGAAAAGGGAAAACTCGCCAAAAAGAGAGGGGGGGGGGAAGGGGCACGTAGGGGCTTGCAAGCGCACCCTCGATCACCCCGATCGCCACCACCACTACCACCACCTCTTCTATGCTTCCCTTCTTCATGGCTGATCCAAAGGAGGGGGAAAACATGGAAAAAATAAGGGAGGAGTTAGAGAAGGAGGAGAGGGAGAATACACCCCAACAACACAACTCATGCACAACAAACTCACCTTGACCTCCTCTTCCTTCCACTCCATCACCAACATCTTTGGGGCATTCTAACAAACACATGGGAGGCTGAACCAAAAAGGGAGGGGAAACCATGAGGGGGAGCAAGAGAGAAGGGGAAACAATTCCAATCAACACAACAACATCTCACCTAGTTCATCCTCTTCAAACCCATCCTCTTTTTGCTCCATCACCAACTCTTCCTCCACCCAAAACACACAAAAAGGGGCTGGACCAGAACAAGAGAGGAGAAGAGAGAGCCCCAGGTCGTGCACATTGGGGATTATTTATAGCCAAAAGAGGAAATGAAATGACCAAGCCGTCCTCGGACTAAAAACTTTGGACAGCCTTCACTAGAACGGCCATAACTTCTTCATTATAGCTCCGAATTGTACGATTTCAATGCCATTGGAAAGCCAAGAAGATTATCTACAACTTGTATGTTTATATCCAAATCAAATAACCTCTCTAGCGATTTCGAAATCTAGGCTAAACATCAAACAGGGCTGCTGCCTGGATTTCTCATCTTCGGGGTATACTCAGAAAAATACCCATATCTTTTGATATATGAATCCAATTGATCCAATTCTACTTTTGTATGAAAATTAACTCAAAGTTTAACATCATATAATAATATCGAATTTTAACCTCTTCATCTTTGATTTTAACAAAATCAAATCCAAATACCAAATCAAAACTGCATAATTCCAAAAACGTTATCGGAATTAAATGAAAATTTTATGGGCAGTATAAAATGGTACCAGGACCCATAATATGCAGCTAAAATTTTAATCAGAGTCCTTAAACCCCATCAGGTAACTAAAGTTAAATTTTTAGCGACTCCGATCGAAATTAAGACTCTAAATGACACAAGCCTAACATTTGCATGTAAGAATAGCATAGTAATCAATATACAGTTCATATGTAAAATAACGTCTCAAAACATGATGTCATGCTCATGGAATTCCATATTCAAGATAACAATTCTATTCATAACATAGGCATGATGCGAATATGATAAATATAGGTAGTTTTCAAAAACTACATAGAGACTAGACCCACTCACCTTCGGTCCAACGATTTGCAACTCAAATCCATGCCTTACAGAAACTCTAATCTGACAAGAAACGATATAATCGATCAAAATACATACAATCCGTATGGAACCCGATGTATCCGTACATCCAGAAACCAACGGCTCCCACAGGGGCCGTCACTGACCTACCCGACAGATCCCACAGGAACTGTCTGAAGCACACCCGACGGTTCCTACTCGAACCATCGCTTATCAGCCCAACGTCTTCTCCATGAGCCATCCCACATCTGCCTAACGGCTCCTGTGGGAGCCGTCCGAGGCAGAACATAAAAACTTTAATCTTAAAATTTTTTTTTATAAAAATTCTTTAAATATTTTTTATCATTGAAAACAGAACCTAAGTCGTTTCAAAACGGTATAGAAACAGTGAGGACAAACTTAGTTGAAATCAGATCGCATACATCGAAAAATTCGATTGACGCAACAATCAAAACTCATTGAAACTTCTTCGAAACCCTAGATCTATCATGGGAATGTAGATCTATGTTTAAAAAATATGAAAACCACCATATTACATGCATAGGTTCGGATCTATGCATGTAGGGTTCAAAACAGGGTTTTAAAGATCGAAAACACGATTTCTACTAAGAATAATAAACTTAAACATGACGTGTACTTGAACATATTCATTCTAAATCATGAAAGGTTTACAGAATCGTCAAAATCTCATAAAGACCTAGCTGTAACATCAAATCTGAAATCATTTAAATCGTATTTAAAGATCATGAAATAAAAGAAAAGATCTAATAAGAAAGCTCAGGAAATTGAAAGTAGTGAGAGTCAATATTAACAAATCAAAACTTCATGAAATCGTTGATACACCACTAACATAACACAAGAACCAAAATCATGCTAGATCATCAAAGACTTTGAAGAAGAAAACAAAACTCTTTCTCTTGTTTGAAATCCTTAAAAATTCTATCGTATGAAAACAACATCCAAAGGAATTTACTATAAGTCAAAAACTCCTTAAAACTTGTTGAAACACTCACCAAATCCCCGTCGAAATACCCTTCCCGAGCCCTCTCACCACGGTGGCCGAAAACAAAGAAAAGAAAATTTAGGGTTTTAGATTTCAATGCCAATAGGAGAGAGAGAGACTTAATAAGTCTCGCACGCACATGGGGACAGAAAATACGATGCCGTCAAGCCAAATAAATTACAAATCAATGCGTTTATCCCTTCCAAAAATGGCCAAATTCGAATTCAAAATTTTTCCAGATCAACGGCTCTAACTAAGCCGGTCGCATGCATGCCCGACGGCTCCATGAAGAGCCGTCGCCCAAACATCCGACGGTTCCTCATGGACCCGTCACCCACTAAACCGACGGATCCTCATGGATCCGTTGCCCAAGTGCCCGACGACACTTATACGATCCGTCAGGCACTGCCTAAACCGGTTGGAAGTTACAATTGTTACAGCTCATCATGATGCGATATACGTTGGGGACGACCAAGATGGGGTGAAGATGAGAGAAGTCAAGAAACTCAGCCACCAGGCGTGGCAGAGGCAGTGAAAGACCCTATCCGTGAAATAACTCAGATGGAGGAGGACAGAGTCAAGAAAAAGAATGGAGATGTCGTCTTTGGACAACTTGTCAACCGAGAAGTCTAAGGAAATTCCTAACTCCCTTTGAAGGTATGAAACATCGGCAATATTCTCCATTATTAGGGGTTACAAAAGTTTCAGAGGCAGAGGGTGTAACATTTCGGTATTTTTCGGCCTTATATATTTATTTTAAATATATAATGGAAATTTTAAAATTTGATTTTTTATATTTCATTTTTCAGATTTGGCGGTGGGCCCAAATGGGTCCAATTTGATTTATAATTATGATAATTATAAATTGATGTTGAAATAATTATTTTATATTTTTCTGTAGATCTTTATAGTGTTAAGATACTTTGATCGAAATTTGGTGAGATTCGGAGTTCGGAAAATTTGATTTTTAGGCTTAGTGTCAAGTTATTGGGCCTAGGGATCTAGTTGCGAATCTAGAATACATTTTTATAGCCTTCTGGGACTTTTCTGTAAATCGGATAGGGATCTGTTTGTAAATCGGATAGGGACGTCATTGTAAACTGGAAACACTTCAGGGGTCATTTTGTAATTTCGGTAAACCCCTTTAAATAACATGTTTGGTTAGGGTTTTTCATTAAAAATCTCAGAAATTATGAAGGGTTGTGATGACCTAACCCTAGATGGAGATGGTGGGTGGTGTAACCGGATCTAAGGTTATCAACGTGCGAGTGTGTATCGTTGATGCTTGCGTGGACCGAAGGTGAGTAGGCCTATCGATTTATTTCGTGTGAGCTTTTGCTCTATAACATTGAATTTCATATGCCAATCATATTTGTGTGATATTATGTGTCATCCATGCATTTATATTTTGATAAATTTGCATGATTTGGATATTTTCTTCACATTGATCAAATTGCATTTTCGTTGAATGAAGTTGCATGATTTAATTCATTCATCATGTCATTAAAATAGCATGAATTATGCTATTCATGTTTCAAGAATTAACATAATATATTTTCTGATGCTTATGCTTTCGAAATAATATTTGGATTAAAGATTTTCATTTCGAGAGTGTTGAAAAAATTTAGGACTATTGGAGACAACCTAGTCCTAGGAGATTTTATCAAGATGCATATCATGACATATTTTCTGGAATAAATCCCCCCGTAGTATTTCGCCTTTGGGGAGGAAGGTCTAGGACTCGAAGAGTCCCAAGATCGGTGAGGGGTGTGATAAAGCATTCCTTGCAGCGGTGGATTCCTTTGTTTGGAGTCTGCAGCAACCGGGGCATCCTGTGCTGGTGTTCTCATAGTGATGGCAGCGGCGACCCATCAGCGTCTTCTAGATCCGACGTCTCCTCGAGGGAGCTTTTTGAGCGATTTAGTCGCTTGGGGCTTGGCACACCTGTTTTGGGGAACGGTTCTTCCGATTTAGAACCCTACCCGGTCATATCATTTAAGCTGCATGATTTCTATGACGTGGACCAAGGATTGGGCCACGTGATTGCATTAAAACTATATTTTATTAAGCTCATGAATTTAATTTGATTTTTTTTAAAAGAAAATTCTTATATTTTTTATATATATAAATATATATATATATATAATGATATTTTTTTTAACTCTCATGATTTCTCTGATGTGGGCCAATGATTTGGGCCACGTGTGCATTAAAATATTTTTTTCAAGTTTATGATTTTAAATTGATTTAATAAAATAAAATATTTATTAAATGAAATTCTGATTTTCATAAAACCTTATTTTTATATGTAACTATCATATGAAGTAATTTGTTAGTGGGCTTATTCACTGAGTTAATTGCTCACCCTATTCGATATGGGCTGGTTGTTTCATAACCAGGTATTGCGTATTCTGAGGATTAAGATGAAGTTTGGAATTTTCGCATCTTTCAGAAATTTCTTCGACGTAGCGGTTCGAGGATAAATTATAGTTGCGATCAACTATTTAGGTTTGTTTAGTTTAGATGGCTCCCACAGGGGTGGTTTAGTATGTCTTTTCATTCTAGTATTTTGTTTATGTCAAACTCTGATATTTTGTAAGACCGTTAGTGGTTTGTAACTTTTGGATATTGTTTTTATGTTTTATCACTTTCAATTTTTATTATATTAGTATTGTTTTTTTTCAAGTAAAAGAAAAAAAAAGGCTGTAAATTTTGGTCTTGTATTTGGATTAAGTTTAGTAGCGACACATTTACCGTCCGATAAGCGGTTAGGTAAATGTGGGGCGTTACAGATGGTATCAGAGCCACGTCCTGTCGGAGCCTAGGTTAGGGTTTGTGTTTAGGAGAAAAAAAAATTTGTGTTATTATTTGTGATGTTTGTTGTTTCATTTAGGATTTTTTTTTTGTGACAGCAAAGGATCATAGTATTGTCTCTATTCTGGTAATTCAGCGTATGTTCTTTTTTTGGTGTTCCACACATTCATTCAATTCATAGGAATTACAAAACTCTTAGTAAAGAAGTTTACAATCTCGATGTCTACACTTCACATAACCATTGTCGTTGGTGAACAAATTATCACCAAGGTTTGCTCTTCTTTCTTGCTTGGTCCAGATAAATGGGCATTAGATACCTATTGATCTCTTCATTCTCCATATTCTTGGTTTCGATGTAATCTTTAGCATAGATTGGTTGTTAGCCTTCCGTGCAAGTGTTGATTGTTTTTCAAAAGTTGTGTCCTTTTGTATTCCTGGCCAATAATCGTTCCGCTTTGGGGGTTTTAGTGGATCATATCCGATCATATTCGTCTCTTCCCTTCATGCTTAATGGTTACTAGTTAAGGGGTGTGAACAATATCTAGCCATTATTGTGGATACTACTATTGACTTGAATGCCTAAGTTAACTCCTATTGCTTTTGGATTTCCTGAAGATTTTCAGATTAATTGCATTGTCTTCTCCTGATCGTGACATCGTGTTTTCTAGTGATTTTATTCTTGATTTTCTATAAGCCTAAGTTTAGTTAGCCTATGAAATTTAGGGCTTAAGTTTGATCATCCTAAGGAGATTATATTAGTCTATATATAAAGAAAATTATTTGTTTACTTTTGTTATACTAGAGGCTAAATCTATTAATTTCTTATTAAAGGGGAAGTGACCCATATTTTTATATATATACATTTTTATATTGCCATAAATTTAGCTATTACCCATGTTTATTTATTTAAATAAAAAAAAATTTAATCAGTTTTATATAAATTGTAATTATATTTTGAATTTTCATATTCAAATTTACATAAATCATATCGATGTATTTAAATCTTAATAATTCAAAAATAAAGACATTACTAGATCTTTCTTAATTAAACTCTCTACATATTTGTTACGTTAATTTATTATAATGTAACTCTATATATATTTTACATGGCTTACAAATTTATTATGCTATATATTAAATATAATGAGCTTTAAATTCTTTTAGTACATTATTTATACTTGTTTTTCTTGAAGGTTTTATTTTTATATATAATATTTTAATGTGTTAAATATCTTTTTCTACATTATATTATGCATATCGATATTACAATTGCATCTTGTAAATTCAGATTCACGTGCATTTAGAACGCGTATAGATTTATCTATCTCTTTAAGAGTTTAGATTGCATGATTGGATCTTAAGATATCCCACCTGATTTTTTTTGGATACCCTATCTTATAGAGCTTAGTTATTTTAGTTGATTGTAAATTTTTTTTTTTGAGCCTTGAGATAAGCTAGTATGAGAGTCATTTTTTTTTTGAAGCCTAGAATAAGTTGAGTCAATTAGAATTGATGCATATAGGATTTGAATTCTTATTAGATGTTACTCTATGTAAGAGCATTATATGATAGATGATCGTTCATACTCAATATACGTCATAGCGTACACACATGAGAGACATACCTTAACAACCGATATTTTCAAGTTATTAAGTGTAACTATGTATTCACAATTTTATTAGGATGTTTTTCATGTTTTGTATAGCATCACGGATGGTTTAATCAATCCGTGAATGTCCATGTCAGTAGATGATTTTCTTATATATATGTAAATTCTAAAGATTGTAAATATCTTTAGTTTCATCTTGTTGTCATTATTATTGCTCTTATGTTGATGGTACAAGTTGGATCATTTATGGTATGGGACGTAGATGAGCCTAACTTGTACAATTATGTACGAAATTGTTTGATGTGATTGTTTTTGTTATTGTCAATGTTTGCATTGTATTAGTTGGACCGCCTATGGTATGGGACGTAGGTGGGCTGACTTATGCAATTTGTTGCTTGTTATGTCTTTGTTTGTTCTGTACAAACTGAATCACCCATGGTATGGGACATGGGTGAGCGTGACTTGTATATTTTTGTTGTATTATTTTTCATTGCTTATGCTGTATGAGTTATAACACCTATGATGTGAAACATGGGTGGATTTGACCTACACATTTAATTTTTGTAAATGATTTTTGTCATTGTTGGTGATGTATAAGTTCATCCACCTGTGATTTGGGTCACTATCAGAGTGGCGCAGCGGAAGAATTATGGATCTGATTTATATGGTTATTTTGTTGTATGATAATTGTCTGTATTGATATTTGTTGGAACTTCAATGCAAATCATTGATAGTTTTGCTTGTGCATTCGATTGAATATTGTTTGTGGGGTATAAGTTAGAATCTTATACCATTTTTTACATTATTGAGCTTGTTGAGTATGAGTCAGACCTATAAGCTGACTTATACAATTATTGTATGGATGTACATTTGTTTGATTGTTTGTGGGGTATAAGTTGGATTCTTATATTATTTTCTATATTATTGTGCTTGTTAGGTATTACACAGACGTGTAAACCTACTGGTGTAATGATTGTATTGATGTTGTTATGACTTAGAATTGTAAGACTACTCTTAGTCAGTTGTGATAGCGAGGCACAGTCTCTCCCTTTCCCACCAAAAAATCCATTTCTGCATAAGCCTACCACTAAAAAACCATTACCTAAATCCTTTTGAAGTTCCAAATCTCAAAATCACATATTTAACTGTGAGGGAAAATTATCGTCCTCAATGTTATAGCTATGAAATCATGAAGTTTTCAAGAGATTTTATAAGGGCACAGATATTCCCAACTATTTTTGGTTTTTGGCACCACCTTTTTATTCCCACCTCCTAACATTTTATCTATTACCAAACTCACCACCTTATTGAAACCTCTTCACTGAAACACTAAGTGCACCACCTCTCTCATTCTTTCTCATCTCCTTGTTTTTTCTTCTCTTTTATTCACTCCTTATTTTCTCTTCCCGCCGTCGCTGAAGCACAATCGCCATATGATCACCACCGCACCCATAGGCCTAATTTGGCATTGGGATAAGGGGTTGGAATAAGGAAATAATTGGGTTAAATCACATGTTATCCCATATGGCCTAAGAAAAAAAGGGATAAAGCATTGACAACTCTCCACATTTTGAGAGAAAAAGTAGGGATACTTTATTCTAGGTAAAAGATGAAATCGACTTTCTTCCCATTTTTTAACCTCATTTTGTAAAACATGGATAACATTTATGACTGTCCTTCCCAAAAAAATAAAAACCAAAAACTTCATAAAACCAAAACCAACAATATTAATACCCCTTTAATACAAAAGGTAGACTTGATATTTTTAAATTTTTTTTTAAAATTATCACATATTTTACATCATGTGATCCAAATGTAAAGTTCAAGATAAGAACACAAAAAAATGGGGATAACAAAATGCATTACCAATTGTAAATATGGATAAAAATAATTGTATTTTTATCATCATAAATTAGGTTAATTTATCTTAAATATTTATCCCTTTACCAAACTAAGCCTTACCGTCGTCGCTCTCTTGCAGTTGCGCGATCACACGATCATCAACCGTCGCTCGCCCACCAATGTCGTCCCTTGCTGCCGCACCGTCCACAATCGCCACCATCCTCCTCCCGCGATAGCCCTCGCGCACTTCCCCTTCCATGGCACCACCTCCCTCTCCTCCCCATTGCTTTAGGTGATTCATCATATATTAATGGGAATAAAATGAACTACATGTGGATTATGTTTAAATGTGTATATATTTTTGGATATGATGTCCTTTCCAAGGTTGAAAGATGTTTAAGTTTGAGTCATTTGGATATGTGTACATGGAATGCAAATGATTGTCAATTGTGCTTCTCCACTGTTTTTTTTTCTGTATGTGTGTATCAAGTTGAATGAATTCTACCATTGTGGATGTGTGTCTAGATAATGTATGAGCCATTATCTTTGCAATTCTCTTTATGAAATGCCTGATAAGCACATGATGGTACTATGAATTTGATTGTGTTTGATGGAACTTCATAATGTTTTAGGGATGAATATGTAAATTATGTGAATATGTGTTTTGGAGAATGTGAATATCTTATTGGAGGGGCAAGAATTCTCCTTATCGAATTCGGGTAAGCGGATTCGGCCTCTCCCATTCTCCTCCGCCCGAACATGTCTTGTTCCACCTGTCAGCAGCTCTTAAATATCTCCAACACCGAGAGGTGGGGGTCCCGCTCTGACGCTCAAGTCAGTTAAAGTGGCCAATAAAGGGTTTTAGTCAAAAGAAATTCTACCTCTATCTTGTGTCTGCTCTTGCCCCCTATTTATAGAGGAGAAAATAGGTTTAGGGTTTCTAATCACCCCCATCCCATCGGACGGTCGAGAGCTCTTCAGCCATCAGTGAGGAGACAACAGATAAAATTATCAGATTTGGTCAATTATGTTAATCCATATTTGATAGGGGTTTTGTAGACAAAGTCAATAATGACTTAATTCTGTAGCTCATTTGGTACTGATGGGGATTGAATGTTGATAATGATCATTTAGTGCCATATATTGATGTGAATCAATGCAATAATTAGATTGATAAGATACTGACTTGATCTGCTGTAATTGGTTGGATATGGATCTTCGGGTCAGACCCGTTCGAATTAGGGCCAGTTGGGCTACCACGTTATCGGGTAGGATTAATAATCCAGCCCGCCGAGATGAGCCCGAGCCTAGCGGGTCGCCATTCTGTCGGGTCAGACCGGATGGGCTTCGGGACCCAGCTCGACATACGCAACTAGAAAATTTGGCACCCAGACTTATTGAATGTGAATGTTGAATGTGTTTGTGAAGGTTATTGTAACACCTGTGCATTTTTTCTTATTTATATATTTGATTTAAATATATAAATAAGATATTTAAATTAAAATTAGTGTGTTTTGTGTGTTTTTAAGTTTTGGCTCATTTAGTGTATCATTATGGGCCCATTTCAATTTACAATTTCAAATATTAATTGTTATGTTGAAATTTATATATATATATATTTTTAAGATCTTTAAGATCTTAAATGGTTACAATCTCATTAATATTGGAGCTCAAAAGATTAAGTTTTGAGATTTCATTGTTATTGATTTTAAGGGACCCAGTTTTGAATCGTGAACTTATTGTAATATGCGTCAGGGAACTATCTGTAATTCGTATAGGGGCCTATCTGTAATTCGTATAGGGACCTATTTGTAAATATAAAACAGTACAGGGGTTGTTTTGTAATTTTTGTTAGGTTTAGGTCCTAAGTATATATATATTGGGGTGTGCGGTGGGTGTCTTGGGCTGCAGAAACCCCGAGAGAGAGAGAGAGAGAGAGAGAGAGAAGAAAAAAAAATGGTATTTATCTTTTTGTTTTTATCCTTTGATTTTCTTATTATTAATTAGATCCATATTTAGGTGTTTGGATTTTTAAGCTTTTAATAAAAATAAAATTTTGATTTATTATTTATTTTAAATATTAAATTTATTTTTATGTTATGAGATTTTGAGTTTTTAATAAAATTAGAGTTTTCATAGATATATATGTTCATGTTATTGGATTTCTAAGTTTTTATAAAAACTAGGGTTTTGATATATTATTTGTTATTGTTAGATCTATATTAGGTTTTTGAATTTGTGAATCTTCATAAACTTAGGATTTTGATTTATTATTTATTTTAAATATTAGATCTATATTCAGATTTCTAAAATATAAGTTATGATTTATGCGTATACTTATGCGTATACTTAATAAGATTTATTTATTTTTAAATTTTACTAATTAATAGTTTATTTTTTAAAAAAAAGGATGTTTTATATTATTTTATAAATTTTCGTTATTTTATTATTATTATTTTAAATTTATGGATTTTTGTCTTTTCTGTTTTGTCTTTTCTGGTTTCGTCTTTTAGTGTCTGGTTTTATTGTAAATAAATTTTTAATCTTCTTCTTAGGTTGTGGTATATATGGATGGGTTTTTGATTGTTGGGTATAAAAATTTATACCTAATAATTATGGATAGGTAATTAGGTCTTGGGCTTAGGCTTAAATTATAGGTTTTAATTAATAATTTATTTGGTTTATCTAGGTTATAATTTTTGTTGTGGGCTTCATTCTCCGGACCTATAGTCTATTTGAGGTGAGTAGGCCTATTGATTTATTTTATGTGAGTTTTTCTTTACATCGTTGAATTTCACGTGTTCATTATATTTGTATGATATTATATGATATACATGCATTTATATTATGATTATTTTGCATGATTTTGATATTTTACATATTGATCAAATTGCATTTCTTACTGAATAAAGTTACATGATTTAATTCCTTTGTCTTGTCATTTAAAATAGCATGAATTATGCTATTCATGTTTCAAGAATTAACATAATACATTTTGATGCTTATGTTTTCGAAATAACATTTGGATTAAAGATTTTCATTTCGAGACTTTTGAAAAAATTTAGGACTAGTGGAGACAACCTAGTCCTAGGAGATTTTATCAAGATGCATATCATGACATATTTTCTGAAATAAATCCCCCCGTAGTATTTCGCCTTTGGGGAGGAAGGTCTCATACTCGAAGAGTCCCTAGATCGGTGAGGGATGTGGTAAAACATTCCTTACAGCGGCGGATTCCTTTGTTTGGAGTCTGCAGCAACTGGGGCATCCTTTGCTGGTGTTCTCGTAGTGATGGCAGCGGCGACCCATCAACGTCTTCTAGATCCGACGTCTCCTCAAGGGAGTTGTTTGAGCGATTTAGTCGCTTGAGGCTTGGCACACCTGTTTTGGGAAACAGTTCTTCCGATTGAGAACCCTACCCGGTCATATCATTTAAGCTGCATGATTTCTATGACGTTGACAAAGGATTGGGCCACAGGATTGCATTAAAATATATTTTTTATTAAGCTCATGAAATTTAAATTGATTTATTAAAGAAAATTCTTCTTTTTAATATATATATATATATATATATATATATATATAGAGCCGATTTGCGGTATCATTTAACTCTCATGATCGGGTGCGATCTCTAATGTGCACCGGTCAAAGATTGGGTGGGTCACACGTGTACATTAAAATATATTTTTTAAAAGTTCATGATTTTAAATTGATTTAATAAAATAAAAGATTTATTAAATGAAATTGATTTTCATAAAACCTTATTTTATATGGAATTGTCATATGAGGTAATTTGTGAGTGGGCTTATTTACTGAGTTAATTGCTCACCCTATTCGATATGGGACGGTTGTTTCATAACCAGGTATTGTGTATTTTGAGGATTAAGATGAAGTTTGGACTTTTCGCATCTTTCAGAAATTGCTCCGAGGTAGCGCTTCGAAAGTAAATTATAATTGCGATTAACTATTTATGTTTACTTTAGTTTAGATGGCTCCCACAGGGGTGGTTTGTTATGTATTTTCTTTTCAGTATCTTGTCTCCGCAAAAACTCTGATATATTGTAAAATCATTAATGATTTAATACAATTGGTATTATTTATTTTATTATTATTGATTTTATTATATTTATATTATATGGGTATCATATAAAAAAAAGAGCTGCAAATTTTGGTATTGTATTTGGATTAAGTTTAGTAGCGACCCATTTACCATCCGATAAGCAGGTAGGTAAATGTGGGGCATTACAGTTATATTGGATAAATAATTCTTGTTGAATTTATTATTTTTTTTCTTATGTTTCATCAGAAAACTTGATTCATGCAAGAATCGACACACAAATTGTCTAACAATACACCTATACTCAACACACGATGTGTCTACCATTTTAGAAAAAAAATCATTAAAGCTTCATACATTTATTTATGTATTCGATAATAACCATATCCAATTATTACAACCATTGACATTAGTGTAGTCAAACACAGAGCTATAATTTATTCCAGGACCTATAATTATTTTTGGGATTTTTAATTTTAAGTCCCTATAAACATTGTTCTTTAGGGATCAATCTCTCCCTTCTTCATATTTCTTTTTAAATCCCCAAATTCAACTCCTATTTGATTTTTAGTCCCTCCGTCAAACGTCCGTCAATACACCATTAGTTTGTGAAACGTAATTTTTATTTTTAAGTCCCTATAAACTATATTATTTAGTAATCAGTCTCTCCCACACGTTTTTTTTCTTATTAGTCCATGTACAAAATGTATATATGATTTTATAAGTATTTTGATATTTGAAACTTGTATATAAAATATTTTGTGAAATATCCAAATGGATAAGTATTTTGATATTGATTTTTGGTTCAGCATATCTTCAACTTTCATCATTTGATACTTCAAATCAATTACGGTGTGTAGTGGCGTATATAATCATTCTTCTTCAGCTTATGTAATCAATCTTAATTAGACAGCTAAGACTATAGAAAAATGCAATATCGAATTGGGTAGACATATACAATGTTGAATAACACTGAAATTGTCACTCAATACCTAACAATGCAAATGCAGTTTTGATTTAAATATTTTATCAAACATTTGGGATATAAGTTCAAATATCAAAATACTTACAAAATCATACATACATTTTATCCGGGAATAATAAGAAAAAAGAACGTTTGAAGTTGGGGACTTAAAATAAAATATGAAAAGGGAGGGACTGATCACTAAATAATATAGTTTGCAGGGACTTAAAAATAAGATGACATTTCACAAACTAACGATGTGTGAATGGACCTTTAACGCAGGGACTAAACCAAATAGACGATTGAATTTGGGGACTTAAAAGGAAATATGAAGAAGGGAGGGATCGATCTTTAAATAGACATGTTTACAGGGACTTAAAACTAAAAACCCTTTCTTCTGTTACCATTGACAGGGACATTGTCTAGGAAATATAATTATGTAGACATTCTATGTGCCTAACGCATTCCATAATTTATGTGTCTTTTTTTTTCCCATCGACAGAGCCATTGTCTAGGAAATATAGTTATGTAAAAACTCCATGTATCTAACTCATTCCAAAACCTAAGAGTTTTTTTTCCTATGTCCATCAACAAGGACTCTAGGAAATATAATTATGTAAACACTACTTCATGTGTCTAACCCATTTCAGAACCTATGGTTTTCTTTTCCATCGATAAAACCATTGTCTAGGAAATATAAGTATATAGACACCCAATGTATCTAACTCATGCCAATTACTTGGGGGTGATGGGGTTGATTAGGCTAATTACTTGGGGTGGTGAGAAAGGGAGGGTGGCACCCTTAATGCATTTGGGGTGTTATGCATGGACGGTAAAATTGTAAATAAATGATGGTGTTTAACATAAACAGGGTGGTGGGAATATCTGCCCTCATTTGATAAACCTTTCATGTGAAATGAATAGGATTATGTATATATCATGCCTAGATTTGTTTATTAAAGCTATAAATCATATTTAGGATTGTTTAATGTCTTGTTTTGACCCATATATGCATGGATCCTGATTTTCACATGTTTTTATTGTTATTCTATAGAGTTTTAACATAGGTTCATGTTAGTTGTTTCTGTGCATGATAGATCTAAGGTTTTCAAGGATTTTTTAATGGAAATTAACGGTTTTATATGCGTGTGTTGTGAGTCCTTATAGATCTAGGTTTTTAAAAGATTTTCTTCACATTTATGATTGATTTTCATAACGTCCGTTACTGTTTTGAATTTAACAAGCTTTTCAATATGGATCCAAGTTTTTATGATGTTTTATCATGTAAACACAATAGATCTTAGGTTTTCAAATGATTCACCTATAAATCGAATATTTTCTCATATTCTATTTTGATGATTTCATACTCGCACATTAACATCATGTTATGATATTTACTTTTCATCCCAAATTAATCGTTTTACCTAATTTTCTTAAATGAATAAGTTTTGTTTAGATGAAACAAGTAAATTGTTTTCTGAAAATTTTAAAATGCACATGTATAGGTTAGAGAGACAAATGTCACTGTTTTGCGTATTGAGGGGGTATATTTTCTAGACGGCTTGGATAGAGGCCATCAGATTCTTCTGGATGGCTCATACATTTCTTGGATGACCCATTAAAAAACTGTCGGTTTTGTTCTAGGCGACCTCTAGGGGTGTCATCGGCTCTGGAATTTCGGGTTTTCTATATCCTGTTTGCTGAATACTTAGTATTCGTTCAGATTTTATATTTTCAGGATCTATAGATTGTTATAACATCAGATAATCTTCATTTCCAAATCAAATGACCAAAGATGAGTGGATGTCTTTATATTTATTTGAAAATTATAATATATGTATACATGTTGGCATCATTTTTATTTCATGAATATGAAATATATTCTTATATGTAGCATATGATCATGTCATAATTATATAAGTTGATATTTTGAGTATGTATCGCATGCATTGGAATTATGGGATTTGTGAAATTATTGCATGCTTGTATAATTGAAAGAATAAGTAGTTTTGATTATGCATGCATTGTCTAGGTGGTTCAATCTAGGTTGCTACGGTATAAAATAGACATAAGTTTAGGTGGCTATGTTTATGTGGTCCTATTTCCAAAATAAAATCTCTATGGTCAGGTGTCGTAGAGAGCGGACATGAGTGTTCTTTGCATTCATATACATCATATAGTTTTAAATTCATCAGAAGATTGTTTATGATATCATATATTCTTCAAAAGTGAACATATTATTATACTCTTGTATGTTTTGAATGATATCTTTATCATAAGATTTTAGTATTGTATAAATTATTTTGCGTGACATTTTTTTAAATTCATTATTTTGAAGCATAATATATTATTGGGATACCTGTATATATCCATTCGTTGAGCGTGTGATAGTTAACCTTCATTATTTGTCGCTTTTCATATTTAAATACTTAGATTGGTGAATCTCATGTAGCTGCAATCGAGATCATGATTTTCGGAGTACTAGACTTTCGTAGAAGGTGTTGGTCATTTCTTTGGCATATGAGGACCCATTTTTATGATAGTGTTAAAATATTTAGATTCATTTGTTCCCGATCGATGTATATCAATATTTTGAAAACTTGTGTTGGAATTTTAGTCTTGATAATTGATGTAAAAATTGATTGTGTTTCTTTATATTCTCCAGATTACAAAAAAAGGAATATTAGAACTCTAGGATTTGAGGAACTAAAGTAACGTAACCGAATTCAACGCTTCAAAATAGAGTAGTGGATTCGGGGGCGTTACTTAATTAGCCCTCCCCCGTTGCACAACCAAGAACTGGAGACCAGGCCTTCAGAGGTAATCAGATTTTCATACTTATAGGTGGTAGTGTTCATCGCCAGAATTTTGGTATTGGGGCAGCATTCAAGGCCTTGGAGTACACCTATCCGAGCAAAAGCAAAAGCTATTCGTCTAGGTCTACAATTTGCTCAGAGTGGGGGACTTTCAACTTACGGGTTTGCTCTGATTCAGCCCAGCTTACTGATATATTAAATAGTTCAGGTTATGGTCCTCAGCTAAGTGAGCTGATCAGGATAATCTGATTGCTCAATAGACTTCAGATCTAGTGCAATTCATTCCCCGAACAGTGGTGACTACTCTAGATTTTTTTTAAAAGTTTGCTCATCGTACCGAATCACATGCTATATTAGATGGGTTGCAACATGATTATATTAGGGGTATGCTTCAATCTGTATGGCAAAGTTTGTATATTGGTACAAAACTAAGGCCTGGACATGAGTGTTCAGTTTGAATAATTGTTTGTCCAGCCATATATTTTTGGATAGTCAGTTAATACAATGCCCTTTCAAGGGCTTTTCACTTGTCAAAAAAAAAATGCACCCCAACTATATTCTGCAGGTGTTCTGAACTAATATGTATTTTATCACAAGCAGTTGGCCCAATAAGATTACATGTGTCATTGGTTGATTCAACTGGAGAGGTATCTTTTATTACACACTCAAAATTATTATTTTTTAGATAAATTGTGAGCATATCTATTTCAATATGATATCAAAACAGATAATGTTTGAAATGGGGATGAGAGGAATAAAAAACCGGAAAGAAAAAGAAAATGCTAATAGAAGCCAAAGGGCATGCCACAAAAAAAAAAAAAGGATCTAGCCACAGCCCCCACGTTATCCGAAACCTGGTAGATAAAATATCTACCTGGCTCGGCCAAAACCCCAATCACTCCATCACACTCAGCGCATCCTTGCCCACATGGATATGTGTGACACCTTCCAGCCCCACACCCCACTATGTGATACTAAGTCTCACTCCATAGGTTTTCAACACACGTAGAAAATTGCACCCCTAAAACCCATCTTATTTCTGGATCTCCCGATAGCCCACACACACGCCAGAAAAATAGATAACATCACCTTCCCCAACCTCCTTCTCCTCCTCCTCCTCCTCCTCCTCCAATCGCCATGCGTGATGCGGCCTCCCAAATACCACCTTATTTCAATAGCCCAAAAAAAGAAAAAAACACCACTTGATTCTGGAGATCCTAGACTTCTAGGTGAATGGTATTTGGTGTAATATAATTTGTTGTATTTTTATTGTTAATCATCATATCATAAGCTTGATTTGACTGCATAATGCTAACAACCTTCAAATGTACCAGGTGTTAAGCGCATTAAATCTAAAAGGAATACATAGATGACATTTGATGGAATGAACAGTATCATGCCTGTGAAAGGTGCAAGGCATGCTACTATTTAATTATTAAAGAAGGGAAAAGATACATTCAGCCTCAATTGTAATCTATATGGTTTTTTCTTTTTTAATCATACTTTTCATTTGAAGCATATATTATATGAAATGATATATATATTGAAATACAATAATATATTTTTTTTATTTAAAAAAATAAAAAAAAATCGTCTCATACAATATGATAGAAGTTATACACTATGATAGCGCAGTATATACTACACTATCATAGTGTATTAGGCTGCAAATGGAGCTACAAATGAAGCTGCGTATATCAACGCTCATTAAAGAATTCTTTGGTAATGCTTTATGAAGAAATTCTTACCTTAAAACGCAATCATGTTCATGAAAAGATTATTAATAGAACGTTATGTTTAGGTACCTAATATAAGTTTATTTGAAACATAGTAACAAATGATTCTAAACTTCTCAAAATGTTTATAAAAATATTCTGATTGGATATCTCGTAATTATTTTCCATACATTCTTCTATTGATCGAATTGCCTGTTTAGTATATTCAAAATTTAAGTATTTTATTTAGTTGACATGATACATCACATACTTGCATGTATTTTTCATAACAAATACATGATACATGAATCCCTTGGGGTGTAACATAGATTTATTCACCCTTGATAACTATACCGAGATAAATAACTATCCATGCAGAATAAACAAATTTTGTTTAAATGTATTTTCTGTAATTCTCATTGAAAAAATGTAAATATAACTTATTTTTATTGTTTGTCTTATCTTAAATAAAGTGATGATAAGTAGTTGATAAACAAATGGAAATATAAGAGTTTAAGAGTACTTTTTAAATAAAAATTATATTCATGTAGTGTTTGGAAATACATGTCAGAGGTGTATGTGATATATGTTTTTGAGATGTGTGTAAATTGAGTAAAAAGATTATTTTTAATCATTGTAATAGATAAACCATGATAAGTAATTCTAGCACCCCCTAGAATAGTTATCGAATCTACTTTTATTTTATCCAGACATAACTATCGAAGTTTATTCTCCCATAACAAACATTTTTTCCTTATTCCCCTCTATTCCTCTTTATTATCTATTTATGCTCCCCCCCTCCCCCACCCCAACCCCCCCCCCCCCCCCCCCCCCCAAGACAAAGGGTAAGAAAATAGTTTTTTTTGACAAAACAGTAGAGAGAAGTCCAAAATTTTTTTGTTAAAATTAAGCGACTAGCCAAAGCACACAACAAGAAACCCAGGAAGTGTGGACTGGTAGAAAAATATACTCGGGTTCTATGCACACCCAAGACCCATTCCTCAATTAAGACCTTTCCCCTAGTAAGAAAACTCAGGCCCTGGGACCCCCATAGAAAACAGTACCCAATGTTTAATGAATCATACAACTATATCCTTCACATTTTCAAAATACACCTACATACCCCTATCCTTCACATTTCAAAATACACCTACATACCCCCTAAATATGAGATGGTTCTTAGACAACCATAAGGCCCAAGTGACTGTCAGGCAATGGACTATAACACTTTAGCTCTCGTGCTGCGGTCATCTCATCGCACCAATTTCCGCCATGCCTCCCATAGCTCACCAATGGATGAGACCCGATCGCTAAGGCCCACCGTCAACTTCAACTGATGCCAAACTTTTTTCGGAATAAGATGTTGGAAATATGACTGAGACTTCAATAAACTTCGAGTCGTGTTACAGAGTCGCTCTCCTTAAAACAATATTTGCCCCCAAAACACTGTGCAAAGGGTTGCTGCAAATTCGTCTCTAGGATAACTCGAAATGTTATTCCACCAGCGTTTGCACCAACGATGATGAATCGAATACTGAAGAAGAACCCAAGTAAATCAAGACCTCTGTATTAGGTTCTGCAGAAACCCAACACAAGAAACTTTAAAGAAAAAGAAGAAGCTTGTTTGATGAATTCGAAGTGATTTGAATGATTGAATTTCATGTCTATTAATAGACACAGGAGCACCCTTTCAAGGCATCCCATGAGGCTTAACCACCTCCAATCTGGACCGTTAGATCTTCAGTTACAAGATCGACGGTCCAGATCGATCACCATCCGATGCACCCTTTCTGATGGCACCCCTTCGATCAATGTAACCGATTCTTGATCGATCCAACGGTGTACATTGCATCGGACGGGTCCACCATCTGGACAGTCCAGATCGCATCTGATGGAACGATCTCCACCGTTTGATTAGCCAAAAAGAAAAGGCTCCAGCACCTAGCGACGATGCGCACGTGCGAAGTGCCAAGTGCGCCAACAAAGCGCCACATTGCGCCCATCGCACACGCGCACGGGTGCGAGTTTGCGGACGGTGCTAAAGCACCGTGTGCATAACACCTTACCATTCCTAAAGTAAACATTACTTTATACACACCTCACTTTATATAGTGCCAAACTTTTTCCTCTTTAACCGATGTGGGACTAAAACCCAACTTAAAGTTACAAACAAAAACCCAAGTTACAAGACACATGAAATACATTTTGAAAAACCTCTAACAATCCCCCACCATTTTCAAAATTTACATGACACTAATTCTTGGTTTACTTGATAGTCTTATGCTTCAGTGAGGGGTGTCTCGCGACTTGAACCGATCACCTAGCGATGCACATCAAAGTCAATAAGGATTGCTTGGTAGACTTGTCTTTAAACCAACGATCCTGTATAACCAACCGGACATGCATTACACATAAAACAATTTATCTTCAGTATTCAGAAAAACCGACACATGGATTGGCCTTGTGTCCATATCATGTTTCATGAATGTTTTAGAATTCAAGCCCATTGAATTCATAGGAAGCGGCACCACCTCCACACTCATATAGGTAGGTTGTCAAGAGTACCCCTGTAACTTTAGTACTCTAATAAAAAATGAAACCTATTAAGAGTTAAACTCATCCTCCTTCCTTGTCATTACAGGTTCCAAGCACTTTACCCAGATGACATAAATTAAGTGCTTGCAATCACAACATATGATGTACTTTGCTCATTGAACTCAAGAACTTGATGTTTCAAGTTTTCAGTTGAGTTTCCATCAAGAGTGATTCTATATGGGCTTAAGTCCCATCCCCTTTGATGTTTTCCACACCAAATCCCTTGCAAGTCCTTTTGTTAAAGGATCAGCCAAGTTTTGACTTGACCGCACATAATCAATGGTGATGAACCATCAGTAATCAGTTGCCTGACATAACTGTGTCTAAGTCCTATATATCTGGACTTACCATTACAAATCTGGCTATAAGCCCGTGATAGTGTTGCTTGACTATCACAATGCGAAGAGATGGGTGGCATGGGTTTTGACCACACATTAATTTCCAGAAGTAGGTTTCTCAACCATTCTGCCTCTTTGCTAGATGATGCTAGAGCCACAAACTCAGCAGCCATTGTTGAGTCTGTAATACATGTTTGTTTCTTGGATCCCCAGGAGATAGCTCCTCCTCCAAGTGTAAAGATCCAACCACTCGTTGATGAGTGATCCTCACGGTCAGTTATCCAACTGGCGTCTGTATACCCTTCTATAACCGAAGGATATCCACTATATATTATTCCATAATCCATAGTTTTCTTCAAGTATTTTAATACTCGATCAATAGCATGCCAATGCACACTACTCGGGTTACTAGTATATCTACTAAGTTTCCCCACTGCAAAAGCAATATCAGGTCTAGTATAAGTCATTGCATACATTAAACTCCCAATCACTCTAGAATATAATAATTGATCAACAGCCCTACCAGTGTTAGGATACAATTTCACTTGTGGATCAAAAGGTGTAGACATGGGTTGACAATCAAATCTATTAAATTTCTTCAAAATTTTCTCAATGTAATGAGACTGGGTAAGGATTAATTGGTTGTTATCCCTCTTAATCCTAATACCCAAAATAACATCAGCAATGCCCGTATCTTGCATATCAAAATTAGATGACAAGAAATTCTTTGTAATTTCAATAATATCTAGGTTAGTACCAAAGATAAGCATGTCATCTACATATAGGCATATGATCACACCTTTACCACCAGAAAATTTGATATAAACACATTTATCAGATTCATGTATCCTAAAACCATTTGATATCATAATCCTACCAAATTTTTCATGCCACTATTTAGGAGCTTGTTTAAGACCATAGAGTGATTTAATGAGTTTACATACCTTATTTTCTTGACCTTGTACAACGAACCCTTCCGGTTGCTTCATGTAGATTTCTTGTAATGACCCGTACCCTCTTATGCCGGCTTATGCTAATATTTACGTGTTTGGATTGCAGGATATGATAATTTTATGCTATTGGACTTTTGATCTTTATTATCCTTGAAGTCTTGCATTCAGTTTAATTTTTGAAAAGCACCTTCGAGACATATTTGGGATTTACGTTCAACATATGAAGTCTTCATTTTTTAGTTATCTTTCATATAAAATTGATTTGGTATTATTTGGAGTTATATTAGAAAAGTTTGGCTGTTTTACCATTTCTACCCTTCGAAAAAGAAATCATGAGGTCTTCTGTTCATCGCTATTTTTAATATAGTTGGAGGCTTCTTCTGATCTTGGCTCAATCATAGAAGTTGAAGATATTTTCGTTAGCTTTCCAACAGAAGTGGTGTTATCTAAAGTGGACTTTCTACGCGAAGTTATAGCAGTTCGAGTCGAGGCTGCGCAGATTTTAGTGGAAGGGCGTTTTCATCATTTAGCGAATCCAAAGTTTTAAATAATTTGGTGAGTCGGTGGAGGTGATGTTGGTGATATGTGTTATGTGAGAGAGGCCGAGAGAGTGTATATGTGAGAGAGGCCGAGACTCAATTTCGGGTGGAAATCGAAAGGAAAAAAATTAGAAAAATTAAGAAAAGCTTCGTGGAGTATTTTTCGTGATACATGGGTAAAGATTCTTATTCTTTTCATGGTTATTCTTCATCTAGGATTGTTTTATTTTAGTTTTGAATCAAATTTGTGATTTGGGGCTGGAATATGAATATGTTTTTGGGGCTGGAGAAATACGTATTTGAGGATTGATTTTACTATATCAATTTGGGGATTGTAGTGGGGATATTGTATTTGTTTGGGGGAACTGAGGATTTCTTTATTATTGGAGTTATATTTTAATATCTGATTGAGGTTATATTTTGATCAGTGGTTTTCCTGTCTGCATGGTTTAGGAGCTGGAATAGGGTGAGTCCAGCTTGGGGTTGTGAATTGTGAGGTAAGTAACCCGATCGACTTTGTTTGTTCATTCCATTCCACGGTGTATTATTATAAGTAACCTGACCGATATTTGTTTCTACCATTTCATTCCACGTGGTATTGTTGTAAGTGATCCAATTGTTATTTGTTTGTTCCTTCCAGTTCTACTCTTCATTATTGTTGGTTATATATAATTTGAGTTCGTAATACTTCTTATTATTGGTTGAGCCCTATAGTGTGCTTGGTATCATTGTTTATCATATATTATATTGGTGTGATTAGAGATGGATTACCATGGATGATTATTGATCTCACTTCCTCAGCGCGTATGAGTATGTATGGGTCTTGTAGGGTGGCTCGGAGCCGTGCCTGCACGGCGGGGGGGCAGGTAGCATGATATCCGCGGTGGACGTTCTGAGGGCCACACGCGAGGTTTGTGTAGATGTGTGTATATGTTGAGTACAGCTTAGACGCAGGGGCTGAGGTGAGGTTGTGGAAGTGGTCGATCCATGGATTGTAGATGTTTTGAGGGCCATAGTGAGTGTATTTGATATTGTTGGTTTTCTTCAGACTAGAGAGAATTTGAGAGTATCAGTACATTCCTTCCTGAGTATGAGTTGTGTTTCAGAGTATTATTTCTCAATCATTAAGGTGCACCCTAGTGATATCTATTGACAGTGTCAGTTGTGACTTGGTAGTTGTGTATTCATTTCTTGTTCTTTGGGGAGTTGATCAGTGATGTTATTCTTTTTCCTTTCATTGAATATTCATTCAGTGGTTTCAATTGATATTTATTATTTGACCTCATGTTTATTGAGATGTTTGAGCTGGTATTCCATTGTATTTGAACTTCACCTTTGAGTTATTGTGCGTGGAATGTCTGGGTTACTTACTGAGCATCTTTTGCTCATTCCATTCTATTTTCTCTTATTTTGCAGAGTAGAGGCAGGGTTGGTGGACGTTGGCTTAGTCTTCTTTTGGTGCCACGTCCAGCTGGTGGTAGGTATATATATAGATGTGTATAGTTTGATGTTTTGGATCTGTATATGATTATTTTGGTAGAGGCTGGTCTAGCGAACCATGCCTATGTTAAATGCTCTGTATATATGGATGACTGTATATGAGGTGTGTTAGATGCTCTGTTGACTGCTTAAACTTTCCTGGGTGTGTTGTGATATAGGTGATTATACATATCTTGTTGATTATCTGTTATCCCAGGGTTGTTATCATATGTGATTATATAGGGTGGACATTTCGATGTTTTGTTTTAGAAAAAAAGATTATGGTGGGTTTTTAGGCACGTGACGCGCTCGTGTCGGCGTTTTTGGGACACGGGCCGCCACATTTCTTCATCCAACTCTCCATTTAGGAAAGCAGTTCTAACATCCATTTGATGTATTTCGAACTTATAGATGGAAGCAAGGGCAATTAATACTCTAATTCTGGAGATCCTTGCAACCGGTGCATATGTATCAAAATAATCAATACCCTCCTTTTGAGTAAACCCTTTGGCCACTAACCTGGCCTTAAATTTTTCAATTGTTCCATCGACCTTCATTTTCTTTTTGAAAATCCATTTACAACCAATCGGTTTGGATCCAGGAGGCAAGTCAACAAGAATCCAGGTTTTATTCCCCATACTTGAATCCATGTCATCATTAATGACCTCTTTTCAAAAGGCAACATCTTGTGACTTCATAGCCTCATCAAAGGTCAATGGATCAGATTCCATATTTAATAAAATCATTGTTTGTTTACAATGAGATTCCCTTGTTCCTTCAACTAGGTAAACAATGAAGTCAGGACCAAAAGATTTCTCAATCCTAGTCCTTTTACTTCTCCTTGGTTCAATGGGTTCACTAGGTTCATTTTCTTTATTGGAAACCAAAGACTTTGGTTCCTCATCCCGATTTGATCTCGGAATAGTATTGAACCTATTTTCATAGAATATTGCATCAAGAGACTCTATGATGGTATTTACTTCCACTGAACTATTTTGTTCAATTACCATGAACCTGTATGCCTTACTGTGTAGGGCATAACCAAGGAATACACATTCGATTCCTCTTTCTCCCAATTTCTTCCTTTTGGGATCCGACAATCTTACAATTGCCCTACAGCCCCAAGTTCGCAAGTAACTTAGCTGGGCTTCTTATTTTTCCACAGTTCATAAGGAGTTACATTGATCTTTTTGAGAGGAATTCTATTTAGAATATAACATGCAGTCAAAAGAGCCTCCCCCAAAAACCATGAGTAAGACTAGAATTAGAAAGCATAGCATTAATCATTTCAGTTAAAGTTTTATTCTTTCTTTCAGCAACTCCATTTTGTTGAGGTGTATATGGTGCAGTTAATTCATGAATAATACCCACATCTTCACAAAAATCTGGAAAATGAAATTCACCACCTCTATCGGATCGAAGCCTTTTTATTTTAACATTACATTGATTTTCGACTTCTGTTTTAAAAGTTTTGAATTTTTCAAGAACTTCATCTTTTGAATGCAAAAGATAAACATAACAGAATTTTGAAAAATCATCAATGAATGTTACAAAGTATTTTTTACCTCCTCTAGTAGGGGTAGCATGCATGTCACATACATCAGAATGAATTAATTCAAGTAAAGATGTGGTTCTCTCTACTTTATGAAAAGACTTACGAATTATTTTTGTTTGCATGCACACTTTACATTTCTCATCCATGTCATTCTCATACTTAGGAATTAAATCTAATTTAACCATATCATCCAATTTCCTAGTATTAACATGTCCTAATCTTGCATGTCATAAAGAAAGAGAGTCAACCATATAAGTAGAAACATTCACTTTATTGATATTGAGTTTGAACATTCCCTGGTACAAATAACCCTTTCCAACAAATATTCCACCCTTGGACAGAACAAACTTGTCCGACTCGAAGACTAACTTGAAGCCATGTTTATTCAGAAGGCTTCCGGATACAAGGTTTTTTCTAACATCAGGTACATGACATACATCAGTGAGAGACAAGACTTTTCCAGAAGTGAATTCAAGATCCACCTTCCCTTTGCCTTTGATGATGGCAACAGAGGAGTTCCCCATATAGAGAACTGATCCTTCACTCACTGGTTCATAAGTGGTGAAGAGGTTCTTGTCGTTGCAGATATGTCGTGTCGCACCCGAATCAATCCACCAATCTCCACCATCTTCGAGCATGTTAACCTTGGATATAACAGCCACGAATTTTTCTTTGGCCTGATCTGGTGCCTTTGGTTGATCTGGTGTATTTTGTTTCTTCTTGAAATGACGGCAGTCTTTCTTGAAGTGTCCTGGTTTTCCACAAAACCAGCATTCAACCTTCTTCTTCTTTGGGTCCGCGTTGTTGGGCTTGTTGTTCTTCCCTTTACGCTTGTCTTTGTTGGGCTTTTTGCCATCCTCCACCACGTGGACCTTGGGAACTTGAGTCCCCTGTTCATCTTTACTCTCCTGTAGCCTCGTTTCTTCTTCAACTCGAAGATGTTTGGCTAACTCCTCCAGAGTAAGATCTTCCTTCTGGTGCTTCAGATTCTTTTTGAAATCTTTCCAAGAAGGGGGCAACTTGTCTATTATAGAGGAAACTATAATAGACTCATCCATATTCATATTCTGTTGTCGAAACTGACTAAGAATATGCTGGATCTCATGGAATTGTTCAATAACAGATTTGGAGTCAATCATATTATAACGCATGAAATTTCCAACAAGGAACTTCTTACTTGTAGCGTCTTCAGCGAGGTATTTGGACTCCAGAATCTCCCATAACTCCTTTGCAGTCTCCACATGTTGGTACACATCAAACAGTGAGTCGGAGAGTGCATTGAGGATGTGACCCTTGCAGATGTAGTCATTCATCTCCCACTTGGTCCTTGTTCGAGACTCGTTGAGAGTCTCATTCTCTTGCTCCTTTGGATACGCCGTCTTCAGTACGTACACCACTTTGAGTGTGGTGAGGAGGAAGTGCAGTTTCTTCTGCTAGCGTCGGAAGTTCCCACCATCGAAACGCTCCAGTTTCATGAAGTCTTGAGTCATTTGTTGCACAGAACGAGCCATTGAATATTGTCTTAAGATTGTTGGAAATATGACTAAGACTTCAATAGAACTTTGAGTCGCATTACAGAGTCGCTCTCCTTAAGACAATATTTGCCCCCAAAACAGTGTGCAAAGGGTTGCTGCAAATTCGTCTCTATGATAACTCGAAGTGTTATTCCACCAGCGTTTGCACCAACGATGATGGATCGAATACTGAAGAAGAACCCAAGTAAATCAAGACCTCTGTATTAGGTTCTGCAGAAACCCAACACAAGAAACTTTAAAGAAAAAGAGGAAGCTTGTTTGATGAATTCGAAGTAATTTGAATGGTTGAATTTCATGTCTATTAATAGACACAGGAGCACCCTTTCAAGGCATCCCATGAGGCTTAACCACCTCCAATCTGGACCGTTAGATCTTCAGTTACAAGATCGACGGTCCAGATCGATTACCATCCGATGCACCCTTTCGATCAATGTAACCGATTCTTGATCGATCCAACGGTGTACGTTGCATCGGACGGGTCCACCATCTGGACGGTCCAGATCGCATCTGATGGGACGATCTCCACCGTTTGATTAGCCAAAAAGAAAAGGTTCCAGCTCCTAGCGACGATGCGCATGTGCGAAGTGCCAAGTGCGCCAAAAAAGCGCCACATTGCGTCCATCGCACATGCGCACGCGTGCGCGTGTGCGGATGGTGCTAAAGCACCGTGTGCATAACACCTTACCATTCCTAAAGTAAACATTACTTTATACACACCTAACTTTATATAGTGCCAAACTTTTTCCTCTTTAACCGATGTAGGACTAAAACCCAACTTAAAGTTACAAACAAAAACCCAAGTTACAAGACACATGAAATACATTTTGAAAAACCTCTACCATCAGACACTCCACCGTGATATTAGTGGTGGATTCCTCCCCGTTAGCACAAATCGAGCAAGACATGTTCACTTGAGCCGCCCACCGCGCACGATACACCTTTGTCAACAGTTTGTCCTGATACATGAGCCAGAGAAAGAATTTGTATTTTTATCACACTTATGTCACATGATTTTTTATGTAAATGACTCGTCTTGAGCAGATCTATCTAAACAAAACATGTCGCACACGAATTTTTTTACTGTACTTTAATTTGAAAGTTAGTACAATAAATGCAAAAGCACGTATGGATAGGGGCTTTTGAATGCGTGCTTTTGAAGAAGCATGATATGTTTGAATGTACAAAAAATAAATTTATTATTATTATTATTATTATTATTATTATTATTATTATTTCTTGGTAAAATTTCTTGTCGCCGGCATTTATCCATATAAAATATTGTCCTAGAACTTCCATCTAGAGTCTTCCTATTAATATTAAATTATTCTAAATATATGCTAAATTCTCTATGTATATTGGCAATTTCTTGTGTCATGAATGAGATTCAAACTTTACGAATGAGTCATCACAGGACCTATAATTCTTCTTTTAATTGAAAGATAATTTGATTGACATAAATCATCCAAAAGAAAAGATATTCAACTTATAATTAATTCATTGCCTTCTTGGTCATTTAACATAATAAAAGTACATATCTCATTAAATAAGATGTAGTATTTTAAAAGAAAAAAAAAAGATAAATGGCTAACATTCTCTTATTCCTTATTTCTTATTTATAGCATTTTGACAATGAATCCAGTATGGACTCTTTCCTGTGATGGTTGTTTCCATAAGAACTTCAACCACCACTCTGACAATTAAAATTCTATGCTGGATGCACATTTAACTCTCATTAGTCTTGTCAATCGGTGCATGAATTTCATCGAAATGACCTACTTTGGCAAATTGATTGGGTCAATGCTTAATGTAATTAGCATGCATGACTCATTCAAACAAATGTTATGTTCGTTGATATAAAAAAAATTTATTTTAAAAATTTTTAGGGCTATTTCAAAAAAATTTCAAAATAAACAATAACCGAAATTATGTGAGAGGAGAGAGAAAGTATAACAAAAAAAAAGTCTGAATGTAAGAAGAAAAGTGATCCGCGGATGACTAGAGGATTGACTAGATGAGGTTTCTAACCCAATCTGGCCATGCATTCGCCACTACGAGATACGGAACGCGGTCTCTCCCAACCCAATCGACTTCACCCCACACATGTGCACCATTGGAGGGCCTTAACCCAAAGATTTTTAAAATAGAATATTATATTTAAAATTCATACGGAATAAGAAATTGATCCAATTTGTTTAATGATATTTCTAGGCCATGTAGCATCGACATTGATGGAAAATACGGACACATTACTTGACAAATTGGTTGAGATAACCCTTCTCCCCAAGGTGTGTTGTGGATTCAAGTCTTACTAATAGGTAATATAAAAAAATTTAAATTTTAAAAATACTTACTTACAAAAAAAGATTGAAGGAAAAATTGGAAAATATTATAATGCTTGTAACTATTAAATAGAATGTATTACAAGGGAATAGTCCAGGTTAAAATGAAAACGTCTGAAAAAAGACAAAAGGAGAAACTGGTTCTACACACATGTTAATTGGATAGTTGTTGGGCTGTATGGCTCATATGGCGCACTGAGCACTTAGCACTTGATAAAAATAGCATTATGATTAATTTTTTGCTTAAGTTTAATTTTTGCAATTTGAATAGTTGTTGGGTGAACAATATCTTGTGTTGGACTGTTGGACTATAGCTCTTCAGAATTCGTCCTGCCTGTTCTGGAAAAAAAAATGCAACCCTTGAAAGGTTGCAAAATTCAAATGGAAGGAGGCAACTATTCTCAGAGGCCTCCCTAAATGCCTTATTTTTGTCCATTCATTATGCAGATTCAATTACCAGTTTTTCAAACAGTTTCAGATAGAGTTGTAAGAAATTTTTACAATTGTTAACTGCATATTTCCATTGAATTTTATTATATCCTGTAAATGATTTGCCTAGACTCTTTTAAATTTGATTTTTAGTGGGCGCAATATCACATTAAGGAAAGCGTTTACACGCCTCCAAACTTTGATTCTTTTTCGAATTTTGTCAATTCTCTTCAACAATAACTTTTGGAAATAAGAGTTTGACTGAGTTATAATAGGATAAGATTAAATTTAAATATAATTTAGTTGTTGAAATTTGTATCTATCCAAATTTAGTTATTTAACTATATAAATAGATATATTGTAGTATCTTTATCAAATGAATAAAAATGGAGATATAGTCTCTCGTGTATTTATGTTTCTCTCCCTTCTCTCTTCTTCTTTGCATTATAATTTATATTATTTTATATTTTTATATTTTAAACAAACCCCTCTTTCTTAATGCTTACATATATGTTCAGAAAAATTGACTGAAAATGTTGTTTTTGAAACTTCTGCTCACATTGTGGCAAATCTTCTTCAGGTCCCCATCATATAGTTCACTATGTCATGAATATAGTTAGAGGTCAATTGTGCTACATTTTTCAAGGGGAAAAAATGCAATCAAATATAAGATAATACTTGTGTATTAGAGGAATAATATATATACTTAATGTTAATCCACAAAGATTAAGTTCAAAATGAAGAAAGAGACGAGAAATTCAAATGTTGCTGAGCCTAGCTTGACTTCATAAATACTTATTTTTAGGTGTCATGACAAATTAAGACCAAAAGTATTCCCATTAGTAAAAAATTAACCAATTATTGTCTCATGACTTTTGACAATCTTCATTTCTTTTATGCAAGCAAATTATGATCTTCATGCGAAAGATATGGGCTTTCATTTTTTTGACAATCTTCCTTTTTTTTCCCTTCTCATATGTGATAAATAATATAAAATATTTTTCATCTTTCTAGCTAGAATTTTCTTGTGCGACTACTTTTTATTATTAAATTTCAAGGAGAGCACACATCTAGACCTTGCATTGAATTTTAAATTAAGTTGGCTTTATCTTTTTTAGAGCATATGATGACTTCATGGTGCCAATTTTTCGACATCCTTGGAAAGATTTGGTCAATTTTTAGTGATGGCCAAATATAATAATAATTCTCAAGCAAGAATTACATGGTAGAAGTTGTCCAAGCATGACCCATTTGTCATTTAATCTAATGTTTTTAGCAATGCTCGCTTTTTTATTAGACAATTTAGGCAATTGCCTAAAGCCCACAGATACACAAAGACCCTTAAACATTATGTATTTATAAGTAGGTCCAGATATTGACCAATGATAACCCTTAAATACATTGTAAAAAAATATTTATTTTTTTAAAAAATTAATAGTCATTTTGATATGGTTAAAAAATAACCAATAAAAAATTGACAACATTTTATGTTGCCTAAAAAATAGCAAAAAAATTTTTACATGACAAATAGGATTTAAAGACTTTTTTTAATCCAAAAAAATGGGATATTAAACAACAAAGCCTAAAAATTTCCCTTTTTCACATTATCTTCTTTTCAACCTTTCTTTTTTATTTAAAAAAAACTTACATTCTCATTCTATTCTTTCTTTATATAAAAAAAACCTTTCTGGACTTCTTGTTTCTATAGATACGAAAAAAATTATATGATGTGAACAATAAGGAACAATGCCTTCTTTTATTTGAATCAAATAAAAATTTGAAAATAAAAACTTGACTAGTAATTTTACATCCCAAAAAACTAGAAGAATGATATTTAAGTAAAAAATTAATAGTTTAAAATTAAGATAAATAAATATTATTTAATTGTCTTAGGCCTAATAACATATCGATCCAGCCCTAGTTTTTAAATTAATTAGATATTTCAGCTTATCCATTAATGTTTTAATTTTGCATCCCTTCTCTCAAATTTCAAAACATTATTATGCTTAAAAAGCTAGTTTGACAATGTGATAAGTGACAAGATAAAAACAGAAATATGGGGATAAGTAGAGGGAGAAAAACATATCCCTGTCATTATATAAAAAAAAATAGTCCGAATAAGATGGAAACAATTGTTCCGATTTTTAAAGGAAAATTTAGATTATTTATTTCAACTATTAAATATAATGATAATATAATATTTATCACAAACATTAATAAGAATAAAATTAATGTTATTTTATTTTTAAAATTAGGATAATATATCTCAAAATCTTATCCCTTGTCAAACTAGCTCTTGAGTTTGAATAGCTATTATAATTGAAAGACTATTCAATTCACTTTACATGATATATATATACAAGAACATTGATTTAATTCATATCCAGTAGAATTATTTTCATGTAAATATTTGCACCCATATGTAAAAAGGAAGAAAATTGATAAATTCAACCTTTTTTGCAGTCTCATTTGCAGTACGTCCATGTTTTAATTTATTTTTTTATGAAATATATACTTAAATAATGAAGTACACTATTTTATAAAAATGATATGCATTCTCTAACAGATAAATGGGAATTGCTAGTTGTACCTCGTGAAAAAAAATACTTTTTTCGTCAAATTTGCCATTTCATTTCTTTGTAGAACATTGATTTTACCCTTATTGGTGTATTTCTTCCTGCAGGACTAGAAGTAGAGATACTAATGTAGTTTGGGCTATAGAGCTGTAAGCCTATAAGAGCTACTGTAGCGAGAAAATATGAAGAAAAACAAGTTCAAAGAACCCTCAGAATGTCTAAGGGCATGTTTGAATAAGTGGGGGAGCGAATTCTACGACGGGCAATCTATCAAAACTCTACCTCGGATCCAAATATAATCTAGTGATGAATAATTAGACATTGAAGTCACATTAGACGTATTTTATGCGATCAAGAAGCTCCCAAACAAAGCTTCTCTAATGTGGGATTTCAAGTTTTCAACCCCTGGCATATCCGAACAGAATGCCCGCGACTCCAAATGAGGCCTAAACTTTAAATAATTATAATTTTTTATTCACACATTAAAATAATTTATCAGGGGTAGCATGACGAGCCGTTGCAATGGTAAACCGATCACTCAGTTTTCAAAAATTCCTTCAACCTCAAAATCCATTTGTTTATGGACAATTTACCATGCATTCAATCATGGTGAATTAATATTTTGGGTCATCTAGAGTCATGTTTGAATGTTTTTGTTGTTGTAAAGGTTTTGCTAGTATAATTTTTTTATCTTTAGAATTTTTTTTATAATTATATCATTGAAAATTTGATTCTACAGTTTATGGAGTACAACAACAGTACAACACAGGGACAATATAATTATGAGGATTGAAACAAAACCCTGACAACAATCTTTACATCACACGGACATTCATCGCTATAAGCAGCCGGGTACCACTTTTACGCTCGTTTGTTTTGCGTATAAGCCCTTAAATAACCCCAAATAATATTACAATAGAATATCCTTGTGCCTGATTTGAATGTCCCTAATGATTTGTTATATTCAACAAGACCCTTCAAAAGAGTTTAATTGTCCATGAATGTTTTTTTTTTTACTCATTTGAGAAATATTGATGGTTATAGATTTTCAAATGGAGGATTTTGACAATATAGGAGGGACAAATATGCGAAAAACACATTTTCAATTGTAACATGCTTATTTTATTCATAACTTCAAAATAAATTTTACAAATAATTTATTCAATAATTACTAAAACTATATTAATATTATTTATGAGTATCACATGTTATATTATATCAAATATAAATGGGTTAGAAAAAATGGAGAGTGTTGGTTTAAAGTAGTTTTCTCAAAATATTTTTATTATTTAGGTGCACATCATCCATGAATGAAGACTAGTTTTGTACTAATTACATGGATATTTAATTTGTGAGAGTAAAAAAAAAAAGAGTGGTATTTTGATTTTTTTGCATGACTTAGTGATGTTAGTGAGCATATTTGGATAAATAAGAAAACTTTACTAGAGTGATAAATGTACAAAATTTTAAAATATGTAATTATATAAAAATAAAGAGATTGTTTGTATTGGTATGAATAAATTAGAAAATGTTAGACAGTCCCGTTTACAGTCGCTACATTTTTTTTATAGTTTTTTCAACTAGGTATATATATACCTCCCCTAATGTTGTATATACCTTGTCAAATAGTTATCAGTATTTGTGATTGTAGACGTGGCTATAATGGGGTTTGTGTAACAACACTCGTATAAATAAGGGAAAATAGCCAAAACAAATATTCTAAAAGTTAAAATTCCATATCGGCCATTTCAAAAATTATACAAAAAAAATTTCATTTCACAATTTTAAAAATTAAAAAGACTAACATATCCTTATGTAATTTATAAACTCTCCCTTATCATATTTAAAATTTTTCATAACCATCATTTAATTAAAAAAATAATATTAATGTACTAAATAATTTTTATTTGACAGTGATTTATATGTTATTAAATTTTTTAAGTATGCTATAAAAAAATATTAATATTATCAAAATTGTCATTCATAAATTTACAAGTTTTATTTTTGGATTTTTCCTTAACTTTATTTTTTTCAAATTTTTTGTTATTTATGTTTTATAAATGTCTTGCATAAGGATTTTTTATATAATATTAAACATATATAAGTTTCTGAAAGACTTTAGAAAATTTAAAATTTCTAAAAAATATTTTATGACAAAAAATTTCAATTATTTACAATTTAAATCTTAATGTTGTATTAAATATAAAAAAAGTAATAATAAACTTCATGCACAAATAAAATTTTTTTTTATTATTTATAAATATTTTTTAATTTGGATGTCAAATAATTAAATATATATTGTGATATTTAAATAGTTGATAACATATGGGTAGTCAAGTCATTGTACTTTCTAAAATTATGAAAAAATATTTTTTTAAATATAATTTTAAAAAAGTGACTGATTTGAATACTTCTAATTTTTAAAATATTGTTTTGGATATTTTCTTAATGCATGTATTTTGGAGGGCATATATTCGTAAAACCCACAATCAGTGGCAGAGCCACCATAGGACCACGGGGGGCATGTGCCCCCCCTGGATCTTTTTAATTTATTTACATGTCCTTTTACTTTTTTTTTTGGTCCTTTTAATTTTTTGTGGTATATTAATTTTAATTAGGGTCCATAGATCATAAGTCCCACCTACATATGAAATTCTCTAAACAACAACCACTCACAACTAAATAAAATAAAATTAAAACAATCATCTATTATCCATCTGGATCATCCATATGTATGGTGTGCACTCACCCCTTCTTTTAATTAACTCTCCCCCCTCCACATAACCACAAAAGTCATTTTTAACTCTCATTTTTTATTTACCCCCAAGCCTTCTTCTATCCATATCCCACAAACAGCTATAAAGGCATGAATTCCACTTCTCAGCGTCTTCACCTAGGTGCCCATCTTGAAAAAAATAAATTTTTGAATCTTTTATATATATATATATCTCAATTGTTGCTAATATCGATATTCATCTCTAAATAATTTTTACTTTTTGTTCCATTAAATGTCTCACAATTGAGAATCTACAATCTATAATCCTCTCATCTCTTCCATCAATACTTTGAAGGTATATAATTTTTTCCTTTTACCTTATTATCATTGTTACTAATTTATTTAAAGTTTAAAATATTTGTGTAAATATCTAAAATAATTAAATCATTCAACATTTTCAAAATATGAAACCTCATCGAAATCAAATTTAAAGATATGTATTGCTTGTTAGATTTATTTTTTGACATTTTTTATATGAATTATCAATATGAAATATGACATATCGTTTTTTAGGAGGATATTTTCCCCTCACAATTAAATTTGTGATTTATGGGATTAGGAACTTCAAAAAGGATTTGGGTAAAGGAATTTTAGTAGATGGGTTATGTAGAAATGAGATGTTTTGGTGGAAGGGGAGAGACTGTGCCTGGCTGTCACCAATAACTAAATTATCACAGTGACGGTTCTTGATTGTCTTCGGTGAGGAATTTAGAACTTGATCTATCGATTGATGGATCATTCGATGCCATAAGAGTGCTATCGCGCGACCTCTTTTATAGGCTGCCTATGTATCCGCTAGGGGGATCAAGTCTCACGTAGTTTAGTTGGTTACTTTGTAACCGTTTTTCCACTAACTGGCAGTGGGTTACTTTTTAGGGAAACGTTCCCTGCATTTACTCACCATGTCGCCCTTAACACCCACGTTCTGTGAGTAATGGGCCTTAAATGCTGCCGTGGCAGTTACGTACATTTATGGTCCCTTGACCGTTTCTGGACCTGCTCAGGCCTCTTGACATGTGTAACATCAACGAATTATAAGGTCGCCCGACCAGACATATCGTCTAGTCGTGCCTTAGATTACTTGTACCTGAGTGATAAGGTCACCTGACTAGACCTGTCATCTAGTCGTGCCTTAGATCACTTCGCACCTGAGTGATAAGCTTGCCCGACCAGACCTGTCGTCTAGTTGTGCCTTAAATCACTCATTTCTGAGTAGCAAGGTCGAATGACCGGATCTGTCGCCTGGTCGTGCCTTGGACTACCCGCAGTGATTCCTTTTGATTTGCGGGAAGATCGACAGTACGACTAGATCCTTTAGTCTAGTCGTGTCGACCTGCCGGATGACATAATCGTGAGGTCATCTTTCATGGATTGGGCACAATGGGCTTTCTGCAGGATGGCCCACGTTCCACTGTTTCGCCTTATCACGACACGTGTCCAGGTGCAGATTTTTACCTCCACAGATACCCCCTTTCCTATTCTTTTGAAGTGTCGAGAGAGCAGGAGATATGAGGAAATCCTGTCGTCTTTCATCCTTCTTCGGGAGTCAAAGATCTGGTCACCTGACCCCTCAGAATTCTCTGCTCTGTTGCGGATTTGGCGGCTGATTTGCTAAGTTAGCTCTTAATACCGCATGGCTTCTCACGTTATTCGTCTTCGATAACCCAAACGTCGGCGCCCCTTAGAGTTTCATGAAATACTTTTTCAAGGCATTGATTACCCCTCAATATCCGCAGCAAATGAAGCATCGTCGATGTCCTATTTAAAGGCCGAAGTGGGAAGCATTTCTCATCCCACCTCGTCTTCTTCTTCTTCTTGAAGCTTCTGTTCCTCTTGACAATGGAGAACGATGCTCCTGTTTCAGGCCTTCATAAGGAGTTGGGGATTTCTTCGGACTTCTCAGTTGATGAGTTGTCTAAGGACGAGATCCCCATCCTTTCCCCTAACTCTGTCCTCCTCCATCCGAGTTATTTCAAAGATGGAGGTCTTTCTCTGCCCTTACCACGCCTGATAGTCGAATTTCTTGACTTTTTTCATCTTCACTCCATCTTGGTCATCCCCAATGCATACCGCATCTTGATGTGCATGGTCGAGTTGGGGAAGAAGACGGGAGTTGAGTTGGGCATGTCGGAGATCCGGTGGATTTACTAGATCAAGGGCTCAATCTCAGAGCGCTCTCCGTCTTTCTATATCTCCCGTCGTGCCGGGGCACTAGAACTGGTACTCGGCATGTCTCAGGGTGATATCTACGATTGAGAGAGCCGTCGGGTGCTGCTTCGGGGCCCATGGATGCCGGTTGGTTGGGATATCTCCCAACATCACTTGTGTCGCCCCCGAAGGCCGATGGTAGATGCCCCCAGGCCAGAGGTCAAGCAGGTGAATATGGACGCCATCTCCCGTGTAATGGAGTATCCGGACCGATCGTGGTCGGTGCTGCTGGGGTTGGATGAACCGAGGCGTGCTCCTCCAATTGCAACCTTTTCTGCTGGTGTGAATGAGCCGGCGAAGGGTCAGGGTTCGGTTCATCCTCCTCCCGGACTGCGTCTTGGGGCAAGGCGGCGCTCTCAGAGGCTCCTTTGATTGGGTTCTGGATCATGTTCCGCTGCCCAACCAGTGGAGCTGACATCGACGCCGCCTTTTCCTGACTCACTCACTCCATCCCTCGCCGTTTGATCGTCCTCCCCTTCCGCTTCTACCTCTTCCTTTTCTTCTCCGTCTTCTCCGGCGCCTGCTGATGGTAAGGGAATTGGAGATTGACCCACCCCCAGCAATGTTGCCTGTGGACTTGGGTGTTGGGGCAGATGCTGCTCCTACGCCTGAGGAACGCTTGCACAGGGTCTTCCTCCCCTCCAGCGGTCCATCGAGGAACTTGCAAGCCTCAATTTGTGCCGCTCCCATCTCCATAGATCATCAGCTACGTTCTCTTCGTGAAGCTTGCGAGGGTGATGAAGCAGAACATCTTTTGGACTTCATTAGTGGCTATCGACTAGGCTATTCTAACCACTCGCTTTGTTTTCGAGAGATGAACAACGAGGAGCTGTCCATGCTCTTTCATGCGGCACGGGAGAAAAGACTTCGGGAAAAGGACCAAGTAGAAGACAGAACAGAAGATTGAATACGACTTTTTTTGTGTAATCTTTATCCATCAGATGAATAAAAAATTATTTTTTCTATTCAATCTTGATCATATCGTTACTTGTCTGTCCTTTTTATACAAAACTTTGACTTCCATGGCACCTCTATGTATGCATGCTAAATCGTTATACCTAATCGTTGAAGTAACTGTCATGAAAATGCTTTTCGAGTAGCGCACACGAGTAGATTTCACGATCAGACTCCTCAAACTGCTTTCGTCGACCGAAGTGACCCAGTCTTCATGACACGTAGGAAAGTAACAATTTAAATACTTGCCACGTGTCTGAAACCGTCGCCTCGCCTTTTGCACCAGCTGTGCCTCAAGTTTCGCAGAAGATTTTGGTGGCAAATCTTCTCACGATCCCAATTTTTGCGCTCTTTCATCATGATTATGGGGGGTTCTCGAGGAGACGTTTCCCTCCCATAAAAACTCTCCAGGTTCGGAAGAAGAAGGTAGTGTAATATGAAGAAAAGGATACCTCTTCTCTCTTGACCTCAGACCTTCTTCTTTCTCAATTTCTACCATGTCGACGGACATAGCTTAGAGGTTGCGGTCCACCCTGTCCATTCCGGACTCCATCAATATCCTCCCGACTCCTTACAATTTTTTTGACGACGTGAAGGACATTTCTCCTGGCAAGCTGCACATGTACCCCTCCCAGATGCTGAGGAGTGCTCTTTCTTTTCCCCTACCAGAGTTGGTTAGGGATTCACGCGCTGGTTCCATCTTCACCCTCTCCAATGTTGCCCAAACTTGTTGAGGGTGCTGATGTGTGTTGTCACGATCAATCATGAGATGCAGCTTGACCTCGGGGTTGATGAGATCTACCACCTGTACGACCTGCGGAAGACAGAGCATGCGTACTATCTATGGGTGAGGCAAGGCTCCATCTCCGTGGTGGACAAACTTCTCTCTTCTGATAGCGGATGGTGAGATGATAATCTGGTTCAGCTGACAGGCACCTGGGTGCTTCCAGCTCCTGTGGTGGATGGAGTGGCGACAGTCCCATGCCGATTTCGTCCGGACAGGCTCAGTAAGCATAGGACCAATAACTTCTTTGTCTTTTATCAGGCTCATGGCTGATCGTTCTTCTATCTTCTTCGTAGGTGAATTGGAGAAGAAGACCTCCAATTTGTCTATGGTCAAGCTTGACCACATAGCCCGTGCTAGGGATTTGCCGGATAAGGATTTCTGAACAATCCTTAACTTCCACTCTCTACGAGCTTCAAGTTCCTCCTCGAAGGCCATTGACTTGCCATCGGGATCTGGCGTTTCTTCTGCTTCAGCATCCGCGACTGTTGAGGAAGTGGCTGAATGGCCTAGGTTGCCGCTCATTTCAAAGTCCAACACCAAAGTTTCGTGATGTGGCTCATCGCCTGAGGGTACAGATGCGGCGGATAGGATCGTGGATCCTGGTGCTGCAGTGCCGACCTCCTCTGTCCCACGGGGCGATTTGCCCTTAACCGTCGCTAAGGCGGCTGTTGCTGATTCCCCCGTGTGTGCTCAGAGAGTGGGACATCCATCTAGCTCGCTGGTTCGACGCGCGCTGGAGATGGTGGTGGTCCCCTCTTCGCCGGAGGTGGTTGTAGTTGACGCTTCCACCTTTGGTCCCCCTGTGGTGGCATCGTCAGGGATGCCTTCAGTTGAGAAGACAGCCGAGATGACGCCACCAGTCGATCCGACCTATGCAGGGATACCCCCAGTCGTTCAGACTGTGGAGGACATGCCCCCGGTTGATTCTAGCGCAAGGGGGATACCCCCAGTCGTTTCGACCACGGCGGGGTTGCCCCCCATGGTAGGTGTGGAGCCCCACCGTACGGACGTCTCAGATGTGTCTGATGCTCCTTTGGCTCTGACTTCTGTCCCTGCGACATCAGCTGGTACTTCATCCAGATATTCTTCTGCTGATCGCGCCAGCAGGAAATATGTTAGCGCTCGGCTCAGGGGCTGTCTCCTTGAGGATGATCTGGTTTGTGCACGTCGAGCTACAGTGGATGGACTTTTTGCTCAGCTCGATTTGAGCCTTTATAATGTGAGTAGCCCAAACCCTTTCTTCAGAGATTTCTTCTCTTCAGCATGCTGATCAATTGTTCTCTAGAATTCTGCCATCTGGCACGTGTTGGGCGAGCGTAGCTCAGAGATCGTGAAGCTCGAAGCCCTGCTGAAGTCGACCCAAGGACTGGCTCTGCGAAGAGAAGCGCAGCTGAGGTTGGTCGAGGACCAGTTGGCGAGTGTGAACCAGGCTTGCCATGCTGTGGAATTGGCTGAATCTGCCGCTCTGGTCCGGGCGGAGGCCGTCGAAGAGCAGATAAGAGAGTTCCTTGAGCTAAGACTTTCCCAGTCCTTTGATCAGGCCTCGTTATCTCTGCGAGCTCAGAATGCTGAGGAGCGAGTTGATGCCCTGACCCAGGAATTGCAAAAGCTGTAGGTCAGACTGCGCGAGCTTCAGGCCGACCGATCCTCCGTGCTCAATGAAGGGTGGATGAAGGGCTGAGGTGAAGCTTTTGCGATGATGAAGGATCAGGTGAAGGAGATCACCAATTCTTTGAAGTCTGACGTCGAGAAGAGCTACGATCATGGATATCTTCAAGGATATGAAGATAGATCCAACAATGTGTCTCCTCGAGTTGTTGTCGTGTCTCCTTCCGCTGCTTCTGTTGGCCCTGAGGCTCGATTTCAAGCCTAAGCCTCATTTTGTAAAGAACAATACTTTCATGAATGACTTGTCCTTGTATTTGCTTGATTTTATTTTATTGGCTTGAATATTTGGAGTGCTTGGGTTGAGATGGTCAACACCCTTTCAAAATTTATGCCTGGGGGCTAATTCTGTTCGCCCTTTTTACGCGACCTCCATACTTTGGTTGTATGGCCTGAGCCCGTTTAGACCTTGTAAGCCTTTTGATCGCCAGGCAAGCTGGTCGTATAGCTTGACCCCGTTTAGAATTTGTGAGCCTTTGATGGCCTGTGAGTTTCTATCCGTTTCATCCCCATCGTTCAAGGATGTCTCTTGCGCTCCTAGTGTCGCAATGATGGTGGAGAGCTCGGGACGAGAGGGCCTGGACCCTTTCAAAATTTAAGCCCTGTACCTAATTCCATTTGTCCCTATTGTGCGACCTCCAAATGTTGGTTGTATGGCCTGAGCCCGTTTAGACCGTGTGAGCATAAGGGAAGCTTTACTTCGAACGACCTCACCTTCGTGAGTGTAACCTATGTGTCTCACTGTGAGCATAGGGGAAGCTTATACTTCGAATGACTTCACCTACGTGAGTGTAACCTATGTATCTCACTGTTAGCCTTTTACTCGAGTGCTAATCGAAGGATGGGGCATCCCCCGCATGACCTCAAAGCAAGAGTGCCCATCAACGACCTGAACTGGTCCATCGCGTGACCTCCATAGAGGGCTACATCTCGCGACCTCTTAGGAGTGCAACATCCTGGTTGAGAGTGTTTATCACACGACCTCTCGTAAGAATGTCATGTTTGAAAACAAGTTCCACAGTGCGACCTCGAACGGGCGTTTATTCATATGGCATACAATCCATATACTAACTAGAGATAATGCAACTAACTTTCATTTCAAAAGTAATATTTTTTCAGATGCATTACATTATGAGGTCTTATGAGTGCCTCACCATTCATTCATTCTAGATAGTAAGCACCTTTGGGGCCCAGTCCGGTGACCTTATAAGGTCCCTCCCAACTGGGTCCTAGCTTACAATCTGATCGTTTTTTGGATACGGGGAATACCTCTTGAACGACCTGTTGGAAAAATATTTCCCGACTGTCAAGATCCGTTGATCGAGGTATAGATCAGATAACAAATTTTTTTATTAAATCTTTTTAATGCAAACCCTACAATGCGGAATTAGGGTTTACCTTCAGAACTTAGATCAGAAGTCTGCCGAAGAGAAAGATCGGATCTGATGGACGACGATGAATTGCTCGATCGGAACCTTCAGATCTTCTACCGTATGTTCTTTCTATGTTACAGATCCGCGGCGGAGTGTGGTCTCCTTCTTGCTTCGAACGGCAGCCGCAAATCTCTTCGCTCTCCTTCTCTCCTTTCCTCACCTTTTCTGGATCCAGAGATCCTAAAGGGTTTCTAGGGTTAGGGTTTTGATTTCGGCAGAAATCATGTCTTTGAGGTTGAGAGGAAGCCACATATTTATAGGCTAGGGCATGGACCAAAAGGAGAAATTAGTAATTGGCTCCTATGGGCTTGGGTACCATAACTCAACCTAGAATTAAAAATCGAAAGCCCATAAGTCATAATTCAATCAACTAAAGAATTATGACTGCACTCCAAATATATTAATCTCAAAATAATATTTCGAGGTCCTTATATTATATGTTTAATATCTCCCCACGCTAAGATTTCAATACTCGTTATGAAATAATTATTACTGATAATATTATTTCATAACATCTTATTTTTCCTTGAGATCTTCCGCTTAACTTATTTGATATGTCGGATAATTAAATCCACCAGCCAGGTTAGCCATAATCAAAACTTATAAGCATCCTCAAGAGAGTATCATCAACCTCCTATTGGAGACGTGGATTCCATCAATAGCAAATATTCATCACTCAAGTGTTATTGTCACCCAACTTACCGAGCCTATTGATTCATAATAGAATCTCACTCTTTAATAAAACAAAATGACAAATAACAAATGCACATGTTTAAGAACAATTTTACGATTAAGAGCATAAGCAATCATAATAAATATGGGGTGTAAATTATTTTATCTAGTCAGTACAAAAAATAATTACCCCAACTTGGTCCGTTCAATACACACAAGGTGTACTAGTACAATCACCCAAAACCTATCAACCGGTCTTTTATAGTCAAGATAAACTACGTAAGATGAACTGCACTACAACCTTTATCCAATGGATTATCCAAGTCCATCTAAGGTTGTGAACCTCAACTTATAATTCACAGGGAACCGATAATCTTATCTTCTGTGTGTAAGCCGAACTCTACACACCAAATTATCTACAGTGTAAATTAAAGAATTAAATTAAAAACAAGCACAATATTTCAAACAATATAATGGAAGCATTTACCAATAATAATTCTCATCAAAATGCTAAGACCATCTTAATAATAGAGTTTATTACATAAGTCATGGTTTTTAGAACATTACTCTAACAATCTTCCACTTGGACTCAAAGCCATGAAGCCATACATCTAACTCCCATTCCTTCTACGTGATGATCAAATGACTTGGCCGTCAATCTCTTTGTAAAAGGGTCTGCCAAGTTGTTTTCTGATGCAATCTTGGTCATAATGACATCGCCTCGCTGAACTCTCTCTCGTATCAAATGATACTTACGCTCAATGTGTTTTGCTTTCTTATGGGTCCGTGGTTCCTTTGAATTTGCAACAGCTCCGCTATTATCACAATAAGTGTAATAGGCGATTCTATTAGAGGTACCACATCTAGATCCATGAGGAAGTTCCTGAGCCAAACTGCCTCTTTTGCTGTCTCAGAGGCTGCCACATATTTGACTTCCTGGTGTAGTCAGCAATACATGATTGCTTGATACTCCTCCAACTTATGGCTCCACCTCCCAAAGTAAACATATATCCTGATGTTGACTTTCTAAAATCCTTATCTGACATGAAGTCCGAGTCTGTGTACCCTATGGGTATCAGACTCTCTGCCTGGTAAACCAAAATACAATCCTTAGTCCTTTTCAGGTACTTGAGAATATGTTTTACTGCAGTCCAGTGTTCTTGCCCAGGGTTAGACTGATATCTGTTAACTATGCTAACTGCAAAGCAAATGTCAGGTCTAGTACAAAGCATTGCATACATGAGGCTTCCTATAGCCGAAGCATAAGGAACTGCCTTCATCTTCTCTATCTCCTTTGGAGAAGTTGGGCATTGCTCCCTAGATAGAGTAATTCCATGTCTGAAGGGTAAAAAATCTTTCTGGTAAGAAGTGAGTCAATATAAGTAGCTTGTGATAAGCCCAACATCCTATTTCTGCGATCGCGTATGACCTTGATCCCAAGGATGTGACTGGCTTCTGCCAAGTCCTTCATGTCAAATTGGCTGGATAACCATACTTTAACTGTAGACAATACCCCAATATCGTTTCCGATGAGTAAGATGTCATCCACATAAAGTATTAAAAACACCACCACATTTCTGTTGCGCTTCTTATACACACAAGGTTCATCTGGGCATTGATCAAAACCAAAAGATTTGATTGCCTGATCAAAACAGATGTTCCAAGATCTTGATGTCTGCTTAAGTCCATAAATGGACTTCTTGAGCTTGCACAACATATGCTCCTAACCCTTTGCTATGAAATCGTCTGGTTGCACCATATAGATGCACTCGTCAAGACTTCCATTGAGGAAAGCTGTCTGGATGTCCATTTGCCAAATTTCGTAATCAAAATTAGCCGCAATGGACAAAAGAATCCAGATAGACTTCATCATGGCTACCGGCGAAAATGTTTCCTCATAATCGATTCCCTCTTTCTGTGTAAAACCCTTCGCCATGAGTCTTGCTTTGTAAGTCTCAACCACTCCATCTGATCCTCTTTTCTTCTTATAGATCCATTTGCACCCAATGGATTTTATCCTTTCGAGTGGATCCACAAGTTCCCAGACCTGATTCGAGTACATAGACTCTATTTCAGATATCATAGCCTTTTGTCAAAGCTCTGCATCCTTATCTTGTAGTGCTTCATTGTAGTTACAAGGTTCGGCATTATGTTCCCCAGGTATCTTGTCATATGACTCTCCCAAGAACATATACCTCTCGGGTTGTTGGATAACCCTCTACGACGAGGTACTACAGGGGTGCTAGTGACAACTTGTAGTGTCACTTGTGAACCCGGTGCGCTATAATCCACACGTTGTTCTGATGTTGAGTCTAACGTGTTGATAGTATCACCGTGAACTGGTTCAAATGTTGGTGGTATCGAGGAACTTTCTACTTGTTCCTCTTTCCTCAATTCCTCTAGAACAACTTTACTTGTGGGCTTGTGATTTAGAATATAGTCTTCTTCTAAGAACCGGGCATTAGTGCTTACAATGACCTTCTGGTCCTTAGTACTATAAAATAGACCACCTTTAGTTCCTCTTGGGTACCCTACAAAGAAACATACTTCTGTTCTTGATTCCAACTTGCTAGGATCCTTTCTTAGCACATGTGCTTGACTACCCCAAATTTGAATATGCCGCAGACTATGTTTGCGTCCAGTCCACAATTTTGTGGGAGTAGAGGATACTGCCTTAGTTGGAACCAAGTTCAACATGTAAGCAGCCGTTTCTAAAGCATGTCCTCAAAAAGAAATAAGTAAACTAGAATAACTCATCATAGACCTCACCATCTCTAAAAGAGTCCTATTTCTTCTTTCTGCTACACCATTTAGCTGGGGTGTCCCTGGCGCAGTCAATTGGGATGTAATCCCGTGCTCCAATAAGTATTCCCTAAACTCTTCCAAGAGGTATTCACCACCATGATCAGATCGTAGTTGTCGGTGTTGAAAAATCCGCGTGTGTGGTGGTTCTTCGGGGATTCGGATCGGATGCGTGCCCTGGCGGGCTCGGTCGGATCGTCTTCTTGGAAGGGGTGAGGGTGTCGTTCCTGGTTGAGGCGCCCGACAGCGGCTCAAGAGGATTCAAGGGGTTTTGTGATCGCCACCTGCTTTTTCTAAAAACAGGAAAGGGTTTGGGTCGGATTTGATCGCCTACGTTGGGAGTTTGTGGGGTCTCCGCTCTGAGACACAGATATACCGTACACAGAGGTGAAAAACAGGTAATCCTATTCTGCTTCCGGGGCTTGACTAAAGGAGTCTTGGGACAATGGGGTGTGGATATGGGGTGTGGATAGAGGGGCGGCTAGTTGTTTTTAGCCGTCGGCTAGGGGGCGGCTAGCTAGGGTTAGCCGTCCGGGATCTGGGTTGGTTTGGGCAGAACTTTGGTAGGAAACGGGTTTGGTTCTGGGCAGAGGCTAAGCTAGGTTTAGCCCAGGTTTCTCGAGGGTGGGATGAGAGGGTATTTTATGTAGGGAATGGGTGTTTCTCTCACAAAAGGGGCTCTCTCTCTCTCTCTCTCTTGGGATTCCTAGTGGTGGAAGGGTTTGACCAAGTGGGGATGGTGGGTTGGTGGTGTTTTGTGGATTTGTTGATGTTGTGGATGTTGTTGTAAGGCTTGGGACCTCCTCTATTTATAGTAAAAGAGAGGCAGGGGAAGATCCAGGGGGTAATGGAGTGGGTGGCTTCGATTGGACCTCTCATTAATTCTCTGGTTTTTCTGTCATAGACCAGGTGAAGGGCGGCTAGTGCTAACTAGCCGCCCGGGATGGGGCGGCTAATTCCTGGTAGCCGCCCCTATCATGACCTGCCAAACGTCCCATCTCTGACAAGCGGTGGCTTGGGTCGGCTACTTGGTTTGATCCGGCCAAGAGAGGGCGGCTAAAGGTCATGACCCGCCGCAATGATCAACATTTAATATTGCTTTATGTCCCATCCAGGGGACTGGTCCAAAGTCGGCCAGAGGGCGGTTAGGGGGGCGGCTAGTATAAACTAGCCGCCCAGTGAGGGGCGGCTAGTTAGGGCTAGCCGCCCCTTTCCAGGGACTTAGGTTTTTAGGGTTTTGGTTTTTAGGGTAGGTTTAGGTTTAGGTCCAGGCTAGGGTTTGGTTTAGGGTTAGGGTTTGGGGTTTTGGCTTAGGGTTAGGGTTTAGGTTTTGGTTTAGGTTTATGGTTTAGGGTCAAGGCTAGGGTTAGGGTTTAGGGCTAGGTCAAGGTTTAGGGTTTCCTGTTTAGGTTTAGGTCAAGGCTAGGGTTAGGGTTTCCGGTTTACCGAACCTTTGGTTCTCTATTGGTGTCCACTTGTGGGATATTTCTGTGTGTTACTTGAAGTATTTCTGTCTCTCTGGACGGTCAAAATTGGGGTATCTACAATTGTCCCTCATCGGACGGAGTCTTTGCGTGGAGTGAGAAAGACTTCGACCGATGATAAGGAAAGAGATCCCTATTTTGACCGGCCCGACCTTCAAGAAGTTATGCCAACACGAACAGTACTATTCGGGGAGTTGATTTAGACTGTCAGAGGCTAGGTCTTGACTTAGAATTTTAGCCTAAAGGATGATCCAGGTGGAAGACGGGAATAGGTAAATGGTGAGTGATCCAACCCGCGGTCGGGGTTCTTAGCTATCGTGCACGGAGCAGCCCAGCGTCAGTTTCCTCGTGCCTACCATTCCCGTGCTTGGGAAAACTCAGCAAGGAGGGGATATCGCCGACAGAAAGCAAGTAAAAGTTGATTTGGGTGAATTGGATCATCCGAAAGATAAGAACTCTGGAAAAGAACCAGAACTGAAGAAATTCGAATTTTGAATGGTACTGAAAGTGTGGCGAAACTTCGGGAAAGTCGTGTTTGATCAAGTAATGTCTGGAAATAAGCCAATACATGGCTGTTTGGTATGGAGAGCCTTGGAATTTAGGGCTGAGAAGAGTTTGGAAAGGGGTTTTGAAGCAAAGAAACTGGGAGAGGCGGCTAGTTGTAACTAGCCGCCCGAGAGGGGGCGGCTACTCGCGGGTAGCCGCCCCTCGACTGGGTCCCTTATAGCCGAAAAGACCCTCTCTCTCCCCATACGTTTTAAAAACGGTTTCTCTTCCCTCTTCTCTTCTTCCCTTCGGTTTCAAACTCAAAAACCCTGATTTTTTTGCCTTTCCTTCCTCTATTTTGACCTCAATCTCTTTCTTTCTCTTGATTTCGAAACCCTAGTTTGGGTTCTCCCTTTCCTTATCAAACCGAAGAGATGACAAGGTCGAAAGCGATTGCTTCGAGGGGGAAACGACCACGGGTGGCTCGTGGAGAGCGTAGCCCGAGCTCTTCATCATCGGAGAGCGATAGGCCGGAGGTCGAGGCCGTGGGGGAGGGTATGGGTACGACGGAGGTGCCGCCGGTGGATATTGGCGTGGGTGAGGTCGGGGATTTGCCTTCGGGGGCTGTTCCGGAGGTAGGGGGGAGTGTGATAGGCTATACACGCAAGAGGAGGTGGTTCCGGGGGTTGGAGGATCGATTGAGGGTGCAACCGAGGGGGTAGGGGTCGAGGGAGTTAGCGAGGAGGTGAGGGCGTCGTTGGATGCCCTCGTCGGGATGTTGGATAGGGAGGCCACAGAGGCCAGGGCTGAGGAGGAGGAGAGTAGGGCTATGGGGGCCTTTGCGGAGTTTATCTCCGGCGTGGGGAGGGTGGAGGGGATAGGAGAGGCTAGGGACGGGGCCGGGGAGGCCGAGGGTATGGGTACTGGGGCCGCCGAGGCCGGTGTGGGTGTTGGGGCTGAGGCTGAGGAGGCCGTGTTCGAGGAGGATGAGGAGGAGGATGACGACGGGATGGACGATCTCGACGAGGCCGAGGTGGATGCTCCTGGGTCCACACAGGCCGTGGTATGTTCCTAATCCTTTAGTCTTAGCCTTTTATTTTGGTGTATATGCATGTGTTTTGGTTGGTATGAACAGGTCGTATATGTGTATTTATACTTGTATGTGTGTTTTAAATAGGCATGCTTGTGTATAAGTTTTGTCATGGTGGGATGTGTAAGTATGCTGAGATGGGTTTGTTTTTATAGGGAGGGGGACAATTTTATATATATATATCCATGTTTGTCATATGCATGTAAAGGAGAGAGAAATGATATAGCTAATATGCTTGCATGCGATACTTTTCTATGTGTGTGTGGTTTCGTACGTGTTTTGATCGTGGTAGAGCATGAGGGAGTGTATGCATGCATTTCATGGGTTCGAGCTCTATATTGCTGTATTGCTTAGGTGTGTTTAGGGGAGGTATAAGCATGATAGGCTTGATGTAAGAAAGTGTGTGAGTGGTGACCACGGTGGGATGTGTTTGATATTCGTCTAGCATGCGTGATCATATGAGGAGTGTAGCTTCTTACTTTCATGCTTTTGTTTCTTTTTTTTAGCATGTGGAAGTTTCATTTCGCTAAGCATGGTTTAAAATGATTTCGTAGATTTGGACTCTTACCTCTCGCTCGTTTTTAAACTGACCCATGTTCCCTTCGTTTGTTTTGTAGAGGCCGAATCGTATCAGGGCTTTATGGCACGGGACGAAGAGATGGTACGACGCCTTGGGGCAGGAGGAGAGGAGTTTGGTGGATGGAGCGGGCTTCCGTTCCTTTTTCTGATCGAGCCATTCCACGTCCACCGTCCATATGTGGAGGCCTTGGCGGAGAGATGGGATCCGGAGAGTTGCACGTTCATCCTCCCTACCGGTGCTGTCATGCCGACGCTCGAGGACGTCTATCGGATCACCGGCCTTCCGGTTCTGGGGGAGGCAGTGATCGCGGCCACCCTAGCTGACTACAGGGGGCTTTTCCGAGAGTTGATCGGGGAATGGGAGTTCGTGGAGCGGGAGCGGACGCTGAACCGGATCCCTTTGGGGCGGCTTTCGGGGCAGTACGGCCTCGGTTCCTTTACAGAGCGCCAGAAGGGCGAAGCTGCAGCTAGCTTTGAGAGGAGGCGGGCGATGATCGAGGCGAGAGAGGCGGCCGCGTGCCCACAGAGGGCACGGAGGGAGTTGAGAGCGTTCTTCCTCTACTTCTTTGGCCGGGTCCTCTTTTCGACGGCCTCTGATAAGGTTTCTTCGCACTCCCTTCTGCTGATGAGGGACCTGGAGGGCATGGGGCGCTATGCTTGGGGAGCGGCGATGCTCGCCCATCTCTTTGCGGAGCTCTCGAAGAAAGTCAAGAGGGCCGGGGGAAAGAACCTTGGTGGCTTTGCGCCATTTCTTCAGGTACGTGTAAGTGAGCGGTAAATGTCTTTTCTTTGGCTTTAGCTCTCTTTGATCGTGACGATTCCCCTCTTGTTTTGCTAGATCTTTGGGTACGAGCATTTCTCCATTGATCGCCCGACTTTGGCTCCGTTCGATCATGCCCTCCCTTGGGCCATGAGATGGGAACCCCGGGGATCTTCCCGCTTGCACCGCCTCGCCCAATTCCGAGAGGCCTTCCGCGGTTTGTCGGAGGAAGAGGTATGAGTTTTCTTTGAATTTCTTTGGTTTGTATTTGGTTTTCTTTTGACTAAGCGCTCTTCCTATCTTTCAATGCTTTTTTAGATGACGTGGAGGCCTTACTCGGAGGAGGTTCCCGAGGCCCTGGCGCGAGACGTCTGGCTGATCTACTTCAATGAGGTCGTGTTCCATGCGATCAGCCGGGTCGTCCGCCAGCTTGGGTACCATCAGTGGGTGCCCGATCCTCTTCCGCGGCGCCCTTCGATTCCGGTGGCCGGGATTCCTCGGGACACGAATCTCCCGAGGAACTACGCGACGTATGTGGCGGGATGGATGAGTCGAGGCGTCTTGGTGGAGCGTCGTCCTGAGGTGACTTCGAGTGACGAATACCTAGCTTGGTATCGTCGGGAGTATGCGGATATCCTCGGGACGATGGAGGAGGAGATCCCGGACGCTTATGTAAGTTGAAAATCCTTTTTCCTTTCCTCGTTCTCTTTTGCTTGAGCATCTTCTGAATGGTATTTCTTTTTGTAGGTTGAGTTGAATGAGATGGAGAAAAGGCTCAAGACCGCCAATGAGCACCTCCAAGCGCGGGCCAGACAGATAGAGGCCTTGCGGGCACAGAGAGGACGCTTGCAGGGCCAGGTCCGGGTCCTTGAGGCTCAGGTGGATGCTCTGTCGAGAGCGAGGGCTGACGGTGCTTCCTCTTCTTCCGTTCCTCCTCCTTCCGTGGTTTCCGAGCAGGAGCTCGAACTGACGAGGGAATTGGATGTGGCCCGAAGTGAGTTGACGGCCATACGGATGGAGTTGGGCCAGGCAAGGGGCAGGGCTTCTCGGGCTGAGGAGGAGGTGGACCGGCTGAGGTCCATGGTGGCCTTGAGAGAGGAGGGGTTCATTACCCTAGGCCGTGAGAGGGACTCCCTTCAGATGAGGGTGTCGGAGTTGGAAGCTTCGGCGGGCGTTCCTGGAGGTTTGATGGGAGACCTGGTTCGTTCTCTCCAGGCGGCCGGGGATAGGGATCGAGAGGCGGTCAGGGCGTCGGAAGCGAGGGCGCGGGAGTTGGAGGAGAGGTTGAGGGCCGCTGAGGATCGGGCCAGAGGGACAGAGAGTCGCCTCCGACAGAGATTGGAGAGGAGAGACAGAGACATGCAGCAGGTCCGTCTCTGGGAGGCCACTATGAGGGGGAAATTGGTTGGAGGGGGCTCTATGACCGAGGCGGACCTTGATCTTCTTCCACTTGAGCCTGACCATTCTCTCTCGGCTTCCTTGGCTACCGGGGCCACCTTCAGCCGTGCCTCTCGTCCTTCGGTGTCTCGGAGTCGTGGGATATACGCGAGGGCCGCGTCTTCGGTTCGAGAGACTCCTGCTGCTCCCGATGTTCCAGAGGTTCAGTCTTCTCCTCATCCGCCGCTCCCTTCTCAGCCAAGTCAGGACGTTCCTCCTACTCAGCCTCCAGCGGATGACGATACGTCGAGGTATAGCTTCTTTGTGTCTTGGTTTTAAGTAGAAGAATAGTATATATGCGATGAATTCAAGCTTTTCTTCTTTTGTTTTTGGTTTTAGGTGATAGTTTGGTGAGGTATAGCTCAAGACTTTCGGATTTTAGAGCGTCTCGAAGGAAAAGATTCCCTTTTTTATGCCCTCTCTTAGGTTTTTAGAAAAACAGTCTATGCTTGTGGTTTTGGGTGGGACAATTTAATCATTCTCCTTTGTATGCATGTCTTTTGGAATAGTTAGTATGGATGTTCATGGATATGTATGTATGTGTAGATGAATCTGGATTTTTATAGGTTTGATTCATGGATGGGTGTAGGTTTTGATATATAATTCGTTTTAGCATGGTATCTATACAGGTTTTGCGTATGAATATGCGTATGAAATGTGTACATGCAGGTTTTGGAAAGAATTTGATTGTAATAGGTAAAGAAGTGTTGAAGAGTTGATTGGATATGTGAAAGGGGTGCAGGCAAGGGGCGGCTAGTATAAACTAGCCGCCCAGTGAGGGGCGGCTAGTTAGGTTTAGCCGCCCCCTGCCTGGGGCAAACTTACCTGAGACAAAGGGCAGGGGCGGCTAGTATAAACTAGCCGCCCAGTGAGGGGCGGCTAGTAGCCGCCCCCTGCCTGGGGCAGAGACAAAGGGCAGGGGCGGCTTTAAACTAGGCCCAGTGAGGGGCCTGCGCTCCTGTGGGGCTGCTGCTGCCGCTGAAAGTCTTTGCGACCGTTCTAACCTTCAGTACCTATAAAAACATTCTTTCCATGGACCAAGTGTTAAATCTGTCCAGATTGTGCCCCTGCACTGACTTTCGAGCCCTTCTTACTTGAATTGTCAAGGCCTACAATCCATCTTAAGGCGGAATGGAAATATAAATGCGAGAAAGTAAAGTGCGGGAGACCAGGCTTTAGTGCGCAAGGAAGGGATTCCAAGTGCGTGAGTGAAGAAGAACTTATGTGTAGGAGGTGGGGACAATTTCTTCTCACGCATGTGCGGAAGGGCATGAGGTGAGTGGGGACAATTCTCACATGAGTGGGGATAATTTTAAATTTCGTGGGGACAATTCTCATATGAGTGGGGATAATTCTAATTTCGGGGGGGGGGTTAACTTTAATGTTTCAAGAAAATCGGATGCCAAGGTGTTTTGGAAAAGGAAAATGCAAGCTTATGCGTAAGTGTAAGTGGCATAAGGGGGCATTTTAGTTCTTCAATGACTTTTTTAGGTGAGAGGGCAATGCTCTCGATTTTCACAAGTAAAAGACACCATCAAGTCCCCGTGGAGGAGCCCTTGTGGTCACTCATGTCCAAACCAGGATTGTATTTGAGAGGTATAAGCCTTAGGCGTCGACTTTCCTGGGTTCATGGTTTTCAAATGCTTAATCGTATTATTCTAAACATGCTGAAAGATCCGTGAATGTACCAAGAGTCAAGTCAAATAAGCTTCCTTTGGATAGGCAAGTTTCTAAGTGAACTCGTGTGAGTGTGTGTGTAGGTGTAAACCTGGACGTGATCTACCCTTGGTCAAAATTTCGCTTTTCCCGGTGGACAGCTCAATTTTGAACCCCCATTGCAAAAAAAATATAAAAAGGGGAGAGGGTGAATGAGGTAAGAGTAATATCTTACTTTCGGGCAATATTTTAGAATTATCCCAGTCTAGCACATGTCTTACTTCCTAGGTCCCTCTGGCTTTCTTCTTTTTACCACTTCTTTATTTTTGGGTGGAAAGTACAGTCCGTTGTTTGGATCTGTACTGGTATAGCCGTTGTTTAGCGTATACCGTGCGTAAAGGCGTGAAAGCCTGCTAAATAGAGAGTTTAACCCGTTCACTTGGGTGTTTGGCCTCTCCTTGCCTGATTTTCTCTTTTTTGTTTTTTTTTTGTTTTGTTTTGATTTGAGGGGGGGGGGGGGCTCTTCTGTTTTTCACCCCGATTCTTTTCATGCTTCCCCTCTAGAAGTGTTTATATAGTGCCAGAGCCAGTTTTTGGGACATATGCTAGGTCCGGGTAACTCCTCATTTTGACCTAGGGTTAATACGAGCGGGGCGGAAATAAGGGATATTTTGCTTTGGGGAGTTTTTAAATTGTCCTAGTCCACGGGGTAGGCAATTTTTCTTCTACCAGGCAAATCTAGTCCAGTTATACGTGTGTGAAGGGAATGACATGATTTGGCGGAAACGTGTTCAAATAGATACGAGTTTATCTTTGAGAGTCTTACAATTCTATCATCAAGTACTAAACGCTGGAAATCGCAGGAAGGAAGAATAATAGTTCTTAAGTATTGAAAGCTTTTCATGCATGGAATTTCTTCAGATAAAGTGCATTCCACGAACCTGGAACCTTGACTCCTTCGGCATCTACCAGGCGGTAGGCATTCCCGGAATAGGCATGGGTGATCACATAGGGTCCCTCCCATGTGGGTTGCAGCTTTCCTCTCGGGTGGGGCAGTCTTGATGGCATGATTTGCTTAAGTACTAATTCCCCGATTTCGAATTTTCTTTTTATCACCTTCTTTTCAAATGCCCTTGCCACCCTTCTTTGGTAGGCCTGGGCATGGTCTGCCGCTCTTAATCTCTTCTCGTCCAGTAGTTCGAGGCGTAGTAAGGACAAATGTATACTTATGTTTTTGAAAAGGGGCCTGTGTCGGCGAATATATTTTTTTTTTGAAAAGAGAATGGGGATAAAGTTTGGGAAACGGTTTTGTTTTTATAAGGAAAGTATGGAAAGGCAGTTTGTAAAACGTTTTTCGGCGGAAATCATGGAAGTACGGCTTTGTAAAATATTTTGCTTTGAAGAAAGGTGTGGAAGCGCAGATTTGGAAAACATTTTCGTCGTGAAGAAGTGTGGAAATGTAGTTTGTAAATATTTTCGTTGTTTTTGGAAAATATGTAAAGAAAGTTTGGGAAAGTGTTTCATTTTTTTGTTTTTTTTTTTTTTTGGAAGCACGGAAACACGGTCTTGTAAAACTTTTGTTTTGAAGGAGAGTGTGGAAAACATGTTTTTTTTTTTTTTTTTTTTTTTTAGAAAACATTTTTTTTTTTTTGTTTTTAAAGAAGAGTGGGAATAAAGCTAGAAATAAGTATGTTCAGAGTTGGGGAATGAAAGCTGATCGGCATGTATTTTTTTGTTGGATTTTGGTTTCTTTTTAGGAAAGAAGGTAAACAAATACGTATAGGGTGATGAAAGACGAAAGCTGGTAAACAAATATTTTGATCTTTTGATTTTTAGAAAAAGCTGTAAACAAATATGTACAGGGTGAAAACGAAAGCTGATAAACAAATATTTTGATCTTTTTGATTTTTAGAAAAAGCTGTAAACAAATATGTACAGGGTGAAAACGAAAGCTGATAAACAAATATTTTGATCTTTTGATTTTTAGAAAAAGCTGTAAACAAATATGTACAGGGTGTGAAAACTTACCCGGGAGGATCGGTACCTGGTTCTTGAATTTGTATTGCCTCCTCGGGTCGGCTTCTTTTTGATGGCCGGCTGATGTCTGGTGGGGGTCCCCTGTTCCCAAATTCTCCCTCCCTGAGTCTTTTCAAAGGGCTCCCTTGATGGAGCAGTTCTTCGTCTGTGGCGCCTGGTTGCCAACATGCGAGCACCTCTAGCCGGATGCGCATGGCACAGACGCTCCAATTCCGGGCCTGAGTATTATTAGAGCGCGCCTCTCCCCATATGGATATTACTTTCCCGCGGTACGGGAAGCGAAGACATTGGTGTCGGGTGGATGAGACGGCTTCGATGCTGTTGAGCCATGTCCTCCCAACAATCAGAGGGTGGGGCGATTGAATGTTCATCACCATGCAGTTAACGATGGTGGAGACTGGGCCGATCTTCAGTGGGAGCGTGACCAGTCCGCAAGCGTTCTTACGTGTGCTGTCGAAGGCATAAATGTATTCGTCTGAGGGCTCCAATCTGGGAACCCGGCCTTCTAGCTTTTGGTAGACGGAATATGTAAGGACGTTAGTTTCCGCTCCCGTGTCAATGAGAATGTGTCGTAATTCCCTTCCCCCGAGTATGGCGGTGATAGCGAGGGGTGCGGAACGTGCTCCGGCTTTTGCGACTTCATGGGGGAGGAAGGTGATCGGGTTGGGCTCCGCGAGATTGCTTGGTGGACGCTGGGTCTTGGCCGCTTCTTCTGGGGAGAGTTGTTGTCATAAGGGGACCCAGGTGGGCTACCGCCTTCATTCTCGTTCCCCGGTCAGAGGGCTAAGGTGAGCATATTGTGTATTGCCCAATTGTTCTCGTTCTCGTATCGGAGGCGTGCTTCTCCCCAAATTGTCAGTACATGATTCAAGAAGGGCAGTCGAAGGCATTGGTGCCGGGGGAACAGATAGCTTGGATGCTGTCTAACCACGGTCGCCCCAGCATCAATGGGTATCTCGTGTCGATGTCGGCCACGAAGCAGGCTACTTCGTAGATGAGAGGGCCGACGGATAGCTCGAATGTTCCGGGGCCGCGGAGAGTCTTCCCGGTATGGTTGAAAGCTTGGATAGTATGGTGGGCCGGTTGGACGGGAGGACGGCCTAGTCCGGGTATCTTCTGGTAAGTGGAGCACGTCATTATGTTCATGCCCGATCCTGGGTCTACAAAGATGTTGTTCAGCTACAACATCTGAAGTCGTCCGCGGATGTGTAGGGGGTAGACTCACAGTCGGGGATCTGGGAGGTCCTGGTCAGTGAATGAAATGGTCATTGGGCGGCGGGGGCCATTGACAGTGTCGGTACTCTTGGAGGACCCGTTGTCGTCCGGATGCAGATAATCCGACGTACATTCCCCTCCTTCGGGTCCTTCGCTAGCTCCTTCGGGGATCTCCTCGAATGGTTCTTCTTCTTCGTCTTCTCCCGGGTTTTCTAGTCCGCTTTCGTCGGACTCGATGTTGATGACTGCGGGAAGGGCGAGGACTGCGTCTTCTTCTTCGCCATAGAGTATGGCGAGGTCATGGTCGTCGAGGTTCAGCTGGAAGGGCTCGTTCTGCTCCTCCTCCTCGGACTCTTCGGATAGGCTGCCATCAGTAGCATCTTTCGAGCTGCTTGGTTCCTGCGATGGTTGTCTCCCTCTCCTGATCATGTTGACCGCGTGGGCTCTAGATGTGGAGGCTTGGGTGTGACCTGGCAAGGGGTCAGTTAATATGCCAAGTGGCTTGGGTGCTTGGGGATTTCCCTGGCTCAGATGGCCTTTGATCATGGCCCAGTCAAGGCGCCTGTCATCATTAAGATCATAAACGAAGTCCTGAAAAACAATGCATTGTTCTACGGTATGGCCATATTGTTGATGATATTGACAGTAACGCGCCGTGCTGGCCCCGGGTAGTGAGGGCCTGGCGTCGGGGAGGGAGATACTATTTGTGTCCAACATCACCCTAAAGATCCTAGTTAAAGTTTCTGGGAGGGGAGGGTAAGAGTCCCTCTTTCCCATTCGTCTTTGGTCGTAGGATGCGGGAGGTCTAACCTCGTTATAAGAGCTTTGTATGGGCTGCCTAGGGGTTGGATTTTGTGCTCTTGGGGGAGCAGAGTAAAAGGGAGCCCGAGTTTGAGTCTGGCTCTGGATTATAGGGCTTTGGAGTGGGAAATTTTGGACTATGGGGTTTTGTCGTATTGGCACGGGGACGGGTACTGATCGAGGGGTAAAATTTTGATTCGCTTGCCGAGGCGGTGCATATCCGGATGAACCGGGCGTGTACTGTCTCGGAGCTGTTCCTCGGTCAGGAACTCGCGCTCCGTTCGGGTAGAGACATGTGTTTGGGGGCCGAGGGACCAGTCTCGAAGAGAATTCTCCGGGTGGTATCGTCCAGTGTTTCTCCCCGGGGAGGGCTGCCTAGCGGTCCCGGGTTTGGGGTGGTCTGGTAGGGGCCTGGGGTGGAAACGGCTGGGAACATTGGATTCGCGGGGGAAAGGGGGGTGAACGAAAAGACACACGAGTTGACCGAGTGACTGGGTGTGGATGGGGCTTTGGGAGTGGATTTAGGGGTTTCGACAGGGGTTTCCTGTCTCGAGGTCTTGGCATGACGGTAGTCAGCGAGGTCATGAAACATGTCCTCTACCGTTTGATACCCTAGACTAGCCATCCTTTCCTCTAGATGGGTCAGGAACTGTGTGGCCTGACCCTCTTGGTGATTCCTTTCCTCTAATATCTCCTCTTCTATGTGGGATTCCATGACGTAGAGTGGGGGATGAATGCAGATTGAAAGCAGTAAATAAAGCAGTAAAGGATTGCGCAGCTGTGTGCGACTTACGAAAGCAGTAAAGGATTGCGCAGCTGTGTGCGGCTTACAAAGCAATAAAGGATGTTATAATGCACAGTAGAAGAGGATTTAATTCAAGGAGTGAGAAACTCTAACCTTCCTAGAGGGTTGATAGCATTTTAGTCAAGCTTGTAAAAGGGGGTAGAAGAGGATTACCTTTTGTTGTTTTTCACGAGGGAGGTCCCACCGTGATCGCCAGATTTTGTCGGTGTTGAAAAATCCGCGTGTGTGGGGGTTATTCGGGGATTCGGATCGGATGCGTGCCCTGGCGGGCTCGGTCGGATCGTCTTCTTGGAAGGGGTGAGGGTGTCGTTCCTGGTTGAGGCGCCCGACTGTGGCTCAAGAGGATTGAAGGGGTTTTGTGATCCCCACCTGCTTTTTCTAAAAACAGGAAAGGGTTTGGGTCGGATTTGATCGCCTACGTGGGGAGTTTATGGGGTCTCCGCTCTGAGACACGGATATACTGTACACAGAGGTGAAAAACAGGTAATCATATTCTGCTTCCGGGGCTTGACTAAAGGAGTCTTGGGACAATGGGGTGTGGATATGGGGTGTGGATAGAGGGGCGGCTAGTTGTTTTTAGCCGTCGTCCAGGGGGCGGCTAGCTAGGGTTAGCCGTCCGGGATCTGGGTTGGTTTGGGCAGAACTTTGGTAGGAAACGGGTTTGGTTCTGGGCAGAGGCTAAGCTAGGTTTAGCCCGGGTTTCTCGAGGGTGGGATGAGAGGGTATTTTATGTAGGGAATGTGTGTTTCTCTCACAAAAGGGGCTCTCTCTCTCTCTCTCTCTCTTGGGATTCCTAGTGGTGGAAGGGTTTGAACAAGTGGGGATGGTGGATTGGTGGTGTTTTGTGGATTTGTTGATGTTGTGGATGTTGTTGTAAGGCTTGGGACCTCCTCTATTTATAGTAAAAGAGAGGCAGGGGAAGAGACCAGGTGAAGGGCGGCTAGTGCTAACTAGCCGCCCGGGATGGGGCGGCTACTTCCTGGTAGCCGCCCCTATCATGACCTGCCAAACGTCCCATCTCTGACAAGCGGTGGCTTGGGTCGGCTACTTGGTTTGATCCGGCCAAGAGAGGGCGGCTAAAGGTCATGACCCGCCGCAATGATCAGCATTTAATATTGCTTTATGTCCCATCCAGGGGACTGGTCCAAAGTCGGCCAGAGGGCGGTTAGGGGGGCGGCTAGTTAGGGTGAGGGGCTAGTTAGGGCCGCCCCTTTCCAGGGACTTAGGTTTTTAGGGTTTTGGTTTTTAGGGTAGGTTTAGGTTTAGGTCCGGGCTAGGGTTTGGTTTAGGGTTAGGGTTTGGGGTTTTGGCTTAGGGTTAGGGTTTAGGTTTTGGTTTAGGTTTATGGTTTAGGGTCAAGGCTAGGGTTAGGGTTTAGGGCTAGGTCAAGGTTTAGGGTTTCCGGTTTAGGTTTAGGTCAAGGCTAGGGTTAGGGTTTCCGGTTTACCGAACCTTTGGTTTTCTATTGGTGTCCACTTGTGGGATATTTCCGTGTGTTACTTGAAGTATTTCTGTCTCTCTGGACGGTCAAAATTGGGGTATCTACAGTAGTGACTTTAGGGATTTACCCGTCTACTTCTCTGTCTCTGCCTTAAATTCTTTGAACTTATCAAAGGCGTCAGACTTTCGGCGAAGCAAGTAAATGTACCCGTATCTTGAGTAATCATCAATAAATGTGATGAAATACTCATAACCACCTCTTGCCTGGACAGTCATGGGACCACACAAATCGGAGTGAACCAATTCCAACAATCCTCCAGCTCTATTGCCGATGGCCGAGAACGGCCTCTTGGTCATCTTTCCTTCTAAGCAAGATTCGCAGACTGGAAGTGCCTCCACTTCCAATGAACTTAGTGGTCCATCTTCAACCAGTCTTTGAATCCTTTTTAGATTAATATGACCAAGGCGTAAGTGCCAAAGATACGTTTGGTTCATCTGAGAAGATTCTTTTCTCTTTAGTGGTACCATGTTAGTGTTATTCAATTCATGCAGTTTAGGAGATTCAGGATTAATAACATAAAGATCCTCCACCAATGTACCAGAACAGATAAAATGTCTTTTATTCTTGATAACCACAGAGTTATCAAAATAAACATAATAACTATCCATAGCCAATCTAGAAACAGAGACTAAATTCCTTCTAATGGAAGGTACATAAAGACAATCCTTTAAAATTAAAATCCTTTTATTACTGAAATGTAGATAAATGACTCCTAATGCAACTGTTGCCACTTTCGTAGCATTCTCCATGTGAAGATAAATCTCTCCATCACTTAGTCTCCTGGTTTCCTAGAACCCCTACAACGAATTGCATACATGATTAGTGGCTCCCGAGTCTACACACCAGGTCCTGGTAGATCGGACCGCTAAACATGTTTCAACTATTAGTGAATAAGATTTACCTGCGTTGTTCAGTTTGTTGAGATAGACCGGACATTGCTTCTTTCAATGACCTGATTGTCCGCACTGAAAACACTTGCCTTTCTGTTTTTTCTGTGTCTGTCCTTGAATTTTATTCACAGCTTGAGTACCTACATGTTGAACCTTTCTCTTCTTCTTGGCTTTAACCTTTGAAGTAGAACCTTTCTCAGTCATGTAAACACTAGTTGGCTTCTTGTTCAGACCCTCTACCGCCTGAAGCTCTTTGAGCAGTTCTGCCAACGTGTAGTCACGTTTGTTCATCGTGTAATTGACTCAGAACTGCTTAAAAGATTCTGGTAGAGACTGGAGTATGATATTGACCTAGGTCTCCCCGTCAATTTCAGCTCCTAGGATCTCTAGTTCATTGAGATGACCCATCATCTTTAGAACATGATCCCTTACTGGTGTCCCCTCTGCCATGCTAGTATTCATCAGTTCTTTCATGGCCACTTGCCTAGCAGCATGACTCTGGTCACCAAACATTTCTTTAAGGCTGGCCATCATGTCGTAGGCAGTGGTCATATACTGATGCTGATGACTTAGAACATTTGACATAGATGCCAGAATATAACACCTAGCCATCTCATCAGCCCTTAGCCATTCTGATAAGTCTGGGTTTCCTCATCGGTTGCCCCCTCACCAGGTTTAGGAGGACATATTTTAGTGAGTACAAACTTGTACTCTGAGGAAGTCAACACAATATCCAAGTTTCTTTTCCAGTCAATGTAATTAGGTCCAGTCAATTTACATTCTTTGAGAATAACAGCAAATGGATTAAAAACAGACATTCTAAATCCTGAGAATCAAACATAATATAAAGAAAATTATGACATGGTAAATAAAACTTCAAATTCAATTTAAAGATGGGTCCCTCTACCATATTAAAAGAATTCGTTAACAACCTGATCTCTTATTGAATAGCATGCCTCGATAATGAGGACGTATACCACTCAAACTTAGACTAGACCGGCCAATTCCTATTAATTTTACTATCTAGGTATCCTTTTATACCAAGTGAAATTAAATAGTTGACATACTTTGGTCCTACAAATAATAGCAGTGACTCCGATGGGGAGGGTACTATTACTTATATTTAAGTGTAAACCACCACCTAATTTTTTAGATCAATTGTTCGCAATGCACTCCTCCGATGGGGAGATAGTGCACACTAACAATTACCCAAAATTATTTCTTAAGATAACTTGTACCGATAATGTCTATAATTTAACTCATCCGATGGGGAGGAAGGCCTATAGCCAACACGCAAGATAAATTGTATTACCTACAAGTTAGTGGTGGAGACCGTGGGAATTATACAATAATGTCCCGCTCCCACTTAATATTTTAAATCCTTTTGAGGGTTATAAACATATTTATTGTATGCTAATATCCATGTTGTCCATATAAGGTGGGTCTGTTATACTAGTTAACATCCACGTAATATAAAATCATGAGTATAATAACATGCACAAAACATACAATAAATAGAAAATTAGAATTCCGGCTATTTTGATCGCACAACGACTATGATGCACTTCGAGCAGAGACCAGATTTCACGACCGATTTGCTTTGCTAAAAATGCATCTATTCTTCATCCAACGGGATTTATAACCGTTCGGATCAGAGAATCGATTGTCTCATTTTGATCGCAAATCCTCCTTGTGATGATCCGATATCATCTGGTTCCGTTCGTGTTCTTCCTGATGCCGATCTGGTACCACATCGGAGCCGATCCCTCGAATCCCCTCAAGAACTCTCTCATGTAGATTGAAAAAAATTACAATAATACTCCCACTCGCGAAGTTTACAATATTGTTTAATTTTCTATCATACAATATAACCACGCACAGCCCGTGTGAGAACCATTCACATAAAACAAAAATATAAACAAAACAATTACCATAATAGCCAGATTAAGATCTCGCTGCAATCTAGACTATTCCCATGGTATATAGAATTATGACTGCACTCCAAATATACTAATCTCAAAATAATATTTCGAGCTCCTTATATTATATGCTTAATATCTCCCCACGCTAAGATTTTAATACTCGTTATGAAATAATTATTACTGACAATATTATTTCATAACATCTTATTTTTCCTTGAGATCTTCCACTTAACTTATTTGATATGTCGGATAATTAAATCCACCGGCCGGGTTAGACATAATCAAAACTTATAAGCATCCTCAAGAGAGTATCATCAACCTCCTATTGGAGACGTGGATTCCATCAATAGCAAATATTCATCATATAAGTGTTATTGTCACCCAACTTACCGAGCCTATTGATCATTGTAGAATCTCACTCTTTAATAAATCAAAATGACAAATAACAAATGCACATGTTTAAGAACAATTTTAGGATTAAGAGCATAAGCAATCATAATAAATATGGGGTGTAAATTATTTTATCTAGTCAGTACAAAAAATAATTACCCCAACTTGGTCCGTTCAATACACACAAGGTGTACTAGTACAATCACCCAAAACCTATCAACCGGTCTTTTATAGTCAAGATAAACTACGTAAGATGAACTGCACTACAACTTTATCCAATGGATTATCCAAGTCCATCTAAGGTTGTGAACCTCAACTTATAATTCACAGGGAATCGATAATCTTATCTTCTGTGTGTAAGCCAAACTCTACACACCAGATTATCTACAGTGTAAATTAAAGGATTAAATTAAAAACAAGCACAATATTTTAAACAATATAATGCAAGCATTTACCAATAATAATTCTCATAAAATGCTATGACCATCTTAATAATAGAGTTTATTACATAAGTCATGGCTTTTAGAACATTACTCTAACAAGACCAAGTCACCGATTCGAAAGCTTTGTCGTGAAACTCTTTTCTTGTGGCTTCGAGCGATCTGGTTTCAGTAATTAGCCATCTTGATGGAGACTGCTTCCCTTCGTTCGTCTCTCAGATCAAGTTCGGACGCCAAGACTTCTTCGTTGGCCTGAGGTTCAAAAGCTTTCAGTTCGAAAGGTTTGAATCCCTAGTTCCACTGGGATAACCGCTTCGACGCCGAAGGCCAAGGAGAATGGAGTTTCCCCTAATTGCCTTTGGCTGCGTCGAGCCACTTTTTGATCCCATCCAGGATGGTCCGGTTGGTGATCTCTGCTAGGCCGTTTGTTTGAGGGTAGCGAGGAGAAGAGAAGAGATGTTTTATTCCCAGCTCATCGCAAATCTCTCTGATCGTGGCATTGTTAAATTGCGTCCCATTGTCAGAGATTATAGTGTTCGGTACCCCGAATGGACATACAATCTCTTTCCAAAGGAAACTCCGCACTTCTGTGTCGCAGATTCTAGCAAGGGCCACAGCCTCCACCGATTTGGTGAAGTAGTCGGTAGTGACAAGGAGGAACCTCTTCTGTGATGATGCTAACGGCATGGATCCGACGATATCGAACCCCCATTGTGCGAATGGCCAAGGGCTTGACAGGGTATTTAAGTCCCCTGCTGGTCGGTGGATCAACGGACCGAACCGGTGACACTTGCCGCCTTTCTGACTAGGTTAAGTGTCTCTTTCACCAGAGTGGGCCAGAAGTATCCCGCGGTCAATATGCGCTTTGCCAAAGACCTTGAGGACGTATGGCAACCGCATATTCCAGAATGCATTTCTTCTAGCACTTCTCGGGCCTCTTCGATGGTGACGCACCTGAGGAGTGGACCTCTGAAGCTCTGTTTGTATAGCACCCCTCGTTCAAAGATTAGGAACCGAGCTGATCGGTCTTGATCTTCCTGGCTTCTTCCTTGTCCGCCGGGAGGTGTCCGTCTTTCAAGAAAGATAGTATGGGGTCCATCTAGGTCGCCTCTTGGGATTTCACTCCACCGCCATAACCTGCTTGAGGTGAGCGATGCTTCATTCCCCCAAGAATTTGACCTGGACATCTCAAGATGGTCTTCCTTCCAGAGCACTTGTCAGATTCACCAGGGCGTCAGCTTGAGCATTGTGATCACGGTCGATGGCACGGATCTCCCAGTGGTCGATCTGTGCGAGCAGAGTGCGTGCATGGCTTTGATAGGCCGCCATGCGATTGTCCTTCATCTGGTATTCTCCTGTGCTTGGCACATCACGAGTTGGGAATCGTTGTAGATTGACAACTTATTGATAACAATGTCTACAATGAATTCTAAGCCGGCGATGAGAGCCTCGTATTCGGCTCTAGGAGGAATCGATCTTCACTTTGCAAAATCAACCCAGCTCTTGACCCCTTTCGGTTGGATGCCCCATCAACATGGAGTGTCCAAGAAATAGGTTTGTAATCAGAGATGGCACAGATCTGTTGTTCTTTGGGTATGAGGTTGGCGATGATGTCAGTAACCACCTGTCCTTTGATTGCGTTTTTGGTCCGATAGTGGATGTCATAGCCTGACAGCTCCACTGCCCATTTTAGCAATCGACCCGCGACATCTGCCTTTCGTAACACGGCCTTGAGAGGCGAGTCAATGATGACGTCTATTGAATGGGCCTGAAAGTAGTGGTGCAATGTCCAAGCAGATATAAGTAGAGTGAATGCAAGTTTCTCGATACGCGAGTGTAGATATCCTAATTTTGACCATCCAAGAAGATAGAAATACTTCAAATAACACCTGGGAATAACACAAATTTGGACATCTAATAGAAAACCAGAAGTTCAGGAAAACGGAAACCCAAAACCCTAAACCAAACCCAAGCCGGAAACCCTATACCCATCAAAACCAAAAAAACCTAAACCAAACCCAAGCCAGAAACCCTATACCCATCAAAACCAAAAACCCTAAACCAAACCCAGACCAGAAACCCTAACCCTAAACCAAACCCAAGCCGGAAACCCTAACCCTAAAAGCCCCAAAAATCTGAAAATCCCCTAAGTCCCTCGCAAGGGGCGGCTAACCCTAACTAGCCGCCACATACCAGGCGGCTAGTTGGCACTAGCCGCCCCCCTGGCCAACCTTGAACCGCTTCCCTGGATGGGATATAAAGCAGCATTAAATGCTGATCATTGCGGCGGGTTGTGACCTTTAACCGCCCTATCTTGACCGGATCAAATCCAGTAACCGACCCAAGCCACCACTTGTCAGAGATGGGACGTTTGATAGGTCATGAAGAGGGCGATTACTAGAAAGTAGCCGCCCCATCCTGGGCGGCTAGTTAGAACTAGCCGCCCTTCACCTGGTCCTGACAGAAGAACCAGAGAATTAAATGAGGGGTCTAATCAAATACACTATTAACCAAGCCATCCTATTACCCCCTGGACATTCCCCTGCCTTTTTTTACTATAAATAGAGGGGGTCCCAAGCCTTTCAAAGACATTCACAAAAATCATCTCCATGTCTAGAAATCCAATAGACAATCCACTCATAGTCCACACCCCCTTCCACTACTAAAAATCCCTAGAGAGAGAGAAAGAGAGCCCCTTTTGTGAGAGAAAAGAACCATTCCCTACACAAACTTACCCTCTCATTCCACCCTCCAGAAACCCGGGTTAAACCTAGCTTAGCCTCTGTCCAAAACGAAACCCATTTCCTACCGAAGTTCTGCCCAAACCAATTCAGGCCACGGACGGCTAAACCCTAGTAGCCGCCCCATACCCGATGGCTGAATCCCACCAGCCGTCCCATATCCACACCCCACTTGCACCCCTTTGTCCCAAGACTCCTTTAGTCAAGCCCCGGATGCAGAATGGGATTATCTGTTTTTCACCTCTGTGTATGGTATATCCGTGTCTCAGAGCGGAGACCCCACAAACTCCCCACGTAGGCGATCAAATCCAACCCAACCTTTTCCTGCTTTTCGAAAAAACTGGTGGCGATCACACAAACCCTGGAATCCTCTTGAGCCGCTGTCAGGCGCCTCAACCAGGAACGACACCACCCTTCTGAGAAGATGATCTGACCGAGCCCGCCAGGGCATGCATCCGATCTGAATCCCTGAAGAACCCCCACACACGGACCACACGAGGATTTTTCAACACCGATGAATTTGGCGATCACGGTGGGACGTCCCTCATTAAAAACAACAAAAGGTAATCCTCTTCTGCCCCCTTTTACAAGCTTGACTAGATTGCTATCAACCCTCTAGGAAGGTTAGAGTTTCCCACCCCTTGAATCAGATCCTCCTCTGCTTTGCATCACAACATCTTTTACTGCTTTGTAAGCTGCACACCGTTGCGCAATCTTTTACTGCTTTGTAAGCCGCACATCGCTGCGCAATCCTTTACCACTTTATTTACTGTTTTATATCTGCATTCATTCCCTTGAATCATTCCACACGCATCATGGAATCCCACCTAGAGGAGGAGACACTAGAGGAGAGAATCACCCACCAAGAGGGTCAGGCCACGCAATTCTGACCCATCTAGAGGAAAAGATGGCCAGTCTAGGATACCAATCCATAGAGGACATGTTTCATGACCTCGCCGACCACCGACATGCCAAGACCTTGAGACAGCAAGCCCCTGTCGAAACCCCCAAGGCCATTCCCAAAACCCCGTCCACACCTAGTTTCTCGGTCAATCCGAGCATTTTTTCGTTCACCCCCTTTTCCCCCGCTAAACCAATATTCTCAACCATTTCTACCCCAGGCCCTTACCAGGTCATCCCAAACCCAGGACCGCCAGGCAGCCCTCCCAGGAGAGAAACACTAGATGAAACCATCCGGAGAATCCTCTCTGAGACTGGTCCCTCAGCCCCCAAGCACATGTCTCTACATAACCTGAGAGAAATCTCATTAGTTCACTTACTGGAGGGATTCAAAATCCCCAAGTTCTGTCGGTATAACGGTCGTGGAGACCCAGACATTCATTTAACTACCTTTTATCTAGACGCCCGACCGTTTCTAGATAATCAACCTCTGTTAGTCTTCGTCTTCCAAAAATCATTGAAAGGAGAAGCATTGCAATGGTTCTCCACCCTCCCTGTAGATCACTTGTCGAACTCTCGATTGTAAGTGAGAAGTTCTTGGGCCGCTACGGTTACCAGAGGATCAGAACCCCCTCTGTTTCAGACTTGACCATAGAGAGAATGAGGCCTAGGGAGGAATTTGAACAATACGTGTCTCGGTGGCGCACTCACATAATGTCAAGAAATTGACATGATGTTACAGAGTCTGAGTCCAGAGCTCCGTACGAGCCTTTTGTACGGAGACTGTAGTACATATCAACTTCTAATTGACCGCCACAACAAGATTTTCCATTGTGCAGCCCCAATAGTTTAAACCCAGTCCCCACCTATCGGCCATAGGGTTGGACAACCGCTCGTAAGGCACAAACCCCACGGTAGAGGGGATTACATAAGTATCGGCACTCTACCCAAACGAAGCGCGGGTTCCCGATCGAGGAACGGCTCCGAGACAGTACACGTCCGGTTCATTCGGGTATGTGCCGCCTCGGCCAATCAACCAAAATTTTGTTACTCGATCAATACCCGTCCCCGTGTCGACAATACATAACCCGGTAATCCAAAGTTCACCGATCCAAAGCCCTGTAATTTCAAGACAAGGTCAGCCTAGGACCCCTTTCTATTCCACCTTCCTAAGGAACCAAAACCTAAATCCTAGGAAGCCCACACAAAGTACTTATAATGAGGTCTCCCCTCCAACATCCTATGATCAGAGACGAGTGGGAAAGAGGGACTCTTACCCTCCCCTCCAAGGAACACTAACTAGGATTTTTAGGGTACTAATGGACACTAATAGTATCTCCTTCCCCGTTGCTAAGCCTCCACTCCCTGGGGCAAACAGACTGTGTTATTGTCAATACCACCAACAGCATAGACATACCGTGGAACAATGCGTTGTTTTTCAAGATTTTATTTATGACTTGAATGATGACAGGCGCCTTGATTGGGCCATGATCAAAGCCACTTAAACCAGGGCAATTCTCGAGCCTCCAAGCACTTAGCATATTTACTGACCCATTGCCAGGTCACAACCAAGCATCCACATTTGGAGCCCACATGGTAAACATGGTTAGGAGAGGGGGACAACTATCACCGCAATCAAGCAGTTCAGAAGATGTCACTGGTGACAGTCTATCCGAAGAATCTGAGGAGGAGGGGCAGAACGAGCCCTTCCAGCTGAACCTCGACAACCATGACATAGCCATACTCTATGGCGAAGAAGAAAATGCAATTCTCACCCTGCCCGCGGTCATCAACATTGAGTCCGACGTAAGCGGACTAGAAAATTCAGGAGGAGACGAAGAGGAAGAGCCCTTTGAGGAGATCCCCGAAGGAGCAAGCGAGGGACCTGAGGGAGGAGAATGTACGTCGGATGATCTGCATCCGGACGACAATGGGTCCTCCAAAAGTACCGACACTGTCGATGGCCCCCACCACCCAATGACAATATCATTCACTGACAAAGACCTCCCAGACTCCAGACTGTGAATCTACCCCCTACACATCCGCGGACAACTTCAGATATTGTGGCTGAACAACATCTTCGTGGACCTGGGGTCAGGAATGAAAATAATGACGTGCTCCACCTACCAGAAGATACCCGGACTAGGCCGTCCTCCCGTCCAACCGGCCCACCCTATTATTCAGGCCTTCAACCATACCGGGAAGACTTTCTGTGACCCCGGAACATTCGAGCAATCCATCGGCCCTCTCATCTGTGAAGTAGCCTGCTTCGTGGCCGACATCGACACAAGGTACCCATTGATGCTAGGATGACCATGGTTGGACAGCATCCAAGCTATCTGTTCCCCCCAGCACCAATGCCTCCGACTGCCTTTCATGGGTCATGTACTGACAATCTGGGGACAGGCACGCCTCCAGTACGAGAACGAGAATAACTGGGTAATACACAATATGTTCACACTAGCCCTACACCCAGGAGGCGAGAATGAAGGTGGTAGCCGACATGGGTCCCCTTATAACGGCGACTATCCCTCGGAAGAAGCGGCTGGGACCCTGCATCCATCAAGCGATCTTACGGAGCCCAACTCGATCACCTTCCTCCCCCATGAAGTCACAAAAGCCGGAGCACGCTCCGCACCTCTCGCAATCACTGCCATACTCGGAGGAAGAGAATTCTGGCACATTCTCATCGATACGGGAACGGAAACTAACGTTCTCACATATTCCGCCTACCAGAAGCTAGAAGGCAGTGTTCCTAGATTGGAGCCCTCAGACGAATTCATTTACGCCTTCGACAGCACACGCAAGAACGCTTGCAGACTGGTCACGCTCCCACTAAAAATCAGCCCGGTCTCCACCATCGTCAACTGCATGGTAATGAACATTCGATCACCCCACCCTCTTATTGTTGGGAGGACATGACTCAACAGCATCGAAGCCGTCTCATCCACCCGATACCAATGCCTCGCTTCCCGTACCGTGGGAGAGTGATATCCATCTGGGGAGAAGCACGCTTTAACAAGGCACGGGCCCAAAATTGGAGCGTCTATGCCATGCGCATCCGGCTAGAGGTGCTTGCATGTTGGCAACCAGGCTCCACTGATAAAGAACTGCTCCAGCAAGGAAGACCCTTGAAGAGGCTCAGGGAGGGAGAGTTCGGGAATAGGGGACCCCCACCGGACATCAGCCGGCCGCCAAAAAGGAGCCGACTCGAGGAAGCAATACGAGTCCAAGAACCAGGTACCGATCCCCCGGGTATGCCCCCACTTCACCCTATACATATTTGTTTGCGGCTTTCCTAAAAATCAAAAATAAAAAATATTTACTTACCAGCTTTCGCTTTCATCACCCTGTATATATTTGTTTACGGCTTTCCTAAAAATAAAAAAATCAAAAATATTTGTTTACTAGTTTTCGCTTTTATCGCCCTATACATATTTGTTTACACGCTTTCCTAAAAGAAATCAAAATCCAAAAATATATGCTAATCAGCTCTCATTCTCCAACCCTGAACATACCTATTTCTAGCTTTATTTCCGCATTTTTTTTCAAAACAAAAATATTTTCTAACTGTCTTTACATGTTTTCCAAACAACGAAAATATTTTACAAGCTTTCTTTACATACTTTCCAGACAACGAAAATATTTACGAACTGCATTTCCACTCTTCTTCAAAACGAAAATATTTTCCAAAACTGCACTTCCACACTCTTCTTCAAAACAAAATGTTTTACAAAGCCGTATTTCCATGATTTCCGCCAAAGATGTTTTACAAACTGTCTTTCCATGCTTTCCTTCTAAAAACCAAATCATTTTCCAAACTTTATCTCCATTCTTTTTCCAAAAAAATATCGATTACCAACTCATGCCCTTTTCAAAACCATAAGTATGCATCTGTTTCCACACTTTCGAAAACATAAAATACCAAAAATACCAAAAAAAAGAGAAAAGGAAAAGACGAGAAAATATTAAAATCAGCAGACCATGCCCTGGCCTACCAAAGAAGGGCGGCAAGGGCATTTGAAAAAAAGGTAATAGAAAGAAAATTTAAAATCGGGGAGTTAGTACTTAAGCAAATCATGCCATCAAAACAGCCTCACCCAAGAGGGAAGTTGCAACCCACCTGGGAGGGACCCTATGTGATCACCCATGCCTATTCCGGGAATGCCTACCGCCTGGTAGATGCCAAAGCAGTCGAGGTTTCAGGTTCGTGTAATGCACTTTATCTAAAGAAATTCCATGCATGAATAGCTTTCAATAATTGATAACTATTATTCTTTCTTCCTGCAATTTCCAGCGTTTAGTACTTGATGATAGAATTATAAGAGTCTCAAAGATAAACTCGTATTTATTTTCACACATCTCCGCCAATCATGCCGCTTCCTTCACGCACGTATGACTGGACAATCGATTTACCTGATAGAATCGAAATTGCCTACCCCGTAGACTGGGACAATTTAAAACCCCAAAGCAAACTTCCCTTATTTTTGCCCTACTTGTATTAACCCAAGGTCAAAATGAGGAGTTACCTGGACCTAGCATATGTCCCAAAACTGGCTCTGGCACTATACAAACACTTCTAGTGGGGGAGCATGAAAAGAATCGGGGTGAGAAACAGAAGAGCCCCCCCCCCCTCAACTCAAAAAAAAATCAGGTAATGAGAGGCCAACAAAAGAAAAATAACACCCAAGTGAACGGGTTAAACTCTCTACTTTAGCAGGCTTTCACGCCTTTACGCACAAGTATATGCCAAACAAACGGCTATATTGGTACAGGTCTAAACAACGGACTGTACTTTCCATCCAAAATAAAGAAGTGATAAAAAGAAGAAAGCCAAAGGGACCTAGAAAGTAGGACATATGCTAGACTGGGACAATTCTAAAATATTGTCCGTAAGGAAGATATTACTCTTACCCCATTCTCCCCCCCTTTTTTTATTTCGCAATGGGATTCAAAATTGAACTATGTCTACCGGGAAAGGCGAAATTTTGACCAAAGGTAGACCATTTCCATGTTTATAACTGCACACACTCACATGAGTTCACTTAGAAACTTGCTTATCCAAAGGAAACTTATTTGACTTGACTCCTGGTACACTCATGGATCTTTCAGAATGTTTAGAATAATACGATCAAGCATTTGAGAACCATGAACCTAGAAAAAAACCGACACCTAAGGCTTATGCCTTTCAAATACGATTCTGGTTTGGACATAGGTGACCACAAGGGCTCCTCCATAGGGACTTGATGATATCTTTTATTTAAGAAAGTCAAAAACATTGCCCTCTCACGTAAAAGATCATTGAAGAATTAAAATGCCCCATTATGCCACCCATACTTATGCATAAGTTCGCATTTTTCTTTTCTAAAACACCTAGGCATCCAATTTTCTTGAAATACTAAAATTGATCCCCCATACCAACATTAAAATTACCCTCATCTACACTCATTTCATGCCCTTTCCATACATGCTTGAGAAGAAATTATCCCACTTTCACTCATACTTGAGAGTTTCTTCGCTCATGCACTTGGAATCCCCCCCTTGCGTACTAAAGCATGGTTTCCCGCACTTTACTTTCCCGCAATATCTTTCCATTTACCTTGAGATGGATTGTAGCCCTTGACAATTCAAGCAAGAAGGGCTCGAAAGTCAGTGCAGGGGCACAATCCGGACAGGTTTAACACTTGGTCCATGAAAGGAATGTTTTTATAGGTCTCGAAGGTTGAAATGGTCACATAAGCTTTCAACAGCAGCAGACAAGAAACAAAATCAGAAGAATTGTCCCAGACAAGGGGCGGCTAAACCCGACTAGCCGCCCCCCATTAGACGGCTGGATAGTACTAGCCGCCCCTGCTCTCTGCTCCCTTTTCTAGGTAAAAACCCAGGCAAGGGGCGGCTAAATGCAAGTAGCCGCCCCTCACTGGGCGACTAGTTGGCACTAGCCGCCCCTCACCTACTGCCCACAAAACCTGCTATCAGCCCCATCTTTTCAACTCTTCAACTCCTTGGGTACCTATAGAAAACATTTTTTCCCGAAACCTGTGCACACGCATTTCATACATTCATACACACACGAAAATAGTATAACTATGAAAAAACAACAACCAAAACCAAAATTGTACACCAAACCATACATCCATTCGCCCATTCATCCACCCGTAAAGCCTTATGAAACCATTCCACATATACGACCAAGTTAAAACCAACAAAACTAACTTAAAAACAACCATGTTTGTCCATACACCCAGAAAATATAAGAAGAAAAGAAAATTATTCATGAAAGGAAGGCCTAAAGCTACAGAAATAAACAAAAGATAAAAAAATCCATCAAAAGCTTCCATCTAGAACGTCTTGAGATACACACCATTGAAATGATCACCTGAGTCAAAAAAGAAAAGAAGAAAAGCATGAATTCCTTGCATACATACTATTCTTCCACCAAAACCAATACACAAAGAAGCTATACCTCGGTATATCGTCATCTGCTGGAGGATGAGTAGGAGGAACGTCCTGACTTGGCTGGGAAGGGAGCGGCAGCTGATGAGAAGATTGAACCTCTGGAGCATCAGGGGCAGTAGGAGTCTCTCGAACTGAAGATGCAACCCTTGCATATATCCCACGACTCCTGGACGCCGAGGGACGAGATGCGCGACTGAAGGTGGCCCCGGTAGCCAGAGAAACCGAGGCAGAATGCTCGGGCTCCAGAGGAAGGAGGACAAGGTCTGTCTCGGTCATGACCCCTCCGCCAACCAATTTTCCTCGCATGGTGGCTTCCTAGAGGAGGATCTGCTGAATATCTCTATCTCCCCGTTCCAACCTCCCTCGAAGACGCGTCTCCACCACCCTAAACCACTCCTCGAGCTCCCGCGATCTCGCCTCAGCAACTCGGAGTCGGTCTTCGATCGAGCGAAGTGCCTCTCGATCTCTATCCTCGGCAGCCTGGAGAGAACGGAGCAGATCCCCCATCAAACCCCCGGGAACACCCGCTGAAGCCTCCAACTCCGACACCCTCGTCTGGAGGGAGTCCCTCTCGCAGCCCAGGGTGATGAACTCCTCCTCCCTCGATGCCATCATGGTCCTCAGCTGGTCCATCTCCTCCTCAGCCCGAGAAGCCCTGCCCCTCGCCTGGACCAGCTCCATCCGTGTGGCCGCCAATTTGCTTCGGGCCGCATTTAACTCCCTCGTCATCTCGACCTCTCGCTCAGAAACCATCGAAGGAGGAGGAGCGGAAGAAGAAGAGGCACCGATGGCCCTCGCTCTCGACAGAGCATCCACCTGAGCCTCGAGGACCCGGACTTGATCCTGTAACCGGCGCCTCTGAGCCCTCAAGTGCTCCACTTGCCCACTCCGCGCTCGAAGGTGCTCGTTGGTGGTCTTGAGCCTCTTCTCCATCTCATTCAACTCAACCTACAAAAGAAACACCACTCAGAAAATATTTAAACGAAAGAGAACGAGGAAGAAGAGGAGGGTTTCCAACTTATGTAGGCATCCGGGATCTCCTCCTCCATCATCCCAAGGACACCCGCATACTCCTGACGATACCAAACTAGGTATTCATCGCTCGAAGTCACCTCGGGATGACGCTCCACCAAGACACCTCGGCCCATCCATCCCGCCACATACGTAGCATAATTCCTCGGGAGGTTCATGTCCCGAGGAATCCCAGCCACAGGGATCGAGGGACGCTGCGGCAGAGGATCGGGCACCCACTGGTGGTACCCAAGCTGGCGGACGACCTGGCTGATCGCATGAAACATGACCTCATTAAAATAAATCAGCCAAACATCTCGCGATAGATCCTCGGGAATCTCCCCCTCCATATAGGGCCTCCACGTCATCTATAAAGCATCAAGAGATTGGAAGAGTGCTTAGCCAAAAGAAAACCAAATACAAGGCAAAGAAATTCGAAGAAAAACTTATACCTCTTCCTCCGACAAGACATGGAAGGCTTCTCGGAATTGGGCGAGGCGGTGCAAGCGCGAAGATCCCCGGGGTTCTCATCTCATGGCCCAAGGGAGGGCACAATCAAACAGCGCCAGAGTCAGGCGATCAATGGCGAAGTGCTTGTACCCGAAAATCTAGCAAAGCAAGAAGGAAATTATCATAATCAAAGTGAACTAAACCAAGAAAAGGACATCTACCGCTCACTTACAATACCTGAAGAAATGGCCCTCTTGACCTTCTTCGAGAGCTCCACAAAGAGATGGACGAGCATCGCAGCTCCCCAGGCATAGCGTCCCTGCCCTCCAGGCCTCTCATCAGCAAAAGGGAATGAGAGGAGACCTTATCAGAGGCCGTCGAGAAGAGGACCTGGCCGAAGAAATAATGGAAGAACGCCCTCAACTCCCTCCGTGCCCTTTGTGGACACGCGGGCGCCTCTCTCGCCTCGATCATCGCCCGCCTACTCTCGAAGCTAGCTACAGCTTCGCCCTTCCGACACTCTGTGAAAGAACCGAGGCCATACTGCCCCGAAAGCCTCCCCAAGGGGATCCAGTTCAGCGTCCACTCCCGCTCCACGAACTCCCATTCCCTGATTAAATCTCGAAACAGCCCCCTATAATCCGCAAGGGTGGCCGCAATCACTGCTTCCCCTGAGACCGGAAGGCCGGTGATCCGATGGACGTCCTCGAGGGTCGGCATAATGGCACCGGTGGGGAGAATGAAGGAGCAACTCTCCGGGTCCCACCTCTCCGCCAACGCTTCCACGTAAGGACGGTAGACGTGGAACGGCTCAATCAAGAAGAAAGAACGGAAGCCCGCTTCGTCCACCAACCTCCTCTCCCCCTGTCCCAAGGCATCGTACCACCTCCTCGTCTTGTGCCATAAAGCCCGGATACAATTCGGTCGCTGCAAACAAATGAAGAAGACATGGTTAGTTTAAAGAGCAATCGAGAGTTAAGAATCCAAAACCTAAGATTTGTTTAGAAATCATGCTTAGCAAAATGAAATTTTCATATACTAAATCAAAGACAAAAGCATGAAAATAAGAAACTTAATTCACATAAGGGTTCATCTCCCATTATTTACAAAAAACTCTTCATATGATCACACATGCTAGAAGCATTAAAACCCACCGTGGTCACCACTTACACTCTTTCTTTTATCATAGTCTATTATGCTTATACTTTCCATAAACTCACCTAAGCATGTGGAAAATACTCGGACCCATGAAATACATGCATATACTCCCTCATGCTCTACCACGATCAAACACATGCGAAGTCACACCTTAAAAACTATATGCACACAATAATATATCGCATGCAAGCATACTAGCCATATCATTCCTCTCTAAAAATAGAGCAAACATGGATATATATATGAAAAATTGCCCCCCTTCCTAAAAACAAACCCATATCAGCATGCTATCCCACCATGATTAGCATATGCACAAAGCATATTAAAAACACGCATATACAAGCATTATACGCTAGTCACCTATTCATACCACCAAAAGACATGCATATATACCAAATAAAAAGCTAGAGTAAAAGGGGTCAAGGAATTACCACGGCCCGTGTGGACCCAGGAGCGTCCACCTCGGCCTCGTCGGGGTCGTCCATCCCGTTGTCGTCCCCCTCCTCCTCATGCTCCTCGAACACAGCCTTCTCGGCCTCAGCCCCAGCACCAACACCGGCCTCTGTGGCCCCAGTGCCCACACCCTCGGCCTCCCCGGCCTCATCCCTAACACCTCCAGTAATTTCCACCCTCCCCGCACCGGAGACAAACTCCGCAAAGGCCCCCATAGCCCTTCTTTCCTCCTCCTCGGCCCTGGCCTCCATGGCCTCCCTGTCCAACATCCAGACAATGGCATCCAACGATGCCCTCACATCCTCACTAACCCCCTCAGCCCCTACCCCCTCGGTTGCACCCTCGACCGGTCCTCCGACCTCCGAAACCACCTCATCGACCACCACCGGTCGATCTCCACGCCTCCTCTTGTGTGTATAACCTATCGTACTTCCCCCTACCTCCAGGACAGCCCCCGAAGGCATACCCCCGACCTCACACGCGCGGGTGCCCACTGACGGCACCTCCGTCGTACCCATAGCCTCCCCCACGGCTTCGACCTCCGGCCTATCGCTCTCCGATGATGAAGAGCTCGGGCTACGCTCTTCACGAGCCACCCGTGGTTGTTTTCCCCTTAAAGCGATCGCCTTCGATCTCATCATCTTCCTCGGTTTGAAAAGAAAAAGGAGAACCCAAACCTAGGGTTTCGAAATCAAGAGAAAGAGAAAAGATTGAGGTTGAAATGGAGGAAGAGAAGGCAAATAAATCAAGGTTTTGGGTTTGAAACCGAAGAGAAGAAGAAGAAGAGGGAGAGAAACCGTTTTTGAAATGTGGGAAGAGAGGGTCCCTTTTTCAGTTATAAGTGATCCAGTCGGGAGGCAGCTACTCACGAGTAGCCACCCCCTCTCGGGCGGCTAGTTTGAACTAGCCGCCCCACCCTTATTTCTCGTTTACACTTAAAACCCATTTCCAAATCTCTTATCAGCCCTACTTCCAAGGTTTTCTATACCAAACAGCCATGTATTGGCTTATTTCCAGGCACTACTTGATCAAACATGACTTTCCCAAAGTTTTACCACACTTTCAATACCATTCAGTTCAAATCTCTTCAGTTCTGGTTCTTTTCCAGAGTTTTTATCATTCGGATGATCCGATTCACCAACTCAACTCTTTACTTGCTTTATGTCAGTGATATCCCCTCTTTGCTGAGTTTTCCAAGCACGAGAACGGTAGGCACGAGGAAACTGATGCTGGGCTGCTCCATGCATGATAGTTAAGAACCCCGACCGCGGGTTGGATCACTCACCATTTAATTTTACCGCCTTCCACCTGGATCATCCTTCCGGTTGAAAATTCTAAGTCAAGACCTAGCCTATAACGGTCTAAATCAATTCTCTGAATAGTACTGTTCGTGTTGTCATAACTTCTTGAAGGTCGGGCCGAACAAAATAGGGGTTTCTTTCCTTATCATCGGTCAAAGTCTTTCCCGCTTCGCGCAAAAACTCCATCCGATGAGGGACAATTGTAGATACCCCAATTTTGACCGTCCAGGAAGACAGAAATACTTCAAGTAACACCTAGGAATAACCCACATTTGGACATCTAATAGAAAACCAGAAGTTCAGAAAACCGAAAACCCAAAACCCTAAACCAAACCCAAGCCAAAAACTCTATACCCATCAAAACCAAAAAAACCTAAACCAAACCCAAGCCAGAAACTCAAACCAAATCCAACCCAACCTTTTCCTGCTTTTCAAAAAAGCAGGTGACGATCACACAAACCCTGGAATCCTCTTGAGCCGCTGTCGGGCGCCTCAACCAGGAAGGACACCACCCTTCCATGAAGACGATCCGACCGAGCCTATCAGGGCACACATCCAATCTGAATCCCCGAAGAACCACCACACACGCACCACACGCGGATTTTTCAACACCGACGAATCCGACCGACAGGGAGTACCTGGTTTCTACTCCACTGAGTACCTTGCTGGCATAGTAGATGGCCCTCTGCCCGTGGTCGACATCCTTCAATAGTGCGGAGCTCACGGCATGCTCGGACGCTACAATGTATAGGAGTGGAACATCTCCTATGGAAGGACTCACCAGAAGTAGTGGCGTGCTGAGATGCGTTTTGACTTTCTCAAACGCTTTCTGGCATTCTGGCGTCTAGTAGAATCTTTGAGCCTTTTGCAGCAATTGAAAGAATGGCTGACACCGGTTGGTGGCCCTGGAGATGAACTAGTTGAGCGCGGCTAATCTCCCGGCCAGTTTTTGTACTTCCTTCTTGTTCTGAGGAGGCTCCATCTCCATAATCACCTTAATCTGATCGGGATTACCCTCGATTCCCCGCTGTGTCGTTAAATACCCAAAAACTTGCCCGACGTCACTCCGAATGAGCATTTGGTGGCGTTTAGTTTGAGGCGATACTTTTTTCAACACAGCGAAAACTTCTTCAAGGTGGATCAGGTGATCACTTTAGTCAGCACTCTTGACCATCATGTCATCGATGTAGACCTCCACTGTCTTTCCGATCTGGTGCCAGAAGACTCGAGTCACCAACCTCTGATATGTAGCTCCAGCGTTTTGCAACCCGAATGTCATTACTTTATAGCAATAAATGCCAATGGGAGTTATGAACGCTGTTTTCTCCTGGTCGGGCTCATACATCGGGATCTGGTGATAGCCTGAATAAGCGTCCATGAAACTCATTAGTTCATTACATGATGAGGAGTCCACCAGTTGGTTGATCTTTGGAAGTGGAAAGCTGTCCTTTGGGCATGCGCTGTTCAGGTCGGTGAAGTCCACACAGACCCGCCACTTCTTGTTCTTCTTGGGAACCACTACCGTATTGGCCAGCCATTCGGGGTGTCGCACCTCGTTGATGAACCCAGTGGCTAGGAATTTGTTCACCTCGTCTTGCACCGCATTGGCATGGATCACGGCCATTCGTCGGCTTCTGTCGGACTAGACGGACGGTCGGAGAGATGAACAATCGGTGGCTCGCCACCTCGGGATTGATCCCCGACATGTCATGTGGTCTCCAGGCGAATACGTCCTTGTTCTCCATGAGGAGGTCGAGTATCGCCTTTCTCTCCTCTGCAGAGAGCAAACTCCCGACGAGAAAATATTTTTCAGGGTCAAGTGGGTCTATTGGGACCTGCTCTAGGTCTTCAAGAACTCTGTCTTCACGACCGGGTCGGCTCTCATCGGCCTTGATCCAATCGTGAAGTAATTGCTACCTTTTTGGATGGATCTCCCCTTTCTCAGGTAGCTCATCTACTTCTGGAAGGGCTGACTTTCCTGCCATCATCGCCATGTAACAACACTTCGCGGCCACCTGATCTCCTCGTATCTCCATTATCCCCTGCGCCGTGGAGAAACGGAGGCGTTAATAATATGTAGACAGAATTGCCTTCATCGCTGCGAGCCAAGATCGCCCAATGATCGCGTTGTACGAGGATGGGAGGTCCATGACTGTGAAATCCGTCATAGCCATCTAATTCCCGCTCTGACAGAGAGCGTAATTCAGCCAGCAGGGACAACTCACGCTCCGTTGAAGGCGATCAGGGGATCCTTCATCGGATGAAGATCCGTGGCCTTCAGTCCCATTCGAAGGAAGGGCTTCATGAAAAGGATGTCGGCCGAGCTCCCAGTACCTACCAGGATCCTTTTCACGTCGAAGTTTGAGATGCGTAAGGTAATTATCAGGGCATCCGAATGTGGGGCCTGAACTCCTTCTAGGTCAGCATCGGAGAAGGTGATTACACTGTTGTTGTTCCCTCACGGTCTTTTCACGACCAGTTTTGGCTCCTGGTCGATATGCATCATCTCGAACGAAACCTGCATCTTCGTTGAATCCCTCCGGGCGCTCTTCGGCGAGGTGAAGTGAGGATTACCCCCGAATATGATGTCAATGACCTCAGCACTAGTGTTGGGGACGATGTTTGTCACATGTTGAACGTTGGGGTTTGGGGCGATCTCCGCCGGAGCGTATTCCTTCAGGTGACCCTTCTAGATTTGGTTCTTCAAGAACGCCCGGAGGATTCGGCAGCCGTCGGTAGTGTGACCGATGCTCTTATGATAGTCACAGCGCAGGCTTTGGTCTCGCTTTGACTCATCACTCTTCATGGGGGCAGGCCATCTGAACCAAGGTTGTCCCTGGATCTTAGATAGGATCTGGGACGGGGGAATCTTGAAGTACATTCCCTGCCCCCCTCGCACTTCGTTGGTCGAGGTACCTGCCTTCCTGCCCTTTTTACCCCACTTCTCCTTTGGACGAAATTCTCAGGCGGACCTGTTTGGTGGAGAGGTGGAGGCGGGAGATGACTTGGAAGTTGCCTCTGCCTGCTTCAGAAATTTGGATTCCTCTACTTTGGTGTACTTTTTAGCATGCCCCATCAGGTCCCATAAATCGGAAGGAATGCGTTTGATGAGCGACTCCTTGAGGCCGTTTCCGGTTGGTAAGCCATTCCGGAAAGCCATTACTACAGCATCCTCGTTGTAGTCCTCCACTTCAAACTTCAATATGCAAAAACGATCGACACATTGTCGAATTGTCTCGCCCGTGTTCATCTGGATCTTCATGAGATCCCCCAAGTCTTTCTTCCTCTACCGGCTACAGATGAAGTGCTCGGCAAACATGGTTACGAGCTCTTCAAAGTTTCTGATTGTCGCGGGTGGAAGGAGATGGAGCCAAGTTAATGCGGCCCCTTCGAGGCTGGAAGGGAAGAGGCAGCACATGAGCCCATCATATAGCTCGTACAGCGCCATGGAGTGATGGAATGCCAGGATGTGATCATATGGATCCATCGTGCTGTTATACATCTTGAACTTGGGTTGATCGAACCTGTATGGCAGTCGTTCTCTGAGGATCTCCATTCTGAACAGGGATGTAAATCCTCGTATTGCGTGATCCGTCATTTCTCGACTGGAAATGCGGTGCACTTCAGAGCACAAAGTATGGCGGGGTAGTGTGACTACCCCCTTTGTTGGCCGACCGACCCTGGTCCGCTTGCCTTTGCGAAGCTTCCCTTTGGATGGATCGTTCTCTGTGGGGAGAACGATCGTGCCTCCGATCTTCGTGAGGTGGACGGCCCACCTGCGGGGTACATGAACGCCGCCGGGACCGTTGCCTCTGATAATTGGAAGAAGTACTTCCTTCCGAAACTTCAACATTAGCATGAGGAAGTGCCCGAATTGGTAGATGAACTCCTTCTATCGCTGGTTGCCTCTGATGCCCGTTCGTGTGGAACTGCTGCATCGAGGCCTCGAACATCTGTTACATCGAACCTTGCAACCGGATGAACAAGTTCTCATGTGAACCTTCCATTGCCGCATGAGGTCCTGGACTTAGCTTGCCAGGGTTCCAGCGAGCCACCTCCAGTGTTGACTTGGAGGTTACCCCCAGTGTTGATTGGGTGGATACTCCCGTCTTGCAGACCTCCTTCGGGAATGTCGTTTGGGTTTGACATTGTAAACTTTCAGCATTTTGTTCCGTATCCCACAAACGGCGCCAAACTGAGGAGGATATTTTCTCCTCACAGTTAAGTTTGTGATTTATGGGATTAGGAACTTCAAAAAGGATTTGGGAAAAGGAATTTTAGTGGACGGGTTATGTAGAAATGGGATGTTTTGGTGGAAGGGGAGAGACTGTGCCTGTTTGTCACCAATGACTAAGTTGTCACAGTGACGGTTCTTAATTGTCTTCGGTGAGGAATCTAGAACTTGATCTATCGATTGATGGATCATCCGATGCCATAAAAGTGATGTCATGCAACCTCTTTTATAGGCTGCCTACGTACCCGCTGGGGTATCAAGTCTCACGTAGTTCAATTGGTTACTTTGTAACCATTTTTTCACTAACTGGTAGTGGGCTACTTTTTAGGGAAACATTCCTTGCATTTACTCACCATGTCGCTCTTATCACCCACATTCTGTGAGTAATGGGCCTTAAATGCTGCCATGGCAGTTACGTGCGTTCATGATCCCTTGACCGTTTATGGACCTGCTCGGGGCCTCTTGACATGCGTAACGTCGACGAATAATAAGGTCGTCTGACCAGTCCTATCATGTAGTCGTGCCTTAGATTACTAGCACCTAAGTGATAAGGTCGCCCGACCAGACTTGTCATCTACTCATGCCTTAGATCACTTCACACCTGAGTGATAAGGTCACCCGACCAGACCTGTCGTCTAGTCGTGCCTTAGATCACTCATTTATGAGTAGCAAGGTCGAACGACCGGACCCGTCGCCTGGTCATGCCTTGGACTACCCACACTGATTCCTTTTGATTTGTGGGAAGATCAACCGTACGACTAAATCCTTTAGTCTAGTCGTGTCGATCTACCGGATGACATCATCGTGCAGTCATCTTTTGTGGATTGGGAACAATGGGCTTTCTGTCGGATAGCCCACGTTCCACTGTTTCGCCTTATCACGACACATGTCCAATTACAGATTTCTACCTCCACAGCTTTAAAATATGATAATTATTTTTTATAATTATTCAGTGATATGTTTTATATGAATGTCTGTCTTTCATTTTATACATATTTTTAATCTATTCTATTAAAATAAAAAAACATAACGATATAATTTTAAAAAATATTTATATAAGTCATATTAGACCCTTTTTTATAAAAATTCTGGCTCTATCATTGCCCACAATTATTTCTTAATGCAAATTATCATCCTAGTCATTGTCAGCTTGGCCTCCCCCATATGAAGAGAGAAAAATAAATAAAAACTTGCGTTAATGGGGACTCGCTGAACCCCCCACAGTGAATGAAAAGTGACATAAATGCGAAGTAATGACTAATAGTCTTTGTTTTCGAGAATTTAAATATTAATTCTCAGTCAAGTGGTGGTGAACAGTGGAGAATTCTAGAAGTATGACATGGTACAGAATTGGAATAAAGGTGGTATTCAAATCTTGAAAACGTCATCCAAAATTTTGGTCCAATAGAGCTGGCCATGTCACCAATCCTCCCCTCCGAAAAAAAGTACCCTTTTTTCTAACATTAGTTCTGTGGTGTAAAAATCCCATTGTGTATCAGTCAAATTCAAGAAACCGTAAAATATAAGGAAGTGATTGCGTGCGGCGAACGGCGGGTGCGGCAGTGATCACGGGCCGTCGATCACGGGTTCATCGCATTGGACGGTCGGGTGCGATTCACGTCGACTGTTGGATGCGATGGACCCGCGATCGAACGGCCCACGTCGCGGCCGCACCTGCCGTTCGCCGCACGCAATCATTCATATATATATATATATATATATATATATATATATATATATATATATATATATATATATATATATATATAAGAAACAAAAATATCAAACAAATAATTATTTGGATCAAATAACAAGTAAACATTTCATATAGACAAAAAACATTATTTTCTTTTCTAAACAAGTGGAGTCTTTTCTAAACAAACTCCACTTGTTTAGAAAAAAAATAATGTTTTTTTCTATATGAAATGTTTACTATTTATTTGGTCCAAATAACTCTTTGTTTGATATTTTTGTTTCTTATACTTAAATAAATATATATGTAAATGATTTTCAAAAAGACTTAAATAACTTAAATGACATTTTTATTTTTCATAATGATTTAAATGATTGTATAAGTGATTGATTCTTAGAAGAAAATTGTTGTTTTGAAATGTTCAACACATCCATGTCGACATTTGCTCAGACAGATCGACGGATCTCTATCGTCCTAGTGAAACACATTTCGACTGGGCCTCTATCGATAATTATTCAGACAGTTCGACGGATCTCTGTCGTCCCAGTGATGAACACTTCGACTGGACGCTGTCGAAGTAGGTAGTGGGAAAGGAATTAAAAAAAAAATAATGACATTTTCGTAATTTTGGGTAGTGGGAAAATTAAGTTGGGTAGTGGGTCTATCACTGCCCTTCAAGAAAATGTGCTTGGATAAGGAAAATTCATTAGCAATCTTAAATATATTCCTATATATATATATATCTAGTTAGTCCATTCACTCACTCTAACAAGATATATACTTTGATTGAATTTTTTTTACCTATTTTTTACAATTCCTATCAATGATATTTCTTCTACAAAAAATTTATGGTTAATGATCAAAACGGTTGTCAGCGCCTAATCCTTTGCCTCTTTCTTTAAATAAATATAGGAAACTCCATCTCACAATCAAAGAAGTCAATGTGGAGGGACCGCGCATGCTGAAGAAATAAGCGGTCAAGTTTTGGATTTAATTAGCAACTAATTACACAGTATTATTAGTTGTAAAACAGGAAACACAAGCAGCAGCAAGAAGAGCAGCAGAAGGATAAGATGCATATTTAATTTATTGGAATATATATTTTATATATTTATAAATAAAAAAAATACATAGTTATTAGATGATAAGTGATTTAAAATAAAAATAAAAATGTGTTGTCTGCGTTTTGTATTTTGTGTAACCTTTTCTTGGATTCACGTTTCAAAAGGATCGGAAGATATGTCTATCACTTGCATTAATAAAAGCCACATAAAATCCAAATGTTGCTTTCTCTTTGCACTCATATTGTAGGAAGTCAGTCCAGAAAAAAAAAAATCTTTCATCACTCTAAGAGCCAACAAATTACATCAAAACGCATGACTTTGACTTAAAAGCTCTTCTCATCACATTTATATAAGAGAGCTTCATATATCTTTTGAACTAGAAAAATAAAAAAGAGATGGAGATGGAGATGGAGGTGAAGACTGTTAGAGAAGGTGGTGGTGGAGATGAAGATGAAGAAGTTGAGCTCCCGGGATTCCGATTCCACCCGACGGATGAAGAGCTCGTTGCATTCTATCTGCGAAGGAAGGTGGAGAAGAAGCCTCTCAGAATAGACCTTATCAAACAGGTGGATATCTGTAAATATGATCCATGGGATCTTCCAAGTAAGTTTCATCTTGTTTGTGCTACTTTATGTCTAAAACATGCATATGATGAATTATCTATTATTATTGTAGTTTTTTCATTAGTCAGCTCAATATATAAGAATCATCCTCCTCTTTGTTATCCAAAAATTAAAGGTGAATTATCACCTTTTTAGTATATAGGTGTGGAAAGTTTGTGTCTAGCGTATGTTTTTGCAAATAATTTTTCTTCCTCCTATCGAAAGTTAGATGTCCCTTAAATTTACAGAAAATAATATTCCCTCTCATCAAGTTATTATATATCCATTTATTTTCATAATCTCGTTTTATTCAATGTAATAGTTATGAATAAAAATCATGGTATTTTGCATTTGAACCATGCTTTTTTTTATTAAAAAAAAAAGAATTTTTTTATTGAATGTGAATCTTATGGTCTATCACAAAGAAATATTGATTAAGGTGTTGGAAAATAAAATATATATAGTAATTATTGAAGTGAAACCAGTGATCTGTTGCACTGCATGAAACATATCTATACAGAACTTATATTCACTGATTATAGTGTTCTGTAAGAAATTCCTCAACCTTCTTATTTCTAAAGATAAGCATGAACTTAAATATTCATAATTGACCTTAATTAATTAATAATGTTGGTTTCCATGAACCATTGAGGATTATATTGCTCCACAATAACAATACCTTTAGAATAGAGAATAAATTTCATCAGTTCGATCTACCTGCTTGATTATATGTAAAACTACTGCTACTGAATAACACTATTTTCTTTTGGTGACAACAAATTAAGAGGTTAGTTCAGGAAAGCAGGATGAATGGTACTTCTTTTGCCTGAGGGGGAGGAAGTATAAGAACAGCATAAGGCCTAATAGGGTTACCGGTACCGGATTTTGGAAGGCAACGGGCATTGACAAGCCGATATACAACACCGGCAAATCCAACAACTGCATTGGCCTCAAGAAGTCTCTTGTTTACTACATAGGCCGTGCTGGGAAGGGAACCAAGACTGATTGGATGATGCACGAGTTCAGACTCCCCACCAACGGGGAGGACACCAACTATGGACATTCAGAAACTAATCATCAATCCGCGGTAAACAAAATAATTTTTAGACCACATTTGGATTTATGTTTGGACAAATTTCTTATTTGAAAAGCAAAAGTTTTTTAAATGCGAGTTCAAACACATTTTCAAACCACCCTCTTGTTTTTTTATTGAAAAGCTTACAAAATAATAATTTTTAAAAGTTGAGTTTAAAATACAAAATTTAAAAAAAGGGAGGGGGGTTTAAAGCAATCCCAACTTGTTGTTGACCCACCTCAAAAAAAGTAAATAAAAAAAATCTAGGGATGGGTTAGCGAACTAGAAAAAAAAAGTAAAGAAAAAAAAGAGATAGGGAGGGAGGGCCGGGGACGACAGGGGAGGTGGTTACAAAGGAGCGCAACGACGGTGGTGGGAGGAGAAGGGTGGTGGTAGGGGCAGTGGGAGGAGGGGGAGGAGAAGAGAAAGAGAGATAGAGAGAGAGAGAGAGAGCAAGGAGGGCGGCGAACTCCGCCAGCCGCCTCCACCCTCCCCCTCACCACCCTCCACGGCTCTGCCACCCTTCCCCCCCTCTCTCTCTCTTTGTCTTTCTCTCTCCTCTTGCCCCTTCCTTCCACCACCCTCCTCTGCCAACTAACGCCATTGCCTCCTTCCTCCGCCCACCACCTCTGCAGCCCTCTCCTCCCCCCTCTCTCCCTTTTTTCTTTGTTTTTTTTTAATTTTTGGGGGTGGGTTGCAACCTAGAGGGGTTTTTTAACACCCCCTTTTTAAAAATACCAACATTTCAAACTGCACATCCAAACGCAGACTTACATTAATTTTATGTGATGTTTGCTTGTTATGGATGAAAAAAATTTCATGCGATGTAGGAGATCTGGACGATTTGTCGAATCTTCAAGCGAAACGCGACATATAGGAAGTTGGGATACCAAGAATGGAGGGTTTCAACTGCCAACAAGAACACTCCAACCGAATCAAGCTCGAAAACCTGCAGTTTTGAGTCTGACAATGGAGATGAATACAGGTTTGTCGGAGCATCCACCACCCAATATGGGGGAGAGAATGCATTGATGAAAAACCAGTGCTGTGTTGATCAGTGGGGCACAGTGGTTCAGTCTCCATTGACAGCCATTAATCCAAACTTTCTCAGCTTAAATGGGGGTGAATTCTTTGGAGAGGGAAGTTGGGATGAGCTCGGACGGATGATGGGGTTCACTGTTGATCCAGCATTGCTTTCTTGAGACTGTAGATATTAATCTAGAAGCACATAAATGTTATATATCTTTGTTATTTCAGTTTTATAGAGATCTGAAACAACAAATGTGAGAATATATATGTAGAACAGCTTGGTTGAACTATGATGCATGATTTAGTGCTTGAATTTCCGAGTAGTTTTTTATATGTATGGGTAGTTTAAATTTTGAGCGCGATACACGCAATCTGCATCGACAGCCCCGCACACAGTCAATATATACTTCTTATTGGGATTTTTTAATAATTTTATTTATGCGAAATAATAATAATGGCGGAATAAATTATACGAAGCCCAAATCAATCATCGACGCATTCAGAAAAATATAAAAACATGCAAACCACAAAGAAACACCCAATTTAACGTGATGCGGCGTAAGCCTACATCCACGGGACACTCCAGCAACAATCCACTATATCAAATAATAATGATAATAATGTCATCTCAAGTTTTGCTTAAAACTTGAGGAATACAAGATGAAAGATAGATACAAGATTACCTCAATGAAACCCTAAGGGCCCGTTTGGTTCGTGTCATTTTTTTGGGTGGAATTACTTTATCAGGAATCAGTTTACAATGAATTAAAATACCAAGAATCCTGATTCCATTAGACTGTTTGGTTCGCTAGTGGATTTTTCCAAATAATCATTTTTAAGTGTTTGGTTCATACATGAAAAACGATAAGGAATTTGATTTAAATGTCTAAAATACCCTTATTATTATATATATACTTGTAAAATTTATTTTTGTATCTATATAACAACAATAAAAAAGAATAATTTTTTTATAAATATTTAATGAATGTAAATAAATAAAATAACCAAACATGTAATTAAATATATAATAATAGTAATTTTTCTAAATCAGTTGAATATTATAAACTCTCTTAAAAACTAAATAACCAATTTTATTAGTTAGGATTCAGAGACATTACTTTAGGCCTAAACACACATCACACATCACATATTATACCAATTACATTAATATCTAAACCCATCTACAAAAATAAAACTAAATTTAAAAATATAAATTAATATCTAATGCACAATTAAGATTTTTCACATCACATATAAAAATTATAACAAACTTTTTTAGTTAAAAAATCAAAATAACTATATAAACTCATTATTTGGTAGGTGGAAAAAAAGAGGCTATTTATTTTAAAAGGGATATACATAGTAATTTCATTAATATGTAAATGATATAATAATAATCTAATTTAGGATTACTTGTGGAATTTGAGATTACTACCACAAACGGAAACGGTGGGAATGTGATTCCACCCTATTTTCCCACATGGATGGATTTTAATTCCACTGGGGCCCACAATTACCATCAAGATTATCACCAACCAAATACTGAATTTTATACACTTTCCTGGTAATGTCACATGGAATCAAATTCCATCCCAAATTACCACGAACTAAACGGGGACTAAATAATAATCTTTCAAATAATACGGAGAATACAACCTCAATGTAGATCGAAATATGCGGAGAAACATGAAGAAGGGACAACTCTTCTTCTCTTTCTCTCTCCACTCTCCTCTCTCTCCTCTCTCTTCTCTCTTCTCTCTACACTGTTGCCACCTAACCCTGTCAATCGGACGGATACGGATCGGATATGTCAATATCCATATCCTAACTTTCGGATTCGGATACGGATATTAATTTTCGGATTCGGATCCCTTCAGATACGGATCGGATACGGATATTTTTCGGATAATTGACATGTTTGAATATTGACATTGATTTAGATAATCAAGTGATATTTTAAAGAAATATCAATATTAAAATTGAGATTTTTAAGGATTATTCTCTTTTTCAGATATTATATATTAAAAATTTAATAGTATTATAATATATTATCTTTGTGTTTAATCATATAAGATAACAATAATTGTAATATATAATTCAAATATATATTTTTATAATATATGTCGGATACGGATATTTTTCAAATCGGATAGACTAATATCCATATCCGCACTCCGGATCTTCGAATATCGGATATTTCTGATTTTTCGGATACGGATTCGAATCGGATTCGGATCACGTGGAATCCTCTGTTTTTCTTTCCCTGGCCGTACGTCAACATTATGAAGAGGAAGACTTAATAAGGGTATTAAATACCCTCCATGCACGTGTGTGCATTAAACATGCATGGCCCTATGCATGGCCGCATGGGCTTATTAAACTTCAATTGGGCTGGACCCAATAATGGCCCACAGACCCAACACTTCAATGGTCATACATCAAGGTATATATCTCCTTATAAATGAGGTAAATCCGTCTCGTTAGTAAGTTTTTATGTTTTCATTCAATGGGTCAATGGATTACATTTTGAAGATGTATATATAATTTTATAAAATATATTATCTTATTAAAATCAAAATATGTGCTGTTGGCAAATGATTCAGCTTCATTTGTACTTGGAGTTGTCTTTGAATGCTTGCTTTCAGCTCAAATAATAGTGCACAAGGCCTCATGTGATACAGAGATGGCATGTTGGATTTACACTAAAGTGTTGTAATACTCCTATTTAGATTCTCAACTAGTTTTTTCATATTTGTATCTTGTTTCATTTATATTGTGGAATTGTCATATCATCATAGTTAAAATTAAATGTTTGAAAATCCATTCAATCATAAATAGATTCAAGTGTGTTAAATGAATCTATTTCATTTGATAAATTTAAGACCGTTTGATTAATTTAAACATAAAACAAGCATAAAAAAACAAACAGATTATTCATTCCTTGTATCACTCAGGTATCTTCCGCTTCAACATGGGAATTAAATACAGTGGCACAGTTAACCAGAAAATGAAGACGAATAGGAACCCTCGAGAAAGTGATTGAGAGAAACAAGTAATCTTTGTGTTGATTCAACACCATCAAGTTACAAGCCGGAAACAGCAATAAAAGCTTCTTTTAAACTTTAGAAAGACACTTCTAAAAAGATAGTCTTTATTTAGAGGCACTTAAGTCAGATCGAATCCCTGCTTTGGGCGGAGTGCTCTGATTGGCTTATTTTAAAAGAATCTATAATTTTTCTATATATATTTTAAATCAATAATATAAAAAATAAGTTATGAAAAATATGATAAACCATGCATCTAAATAAAAACCCGAATTCTGAAGATATATACTAAACATACATATAGTGCAATGGTAAAATATGTTTGACACAACAGTTATTCAATCACTTGAACTTTACAAACATTCAGAATAGTTGAGTACTTCATATTGCCTTCAATGAAGACTTCTAAGCACATATTTGTGGTGCTATTTGAATTACTGGCCTCAAGATCATTGTATAAACACATTCAAATGTGTTAAAAATGCGTTAAAAATATAAAAAATCTTCTATAAATGACGATTTTACTTATCTGGATAGGGTTTTATAATATATCCAAAGATGGTATAATAATCATTTTCATAGGATTTTTTCATTTTTAACACATTGTAGTGGTTTTTTAGTATATTGTGTCTTCAGTTAAGGTTAACCAAACAAAATATTCACAAAATTATACATCATCTTATGAAATACATGATTTTATACAAATGAATTATATATCACTAATGATTTTATACATCACCAATGAAGTAATGATTTTAAAAAAGAAAATATACATCATTTAATGAAGTGCATGATTTTATACAAATGAATTATGTACTTCAATAAATTGCATGGCTCAATATATAGAAAATACAAAACTTTCTAACAAGGAATGTACCTCGTGAATGTGAGTATATGATGCTTATGAAGTATACATGACTGAAATTAAGACTTAAAAAAAGACATAACACTATTTTATCTTTTTCATTGGACATTATTACACTCAGTCATTTTTATAACTCCAAATGAATTTCATATATCTCGCTGGTTCACTCCATTCACTGTTACGAGATATATATCTTATTGAAAAATTTTATATTTTCTATAAATGTCAAAATTTAATTTACCGGAATATATAGTTTACATTTAATAAAAGGATACAACTCATTAGATATGATATATGATTTTTGAAAAGAAATAAATACATGCATGCTGTGTTTTGGACTTTAAATGGACAGAGGTGTAACATGTTACTTTTTCCATTTCTTGGGTGATATTTGTCGATTTGTAAACTCATGGAGCCCACAAAACACTATGCAGTTATTGAATGGTTTCCAAGGAACAGGGATCAATCCATTCACACAGTGAACACATGCACATCAAGCTAGTTTTCTTTCTTTTTCTTTTTTCTTTTTTTCTTAGGATTAGTCAGTCAGTATAATAATGGCTTCTTCCATAGTTTTCCATTTGTGGTAAGTAGGATGTCAATAGTTATCTAGTTTAATCACTTTGTTATCATTCAAAACAAGATCCACATGGTGTATTGATATAAACGTTTATGCCGTAATGCTTGAACTGAATAATGAATATAAACCTACAACTGTCTGATTAAATACCAAACAATATTTCATAATATAAAAGGCAGGCTTATGAAGATTAATGTTTATTATCTACTTTGGCATGTGTAGAATAGAATTCAGTGGGACCTTCTGGGGATGCTATGTATGGACCAAGTTGGACAGAGTGACATTAATGGATCATTTTTGTACTTCTCTTATCATATTCTTATTTTATTTATTATAATGCGAACTATGATGAAAACTTGAATTTCAGAGAGAACAAAATGAGTAGTTTTTATGTGTTGCTTCTTCCTCAGTTAGTTGAAGTAGTGCTATAAAATGGTTCAATAATAGTAAATTTTCACTCATTTATCATGAAAATAATTCCCAAAAAAATTATTTTCCTAAGATCATGTACTTATTATGTTCATGGAAACAGTAAACTAGTGTGTAATATTTTATGATATAGCAAATATGCCTTCTGACTGTATTAAAATTAGTCTCAAATTCTCCAAAAGTCAAATAATAAGAAATTAAAGACATGAATTGAAAAGACCAGAAAAAAAAGGTAGACAATTTTAATATCTCAGGTGTCACTGATGTTGAATTGGTTATTCATTGAATCCCTTCCAGAAGGAGCTCGAATTGGTTATTCATTGAATCCCTTCCTGAAGGAGCTCTCTTTCTCACTCAATATAATATTTTCAAAATCACTGGGTGTTCACTAGTCTTTGATGGAGATATATGGATCAAGGATATTCAGATTGAAGATTGTGTACCATTATATTAATTGATTTTGTTATCTAATAAGCCTATTCCCTATGCAACTAAGCATATCACAAAAATAATAACTGAAAGGGAATAGAATCGTCATAACTACATGTCAAAGTAAAAGAATGAGTCAATTAACGCTACCTTCATAAAAAACAATAGCATAACTGAAAGCAAAGAATATATAGCAAGGCATGTATATCAATATCCAGGTTAACTGTATCCGCATTTCCAAACAGAAGGTACTATTGGAGCTATTGCTACAGGCTCAAAGGAATCTGGAATCCAGACGCTGATGAGCCATGGGTTTCAGGTGAAAGGCGGAATCAATGTTAAAACCAGTACATTTTACAGTCCAAAACACATACCAATATTTTTTTTAAATAGTAAATATCATCTATATATGTTTTGATAAAAATTGTATATCACTCCATTTCAAATTGATTGAAATTTTAATAAATGTTAAAAAAATTATGTATATATTTCATCTAATGATGCATGTGTCACGCCCCAGGGCGGCCGTCCCCGAGACGTGGCAATAATATAATATCAGCTATCATAAATAAGAGGTCAATAGTGACTCCAATAAATAAATACACAAGGCTAATGAAGCAATAACAACTGATATCACAACTGAAAAGCGGAAGCACAACTATCAATAAGTCTGTAATTCAAAAACATTATTACAGACTCGAATACACAATCACTGTCCTGTGAGAGCCAAGTCTAGCCAAATAAAATACAACAAGGGCCACACGCACGAATTTCAAATACACAAGACTCTAGGACTGCTGACAACCTCGCTCTCGCCAATCCGCCGGACAGAACGCTTCCACGCACGCAAGACCACGTCATAGGGAAACTCCAGCTCCACGCCCAACAACGCCCCTGTAAAAGAAACAGTACGCGAGGGGTGAGCTACACGCTCAATGAATGGTACGATCCATGCATCACAACTCATATTAATCTTTCAAGCGTTCAAGTCTCAATAATCGAAACGACTTAAGTTGGTGGTTGGGTGTTGACCCAAACCTACCACACCATGTTAAATATTCTGAGTGATTGGGGTTCCAACAGATGGAACAGTCACTTAGGTCATTGGGTCGGGTCTCAACCCAACCCACTACACCCTCACCCTCACCCTTAGATGACATAGGACTATTGGGGAAAAGGGGTCAACTGGTTACGCCTTTCGTCATCCGGTAGCCCTCTGCCGAGTAGCCTCGACCTGGTATCCTCCCATGACCTCTACCTCTACCGTATGGGCGCACCACCCGGCGTCATGAATAGCGTCTGGGAGAGCCTAGCAGGACAACTAAACCCGGGTAGCTTCGACACGGAAGCGACGAAAGGGAGAGCACTTGACATACGCGGTTTTTGATCCTCATGGATCCGTCGTCGATAAGGTTACGAATTCTCATGAATTCCCACCAGAGCGCATAACTCAGATGCGGGGAAGATAGATGATTTGTAATGTCGATGCCACGGTATGACCCATCAGAGGTCATACGCTTGCTTAATCTTATTAAGCAAGGTTCGTGGCCTCTATATATATATAAGATATATAGAGATGGAGTATACAACATATAAATAATTACATAAGGAATTAAATCAAGAAGTATACAATTATTGTTACAACAATATTGTAATATTTTCTAAGGCATGCTTGGGCTCATATGTATAACACATGGATGTAATACTCTAGTATACAAGTTTATCATGATAGAAAAATATTTAAAGTCACTACCTTATTCATGCCTTATACTCATGCATACATGTAAATACTAACACATGAATAACCTAGCATGGGACACAATACATAGACAAGTATGGGTCCCTACACATGGTACTAGGGTATATGATCCTAACATATTAAGTCTTAGTATGACATGGATGCAACCTAACAAGATAAGCAATAACATGCACACTTAAGAAAGTTAATATGTGGTTACGGTGCCCCAGGGGAGGGCAATGCACATCTACGTGCATCGTACACCTCCCGAATGGGTTGGATTGACCCACTCACCGTAAACCGAGTCGTCGTGCGACCGCTCGCCAAGATCTGCAAGACAAGGCATCCAAATAGGTGAGTAAAACCACATAAAAACACTTAAAAACAACTAGAAATGTCAAAGACTTGGATATGCACATGTCCGAGTGCCCCGACACCTACCCGAGCCCCCGGGCAGCCACACGCGTGGCCCCCGCACACTTGTGCCCCCGAGCCCGGCCGCGCGCGCAGACGCGCTGGCCGCGCGCCCAGGACTCCACCCGCGCGCGCAGGAACCCAGCCGCACGTGCACGCGCCCGCTCACGCGCGCCCGCTCCCCCTGCTCGCCCAGCTCGCGTACGCGCCCGCGCACGCCCGCGCGTACGCAAACGCGCGCCCCTGCGCATCTGCCTGCGCCAGTCAGCGCCCGACAGCGTGCGCACGCGCGCGCACAGGCCCGCACGCGCGCCCAAAGCTCAAACACCCCCCCTCCCTCACCCCACACACACCCAAACACATGCATATGGTGTGCAAGGTCCCCTAGCACCTACCCAAGCTCCAAAAACCAGAAAATAAAGAGGGGAGAAGTGCTTACCAAGATAGGGGAGTGAAAGGGGGAGATCCGGTGCCCTCCAAGCACCCGCAACCACCTCAACCGCCACCAACACTACCAACACCTCCTCAGCTTCTACTCAGCCTCTACTTTGCTGGAAAACAGGGGAAAATCAGGGGGGGAAGAGAGGGATCTTGATAGGAAGAGAAACAACAACAACAATGGCACACAAACCTTGTTTGTGCTCCTTCTTCTTCTTCTTCTTCTTCAAAACTCACACACACACACACAATCTTTCACACACAAAGGGCTGGAGAGGGAGAGAAAGAGAGAGAAGAGAGAATGAGAGATTTGAGAGAGAGCCCCCCCAAAACTCACGTTTTTGGGGGGGGGGGGGTGAGGGGAGTGGAAAAAGAGGGGGGTAGGGTTAAGTCTAACCTCACCCCCTCTTAATCCAAATAACCAAGCATGACTTAGTGTTTAAGTAAAAGGGGGGTGAGCTTACCCAAAGGTCACCACATGCACAAAATATCTCATTTACTATTCCACTTACCAAATCAGTTTCGAAGAAAACCCGGATGCGGTTCGGAACTGCATAATTTTCAAAACGTTACCGGAATTCAATGAAATTTTTATGGGTGGTATAAAATGGTACCAGGACCCATAATACGCAGTTAGATTTTCGATCAGAGTCAACTAGCTCACGCAGATGGCTAAAAAGCCAAAATTTTAGCAATTCCGATCGAAAAAGAAAATTTCAAAAATGGCCAGAATTGACCCAAAGGTTACCCATAGGCTAAAAAGTGACACATATATAACAGCATGTACATCACTGGACTTCTAACGATGCATATAAGATTGTATTTTGAACTATGAAAAGGACTGAGTGTAACAATGCCTGATGGATCATACTTAATTGAGTGTTGATATGTTAACTCCTTACATTTACTGTAACTAGGTATATACCTCATTGAAAATTTTTTACAATTCTATAAGAATGTTGTAACAGAATGCCCTTTTTATTGTCCAAAATGAAGCTCATATACCTCGTTAGCCATCCAATTAAATATATACCTTTTTAGACGAGGTATATACCTTGTTAATGTTTTTCTTATACTTACTACAAATGGATTCATTCACTCAAGATAGTGTGATGTATATTTTTCATTAAATCATATATCTCATTAAATGATGATTACTATCTTTAAAAAATGAAAACATGTGTGGTCTAATTTTTGAACTGCAAAAAGAATTGAGTGTAACATTTTCCTTTCTATAAATGATATCAATTCAAGTGTATAATTTATAAAAGGGATTTTTAGTAATAAGTCCTCGTAAACTATAGGATTTAGCGATCGATCATTTACTTCTTCATATTTAGGTTTTAGTCCCTACATTTAAATGATAATTTAGGAATAGGTCCCTCTCCCAAGGATTAAAAAGAAAACTAAATAATTTAGGAATATATCACTCCCAGGGACTAAAAAGGAACCTATCATTTAAATGTGGGGACTAAAACCTAAATATGAAGAAGTGAGGGATCAATCGGTAAATCCTATAGTTGGGGCCTTAAAACTAAAAATCCCTTTATAAAAATATCATTTAAATCTAGGGAAAAATACAAATAACCCCCTGTAAATTATCTGAAATCCATATAAACCCTTGATTTTATCCAAAGTCTATATTGTGGCAGCCCGTGCCCAAAAACACCGACACGAGCGTGTCACATGCCTAAAATGCCACCATAATCTTTTTTTTTCTTTCTAAAACATCGAAATGTCCACCCTATATAATCACATATGATAACAACTCTAGGATAACAGATAATCAACAAAATATGTATAATCACCTATATCAGAACACACCCAGGAAAGTTTAAGCAGTCAACAGAGCATCTAACACACCTTACATACAGTCATCCACATATACAGAGCATTTTAACGTAGGCATGGTTCGCTAGACCAGCCTCTACCAAAATAATCATATACAGATCCAAAACCTCAACATATACACATCTATATATACATATCACCAGCTGGATGTGGCACCAAAAGAAGACTAAACCAACGTCCATAAAATCCACCTCTACTCTGCAAAATAAGATAAAATAGAATGAAATGAGCGAAAGATGCTCAGTAAGTAACCCAAATATTCCACGCATAAGGAAAACAAGAATGACATCCCAAGTCAAGCTCAATAATCTCAATAAACACCAGGTCAAAGCATAATGACAAATGGAACCACTGTATGATCATCAGCGGAGAACAATAACATCGCTGATATATATAAATAGGAATGAATAGCTCAAACTAACACCTCACAACTGATAAAGCCATTGAATATCATCAAGATGCATCACAATTGGATTGAAAGCACATACTCTGAAATTAAATCACTGATGGCTCTGAAAATGTCACAGTGTTACAAGAATGATAAGGGAATCACAATTCTGGCCCCCAAATGTTCAAAGCGTAGGATTGACCATCTGCACGATCCCATCTTGGCCCCTATATCCAAGATATGTCACGCCCCAGGGCGGCCGTCTCCAAGACATGGCAAATATATATCTGATATCAGTAATCCATACACGAGAACAAATAAGGACTCCACAACATCAAAGGCAATAAAGCAATAACCAAGTAACTGACATCAAATATATACAAATAGCGGAAGCTCAAATGACTAAGTTTGTAATTCAAAGACATATTTATAGACTAGAGTACACAATCAACTGTCCTGTGGGAGCCAATATACACAATAAAAGACATCAACAGTCCACATACCGTGCACAAGCACAAGTATAATACATACAAGGAAAAAGAAATGCTGATAGCCTCTCACTCGCAAGACATCCAACACGAACGCGGCAATCCTACTCGTACTGCGCCAAGGGGAGCTCTTCTCTTGGATCCGACTCAGCGTCAACTGGAGGAAAACATATGCGAGGGGTGAGCCACACGCTCAGTGAATGGAACAATCCATGCAACACAACTCATATTAATCATTACAAGTGATTAGGTTCCAACAGATGGAAATCAACTACTTGGCTGGTGGGTCGAGTATCAACCCGAGCCCACCACTCCCGCACCCTCACCCCCACAAGGTGACATAGGACTTTAGGGAGCAATACCCTCACCCTCACCCTCCTTAGGGATGACCTAGGCTTTGGGAAATTGCACAACTGGCAGATCGAACCAACGCCGACCCACTACACCCTCACCCTCACCCCCTTCTCGGGGTGACATAGGCTATTGGGAGGAATTTAGATTGTTTCTATGCCCTAGGTCCACCGGTAGCCCTTATCCAGGGAAGCCCCTACCTGGTATACTCCCATGATCAGCACATCCTCACAAATTGGCAGCACCTACGGATGGGAGCCCTCTATCAGGCCGGCTGTCTCAACCAGGAAGTCTCTACGCGGATCCAACGAAGGAAAGAAACCAATCTACACACGCGAATATGATCCCCTTGGATCTGTCATCATCGGTGACTACGCACTGGAACGGTAACGAATTCTCAAGAATTCCCTAGAGGGCGCATAACTTTGATGCGAGGAAATTCTATCATTCGTAATGACTATGCCATGGTATGACCCTCTAATAGGTCATACACTTGTCCAAACTCATTTAGACAAGATTCATGGCTCATACAGGTATAAATAAATATACAACGTATAATTAAATGAATAATTATTCCAGATATTCCTTGCCTGGGGGAAAGAACCCCTTGGGAGGGCACCTTGAGGTCCCAATATAGGATACCCCGACAATCAAACAAGGAACATGGAGCACCCTAGCCCGGGTCTCAATGGTGACTTCCCAAAGTCCCTTAATCCCGAGTAGGAAAATAGGAATTAATATGCAATTAAAGAGTTAATAATTGAAATAATCATGAAAGAATGTAATAACATAATAAAATGGTACAATATTTTCTAAGGCATGCTTATCCTATGCATATTCATATAGGTTTAATCTAAATTAAACTAAGTGGGGACATGCATAAGTCGGGGTAATACTAACATATGACATGTATCTAGGCATGTATGGCTCATATGCATGATACATGGATGTATAAAACCTAATATGCAACATCTAATCATAGCATGGGTGCATTCTTAGCTAAACAGGTAAATAACATATACATGCCAACAAGGTTAATATGCAGTTATGGTGCCCCAGGGGAGGACAATGCACGTCTACGTGCATCGAACGCCTCCCGACTGGGTTGAATTGACCCACTCACCACAACCCGGGTCGATGCGTGACCGTTCGCCAAGATCTACAGGATAAGGGCATAAAAAACGGTGCGTATAACTACATAAAATACTTAGAATTGACTAAAAATGCCAAAGGCTCGGTTATGCACGCATACGGGCCCGCACGCATGCGAGTACGCGCGTACGGACGCATATTCGAACGCCCCGACACCTACCCAAGCCCCCGGGCAGCCACATGCGTGGCCCCCGTACACATGCGCACGTGCACACGCTCCCGCGCGCGGCCGCGCGCCCAGGCGTGTTGCCCGCGCTTGCCCAGGCCCCCAGCCGCGCTCCCGCGCGCGCCTGCGCGCACTCGGGTGCTCAGCACACCCGAGCCTGAGCCCTGCGCGCACGCCCGCACGTCTGCGCGTACGCACGCGCGCCCCGCCAGCGCGCCCTCCTGCGCGCGCCAGTGCCCTCCTGCGCGCGGACAGCCCCTCGCGCGCCCATGCCTGTCCTAACCCCTCCCTAGCCCTCCCACACACCCCAACCCCCATACATGGCATGCAAGACCCCTCTAGTAGCCCCAACCACAAGAAAACCCAAAATGGGAGGAGGAGAGCTTACCAAATGGAGGGGGAAAGGAAGGGGAGACCCTTCGGGTGCTCTTGGCGCACCAAAACCACCACAATCACCACCACCAACACCACCACCTCCACAGCCCCTCCACAGCTCTCTAATGGCTAAAAACAGGGAAATAAAGAGGGGCTAAGAGAGAAGAGGATCAATAACATCATCAACAACACACACTTTACACACCTTTTTTGTGTTCCTTCTTCTTCTTCTTCAACAACACACACACACACACACACAAATGCACACACAGCAAAAAAAAAAAGAGGCGTGAGAGTGAGAGTGAGAGTAGGAGAGAAAGAGAGGGTCAAAGCTCCAATTTGGGGGGGTAATGGGAAGGAATTAAAGGGGGATGAACATAGGCTAGTCTCACCCACTCACATATAAAATAACCAAGTGGTTGCTTAACCATTAAGCAAGGGGGTGGTAAGGTTACCATGGGTGATCACATTCACCAAAATATCTAAACACTATTCCTCCCACAAAACCAGTAACGACCGAAACCCGGATACGGTTCAAAACTGCATAATTTTCTAAACGTTACCGGAATTCAATGAAATTTTTATGGGTAGTACAAAATGGTACCAGGACCCATAATATGCAGTCAGATTTCCAATCGGAGCACTCAAGCTCACGCAGTTGGCTAAAAGCTAAAATTTTAACGGCTCCGATCGAAAAATGAAAAATTTGAAAATGGCCAGAAATGACCCAACGGTTACCCATAGGCTAATAAGTGACACAAATATAACATTCTTCCCCCCTTAGGAAATTTTATCCACAAAATTTAAACAAAAACATTAGGAAGGGAAAAGATATGGATATGCGTCACACATGGCGTCCTCGCGCTCCCAAATGGCCTTGGCACTAGAACGGTGCTGCCATCGCACCTTAACCAACTGGACGGTCTTGGTGCGGAGCTTCTTCTCGCGTTGGTCCAGGATCTCGATCGGCTGCTCCACGAATGACAAGCTCGGCTTGAAGACGAGCGGTTCGAACGCGATGACATGAGCAGGATCGTGGACTTAGCGCCTCAGCTGCGAGACATTGAAGACGTCATCGCTTGAGCCAATTGTGGGGACAAAGCTATGTGCTAGGCCACCTCTCCAATCCGCTGAAGGATGAGAAACGGGCCAAGAAGGGCTGACTCAGCTCGCCCCGAACATCGAAATTGAGGATGCCCTTAAACCGGGACACCTTCTGGAAAACATGGTCGCCAAAACCAAAGGTAAGCTCCTGGCGACGATGACCTACATAGCCCCCCGACGGTTTAGGGCGGTGCAGAGGCACACACGAACCATCCAGGCTACTGTAAGGTCAAAATCGTCCACTTGTCAGGCTGTCCGTCGGCGATGAAACGATATACTTTAAATGAAGGATCACGCCAAAGCCTGCCAAAGGTTGCGCAAGAACCTCAAAGTAATCCACGCGTCTCGATCCGAAATAGCACTGACTGGATGGCCATGAAGACGAACAATCGCGAAGGCTCATACCCGCGTCGAAGCGTCCAGAGACTCAGTTAGACAGAAAGGGAGGGGAAGTGCAGACTTAGTCAGTCGGTCAATGATCACCCAGACGGCGTCGTGACCCGAGCGTTACCTTAGCGAGCCCGCAACGAAATCCATGATAACTCACTCCCACGTCCACTGAGGAATCTCGATGGATGAACGCCTTCAAACGGGATGATCCATAACTTCACCTGAGGGCATGCAGACCAACAACCTAAACGAAGGCTACCTTAGAACAGCCCACCCCTTTTGAGATCCTTGCAGGTATCTGGCGCATTCGTCTACCCCGACGGCAGTACTCCAAATTCGTAGTGCCTGAAACGGTCACGAAAGGCCATTTACTTAATGCCCAACTCCCGGATCTCCAATTAGGGTACCTTGCGCGAAGATCGATCAACGGAAAGACACTGGCTCCCAGAGCTGGTCAAAATGGATCGTCAATTAGCTGTAAGGGGTACTTGATCTTCAACCCCTAAGGGGAGATCAAAATAATTCCTGGGACAATTAGGTCCAAATTCTGCTCCTCCAGCATGGCTAGCGCTCCTGATGTCACTTGCACATTGGGTAAGCCGCTCAACCGCACTTAATCCGCAAGACAAGCAACAGGAGGTCGTCGATTCCCGACAACGCATATGCGACGTCATCTATCTGATATGGCGGTTGAGTCTCATCATGAACGCTTAGCGTCGCGTCTCCTCATTTACGAACCATGTGGGGGCAAGACGCGACAGTACCGCAAACTGTGCTTCACATGCCGCCACCAATAGGTCGCCCAACTATTACAATTGGAACTCCAGCATCATGCACTCAATGGATAGATGCATCAGGGGGAGTCCGCGCTCTCGACCTCATACCTTAACACCCAATCCCGATCATACGCATCACTACTCGCTTCAGCACCTTCCAAGTGAGAGGGAAAGACAATCATCCAGGGGATGTTTCAAAAGTATTCCCTGTCTGGGGGAAAGAACCCCTTGGGAGGACACCTTGAGGTCCTGATATAGGATATCCCGACAATCAAACAAGGAACACGGAGTACCTTAGCCCGGGTCTCAATGATGACCTGGCAAGGCCCCTAAATCCTGAGCAGGAAATTGAAAGAAGACATCACCCATTAATGGATAATACGCCACACCCTCAAAACTTGAAACCAACGTCGCTCTCGAAATCCAAGGTACACCCCCGATAAACAGAACGGAGGAGAATACGGTCTCCGACCGGTACAGGGGGTATCTCTGGCACCATTTGAGGATCTACAGCTAAGGGTACCTGCGGGACCGCCTCGTGGGTCGCCCGCAGCTCCTGCATCTCTCGCGCCTGCTCAGCCAACGCTTTTATCTAGGCCTCCAGTGCCCTCGTCTGAGTCTCCAGAAGATCCGCCATCCTGCGCAGGTCCTGGCCCAGCAGCCAAGGACTCTCCAGTAGACTCCTCGCCTCCGGTAGGTTCGAAAACCTCCGAAGCCCGAGGGTGACTACGTCCACGCGCCCGTCTCCGAGGAGGCACATCAGCAAACTAAGGAACCAGCACTAGGATCAGAATACTCATATAGAAATCCTAGGACTCATCTCTAAGAAAACAATTGGCTCTGACAGGACATGGTTCTGATACCAACTTTTGTCACGCCCCAGGGCGGCCGTCCCCAAGACATGGCAAATATATATCTGATATCAGTAATCCATACACGAGATCAAATAAGGACTCCACAACATCAAAGGCAATAAAGCAACAACCAAGTAACTAACATCAAATATATACAAATAGCGGAAGCTCAAATGACTAAGTCTGTAATTCAAAGACATATTTACAGACTAGAGTACACAATCAACTGTGTGGGAGCCAATATACACAATAAAAGACATCAATAGTCCACATACCGTGCACAAGCACAAGTATAATACATACAAGGAAAAGGAAATGCTGATAGCCTCTCACTCGCAAGACATCCAACGCGAACGCGGCACTCCTACGCGTACTGCGCCAAGGGGAGCTCTTCTCTTGGATCCGACTCAGCGTCAACTGGAGGAAAACATATGCGAGGGGTGAGCCACACGCTCAGTGAATGGAACAATCCATGCAACACAATTCATATTAATCATTACAAGTAATTAGGTTCCAACAGATGGAAATCAACTACTTGGCTGGTGGGTCGAGTATAAACCCGAGCCCACCACTCCCGCACCCTCACCCTCACAAGGTGACATAGGACTTTAGGGAGCAATACCCTCATCCTCACCCTCCTTAGGGATGACCTAGGCTTTGGGAAATTGCACAACTGGCAGATCGAACCAACGCCGACCCACTACACCCTCACCCTCACCCCCTCCTCGGGGTAACATAGGCTATTGGGAGGAATTTAGATTGTTTCTACGCCCTTGGTCCACCGGTAGCCCTTATCCAGGGAAGCCCCTACCTGGTATACTCCCATGATCAGCACATCCTCACAAATCGGCAGCACCTACGGATGGGAGCCCTCTGTCAGGCCTGCTATCTCAACCAAGAAGTCCCTACGCGGATCCAATGAAGGAAAGAAACCAATCTACACACGCGAATATGATCCCCTTGGATCTGTCATCATCGGTGACTACACACCGGAACGGTAACGAATTCTCAAGAATTCTCTACAGGGCGCATAACTCTGATGCAAGGAAATTCTATCATTCGTAATGACTATGCCATGGTATGACCCTCTAATAGGTCATACACTTGTCCAAACTCATTTAGACAAGGTTCATGGCTCATACAGGTATAAATAAATATACAACGTATAATTAAATAAATAATTATTCCAGATAGTCCTTGCCTGGGGGAAAGAACCCCTTGGGAGGGCACCTTGAGGTCCCAATATAGGATACCCGATAACCAAACAAGGAACACGGAGCACCCTAGCCCAGATCTCAATGGTGACTTCCCAAAGTCCCTTAATCCCGAGTAGGAAAATAGGAATTAATATGCAATTAAAGAGTTAATAATTGAAATAATCATGGAAAATGTAATAATATAATAACATGGTACAATATTTTCTAAGGCATGCTTATCCTATGCATATTCATATAGGTTTAATCTAAATTAAACTAAGTGGGGACATGCATAAGTCGGGGTTATACTAACATATGACATGTATCTAGGCATGTATGGCTCATATGCATGATACATGGATGTATAAAACCTAATATGCAACATCTAATCATAGCATGGGTGCATTCTTAGCTAAACAGGCAAATAACATATACATGTCAACAAGGTTAATATGCAGTTATGGTGCCCCAGGGGAGGGCAATGCACGTCTACGTGCATCGAACGCCTCCCGACTAGGTTGGATCGACCCACTCACCACAACCCGGGTCGATGCATGACCGTTCGCCAAGATCTGCACGATAAGGGCATAAAAAACGGTGAGTATAACTACATAAAAACACTTAGAATTGACTAAAAATGCCAAAGGCTCAGTTATGTAGGCATACGAGCCCGCACGCATGCGAGTACGCGCGTACGCACCCATATTCGAGCGCCCCGACACCTACCCAAGCCCCCGGGCAGCCACACGCGTGGCCCCCGCACACATGCGCACGTGCACGCAAGCGTCCACACGCTCCCGTGCCCGGCCGCGCGCCCAGGCGTGCTGCCTGCGCGCGCCCAGGCCCTCAGCCGCACTCCCGCACGCACCCGCACGCCCCCGCGCGCGGCTGCGTGCACTCGGGCGCTCAGCACACCCGAGCCCGAGCCCCGCGCGCACGCCCGCGCGTCTGCGCGTACGCGCGCGCGCCCCGCCAGCGCTCGCCGCGCGCGCACGTGCGCTGACAGCCCCCCGTGTGCCCATGCCTGTCCTAACCCTCCCCAGCCCTCCCACAAACCCCAACCCACATACATGGCATGCAAGACCCCTCTAGTAGCCCCAACCACAAGAAAACACTGAAATGGGAGGAGGAGAGCTTACAAAATGGAGGGGGAAAGGAAGGGGAGACCCTTCGGGTGCTCTTGGCGCACCAAAACCACCACAATCACCACCACCACCTCCACAGCCCCTCCACAGCCCTCTAATGGCTAAAAACAGGGAAATAAAGAGGGGCTAAGAGAGAAGAGGATCAACAACATCATCAACAACACAAACTTTACACACCTTCTTTGTGTTCCTTCTTCTTCTTCTTAAACAACACACACACACACACACACAAATGCACACACAGCAGAAAAGAAAAGAGAGGCGTGAGAGTGAGAGTGGGAGAGAAAGAGAGGGTCAAAGCTCCAATTTGGGGGGGTAATGGGAAGGAATTAAAGGGGGGTGAACATAGGCTAGTCTCACCCACTCACATATAAAATAACCAAGTGATTGCTTAACCATTAAGCAAGGGGGTGGTAAGGTTACCATGGGTGATCACATTCACCAAAATATCTAAACACTATTCCTCCCACAAAACCAGTAACGACCGAAACCCGTATACGGTTCAAAACTTTATAATTTTCCAAACGTTACTGGAATTCAATGAAATTTTTATGGGTAGTACAAAATGGTACCAGGACCCATAATATGCAGTCAGATTTCCAATCGGAGCACTCAAGCTCACGCAGTTGGCTAAAAGCCAAAATTTTAGCGGCTCCGATCGAAAAATGAAAAATTCAAAAATGGCCAGAAATGACCCAACGGTTACCCATAGGCTAAAAAGTGACACAAATATAACAAGATATCCACATACCTTGCGTGTGGCCCTCAGAACGTCCACCGCGGATTTACTACCTGGCTCTCGGAACGTCCAGGCATGGCAGGGTATTCTCAAGTCCCCCTCGCTGGACCGTACGTACTTATGCATGCTAGGGAGGCAAACCTCAACCCTCACTGTAAGGTCTATGGTCATCCAACTCCAAGTACACAAGAGGTAATATAGAAGAAACGATGTCAATCACACTACAAGGCTTCATGGTCAAACAACACGAGCATACAGATCACAGGTTCATGGCAAGACACTAAGATGGATACATATCATGATCAAAGAAAGGCTCACGATACTAACAAGTCAATTATAAACTCACGAGATATAAATAAGGAAAGCAAGCTGGAATCCAATAAATAACAACTCCAAGATACAAATAGACTAATTATAAGAATATTTTAGAATCTCTAACAACCATAGTCTAACAACAATGAAGAAATGTGTCTCAACAATAGACCATTTAAATGCGGTACTCACAATCGAAATCATCTGGATTATCAAATACAATTGAATAGCCTCAACAACAATAAAATGTGGGGTGGAATGGAATGAGTAAATGTCGAATCAACAATACCACGTAGAATTGAATGAAACAATATGGCGGCTAGTTATGACTAGCCACCCTTCACCTGGTCCTGACTGAAGAACCAGAGAATTAATGAGGGGTCTAATCAAATACACTATTAACCAAGCCATTCTTTTACCCCCTGGATATTCCCCTGCCTCTTTTTTACTATAAATAGAGGAGGTCCCAAGCCTTTTACAACATGAACCAATCTTCAATCCACAATCCCCACTTGATCATTCCCTTCCCCACCAGAAATCCATAGAGAGAGAGAAAGAGAGCCCCTTTTGTGAGAGAAAAACTCATTCCCTACACGAAAACACCTTCTCATTCCACCCTCCAGAAACCCGGGTTAAATCTAGCTTAACCTCTACCCAAAACCAAACCCATTTCCTACCGAAATTCTGCCCAAACCAACCCAGGCCCTGGACGGCTAAACCCTAGTAGCCGCCCCATACCCGACGGCTCAAACACACTAGCCGCCCCATTTCCACACCCCACCTGCACCTCTTTGTCCCAAAACTCCTTTAGTCAAGAACCAGAAGCATAATAGGATTACCTGTTTTTCACCTCTATGTACGGTATATCCGTGTCTCAGAGCGGAGACCCCACAAACTCCTCACGTAGACGATCAAATCCAACCCAATCTTTTCTTGCTTTTTTGAAAAAGCAGGTGGCGATCACACACAACCCTTGAATCCTCTTGAGCCGCTGTAGGGCGCCTCAACCAGGAACGACACCACCCTTTCGAGAAGATGATCCGACCGAGCCCGCCACGGCACGCATCAGATCCGAATCCCCGAAGAACCCCCACACACAAAGATTTTTCCCACACCGACAAATCTGGCGATCATGGTGGGATATCCCTCGTGAAAAACAACAAAAGGTAATCCTTTTCTGCCTCCCTTTTACAAGCTTGACTAGAATGCTATCAACCCTTTAGGAAGGTTAGAGTTTCCCACCCCTCGAATCAGATCCTCCTCTACTTCGCATCACAGCATCATTTACTGCTTTGTAAGCTGCACACCGCTGCGCAATCCTTTACTGCTTTGTAAGCCGCACGTCGCTGCACAATCCTTTACTGCTTTGTAAGCCGCACGTCGCTGCGCAATCCTTTACCGCTTTATTTACTGCTTTATATCTTCATTCATTCCCTTAAATCATTCCACATGCATCATGGAATCCCACCCAGAGGAGGAGATATTAAAGGAAAGAACCCACCAAGAGGGTCAGGCCACACAATTCCGCTATGTGACCTTGTTAACCGTTGGGTTTCTACCCATGGCTTCCTTGATAGGAGATTGCCTTAGTATCAAATGATTATGTTGGTGTTTGGTTTCTGACCACTCACTGAGCTTGTAGCTCATCCCTCGCTTATGTTTTTCTCCAGTTGACGCTGAGTCGGATCCAAGAGAAGAGCTCCCCTGGCGCGGTACGAGTAGGAGACCCGCGTTCGCGTTGGATGTCTTGCGAGTGAGAGGCCATCAGCATTCCCTTTTCCTTGTATGTATTATACTTGTGCTTGTGCACGGTATGTAGACTGTTGATGTCTGTTGTTGTATATATTGGCTTTCACAGGACGTTGATTGAGTACTCTAGTCTGTAAATATGTCTTTGAATTACAGACTTAGTCGTTTGAGCTTCCGCTATTTGTATATATTTGATGTCAGTTATTTGGTTATTGTTTTATTGCCTTTGATGTTGTGGAGTCCTTATTTGATCTCGTGTATGGATTGCTGATATCATATATATACTTGCCACGTCTCGGGGACGGCCGCCCTGGGGCGTGACACACTAACTAGGATTTTTAGGGTGCTAATGGACACTAATAGTATCTCCCTCCCAGTTGCTAAGCCTCCACTCCCCGGGGCCAGCAGACTGCGTTACTGTCAATACCACCAACAACATGGGCATACCGTAGAACAATGCATTGTTTTATGGGATTTTATTTATGACTTGAATGATGGCAGGCGCCTTAATTGGGCCATGATAAGAAACCACTTAAACCAGGGCAATTCTCGAGCCTTCAAGCCACTTGGCATATTTACTGACCTATTGCCAGGTCACAACCAAGCATCCACATCTGGAGCCCACATGGTAAACATGGTCTGGAGAGGGAGACAACCATCGCCGCAACCAAGTAGTTCAGAGGATGTCACTGATGACACTCTATCCGAGGGATCCGAGGAGGAGGGGCAGAATGAACCCTTCCAGCTGAACCTCGACAACCACGACCTCGCCATACTCTATGGTGAAGAAGAAAATGCAGTTCTCACCCTGCCCGCGGTTATCAACATTGAGTCCGATGAAAGCGGACTAGAAAACCCGGGAGGAGACGAAGAGGAGGAGCCCTTTGAGGAGATCTTCGAAGGAGCAAGCGAGGGACCTAAGGGAGGAGAATGTACGTCGGATGATCTGCATCCGAACGACAATGGGTCCTCCAAAAGTACCGACACTGTCGATGGCCCCCGTCGCCCAATGACCATATCATTCACTAACAAAGACCTCTCAGACTCGAGACTGCGAGTCTACCCCCTACACATCCGCGGACGACTCTTCGTGGACCTAGGGTCAGGAATGAACATAATGACGTGCTCCACCTACCAGAAGATACCCGGACTAGGCCGTCCTCCCGTCCAACCGACCCACTCTACTATTCAGGCTTTCAACCATACCGGGAAGACTCTCCGCGGCCCCAGAACATTCGAGCTATCCGTCAGCCCCCTCATCTGTGAAGTAGCCTGCTTCATGGCCGACATTGACACAAGGTACCCATTGATGCTAGGACGACCATGTTGGACAGCATCCAAGCTATCTGTTCCCCCCGGCACCAATGCCTCCGACTGCCCTTCATGGGTCATGTACTGATGATCTGGGGAGAGGCACGCCTCCAATACGATAACGAGAACAACTGGGCAATACACAATATGTTCACACTAGCCCTACGCCCGGGAGGCAAGAATGAAGGTGGTAGCCCACCTGGGTCCCCTTATAACGGCGACTATCCCTCGGAAGAAGCGGCCGGGACCCTGCATCCATCAAGCGATCTTACGGAGCCCAACTCGATCACCTTCGTCCCCCATGAAGTAGCAAAAGCCGGAGCACGCTCCGCACCCCTCGCGATCACTGCCATACTCAGAGGAAGAGAATTTCGGCACATTCTCATCGACACGGGAATGGAAACTAATGTTCTCACATATTCCGCCTACAAAAGCTAGAAGGCAGGGTTCCTAGATTGGAGCCCTCAGACGAATTCATTTACGCCTTATGGGGCGGCTACTTCCTGGTAGCCGCCCCCATCATGACCTGCCAAACATCCCATCTCTGACAAGCGGTGGCTTGGGTTGGTTATTTGGATTGATCCGGCCAAGATGGGGCGGCTAAATGTCACAACCCACTGTAATGATCAGCATTTAATGCTGCTTTATGTCCCATCCCGGAAAGCGGTTCAGGGTCGGCCAGGGGGGCGGCTAGTGCTAACTAGCCGCCTTGGAAGGTGCAGCTAGCTAGGGTTAGCCGCCCCTTGCCAGGAATCGGGGTTCTCTATGTGGGTTTGGACCAGGATTTAGGTCAGGGTTTGGTTTAGGGTTAGGGTTTCTGGATTAGGGTTTGGGGTTTCTGGTTTGGTTTAGGGTTAGGGTTTGGACCAGGATTTAGGTCAGGGTTTAGTTTAGGGTTAGGGTTTGGACCAGGATTTTGGTCAGGGTTTGGCTTAGGGTCAGGGTTTTTGGTTTAGGGTTTGGGGTTAGGGTTTGGAGCCAAGGTTTGGTTCAGGGTTAGGGTTTTCGGTTTCCTAAAGTTTTGGTTTTCTATTAGATGCCCAAATGTGGGTTATTTTCGGGTGTTACTTGAAGTATTTCTGTCTTTCTGGATGGTCAAAATTGGGGTATCTACAGCGAGGGGCTACTTCTGTTCTCGTGCAGAAATAAGCCCAAGGCATTACCCAACAAGCGGTTCATACACACGCTTAGCACGGGTAGGCCCAACTTAATGTCATAACTATCGGTTTAACAAAACCGATACAACGATGAATTCTCCTGAATTTTGAACGGATGCATCACTCGGATGCAAAGGGGGCGATTACATCGCTAGCGCTTAACTAATGAGGTACATCTCAATAGAGGGTCGTACCCACGCCTATCATGGATAGGCCCGATAGTTTTAACATGCGCATATATTTTATAGGAAAGTTCTGTCACATTTACATGTACCACATGCACGATAACATATAAATTAACTATAGGGGTCCTCTCTAACATGAATACACATAATAAACAACATAACATGAAACATACATATAAGGCATGGCCTAACTACACATGCATACAAGGCATTAATCATGCAAACACACAAGATGCAACCTAACATGCGTTGGATATCACCAACTTAAAAGGGAAGGGTCAATGCAGTCTCACGCACTAACTAGTGCATGCCGATAATCCTAAGCAGACCTGAGTCAAGTAAGAACCGCATCTACTTACTCAGTTTATGCAAAGAGGGAGGGCGAGAGAGAGGGAAAGCCTATCCTCTCTGGAAGCTGGTCATAGCTTTGCCCCAACATATGGGTGCAACAATTATACCACATCTTCCAGTCTTTTGACCAGAGAATATTAGTTATGCATCCAGTTATTAACCTAGGATTAAACATGCTGGATATAATTAATATATTGGGGGTAGTATTACAATACTACCTAAGACATGCCATATTCTAATACATCCATACACAATTCAGAAATACATGCCAAAACACGAGGGTGCATGAAAATACGATCATTCAAACACGAATACAATACATATGCAAATACGATCATTCAAATATTAATACGATACGTAGGCATGTACATGGTAGAATAGGGGGTTCTACCCAGTATACGGGCCTTACAGTACTAGCATGCAATATCTGACATATTTAGGGTGCAAAGATGTCCCATGGATGCGCGTTGCACGACTACGTGCATCGAGGGCATCCCAAAGGGTTGGATCGAACCACTCACCAATACCCGGATTGTGGCACATCCAATCTGACGAGATCTGTAAGGTAAGGGCATCAAAATGGTTAGTATATCCACATAATAACACTTATAATTTACTAGAAATGTTAAGGACAAAGACATGCAAGCACGCATGCACGCACGCATGCCCGAGCCCCCCAACCCGAGGCATGCTGACCCTCAGCACACCCCAAAACACACCTAGTAGCCCTGGGCAGCTCCGCGCTTGGCCCTGCACGTGCAAGCACGCGCGCCCTGCCCACTGGCACCCAGACGCGCAGTCCCGCGCGCGCCCGCTGACCCCCCACGCGACGCGCCTGCGCCCGCTGACCCCCCGTGCACGCGCACGGACAGCCCTGCGCGCGCGCCCAGCTGCCTAACACCCCTCCCCAACCCCCCTCACACACCCTAACACAATCATCTAGCATGCATGACTTCCCCACAACCCCAACACATGAAAAAACAAAGAAAAAATAAGGGTGGGAGAGCTCACCAAGGGAGGGGGAATGAAAGGGGGAGATTTGGGGGCCTTCGATGCACCCACGACCACCTCAACAACCACCACCACTACCACCACCTCCACAGCCTCTCCACAGCCCTATTTGGCTGAAAAACAAGGGGGAAAGACATGAAAGGGAGTTTGAGAGAAGAGAATCAACAACAACAACAACAACTACAAGCACACAAACCTTGTCGTGCTTCTCTTGTGCCTCTTCTACTTCATTGTGGCATTTCCACAAACACAAAGGGAGGGAGAGGGAAACAAAAGAGAGGGAGAGAGTGGGAGGCCCACGAGAGAGATGGAGCACAAAATGCTCCAATTGGGGGGTGAACACAAGGGAAAAAGAGGGAGGTAAAGCTAACCTATTCTCACCCTCTCATATCCAAAATAACCAATGGGTTACTTAGCACTTAAGAAAAGGGGGGTAAGGTTACCTAGAGTGATCTAATTCACCAAAATATCTATTACTATTCCTCCAACCAAACTAGTAATGCCCAAAACGCGAATACGGTTTAGAACTGTAAAAAATTTTAAAATGTTACCGGAATTCAATGAAATTTTTATGGGCTGTACTAAACGGTACCAGGACCCATAATATGCAATTAAATTTCCAATCGGAGTACTCAAACTCACGCAGATAGCTAAAAAGTTAAAATTTTAGCGACTCCAATCGAAAAAAGAAAAGGCTTTAAATGATCAAGAAGTGACCAAGGCTTAACCGAAATGGATCCAAATGATACAGACATAACATGTTAAGCACGATCAAAGCAACAATAAGTGCATGCCAATAATTCCAAGCAAGCCTGAGTCAAGTAGGAACTACATCTACTTACTCAGTTTGTGAAAAGAGGGAGGGCAAAAGAGAGGGAATGCCTCATTCTCTCTTGAAGCTGGTCATAGTTTTGCCCCAACAAGATGGGTGCAACAACTATACCACACCCTCAAGTCCTAAATCAAAGGAATATTATGCATATACCCCGTTATTAACCCAAGTTTAAACATGCTTGATATGTCTAATAATAGGGGTAGTATTTCAAACAAAACTACCAAAGTCATGCCATATTCTATATAATACATAGGCAAGTATATGGTAGAAAAGGGGGTTCTACACAATATACGAGCTATACATCCTAGCATGCATGATATCTAGCATATTTAGGGTGCAAATAAAGCTTCATGGAAGCGCGAAGCACGACTGCTTGCATCGAGCGCTCCCGGAAAGGTTGGAATCGAACCACTCACCGATACCCGGATCGACGTGCATCCCATCTGACGAGTTCTGCAAGGTAAGGGTATCAATAGGGGTGAGTATTTCCACATAAAAACACTGAGAATATAGTAGAAATGCTAAGGACAAATACATGCACGCATACGAGCTCGCACGCACGCCAGCACGTACGCACGCCCGTGCCCCCTGGACAGCCACCCGAGCGTGCCAACCCTCAGCACGCCCAAACCGGGCCACGGGCAGCCCCCCGCGCGCACCCCTACACGCCGCGCGCATCGCGTGCAAATGCGCATGCACCCGGGTGCCCCCACGCTAGCTCCCGTGCGCCCCCATGCACGCTCCAACGCGTACCCGGGTGCCTGCACCTGCGCGCACATCCGCGCACGCGTGCCTGCGTGCAAACCCGCGCGCCCAGGCCCCCAAACCCCCTCCCAAGCCCCCACATGCACCCAAACTCATTTACCTCACATACATGACTCCCCAAACACCCTACATGCATAAAAACCACCAAAATAAGAGGGAAAACTCACCAAAAGAGAGGGGGAGGGAAGGGGGAGATGTATGGGCTCGCAAGCACACCCTCGACCACCTCGACCGCCACCGCCACTACCAGCACCTCAGCCTTCCTTGCTCTTCTTCTTGCTGACCTAGAGGAGAGGCAGAGGGGAATCCATGGAAACCACAAAGGAGGATTTAGAGAAGGAGGAGAGGGGGAAATTAAATAGGCAATGGTGGGGCTGATTGACCAAGCTATCCTCGGACTAAAACTCTGGACAGTCTTCACTAGAACGGCTATAACTTCTCCAATACAGCTCCGAATTGTACAATTCTAATGCCATGGGAACGCTAAGAAGATCATCTACAACTTTCATGTTTATACCCAGATCAAATAACCTATCCAGATATTCTGAAATATAGGCTAAACATCGAACAGGGCTGCTGCCAGGATTTCTCATGCCGAGGGTATAATCGGAAAAATACCCATAACTTTTGATACATTGATCCAATTGATCCAATTCCATTTTTGTATAAAAGCTAACTCAAAATTGAACATCTCACGATGAAATCGGATTTAAACCACATCATCTTAGATTTTAACAAAATCAAATCCAAATACCTATCAAAACTGTATAATTTCAAAAACGTTATCGGAATTTAATGAAAATTTTATCGGCAGTACTAAACGATACCAAGTCCCATAATATGCAGCTAGATTTTCAATCAGAGTCCTCAAACTCCAGTAGGTAGCTAAAAACCAAAAAAATTTAGCAACTCCGATCAAAAAAATAAGACTATAAATGATACTGGCCTAACACTTAAACTCTTCGAAACCTATTTGGAGTTTTTATTTTTCCAAACCAGTATATACACATTTCATACACATATACACTCCCAAAACTTGTACAAATATGAATCAAACAGCAACCAAAACCATATGCCATTCCATACACTTCATCCATGCACCAAACTCTAAAAACATTTATTCATCTAAAACTCATGCCAAACCATTCCACATATATACCCACTAATTGAAATCAACAAACAACCTTTCAAACTAAATTAAACATTGATAAGCATATAAATTATATCCTAATTTTATGTATAATAATAACTAATATTTAGAATTCATGTGTTATTGCAGGTAATTGACTTAAATGGTGATTATCAATACAAGATATCCTATAAATCAGTTAAAGATATGAAGGAGAATCAAGAGTTTTTAGAAGATCCAAAATTATAGAAAAAGATTTGGTGAAGATTGAATAAAAATCAATCCAATCAAATATTCTTCAAAATCTCATCCCACTGTTTTGGCCATAACTTTTGTCTCAAGTATCAGATTGATGCTCCTGATATGGTGTTGGAAAGAGAATTTCGAGATCTACAAATCACTATTTCATGAAGATTTTGTAATTCCACCTTATTAGAGTAAAACATCCATTCGAAGATTCTGTAGAAAATCAATGACGGGAATAAAATCTAAACTTCATGTGAGGAAGGTTGAGGCCAATCTTAACTACCCAATCTTAACCATCCAATATATTGCAAATAAATGGTTGAGATTCAAGAGGCTGGTGGCTATAAAAGGAGCACATATGAAAGGATCAATCAATCAATCAATGAATCAACAAAGAGGGAGAGGGACAACCAAAGGAGAAGCAAAATTCAAGTCTTGTTTTGTTTTTTGTTTTCATTTCATCCCATATCTTTTGATTCTTGTATTCATTTAGATCTGAATTTTAATATTAGTTTTATATTTTTATTTTCAAAACTTTTCAATAATATGATCTCTTTTATTTTTCTTAAAAAAAAAGGGAAGGGATAAGTTGTTCTTAAAACGGGAAAATGGATCTAAAATTAAACTAAGAGAGTGTTTTTTTTCAAATACAATAAGTAAAAGAAAGGTAGAGGTCCACCAAAAAAGCGATCCAGATGCCTTGAGCTGTGCATCGTCAAAGTTATTATCTCCTAAGCTAAAAGAAAAGAAGAAAGCATGAATTCCTTGCATATATACAATTCTTCTACCAAAATCAAGACACAAAAGCTATACCTTGGAGTATTGTAGTCATCCGCGGGAGGCTGAGTTAGAGGAACGTCCTGACTTGGCTGAGAAGGAGGCAGTGGCTGATGAGAAGACTGGATTTCTGGAGCGTCTTGAACCATGGGAGTCTCTCGAACTGAAGAAGCTGCCCTCGTGTACCTCCCATGACTCTCAGTCGTCGAAGGATGAGAAGCTCGACTAAAGGTAGCTCCCGTAGCAAAGAAAGTCGAGATGGAGTGCTCATGCTCAATAGGAAGAAGGTCGAGGTCCGCCTCGGTCATGGCCCCTCCGCCAACCAACTTCCCCCTCATAGTAGCCTCCTAGAGATGGACCTGCTGGATGTCTCTATCTCTGTAACGCCCCACATTTACCTAACCGTTGATTGGACGGTAAAAAGGTCGCTATTACACTTAATACAAATAGAAGACAAAAATATGAACTCATTTTTTTTAAATGATACTAATATAATATAAATATAATAAAACCGATGATAATAAAATAAATAATATCCAACAGTCTTAAATCACCAATGACTTAACAAAATATCATAGTTTTTGCGGAGACAGGATACTGAAAAGGAAATACATAACAAACCACCCCTGTGGGAGCCATCTAAACTAAACAAACCTAAATAGTCGATCGCAACTATAATTTCTAAATTTCTAAATGATGCGAAAAGTCCAAACTTCATCATAATCATCATAATATGCGATACTTGGTTATGAAACAACCAGCCCATATTGAAAAGGATGAGCGATTAACTAAGTGAATAAGCCCATTGATAAATTACTTCTCGTGACAATTATATATAAAAATAAGTTATACAAAAATCAGAATTTTTTAATAAATCTTTTAATATTAATCAATTGAAAATCATGAACTTATTAAAATATTTTAATACAATCAAGTGGCCCAATCCTTGGCCCACATCAATAAAATCATGAGAGTTAAATGATATGATCAAATACAAAAGAAAACAAAAATAAAGTTATATTAAAATAAGAATTTTCTTTAATAAATAAATTTAAATTCATGAACTTAAAAAATATTTTTTTTTGCAATCAGGTGGCCCGATCCTTGGCCCACGTCATAGAAATCATGCAACTTAAATGATATGACTGGATAGAGCTCTCAATCGGAAGAACCGTTCCCCCAAAACAGGTGTGCCAAGCCCCAAGCGAATAAATCGCTTAAAAAGCTCACTCGAGGAGTGTCGGATCTAGAAGACGTTGATGGCACTACAAGAAATTCGAGCATTAGCTACGAATCTTTATCTGCGAAATCAAATTTCATAGCTAAAATTGACTTTTGCCTGCGAAATATTTATTGGTAGGGAATAGTTTTAATTTTCTCTACGAAATGGGATGTCGTAGCAAATGGTGTATCCTTTAGCTGTGAAATCCAATTTTCGTATCAATAGCTATCACCTTTAGCTGCGAAAATTAATTTCGCAGTAAAAGATTTGATTTTGCACTGAATGCAGCAAAATATATACTTTTTAGCTACGAAATATATTTTCGTAGCAAAAGACAGCTTTTAGCTACGAAAAATTGACATTTTACTGCGAAATTATTTTTGTTGCAAAATATTTAAGAATTTTCAAAAGATTTAATTTGTTATGAAATTAAAATACACTGCATCACTATTGGACTGAGATCCTTTTGGCTATAAATTATTTCTATAATTTGGTTTCAAACATAAATAATAATATTAAAATATTATTTATTATATTAGACAAAGAATATTATCATTTTTTCATATATATTTTTCTTTATTTAGGTATGTATAAACATAAATAATGGATAAGAATTAGTATATTTGATATAGATGTATACTTTATTTCCATAGTAGTCCATCATCAAATTAGATGATTTGATATATTAATTATGTTTGTAATTAAATATTCGAAAGAACTTTCAATTTGGATCATGCATGTACTTGATGAACTCCTTTCCAGAGGACATTATGTAATTGATTGAGGTTTGTTGATATCAAAGTTCAGTACATCATTTTGACATTACATACAATTCGTTTATTCTTGTTTTTAATGAGCCCAATGTCATATTAGATATATTAGTTATCATTATATATATAATGTGTATCTATTAGTAGCAAGCACAAAAAATATATAACAAATATTTATATAAAGCTAAACCCAAAGCCCAAACCAAATTTTTATTTATTTATTGGTAATTTTGATTTGTATTTTTTTAATTGGAGAAATGTACATAGAATCAAAATAAGCATACTTTATTTAGGAGATTGCACTGAAACAGTAGAGAATCAAAACATGTTTTGTTTTGTGAATAAAATGGTGAATATTGGAAAAATAAATATCTTATATTAAATTACCTTTCAATGATTGGTGTTTATTCCAAACAAATAAACACCGATCGTTGAATCGATCAGTGTTTTGTTATGAATTTTATATTAAATTACCTTTCAGAGGACAAGGTGTACTTCAACGGACTAGGTTTTCATGATAATTCATGTAATTGTATTTTTATAAAATATGCTCTTCTGATTTGGACACAAAAGTCATGATCCAGACTTTTCATTAAAATCTTAATTGCAATACTATCACAACAATGTCAACAATATACCGTAAAAGAAAATTCATATGCAATCATTTGTAGACAAACAAACATCATTAATTTATTAAAAAAGACTATAGAAAGCCATACAATTTTAATAATACAAGAAAATGATGTTCCGAGATTTCAATATTGATTATGTGGGGTTCCATTGATTATTTTTATAAAATTTAAAACACATATAAATTAGAATTGAAACTGAAATTGAAGTCCTACAAAAAAATAAAAATAAAATAAAATGATAGACCCAACCCGACTCTTTCTGAAATAAAAAAAAAACCCAAACAATTGATGCCATAGTGAATTTGAAATCCCTAAAATCCCTGAACCCCAAATAACCCGCCACAGACACTCTCTCTCTCCAAACAACCTTCATCCAAAATACAGAGAGCTCACAAAACTGCATCAAGTGGAGTCACGCAGATCACCATCGCCTCAGCCTCCATTCCTCTGCCTCGCCACCTTCGCCGAACAACCTCGCCGCGGGAACTATCAGAAAGAATGGTTACATTGAAAGGTCTCTCTCTCTCGATCTATATCTACTTCTTCTCTTCCTTGATTGTGTTTTTGATCTGATGTTTTTTTAGTGTTTTTTATCTGAGTTTTTTTTAGGGTTTGGTTATTGATCTGAAGTTTTTTTTTGGTGTTTGTTGATCTGAGTTTTTCTTTTAGGGTTTGATCTTGAATTTTAGGGGTTTTATACCAAGAACTTGGAACAAAATATTAGAAAAAAAAATACATCGGGATTGATAATTGAATGTATGTTTTAGGCTTTGGTAGGGGTAATTATGGGGAGAGGGGTTTCTGTACTGATTGAATGAGTTTGATTGAATGGGGAGAGTGATTGAATGGGGAGAGGGGTCTATGATGAAACCTTCTATTTAAATGTGTGAGGTGATTTTTCATTCTTCAAGGAAAAACAAATTCCTGAGATTAGTTAATATTTAACTAATAATCATTATTGATTTGTTCAGTTGGATTGTGACTTGCAAAGTCTTGTGTAGAGGAAATTTTTTTGTATTCATTAATCTATCTATATTTCCCACATTATTCACTAATATGTTTCTCTTTTGCTATCAAGTTGTTAGGCCTGTGTCATTTAGAGTCCTAATTTCGATCGGAGTCGCTAAAATTTTGGTTTTAGCTACCTGTTGGGGTTTGAGAACTGATTGAAATATAACTGCATATTATAGGTCCTGGTACTGTTTAGTACTGCCCATAAAATTTTCGTTTAATTCCGATAACGTTTTTGGAATTATGCAGTTTCGGATTGGTATTTGGATTTGATTTTGTTAAAATCCAAGATGAAGAGGTAAAAATCTGATATTATTATGAGATGTTCAGTTTTGATCTAGCTTTCATACAGAAGTGAATTAGATCGACTGAATTCGTATATCAAAAGTTATGGGTATTTTTCTGAGTATACCCCGAAGATGAGAAATCCAGGCAGCAGCCCTGTAAGATGTTTAGCGTAGATTTTGGAATAGCTGGAGAGGTTATTTGATTTATGTTAAACATGAAATCTGTAGATAATCTTCTTGGCTTTCCAATGGCGTTAGAATCGTGCAATTCGGAGCTGTATTGGGGAAGTTATGGCCGTTTAAGTGAAGGATGTGCAGAGTTTTAAGTCCGAGGACGGGTTGGTCTTTCCATCCCTCTTTATTTCTGGTCCAGCCCCCTTTGTTGTGTGTGTTTAGGTGGAGGTGATGAAGAAGAAGATCAAGAGGGGGTCCAAGGAGGTGGGTTGTTGTTGTTGTTGAGTTGTTGTTGATTCCCTCTCTCTTTCCCCATCCTTTGCTCTTCCCCCCTTTTCCCTTTCCCATCAGCCCCCCATGTGTTTGTGTTTATGCCAAGGTGAAAGCCATGTGAAGAAGAGAAGCCAAAGAGAGGTGGTGGTAGTGGTAGTGCTGGTCGAGATGGTCGTGACGTGCTCGAGGGCCCCAACATCTCCCCTTCCCTCCCCCTCTTATGTTTGGTGAGTTCTTCCAGTTCTTTAATTGGTTTTTATGGCTTGGGGGGTGTGTTGGGAAGTCATGCATGCCAGATGTTTGTGTTAGGGGTGTGGGGGGAGGGGGGGGGGCTGGAGAGGAGTGTTGGGCTGCTGGGCGCGCGCGCGGGGCTGTCCGCGCGTGTGCGAGGGCGCGTACGTGCGGGTACGCGCGGTAGCGCGCGGGAGTCGCGCGAGGGTGCACGCGCGCGTGCGGGGCGCCCGGGGTCTCGGGGGTGCGTGCTGGGCTGCCCGATGGCCGGTTTGGGCATGCTGAGGGTCGGCACCCTCGGGGGTGTCGGCGTGGGGAAAAGACGGTGTGTTTCTTCCGCGTGTGTGGGGGTTCTTTGGGGATTCGGATCTGATGCGTGCCCTGGCGGGCTCGTTCGGATCGTCTTCTCAGAAGGGGTGAGGGTTTCGTTCCTGGTTGAGGCGCCCGACAGTGGCTCAAGAGGATTCAAGGGGGTTTGTGATCGCCACCTGCTTTTTCTAAAAACAGGAAAGGGTTTGGGTCGGAGTTGATCGCCTACGTGGGGAGTTTGTGGGGTCTCCGCCTGAGACACGGATATACCGTACACAAGGTGAAAAATAGGTAATCCTATTATGCTTCCGGGCTTGACTAAAGGAGTCTTGGGACAAAGGGGTGTGGATATGGGGTGTGGATATGGGGCGGCTAATGGGTTTCAGCCGTCAGGAATGGGGCGGCTAGATAGGGTTAGCCGTCCAGGGTCTGGGGGGAATTGGGCAGAACTTTGGTAGGAAATGGGTGGGGTTCTGGACAGAGGCTAAGCTAGGTTTAGCCCGGGTTTGTGGAGAGTGGGATGAGAGGGTGTTTTTGTGTAGGGAATGGGTGTTTTCTCTCACACAAGAGGCTCTCTCTCTCTCTCTCTAGGGATTTCTAGTGTGGATTTTGTGGTTTGATGGATGTTGGGATTGTTTGGTGATTGAAGATGAATTGATGGTGTTGTATTTGGGTTTGGGACCCCTCTATTTATAGTAAAAGAGAGGCAAGGAAATATCCCGGGGGTAATGGAGTGGGTTGGCTTCGATTAGACCCCTCATTAATTCCCTGGTTCTTCTTTCAGAGACCAGGTGAAGGGCGGCTAGTTCCAACTAGCCGCCCAAGATGGGGCGGCTACTTCCTGGTAGCCGCCCCCATCATGACCTGCCAAACGTCCCATCTCTGACAAGCGGTGGCTTGGGTCGGTTACTTGGTTTGATCCGGCCAAGAGAGGGCGGCTAAAGGTCATGACCCGCCGCAATGATCAGCATTTATTGCTGCTTTATGTCCCATCCAGGGGACTGGTCCAAAGTCGGCCAGGGGGCGGTTAGGGGGGGCGGCTAGTGCAAACTAGCCGCCTGGTATGGGGCGGCTAGTTAGATCTAGCCGCCCCTTTCCAGGGACTTGGGGTTCTAGGGTTTTTAGAATTAGGGTTTCCAATTTAGGTTTTAGGTTTAGGTTTAGGTTAGGGTTAGGGTTTAGGGCTAGGTCAAGGCTAAGGTTAGGGTTTAGGGCTTAGGTTTAGGTCAAGGCTAGGGCTAGGTTTCCCGGTTTAGGTTTAGGTCATGGCTAGGGTTAGGATTTCCAGTTTAGGTTTAGGTCATGGCTAGGATTAGGGTTTCCGGTTTAGGTTTAGGTCAAGGCTAGGGTTAGGGTTTAGGTTTAGGTCAAGGCTAGGGTTAGGGTTTCCGGTTTACCGAAACTTTGGTTCTCTATTGGATGTCCAACTGTGGGATATTTCCGTGTGTTACTTGAAGTATTTCTGTCTCTCTGGACGGTCAAAATTGGGGTATCTACAGGGTGGGTGTCCGGGGGGCTCGGGCACGCGTGCGTACGTTTGAGCCCATATTCGTGGATGTCTAGCCTTAGGCATTCCTAATTGATTTTATGTATTTGTATGATTGTTGAACTCATCATTTTGATACCTTGACTTACTGATCTCATCGGATGGGATGCGCGTCAACCCGGGTATCGGTGAGTGGTTTGATTCCAACCCTTCCGGGAGTGCTCGATGCACGTAGTCGTGCGTCGCGCTTCCATGGGGCTTTAATTGCACCCTAAATATGTTAGATATCATGCATGCTAGGTTGTATAGCTCGTATATTGTGTAGAACCCCTATTCTACCTTATACTTGCCTATGTATTCTATAGAATATGGCATGACTTAGGTAGTTTTGTTTCAACTATTATCCCTATTTATCAAGCATGTTTAACTTGGGTTAATAACGGGGTGTATGCGTAATATTCCTTTGATTTAGTACTTGAGGGTGTGGTATAGTTGTTGCACCCATCTGTTGGGGCAAAACTATGACCAGCTCGAGAGAGGACGAGGCATTCCCTCTCTCTCGCCCTCCCTCTTTCCGCGAGCTGAGTAAGTAGATGTAGTTCCTACTTGACTCAGGCTTGTTTGGAATTATTGGCATGCACCTGTTGTTGCGCAGATCGCGCTTAACCCTTCTCTTCTAGGTTGGTGTCATACAACGTATGTTAGGTTGTAATTTGTGTATTTGCCTGTTTGACTTCATGTATGCATGTTAAGTAAGCCACCCTTGGGTATTAATTGCATATCATGTATATGCTTATTGGGCCATGAGCCTTGTCTAATGAGATTAGACAAGTGTATGACCTTTTATAGGGTCATACCATAGCATTGACACTTAGAATAAAATGTCTTCCCGCATCTGAGTTATGCGCCCTGGACGGAATTCATGAGAATTCGTTGCGCTTATCCATGTTTGATGACCGATGATGACGGATCCATAGGGATCGTATTCGCGAGTATCGAGTGTTCTTCCCTTCATCGATTCCGAGTAGAGACTGCTCGGCGTATTAAAGTCCGGTGGGGTGCTCCCAGATACTACTCATGACGCGTGTTCGTGTGCCCATACGGCCGAGGTAGCGGTCATGGGAGGCTACCTGGTAGATGCCAGAACCCTATGAGGTGCTCCTAGGAACTGTCCACGACGCTTGTTGGTGTGCCCATATAGCAGAGATAGGGACCTGGGAGACTACCAGGTAGTAGTGGCTACACCGGGAGAGACTACCGGATGACGAGCGGTGTAGAACAATCGACCTCTTCCCCAAGAGCCTATGTCACCCTGAGGAGGGGGTGAGGGTGAGGGTGTGGTGGCTCGGCATTGGTTCGACCTGCCAGTTTGTGCAATTTCCCAAGATCCTATGTCACCCGTCGGGGTGAGGGTGAGGGTGTTGGTGTGAGTGGGGTGGGCTCGAGTTGATAGTCGACCCACCAGCTTGGTAGTTGGTTTTCCCATGGGGTTCGCGTTGCGAACATGTATAATGGTTTCTCCCAATAACGTCGTATCGGGGCCTCGACATTGAAGCTGCCCTGACAGAAGACTCCCACTTGTAGGTACTCCCAATGCATTCGGCGGATGTACTGATCATGGGAGTGTACCAGGTGAGGCTACACGACGGTGGGCCACCGGACGATATTGCGAGCGTGAATTATCGTTCTCCCCTTCGCTGGATCCGTGTGGATGCTTCCTAGGTACGAGCCGCCCTGGGTGGACCCCCACTTGTAGGTACCATCGACGTGCTCGATAGTGTACTGATCGTGGCCGGCTCCAGGTAGAGGTTGCCCGGGAGAGCGCTACCGAATGACGAACGGTGTAGAACAGCAAGTTTTGTCCTTCAAGTCCCTAGACTCACCCCTGTGCGGGCTAGGGCGAGGGCGGGGTATGGTCACACCGCTGTGTGACCTTGTTAACTGTTGGCTTTCTACCCATGGCTTTCCTTGATAGAAGATTGCCTTAGTATCGAATGATTATGTCATTGTTTAGTTTCTGACCACTCACTGAGCTTATAGCTCACCCCTCGCTTATGTTTTTCTCCAGTTGACGCTGAGTTGGATCCAAGAGAAGAGCTCCCCTTGGCGCAGTACGAGTAGGAGACCCGTGTTCGCGTTGGATGTCTTGCGAGTGAGAGGCCATCAGTATTCCCTTTTCCTTGTATGTATTATACTTGTGCTTGTGCACGGTATGTGGACTGTTGATGTCTTTTGTTGTGTATATTGGCTCTCACAGGACAGTTGATTGTGTACTCTAGTCTGTAAATATGTCTTGAATTACAGACTTAGTCGTTTGAGCTTCCGCTATTTGTATATATTTGATGTCAGTTACTTGGTTATTGCTTTATTGCCTTTGATATTGTGGAGTCCTTATTTGATCTCGTGTATGGATTGCTGATATCATATATATATTTGCCATGTCTCGGGTACGGCCGCCCTGGGGCGTGACACAAGTGATTGTCTTTGAATGTGTGGTGTTCCTTTTGTCATGTGGTTGTGTTATTTTGAATTATGATTTTAATGTTGATGTAGTATCATGAATAATCAACGTGTGGAAGAATTTTTGTACTTGAAAAGATGAGGTGGGCATGTAATTAGGATAGAAACTATATGTTTTTTTTCAAACACTATCTTTTTCATTGATTTCTCATGTTATGTACTGGTTGATTACAGGTGTACAGAGTTTATAATTTGTGCTAGACGCCTGACTTAGTTCTATATGAATGTTAGGCTTTAACAGGTTCATTAAGTGATTGTGCTTAATTATTTAACATTTACTCTTGGTAGAATGTGCATGTTATTGTAGTTTTATCATATCTCAGTGGAGCTAATAGCATATTCAGACGTTGGTGGACCTCCTTGTATATTAAATCTAAAGGTAGTTTCTACTCTTCCTTTTCTAACTCAAATGCATAAGAACATGCACTTCTGAAAGGTGTTTAATGTTTCAGGATTGAGTGATTTTGCTTAATCAATAAACTTCTTCTGTTGGTTGAATGTGCAGGTAATTATAGTGTATGATGAAATGCATGAGTGAGCCCAAGTGGGTTGAAAAGGTATGCTTCACTGGGTCATTGTTGAGTGTCTTCTTTGTGGCATGGGTAATGTTTATTTCTGAAGTCTGTATATCATTATCACATTTCTCCTTTTTATATAACCATGGATATGGAACTACAAACCATGTATTGTATAAACCACTAACGTGCAGTCCTTTTGATATAACCCCTTTTCATACTTTCAATCATCCACTTCAGTGGTCTTTACTGCCTTGAATACCGTTTTAGGAATAGTTATTTTGTCATTTTAATTGTTATTGAATCAGATGTAGGACCTTATTTGGTTCTTTCATCATTGGGTAGTTTAGGTTGATGGGTCATTATTTGTGTGGTAATTGAATTTCTTAGCACAGGCTTAAGTGAGTCCAAGATCCATGTATGTGAACCAAGGATCCATTTGGGGTTGTTAGGATCCATTTAAGGTTTGAGTGTCTATAAATTTATAAGATTTTATCTATGATAAATGATGGAAAACCATTTTGCTAACATTTGTATATTAGGAGGTGATCTCATGCCAAGTAGACCAAGGAAGCTAAGACCTCCTATCTCAATCATCCACAACCCATCTCTTATCATTCAGTCACTTTAAACTCTTACTGTCACCCTGTTTTTGTGAGTTTCACCTTGTAGACTATCTTATTTGAAGATAAAAGATGAGAAATTATAGATTAAGTCTTCTTTTCAACCAACTTTGAATTACCTTGATCAAAGTTCATTCAAGAAAGTTATGATCATTTTCTTATCACTGCAGAATTTGCAGCACTTGAATCTAAACCCAAAATCCACGTAAATCTAACCTTTATCACCCAAAACACAAGTTTAGCATTCCAGTTCCACCCATATAAACTTTCTACCTACTCCCACCACCTATAGGTCAAATATTATGATTGAAGATTGTAATAATTGGTATCATAGTCAACCGGCATCCTGAGTTTGTACCTTGGGTAACCAATGAATGGGCTATCTGAAAAGAGTTACATGGAAGAAACCAAAGCGAGAGCTGTCTAAAAAAATGAAGGGGCTGCCTAGGAAAAGACTGTCTGACCAAAGTGAAAGCCATAACAAGAGCCATTTAGAGAGGTCACCGTGGACGATGCCGCAGATGCGTGGCTAGCACACTAATTGTCATGAGAGTTGGGTTAGATTTTCATACAATTCGGATTCACATATTATTGAGTGAATCAACCTCATAAACACCCAGAATATTGAATTGAGTTAATATGTTTGACTAGCCTAGATCCAATATAAACACATGCAACTTGTTTGTTATTTGCTTTCTTGTAAATTTTTCTCCTATTGTAGTAAGCTTTCTTATAATTGATGTAAGACCCAACAAAGTATTGGGGGGGGGGGGGGGAGGGTGGGTGGGTCGGGGGCTGAGGAGCAAGTGTTGAGATTCTATCACCTTGAAAAAAAATCTAAAGTAAAGTTGTTAAAGCCACCTAAGCCATTGAGAGAAAAAAAAAACTAAAACTGAAGGTCTTCTAGGCCATTGAGAAAGAAATGATGTAGAATAATCTTGATGGTCCAGGTTATTTTTTTCTAGAATGCTATTAATTTTTGGTATCAGTGCAATTGTGTTTCAAAATTTGGATTTATTGATGTTAGTGCCAATTTATATTTGACTCTTCTTCAATATAAGCTTGTATTTTTATAGAGATTAAATTTTAATCACAAGATATTTCATTTCCATCAGCACATGCTAATTTAATTGCCTGTTCACAAAGTGTAATTTCTTTTATGGTACTACTTGTCAGAGTGTCGTTGGATCTGAAACAATGAAGCTAGTCTAGTGTTGTGATCTTGTATGAGGGGCTTTCATTTGATTTAGCCAAATCAGGTAGAGTAACTAAATTCATTAAAATAAATGAATAAATAAACTGAGCCATTAGGTCATTCTGACTAGTCAATTCACCTTTTTTTATTATACAATTCTGTTATTTTTCTAATATGAAATTAATTGAAATTTTTTCAGGTGAGTGAAATTCCACCCAAAAAATGGTTGTTCACTTGCTAACGATCAAGATATCTAGAATGCTTTGACCAGGTATGAGCATATGGACAACGAAAAGCAACTCATGAACATGAAGTTTTTTATCGTGGTACCTGTCTTTATATAAGTATACTGGTATTTCAAAATTAAGAATTTATCTCGTCCGTCTGTGCAATGGTTAACTACTACATGGATTACATTTTGATATGATTTTTTTTATTTATGTTTTTAAATTTTCGTTTGATCTTTGATATAAGATTCATCTGCTGTTTATTTAATGTTACATGTGCCTCCATGTTTTCATGCAATGAACACAATTTTATATATGATTTTTTTTAAATAGTGCATTCATTCCCTCTTACATACTTGTTTAGTTGATCACCTCCATCCATACAAGTAGTTTCATGTTTTAGCTTCCCTGAAAATTCATCATCTACTAAATCTGTAATTTATACATCTCAGAGTTTGATTTATAATCTTCTTTTTTTTTGTGCAGATTATTACAGGAGATGCAGGCGCATTGAAATGATATCTTTGGGAATTTGATAACACCATATGCGATCTAATCAGTGTTTTTCTCCATGTACGAAATCACTTTGTAGTTTTGTTATCACCAGTGGTACTATAAGACCTTATCTTTTGAAAACTGACTTTTGCTTATGCTCCTTTTGCTTCCATCAGATGTTGAGGAATTGCTCACAGAATATAAAGATTAACTTCCTGCGGTACGAGCCGTCGTGCCAGTGCAGGAGCATGCGAGACAGCAGCGTAAGCTATGCATCCGCAGCAGCAAAGGTTGGTGATTAAATTCAGATAATTATTTTGCGCGTACTGAGCTTGTCACTAGCATTTTAACAGTTGATTTGTTTCACAATTCACATGCATGTTGATGAAAAGTTCATTTAGACATTGAAAAGGCATGCATGGACTCCTATACATGATACATGGAAGCATAGCCCTAATATACAATGTCTAACATGGCATGGGTGCATCATAGCAAGATAGGCATAAACATATATATTTAATCAAACAAGTTAATATGCAGTTATGGTGCCCCTGGGAGGGCAATGCACGTCAACGTGCATCGAACGCCTCCCAATTGGTTGGATCGACCTATTCACCGTAACCCGGGTCATTGCGTGACCGTTCGCAAAGATCTACAAGATAAGGGCATCCAAATTGGTGAGTATAACTACATAAAAACACTTACAATTAACTAGAAATGCCAAAGACTTGGACATGCAGGCATACAGGTCGCACGCATGCTAGTTGGCACATACGCCCGCAAGTCCGAGTGCTCCGACACCTACCCGAGCACTCAGGCAGCCACACGCGTGACCCCTGCATGCGTACTCGCGCCCGCCCGCACGCCCGACAGTGCCTGCGTGCACCCGACTGCGCACACGCGCGCGGACAGACCCGCCCGCGCGTTCGGACACTCCCAAACCCTCCCCAACCCTCCTCACACACACCAACCCAACTACCTAGCATGTATGACCTCCCTAACAGCCCCCTAAGCAAGAAAACCAAAGAAAAGGAAGGGAGAAAGCTTACCAAGGAGGGGAAAGGGAAATAGGAGGTTTGGGGCCCTCGATGTGCCCACGGCCACATCTACCACCACCACCGCTACCACCACCTCCAACAGCCTCTCCACCAGCCCTTCTTGGCTGAAAAACAGGGGCAAAGGAAGCATGAGAGGGAGCTAAAGAGAAGAGAATGAGAGAAAGAATCAACACCAACAACAACAACAACACAACACACACACCTTCTTGTGCTTCTTCCTCCACTTCTTTATTTTCTTGTTGTTCCAACAAAATGGGAGTGAAAGAGGGAGAGAGAAATGTGGACGCGCAAGTGAGAGGGGGAGAGAAAGAGAGGGCTTCAAAGCTCCAATGGGGGGTAAGTGTAATGGAAAAAGGGGGGAGGTGAACGTAACCTAGTCTCACCCTCTAACCTTTAAAATAACCAAGAGATTGCTTCATCCCTAAGCAATGGGTGGTGAGGTTACCAAAGGTGACCATAGTCCCCAAAATATCTAATTACTATTCCACCAAACAAACCAGTAACGATCGAAACTCGGATACGATTCCAAACTGCACAATTTTTAAAACGTTACCGAAATTTGATGAAATTTTTATGGGTAGTACTAAATGGTATCATAACCCATAATATACAGTTAAATTTTTAATCGGAGTACTCGAACTCACGCAGATAGCTAAAATTCTAAAATTTTAGCGACTCCGATAAAAAAAGAAAATGACCAGAAATGACCCAATTATAACCAATAGGCTAAAAGTAACACATATAACAAAAGGTAGTATTACCATAATATATAATAGTAGATTAAATGATGAAAAAGTGTCCTAAGGCATGTTTCTATCATGCATGTGGAGTTTATGTAGAGCTAGGCATGATTTCTATTCAAATATAGATTTAATCGACAAAAACGCGAATCATAAATCACGAAATATGAATATGTAAACCAAGAAACATCATAATGATAACAAGATCTACAATATAAATAAATTCAATGTGACGATCATGTCTTCCTAACCCTAGATCCATGCAAAGTCATGGTCATGCATCGAAATATATAATCCATCCGAAAAACCTTGAAAACCATATATCTAATATATATACGAATAAATCACATGGATCAGCGATAAAAATCATCAAAACAGTGATGAAATCATATGAGTTCGGGTTCATGTAAGGTGGTACCCAAAATAAGGCATTAGAAACCCTAAACATGCTTTCTATCTTAAAAAGACAACCATACACATGATCCGTGTATAAAATATTCCAAAACAGCGTGCAAAATCTTGTAAAAACATGTTAAAAAGGTCATCAATGAATTAACATAACATCAAGATCAAAATAAATCAATACCACATAAAACCATGAAATAATAATGAAGGACAACCCATAAAACGACGTGAATCCGAATCACCTCGGGATGAACCCATCATTGGTGATTAGTAGCAATTAAAAATCTTAATTTTTAATAAAAAAAAATGTAGAGGGACCCACCTTGATCCTCCAAGAATTTTCTTTCAAAATCACCCAAAAGACCCCTTTTAGGGTTTGATAAAATAGGAGAGAGAGGACTCGAATTAGGTTTTTAAATGGGGTCCTAGGGCATCCAAAGTTAGGTATTTATAAGGCTAAACATGTGCAATGACTTGCCCCCCAAGAAAATAATCAAATATTCAAGAATTCTATCAAATCCCTAAATTTCTGCATTTTTGTGCACAGGCATCCGACGGCTAGTTAAATTGAGCCATCAAGGGAGAGACGGCTACTTTCGAGTTGCCATCTCTGGGCAGGGCACATTTAAGCCCCTTAATTTAGTTTTCTATTTCCTAATTTTATGTGAAATAATGACTAATTTTTAGAATTTATATGTTATTACAGGTAATTGAGATAAATGATGATTTTCAATGCAAAATATTCTATAAATCATTTAAAGATATGAAGGAGAATCGAGATGATTGTAGAGATCCAAAATTATGCTAGAAAAAATTTGGAGAAGAGAGAATCAAAAATCAAATTCCAATCAAATATTCTTCAAATCAATGATGAAACCATCTCACTATTTTGACCATAATTTTTGTGTCAAGTATCGTATTTAGACCCAAATATGGTGTTGGAAAGATATTTTCAGGATCTACAAATCAATATTTCATGAATATTTTACAATTCCACCGTATTATGGGTCAAAAAGTCATCCAAAGATTCTGTAAAAAATCAATGACGGGAATGAAAGTTTTTACATGCTAAATCTGTCAAAGATGCATATCAGGAAGGTTAATGGTCAATCTTGACCATTCAATTCATTGCAAATCAACGGTTGAAATTCAAGGCTGAAGGCTATAAAAAGAACACATGAATCAAAGGAGGAGACAAAGGGACAACCAAAGGAGAAAGATTCAACAATTTTATTTTCTTTTTGTTTTTCTTTTCATATTCTTATATTTTATTGGATCTGAATTTTTATACAAGTTCTTGTGTTTTTTAGAATTTTTTTTATATAATATGATTTCTTTTATTTTTGTTTTATTTCATTCGATCATGTCTAGCTAAATCTTCAACTAGGGTTGAAGATGAAACCATGCAATGCTAGTTTAGGATTTTATATTTAGATCTGAATTCTTCATGTTGTTTGCTTTATTGAGTATCAATCTCTCCTTCAATTTTCTTTTGAAACCTTTTATGTGAATTACTTATTACTTTCTTCAAAAATCTCTTGTATTTGATTTGATAAAATATGCTTTGATTGAGTTCTTTGATATTTTCTGCTCCTCTTAACAAGTTGAATATTGAGTTGGTAGATTTTATAAAGGGAAGGGAGATAGATCATTATATTGAATTTTCATAAATTAAGGTTTTTAATCGTAGAATCATCTTCAAGGATCTCTTGTTTAGGGTTTGATAGAGTAGCTTGATTAACTATTTTGATATCTTATTCTCTTCCTAATGTGTGAATGTTGAGATGATTGTTTTGATTTTAAATATGATTTTATGAAATAATATGATTTTAAATATTTATTTTCTTATTGGTATTTGATTAACGTCAATATTGATTGTGTTATATGATGGAGTTTCATATTTGAATATAATCCCAAATTGGTTTTTCATGGTAGATTCTAAAACCTAGTTATCGTTTTATATTCGTATTAGCTTTTAAAAAAAAATAATAATAATAAAACTTCATCAATCTCTCTTTCTAGTTCGATTAGTTAAATCAATTAATAATCTGATTTGAATAATTCTCTGTGGGTTCAACCCGTATTTGCTAGATCTATACTACTGTAATGATCCGTGCACTTGCTGTAATTAATAATAACTTAAAATATTCAATCACTTTTTTGGCGCCGTTGTCGGGGAATTGTTTCAAATTATATTTGATGTTGATTTATCTTTCGGATTAGTTTTTTTTCCTTTGCTTTTGCTGATTTTTTTCCATGTTTTGCAGGATATCAAGAACCTACAATAACACAACAAAGAATTGTGTAATGCTTAGACCATTCTCTCTCTAAATGAGCATCCAAAAGTGTTCTAAGGCGACCCTAAGTTGAACCATTTCATCACGACAAAAAGGTGGATTTAATTAGTCCCTCACTGTGTATGAGTTGTGAGTATTTCATTCACCCACAAATCTTCTACAAGTGGGTTACTTTTGGGGTTGATTGGGATTTTCAGTGTGTGCATTTTTCAATTAACATACATTAATTAATTAATCTAAGGGTTATCCCACATAACATAAACTGGATTCATGTAATAAAAGTTATGGGTATTTTTCTAATTATACCCCGAAGATGAGAAATCCTAGCAGCAACCCTATTCTATGTTTAGCTCATATTGTGGAATAGATGGAGAGGTTATTTGAGCTGAGCATAAACATGAAAGTATGTAGATAATCTTCTTATCATTCCAATGGCTTTAGAATTGTGCAATTTGGAGCTGTATTGTGGAAGTTATGGCCGTTCTAATGAAGGTTGTCCATAGTTTTTAGTCCGATGACAGCTTGGTCATTCAGTCCCTCCTTTGCCTATTTAATCCCCACAAATCCCATGTCTTCTCCTTTCTTTCCCTCTGGTCCAGCCCTTTTGTGTGGTGTGTTTGGTGGGATTGAAGGAGATGGTGATGGAGAAGAAAAAGCACTTGAAGGAAGTGCAAGTGCAAGTGCAAATCTAGGTGAAGTTGTGAGTGTTGTTGTTTTTTCCCTTCTCCATCCTCTTCTCTCTAGCTCCCCTCATTGTTTTTCCCTCCCCTTTGGATCAGCAACCCCAGGTGTTTGTGGAAATACCACAATAGCTTAGAAGAAGCTCAAGGGAAGCAAAGATGGAGGTGGTAGTAGCGGTGGTGGCGGTCGAGGTGGTCAAAGGGTGGGCTTGCGAGCCCCTACATCTCCCCCTTCCCTCCATCTTCAATTGGTTTTATGCATGTTAGAGTGCTTGGGGAGTCATGCATGTGATGTGTTTAGGTTTGGGTGCATGTGGGGGCATGGGAGAAGGTTTGGGGGCCTGGGTGTGCGAGTCTCGCGGGCGCGCGCGAGCGGGGGGCGCCCGGGTGTGCGCGTGGGTGCGCTCGGGTACGTGCGTCTGCGCGCGGTGCACGCGGTGTGCGCGTGCGGGGTGCAGAGGCTGCGTGCGGGTGCTGTCCAGGGCCCGGTTTGGGCGTGGTGAGGGTCGGCACGCTCGGGTGGGTGCTCGGGGGCTCGGGCGTGCATGCGTGCGTACGTGCTTGCATGCTTACGAGCTCATATGCGTGCATGTCTTTGTCCTTAGCATTTCTAGTATATTCTAAGTGTTTATATATGGTTATACTCACCCCTATTGATACCCTTACCTTGCAGACCTCGTCGGATGGGATGCGCGTCGATCCAGGTATCGGTTAGTGGTTCGATCCAACCTTTCGGGATGCCCTCGATGCACGTAGTCATGCATCGCGCATCCATGGGGCATCTTTATACCCTAAATATGTTAGATATTGCATGCTAGGATAGTAAGGCTCGTCTAGAACCCCCTATTCTATCATGTACGTGCCTACGTATCATATTAATATTTGAATGATCGTATTTGCATATGTATTGTATTCGTGTTTGAATGATCGTGTTTTCATGCGCCCTCGTGTTTTGGCATGTATTTCCAAATTGTGTATGGATGAATTAGAATATGACATGCCTTAGGTAGTATTGTAATACTACACCCATTATATTAATTATATCCAGCATGTTCAATCTTGGGTTAATAACCAGATGCATAACTTATATTCCCTGGTCAAAAGACTGGAGGATGTGGTATATTGTTGCACCCATCAGTTGGGGCAAAGCTATGACCAGCTTCCAAGAGGATGAGGCTTTATCTCTTTCTCGCCCTCCCTCTTTCCGTAAACTGAATAAGTAGATGCAGTTCTTACTTGACTCAGGTCTGCTTAGGATTATCGGCATGCACCAGTTAGTGTGTGAGACCGCGCTTGACCCTTCCTGTTTAAGTTCGTGATATCCAACGCATGTTTAGGTTGCATCATGTGTGTTTGCATGATTAATGTCTTGTATACATGTGTAGTTAGGCCATGCCTTATATGTATGTTTATTATGTGTATTCATGTTAGAGAGGATCCCTATAGTTAATTTATATGTTATCGTGCATGTGGTACACGTAATTGTGATAGAACTCTCCTGTAAAATATATGCGCATGTTAAAACTATCGGACCTATCCGTGATAGGCGTGGGTATGACCCACTATCGGGTTGTACCTCATTAATTAAGCGCTAGCAATGTAATCGCCCCCTTTTCATCTGAGTAATGCATTCATTTAGAATTCTGGAGAATTCCTCGGTTTTGTTAGACCGATAGTTACGACATCAAGTTGGGCATACCCGTGCTAAGCGTGTGTATGAACCGCTTGTTGGGTAATGCCTCGGTCTTATTTCTGCACGAGAGCATAAGTAACCCCTCGTGTTCGAACGATGTTCCCGTGTGGGAGTACAAGAGTATTGGTTATCTTCGATATGTGATTATTGAGTGTAGTTATTTTTCCGTTGGGTTCGCATTGTGAACAAAGAGAGTTTCTCCCAATATCATCTGCGTAGGAACTTCCCGGCATTGAAAATGTTGTCCTGACACAGGGCTCCTATCCGTAGGTATTACCGATGCATTTGGGGACGTACTGATTGTGGGAGTATGCCAGGTAGAGACTACCCGGGGAAAGGGCTACCGTAAGATATTGAGAACGTAGAGTCACCCCCCCTCATTGGATCTGTGTAGGAACTTTCTGGCATTGAAAACGTTGTCCTAGCACCGGGCTCCCATCCGTAGGTATTACCGATGCATAGGGGAAGTACTGATCATGGGAGTATGTCAGGTAGAGGCTACCCGGGCAAAGGGCTACCAGTGGAAAAAAGGGTGTAGAGCCATCAGAGTTATCCCAAAAGTCCATAGGGTGTCCCCTGCGGGGGCTAGGATGAAGTTAAGTTCGAGTTGTGAGTCACGTGGTGTCGTGGCTCTTGTACCCGTTGAGTATACTCTGGGTATGTTGTACCTAACGCTTAAGGTATGGTAGTGTATCTCTACCTCGTAGCCGTTAGACTCTTAGTATAAGGTTATCCAGTAACACCAGGTGTTATGGTTACCCTTGTTTTCTCCCCAAGAGTCCTAAGAGCCTCCCTTTGAGAGTGAGGGTGACGGTGAGGTTGGTCGCGTCGCCGCGTGACCTTGTTATCCGTTGGATTTCTACCCATGTTTTTCCTTGAAAGAAAATTGACGTAACATTAAATTGTTGGGCATGGAGTTGGAGCTTCCCTGTGGCGTGGTCTTGCGTGTGTGGAGCGTTCCGTCCGGCGCTTGACGAGTGCGCGTTGTCAGCAATCCTAGAGTCATTTATTTGTAAATCATGCATGTTGCACATGTTGTATTTTATTTGGACTAGACTTGGCTCTCACAGGATAGTGATTGTGTATTCGAGTCTGTAATAATATTTTTGGGTTACAGATTTATTGATATTTTTTGCTTCCGCATTTCAGTTGAGTTATCAATTATCATTGCTTGTTAGCCTTGTGTATTATTTATTGGAGTCATTGTTGACCTCTTGTATATGATAGCTGATACTTTACATCTTTGCCACGTCTCGGGGACGGCCGCCCTGGGGCGTGACAGTTACTTAATTGAGGAACACGTGAAAGCGTGGAAGACCCCCACTAATCATTTACACTTTCCTGGTTGTTGAGTGGTTGATCGTTAACTGGCAAGCTTGAGGCATATCTTGGAACAATTTTTTTTTGTTGAAAAAGGTAGACTCACTCTACCAATCGATTTCATTACGAAAATGGATTAATACATGTCTGAATGGGGGTGAGAGGATAAGATAATACAAGTACTGAAATAATATAAATATATAATGTCGACATGGCTATGGGAGTAGATGGAACTTCTACTCTCCACTAGCCTGCCTTGCCTACTCGTATCACTGCTGGTACTCGGTCATGTGGCTTTCCCCCCCTCCGAGGGGTACATCTCGCACTCCCACCAAACCGCTTGCCCACTCCCTAATGAGTGCAGTTGCGAAAGCCCACATGTTCTCGGTATACACTCTTTTCCCTTTGAAGATTGCATCATTCCTAGTCCGCCATATTACCCACGTGCAGGCTGGAACTATGAAGTGTGCCACTTGCCTGGCGCACCCCGCTTCAGCTCGCGCACCCAGCTCGGCATCGGCTACCCACAACCGGCAATATCGTGAAACTGGGTCCGCGACATGTCAATACCTGCCTCTCTCCACAACGCTTGCGCCCATCGGCATTCACCAAATAGGTGAATTGCCGTCTCTGGTGCTGCACCGCATAGCCCGCATTGAACGTCGTGCCCTCCATGCCACTTGGACCGATATGTGCGTGTCGGTAGTCTCTCTTGTGCTAGAAGCCAGAGAAACACCTTGATTTTTCTCGGTATTTTCTGCCTCCATATCTTTTATGGGTTTCCACATGCTAACATGACCGGTCCGAGATCTCTCCTCCACCAGATATAGGAATTCCAAATGGTGAAACTTGTGTTTGGCTTTGGTGCCCACCGTGGCTTGTCTGCACCAGCTCCAAACAGCCCTTCCCACTCCCTTAGCCTGTCCGCCAGGGCTTGTAGTTGGGACACCTCCTCAGGTGCAAATATGTTTATGCATAAGGCCGCCGACCATCTGCCCCCGCTCCCCTCCACGGTCCAACAGTTGCGCACCGTCTCTAGTGGGTCTCGTACAAGTGCATACATGAGCGGGAATTGTGCGCACAACGGCTGGTCCCTACACCAAACGTCAGTCCAGAACTGGTAACCTCGCCCGTGCAATCTCCCATCTCACGGCTTGTTCGAATTCCGCGCAGTCACCGAAGATACCCTTGCATAATGATGAGGCCCGCGCCCCCGCCGTAGGCCATATTCGCGCATTAGTCCCATGCCCACCATACCTATCTTAGAATGTTCATGCCCACGGACTGTCTGTCTCATGTAGCCATCGCCATAGCCATTTGGATAGAAGGGCCCTGTTCATGTCACGCAGGTCGAGCACACCGAGCCCCCTGTTCAAAATATCTTGGAACAATTAGGAGATGTCCATTAAGGGAGGAACATCCTCAACAACTAGATCTTTTAAAAATCATCATCCCTCACTTAACAAGATAAATCTTAATTCGTTGATTGTGAAAGTATATTCTTGATTTGGGGTATTTTGATTTATGAGCATTTGGTCTAGGGATTCTAAAAACTGATTGATTCGTATGGAGTCAATCATTACCATGGATAACACAGTAGCTGTTATTCCAAAGACCTTGAAGGATTACATGTATCCATCTAGAACTACGCAACCCTCATGCATTGTGTTACCAACAACCAATGCTAACAACTTTGAGATCAAGCCTGGGATGATTAATATGCTCCCAAAATTTGATGGATCCGAGGATCCATATCTTTTCATTAGGGAATTTGAGAAGTTTGTTCCACTCTAAAACTTCAACAGCTAACTGATGATTCCATCCGGTTGAGGTTAATCAAGTTCTCCCTCAAATATAATGCTAAAAAGTGGTTGTATGCTCTAACCACAAATTCTATCACCACTTGGGATCAATTAGTTATGATATTTATGAAGTTCTTTCCTAATCATAAAACTGCTAAGATTTGCATGAATATAAATCAATTCATTCAAAAGGATGGAGAATCTTTATGGAGATATTTATAGAGATTCAAGGACTTGTTGTTGCGATGTCCTCATCATGGATTTGAGATTTGGAGATTAGTGCAAATTTTATATGACCGGTTTGGTGAATTTACCAATAAAAATGAAACTGAAGCATGGGCATTTCTAGAAGAAGTAGCTGAAAAATCCATGCAATGGATTGCATCTCTCATTTGTATAGTAGAGGCCCTAGATATGAAACTAAATCATGATTCTGTTAATCAAGTCTCCACCTCCAACCCTACTACTGTCTGCATTTTATGTAAATCTTCAAATCACCTAATGGAAGATTGTCCTTCCCTGTCTTCCCACAAGGAAAGTTAGGTTGAACATGCCAATAGCTTACAATGGAGGAAAAATGACCCATATGCTCAAACTTATAATCCTGGATGGAGGAAAAATGACCCATACCGCTACAACGCACGATGATATATCGAAGCGACTCCGGATATGGCTATGGAACCCTAGTCCATAAGCGATCGCCCACCAAGCTGCAATAGGATGCACTCAATCCCGATCGTATGCTTCACCACTCGCTATCGCACCTTCCAAGTGAGAAAAAATCCATCATCAATTTGATGCTTCAAAGGTATTCCTTGACTGGGAAAAGAACCTCGGGAGGGTCTCATGAGGTCCCGATATAGGATACCCCGACAACCAAACAAGGAACACGGAGTACCCTAGCCCGGGTCTCAACGCTGACCCTGCAAGGCCCCTTATCCTGAGTAGGAAGGCTGGAAGAAGACATCACTCCTTTAATGAGCAATGCACACATCCTCAACACTTGAAACTGGTGCCGCACGCGAACTCCATGGTTACTAGCAATACCGATGTCCGGGTACGAAGCTCCATAATTGAGACGCGATCCAAACCCACAATCACAATAAGTCCATCAATACGACACAACCGGGCTGGAAACTCCTTCCCAAGCCTTAGTCAAACAATGGGGAACCCAACACTAACCCAGATCAGTCGACCCAGTCGACAACTTAAGGGGAGTCCACGGGTGGCCACGTCCACGTCCACGGATGCGAGGAGGCATGTCAGCAACCTAAGAAAACTTCTAAACCAGAGTACTCGGATAACAATCCTACGACTCATCTATACGACTCGACTTAGGCTCTGACAGGACCAGGCTCTGATACCAACTTTTGTCACGCCCCAGGCGTCCCCGAGGCGCGGCAATTATGTAAAGTATCAGCTATCATACAAGAGGTCAACAGATGACTCCAATAAATAATACACAAGGCTAACAATCAATGATAACTGATAACTCAAATGAAAGGTGGAAGCATAAAAATATCAATAAGTCTGTAAATCAAAAATATTATTACAGACTCGAATACACAATCACTGTCCTGTGAGAGCCAAGTCTAGCCAAAGGAAAAACAACAAGTGCCACATGCACGGTTTACAAATACACAAGACTAGGACTGCTGACAGCCTCGCACTCGCCAATCCGCCGGACAGAACGCTCAACGCACGCAAGACCACGCCACAAGGAAGCTCCAGCTCCACGCCCAACAACGCCCCTGTAAAGGAAAACAGTACGCGAGGGGTGAGCTATAAGCTCAGTGAGTGGTCAGAAACCAAACACCAACATAATCATTCGATACAAGGCAATCGCCTATCAAGGAAAACCATGGGTAGAAACCCAACGGTTAACAAGGTCACGCGGCGGTGCGACAATATCCCGCCCTCGCCCTCACTCCCAAGGGTGGAGACTTTTGGGACTCACAGGGAGGAATAGTCGCTAACCACTTGGTGTTACCGCGTAACAGTTACAAGAGTCCATCCGCTTACAAGGTAGAAATATAATTCGACACCTCAAGCGTTAGGAGGTATACCCAGAGTATACTCGATGGGTACAACTCACACTCGCCCTTACCCTAGCCCCCACAGAGGTGAACCTAGGGATTTGAAGGACAAATCTAGTTGTTCTACACCGTTCGTCATCCGGTAGCACTCTCCGGGCAGCCTCTACCGGGAGCCGGCCACGGTCAGTACACTGTCGACAGCGTCGATGGTACCTACAGGTGGGGGTCTACCCAGGGCGGCTCGTACCTAGGAAGCATCCACAAGGATCCGGAGAAGGGGGGAACGATAATTCACGCTCGCAATATTGTCCGGTAGCCCACCGTCGTGCAGCCTCACTTGGTACACTCCCATGATCAGTACATCCGCCGAATGCATCGGGAGTACCTACAAGTGGGAGTCCTCTGTCAGGGTAGCTTTAATGTCGGGGCCACGACATACGACGATATTGGGAGGAACCACTAATTGTTCGCAGCGCGAACCCTTTGAAAAGCCAACTACTCAAGCTGGTGGGTCAAGTATCAACTCGAGCCCACCCCGCTTACACCAATACCCTCACCCTCACCCCGACGGGTGACATAGGATCTTGGGAGCAATACCCTCACCCTCACCCCAACGGGTGACATAGGATCTTGGGAAATTGCACAAACTGGCAGATCGATCCAACGCTGGCCCACCACACCCTCACCCTCACCCCCTCCTCGGGGTGACATAGGCTCTTGGGGAAGAGGTCGATTGTTCTAAGCCCTTGGTCCACCGGTAGCCCTTTCCCCGGATAGCCTCGACCTGACATACTCCCACGATCAGTACACTGTCGACCGAAGCGATGGTACCTACAGATGGGAGCCCGGTGCCAGGACAGCGTTTCCGACGCCGGGAAGTTCCTACACGGATCCAATGAAGGGGAAAAACAATCTACGCTCGCGAATAGGATCCTCTTGGATCCGTCGTCATCGGTCATCAAACACCGATTAAGCGCAACGAATTCTCATGAATTCTCTCCAGGGCGCATAACTCATATGCGGGGAAGACATTTTATTCTAAGTGACAATGTCCTGGTATGACCCCATAAGAGGTCATACACCTGCCTAAATGCATTAGGCAAGGCTCATGGCCAAAGAGGCATATACACAATATGCAATCAACTAAGCAAGTAAATCTTACTTAAACATGAATACAAGACATAATAACATTCAATCACACAAATTACAACCTAGCATACGTTGGATGACACCAACCTAGAGGGGAAGGGTTAAGCGCGATCTGCGCAACAATAGGTGCATGCCAATAATTCCAAGCAAGCCTGAGTCAAGTAGGAACCGCATCTACTCACTCGGCTCGCGAAAAGAGGGAGGGCGAGAGAGAGGGAATGCCTCATCCTCTCTCGAGCTTGTCATAGTTTTGCCCCAACAGATGGGTGCAACAACTATACCACACCCTCGAGTCCTAAATCAGTGGAAGATTACGCATACACCCCGTTATTAACCCAAATTAAACATGCTAGATATGTAGGGGTAGTATTTCAAACAAGATTACCTAAGTCATGCAATATTCTATACAATACATAAGCAAGTATAAGGTAGAATAGGGGTTCTACACAATATACGAGCTATATAACCTAGCATGCATGATATCTAGCATATTTAGGGTACAAATAAAGCCCCATGGAAGCGCGAAGCACTAATTCTACATGCATCGAGCGCTCCCGGAAGGGTTGGAATCAAACCACTCACCGATACCCGGGTTGACGCGCATCCCATCCTACGAGATTTGTAAGTCAAGGGTATCAATAGGGGTGAGTATAAGCACATACAAACACATAAAAATCAATTAGGATGCCTAAGGCAAGACATGCAAGCAAACGGGCTCGAACGCACGCACGCGTGCCCGAGCCCCCCGGACACCCACCCGAGGGTGCCGACCCTCACCACGCCCAAACCGGGCCCCGGCAGCCCTGCACGCACGCACGTGGAGCCTCAGGCGTCGCGCCCACGTGCACCTCCGCGCGCACCCCCGCGTACTCACGCGCGCGCCCGCGCGCACTGGCACGCACGACCCGCGCGCACCACAAGCCTCGTCAGCACTCCGCGCAGACTCCCGCGCGCGCCTGACAGCACCCGCGCGCACGCGCACGCGCGCGCCTGCGCGCCCGTCTGCGCCCTCCTGCACGCCTGCCTGTGCCCCGCGCGCACGCCCAGCCACCTAACACCCCTCCCCAGCCCCCACATGCACCCAACACACACAACACCCATGCAAGCCCTCCCCAAGCACCCCCACATGCATTTAAAACCAACTTTAGGAGGAGAGAAAACTCACCAAAAGAGGGGAAAGGAAGGGGGAGGTGTGGGGGCTCGCAAGCACGCCCACAACCACCTCGACCGCCACCACCGCCTAAACGTGGGTGCTCTTCCGCATGCTGAAAACAGGGGGGGAAATGGGAGATCATGAGAGGGTAGGGGATGGAGAAGGGAAGGAACAACAACTCCTCTCACATGCACACATACTAACCTTGATTACTTCCACTTCTTGCTCCACCAACAACCAGGCACTCCTTCTTCTCCCTCACATAGGCATTTCCACAAACACATGGTGGGCTGACCACACACAAAGGGTTGGACCATGTGAGGAAATTTGAGAGAGAGGAGGAGATGGAGAAAGGAAAGAACAACAACAACACACCCACCTCTTTCACTCCCTTAAGTGCTCCATCTTTCCTTCATTTCTCCTTCTTCATACACACAAAGAGGGGAAAAAAGAGAGAGACCAAACAGAGGGAGAAGAGCTCCACGAGTGGGTGAAGTCATGGGTTTTTTTTTGTGGGGGGGGGGGGGTTAAATAGGCAAAATCGGGCTGAAATACCAAGTCGTCCTCGGACATAAAACTCCGCGCAGCCTTCACTTAAACGGCCATAACTTCCCCAATACAGCTCCGAATTGCGCGATTCCAGTGGCATTGGAAAGATAAGAAGATTATCTACAACTTTTATGTTTACACCTAGATCAAATAACCTCTTCAGCTATTCCAAAATCTAGGCTAAACATCTTACAGGGCTGCTGCCTGGATTTCTCAACTTCGGGGTATACTCGGAAAAATACCCATAACTTTTTATATACGAATCCAGTTGATCCAATTCCACTTCTATATGGAAGATATCTCAAAATTGAACATCTCATAATAATATCGGATTTTTACCTCTTCATCTTGGGTTTTAACAAAATCAAATCCGAATATCAATCCAAAACTGCATAATTCCAAAAACGTTATCGGAATTAAACAAAAATTTTATGGGCAGTACTAAACAGTACCAGGACCCATAATATGCAGTTATATTTCAATCAGAGTCCTCAAACACTAGAAGGTAGCTAAAAACCAAAAATTTTAGCGACTCCGATCGAAATTAGGACTCTAAATGACACAGGCCTAACAGTTTATATTCCCAAGGCCCTATATCCCCAGAGATTAGGTACAATTAAGAAATTTGTCCAGCTAGATAAAATTTTTAGAGGTGTTTAAGCAAGTTCGTGTGAACATTCTGCTCCTAGATGCTATCCAACAGGTATCAGCCTATGCCAAATTTTTGAAGGACTTATGCACCCAAAAGAGGACCAACAATGTACCCAAGAAAGCTTTCTTGGCATCCGATATAAGCTCCATTCTTTCATGTGAGACTCCAATCAAGTATAAGAACCCAGGTTGTCCCACCATTTCATGTGTGATTGGTGACACACGACTTAGGTGCGAGTGTAAATCTACTGCCCTATTAAGTGTATAAACAGTTAGGCTTAGGAGAATTGAGGCCTACCCCAGTAACCTTACAATTAGCAGATCGATCTGTGAAAATTCCTAAAGGTGTCATTGAGGATGTCCTTATTAAGGTTGAGGATTTCATCTTTCCTGTTGACTTTATAGTTTTAGAAACTCAACGTGTTCTAAACCCAAAGGGGCAAATTCCTGTAATTTTGGGTAGACCATTCCTGGCTACATCTAATGCTTTGATTAACTGTCGAAATGGATTGATGAAATTATCTTTTGGAACTATGACAGTTGACCTTAATATCTTTCACATTGGAAAATAGCCAGGAGATTCTAATGATGAATTAGAATTTGTGAATTCTATTGAGGAAATAATTGAAGATTTAAAACATATTCTATGTCTTCTAAAGATCCTTTAGAATTTTATCTTGTTCACTTTGGAGAAAATTTTGATATGAAAAAAATCAATCATGGAGGTAAATGCTCTCCTAGATTCAGAACCAACCATCCCATTCAATAAGTGGCAACCAAAACCTGAACCCCTTCCTCTATCTCAATCACCACCCCTTCCTTCCATTGATGAGCCTCCCAAGCTTGAACTTAAACCTCTTCTTGAGAATTTAAAATATGTTTTCTTAGGTCTAGCTTAAACCCTTCCTTTAATTATTGCCTCTGATCTTAATAAGGAACAAGAAGGTGAGTTAATTATGTCCTTAGGGAACATAAAGAGGCCATTGGGTGGAGTATGGCAGTCATTAAAGGAATAAGTCCATCTGTGGTTCAACACCAAATTCATCTTGAGGACATTACAAGTATTTCTAGGGAACCACAAAGGCATTTGAATCCTGTCATGAAGGAGGTTGTAAGAGCTGAAGTTTTGAAACTTCTTGATGTTGGGATCATTTATCCCATTTCTAATAGTAAATGGGTAAGCCCAATTCATGCTGTTCCTAAGAAAAATGACATTATAGTGATAAAGAATGATAATAATGAGTTAGTTCCCACTAGAGTACAGACAACGTGGCTGTCGGTGCGTCGGAATCTCCGATGTCGGTGTGTCGGAAAGGATCCGACGGTGCGCGGGTGCGTGCGTGTGTTGGGGTTCTTCGGGGATTCGGATCGGATGCGTGCCCTGGTGGGCTCTGTCGGATCGTCTTCTCGGAAGGGTGAGGTGTCGTTCCTGGTTGAGGCGCCCGACAGCGGCTCAAGAGGATTCCAGGGTTTGTGTGATCGCCACCTGCTTTTTCTAAAAGCAGGAAAAGGTTGGGTTGGATTTGATCGCCTACGTGGGGAGTTTGTGGGGTCTCCGCTCTGAGACACGGATATACCGTACACAGAGGTGAAAAACAGGTAATCCTATTCTGCTTCCGCGGCTTGACTAAAGGAGTCTTGGGACATAGGGGTGCAAATGGGGTGTGGATAGGGGGCGGCTAGTGGGATCCAGCCGTCGGGTATGGGGCGGAGTTTAGCCGTCCGGGGTCTGGTCTGGTTTGGGCAGAACTTCGATAGGAAATGGGTTTGGACAGAGGCTAAGCTAGGTTTAGCCCGGGTTTCTGGAGGGTGGGATGAGAGGGTGTTTTATGTAGGGAATCGGTATTTCTCTCACAAAAGGGGCTCCCTCTCTCTCTCTCTCTCTCTCTCTCTCTTGGGATTTCTAGTGGGGAAAGGGAATGAATGATGTGTGTTTCGATTGTGGATGGGAAATGTGAATTGTGGATGTTGTTTAAAGGCTTGGGACCTCCTCTATTTATAGTAAAAAAGAGGCAGGGGAATACCCAGGGGGTAAAAGGGTGGCTTGGCTAATAGTGTGTGTGATTAGACCCTTCATTAATTCTCTGGTTCTTCTGTCAGGACCAGGTGAAGGGCGGCTAGTGCTAACTAGCCGCCCAGGATGGGGCGGCTACTTCCTGGTAGCCGCCCCTATCATGACCTGCCAAACGTCCCATCTCTGACAAGCGTGGCTTGGGTCGGTTACTTGGGTTGATCCGGCCAAAATAGGGCGGCTAAAGGTCACAACCCGCCGCAATGATCAGCATTTAATGATGCTTTATGTCCCATCCAGGGAAGCGGTTCAAGGTCGGCGGGGGCAGCTAGTGCTAACTAGCCGCCTGGTATGGGGCGGCTAGTTAGGTCTAGCCGCCCCTTGCTAGGGAATCAGGGTTTTTGGTGTTTTTGGAGCTTCTTTTAGGTGGGGTTCTGGTTTGGGCCAAGGTCTGGCTAGGGTTAGGTTTTAGGATTAGGGTTAGGGTTTAGGTCAGGGTTTGGGACTAGGGTTAGGGTTTAGGTTTAGGTCGGGACTAGGGTTAGTGTTTAGGTTTAGGTTGGGGCTAGGGTTAGGGTTTCTGGTTTTAGGTCGGGGCTAGGGTTAGGGTTTCTGGTTTTCTGAACTTTTGGTTCTTCATTAGATGTCCAAATGTGGGATATTTCCGGGTGTTACTTGAAGTATTTCTGTCTTTCTGGATGGTCAAAATTGGGGTATCTACAATTGTCCCTCATCGGACGGAGTCTTTGTGCGAAGCAGGAAAGACTTCGACCGATGATAAGAAAAGAGACCCCTATTTTGGCCGGCCCGACTTTCAAAAAGTTATGCCAACACGAACAGTACTATTCGGGGAGTTGATTTAGACCGTCAGAGGCTAGGTCTTGACTTAGAATTTTTAACCGGAAGGATGATCCTGGTGGAAGGCGGGGAAAAGTAAATGGTGAGTGATCCAACCCGCGGTCGGGGTTCTTAGCTATCGTGCACGGAGCAGCCCAGCGTCAGTTTCCTCATGCCTACCATTCCTGTGCTTGGGAAAACTCAGCAAGGAGGGGATATCGCCGACAGAAAGCAAGTAAAAGTTGATTGGGTGAATTGGATCATCCGAAGGATAAGAACTCTTGAAAAGAACCAGAACTGAAGAAATTCGAATTTGAGTGGTACTGAAAGTGCGGCAAAACTTCGGAAAAGTCATGTTTGATCAAGTAGTGTCTAAAAATAAGCCAATACATGGCTGTTTGGTATGGAAAACCTTGGAATTAGGGCTGAAAAGATATTTAGAAAGGGGTTTCAAGTGAAAACTGAAAAACTGGGAGGGGCGGTTAGTGGTAACTAGCCGTCCGAGAGGGGGCGGCTACTCGTGGGTAGCCGCCCCATAACTGGGTCCCTTATAACCGAAAATCCCCTCTCTCTCTCCATACGTTTCAAAACGGTTTCTCTCCCTCCATTACTCCTTCTTCGTTTTAAACAGTAAAACCTTGATTCCTTTGCCCTTTCTTCCTCCATTTCGACCTAGATCCGTCTTCTCTCTTGATTTTAAAACCCTAGTTTTGGGTTCTTCTTTTTCTTTTCAATCCGAGGAAGATGACGAGGTCGAAGGAGATTGATTCGAGGGGGAAACGACTACGGGTGGCTCGTGGAGAGCGTAGCCCGAGCTCTTCATCGTTGGATAGTTATAGGCCGGAGGTAGAGGCTGTGGGAGAAGTTATGGGTGTGGCGGAGGTGCCGCCGGCGGACATCGGCGCGGGTGAGGTTGTAGACTTGCCTTTGGGGGCTGCCCCAGAGGTTGGGAGTAGTATGATAGGATCGGCGGTGGCCGAGGAGGTGGTTTTGGTGGTCGGAGGACCGGTTGAGGGTGCAACTGAGGGAGTGGGGGCCTGTAGATACCCCAATTTTGACCGTCCAGAGAGACAGAAATACTTCAAGTAACACCCAGAAATACCCCACATTTGGACATCTAAATAGAGAACCAAAGTTTAGGAAACCGGAAACCCTAACCCTAGCCCTAACCGGAAACCCTAACCCTAGCCCTAACCGGAAACCCTAACCCTAAACCCAAACCCTAACCCTAGCCCTAGCCCTAACCTAAACCCCAAAAACCCTAACCCTAGCCCTAAGCTAAAAACCAGAAAACCAGAAACCCAAAAAACCCTAAGTCCCTGGCTAGGGGCGGCTAGACCTAACTAGCCGCCCCATACCAGGTGGCTAGTTAGCACTAGCCGCACCCCTGGTCGACTTTGGACTAGTCCCCTGAATGGGACATAAAGCAGTATTAAATGCTGATCATTGCGGCGGGTGATGATCTTTAGCCGCCCTATCTTGGCCGGATCAACCCAAGTAACCGACCCAAGCCACCGCCTGTCAGAGATGGGACGTTTGGCAGGTTATGATAGGGGCGGCTACCAGGAAGTAGCCGCCCCATCCTGGGCGGCTAGTTAGAACTAGCCGCCCTTCACCTGGTCCTGACAGAAGAACCAGAGAATTAATGAGGGGTCTAATCACACACACTATTAGCTAAGCCACTCTATTACCCCCTGGACATCCCCCTGGCTCTCTCTTACTATAAATAGAGGAGGTCCCAAGCCTTTAAACCCATCACCAATCTACAAATCAACATCCACAATCCAAAAGACGCCAGTACACAACCCACAATTCACATTCCCTTTCCCCACTAGAAATCTCGAGAGAGAGAGAGAGAGAGCCCCTTTTGTGAGAGAAATACCCATTTCCCTACATAAAATACCCTCTCATTCCACCCTCCAGAAACCTGGGCTAAACCTAGCTTAGCCTCTGTCCAAAACCAAACCTACCGAAGTTCTACCCAAATCAGACCAGGCCCCGGACGGTTAAACCCTAGTAGCCGCCCCTCACCAGACGGCTTGATCCCACTAGCCGCCCCCCCTATGCACACCCCATTTGCACCCCTATGTCCCAAGACTCCTTTAGTCAAACCCCGGAAGCAGAATAGGATTACCTGTTTTTCACCTCTGTGTATGGTATATCCGTGTCTCTGAGCGGAGACCCCACAAACTCCCCACGTAGGCGATCAAATCCAACCCAACCCTTTTCCTGCTTTTAGAAAAAGTAGGTGGCGATCACACAAACCCTGGAATCCTCTTGAGCCGCTATCGGGTGCCTCAACCAAGAATGATACCCCTCACCCTTCTGAGAAGACGATCCGACCGAGCCCGCCAGGGCACGCATCCAATCTGAATCCCCGAAGAACCCCCACACACGCACGCGCACCCGCGCACCGCCGGGATCATTTCCGACAGCACCGGCACACAGCCTCGGAGGCCTTCCCGACGATACCGACAAGGGCCGAGGGAGTTAGTGAAGATGTGTGGGCATCATTGGATGCTCTTGTTGGGATGCTGGATAGGGAGGCCACAGAGGCCAGGGCTGAGGAGGAAGAAAGCAAGGGTATGGGGGCCTTTGCGGAGTTTATCTACAGTGCAGGGAGAGGGGAGGGGACTGGAGAGCTTAGGTATGAGGCCGGGGAGGCCGAGGGTATGGGTACCGGGGCTGCAGAGGCCGGTGTTGGCGTTCCTGGGTCCACACGGGCCGTGGTATGTTCCTAACCTTTTAGTTTTGGCCTTTTTATTTTTTTTATTTTGGTGTATATGCATGTGTTTTGGTGGTATGAACAGGTCGTATATGTGTATTTTTAATAAGCATGCTTGGTGTATAAGGTAATCATGGTGGGATAGCATGCTAATATAGGTTTGTTTCTAGGAAAGGGGATAATTTTTCATGTATATATATCCGTGTTTGTTCTATTTTTAGAAGGAAGTGAATGGCATGGTTAGTATGCTTGCATGCGATACTTTTTTATATAATTCTTAAGGCGTGTCTTCATATGTGTTTGATCGTGGTAGAGCATGAGAGATTGTATGCATGCATTTCATGGGTTCAAGTACTTTCTATATGTTTGGTTGTGTTTAGGGAAGGTATATAAGCATGATAGGCCGTGATGCAAGAAAGGGCGTAAATGGTGACCAGGGTGGGATTTTGACATATTTTTGTTTGCATGCGTGGTCATAGTGTTTTGTGAATAATGGGCGGTGAATCTTTATGTGAATGCTTTTGTATTTGATATGAGAATTTTACTTTGCTAAGCATGATCTCTAAATGATTTTTAGGTTTTAGATTCTTACCTCTCGGTTGCTCTTTAAACTAACCCATTCGGGCTTTATGGCACGGGACGAGGAGGTGGTATGATGCCTTGGGGCAGGAGGAGAGGAGCTTAGTGGATGGGGCGGGCTTCCATTCCTTCTTTCTGATTGAGCCGTTCCACCTCCATCGCCCATATGTGGAGGTATTGGCGGAGAGATGGGACCCAGAGAGTTGTACGTTCATCCTCTCTACTGGCGCCGTTATGCCAACCCTTGAGGACGTCCATCGGATCACCGGTCTTCCGGTCTTGGGGGAAGCGGTGATTGTGGCCACCCTTGCGGATTATAGGGGGCTGTTTCGAGAATTGATCGGGGAATGGGAGTTCATGGAGCGGGAGCGGACGCTAAACCGGATCCCTTTGGGGAGGCTTTCGGGGCAGTATGGCCTCGGTTCCTTTACGGAGCTTCAGAAGGGCGAAGCTGCAGCTAGCTTCGAGAGGAGGCGGGCGATGATCGAGGGGAGAGAGGCGGCCGCGTGCCCACAGAGGGCACGAAGGGAGTTGAGGGCGTTCTTCCTTTACTTCTTCGGCCGAGTCCTCCTTTCGACGGCTTTTGATAAGGTCTCCTCGCAGTCTCTTTTGCTGATGTGGGACCTGGAGGGTATGGGACGTTATGCCTGGGGAGTGGCGATGCTCGCCCATCTCTTTGCGGAGCTCTCGAAGAAAGTTAAGAGGGCCGGGGGAAAGAATCTTGGCGGCTTCGCGCCATTTCTTCAGGTATGTGTAAGTGGTAAATGTCTTTTTCTTGGTTTAGCTCACTTTGATCATGATGATTTTCCTCTTGCTTTGCTAGATCTTTGGGTACGAGCACTTCGTCATTGATCTCCCGACTGTGGCGCCGTTCGATCGTGCCCTCCCTTGGGCCATGAGATGGGAACCCCGGGGATCCTCTCGCTTGTACCGCCTCGCCCAATTCCGAGAGGCCTTCCGCGTCTTGTCGGAGGAACAGGTATAAGTTTGTTTTTTTGAATTTCTTTGGCTTGTATTTGATTTTCTTTTGGCTAAGCTCTCTTCCTATCTATTGACGCTTTTAGATGATGTGGAGGCCTTATCTGGAGGAGGTTCCTGAGGCCCCGGCGCGAGATGTCTGGTTTATCTATTTCAACGAGGTCGTGTTTCACGCGATCAGCGGGGTCGTCCACCAGCTTGGCTATCATCAGTGGGTGCCCGATCCTCTGCCGCGGCGCCCCTCGATTCCGGTGGATGGGATTCCTCGGGACACGAACCCCTAGAGGAATTATGCTACATATGTGGCGGGATGGATGGGCCGAGGCGTCTTGGTGGAGCGTCGTCCTGAGGTGACTTCGAGCGACGAATACCTGGCTTGGTATCATTAGGAGTACGCGGGTATCCTCGGGACGATGGAGGAGGAGATCCCGGACGCTTATGTGAGTTGGAAAAATCCTTTTTCTCTTCCTTGTTCTCCTTTGCTTGAACATCTTTTGAATAGTGCTTCCTTTTGCAGGTTGAGTTGAATGAGATGGAGAAGAAGCTTAAGACCGCCAATGAGCACCTCCAAGCGCGGGCCAGGCAGATAGAGGCGTTGCGGGTACAACCGAGACGCTTGCAGGAACAGGTCTGGGTCCTCGAGGCTCAGGTGGATGCTCTGTCGAGAGTGAGAGCCGATGGTGCTTCTTCTTCTTCCGCCCCTCCTCCTTCCATGGTTTCCGAGCGAGAGATCGAGCTAACGAGGGAGTTAGACGCGGCCCGGAGCGAGTTGACGGCCACACGAATGGAGCTGGGCCAGGCGAGGGGTAGGGATTCTCGGGCTGAGGAGGACACGGGCCGGCTGAGGTCCATGATGGCTTCGAGAGGGGAGGGATTCATCACCCTAGGCCGCGAGAGGACTCCCTCCAGATGAGGGTGTCGGAGTTGGAGGCTTCAGCGCGTGTTCCTGGAGGATTGATGGGAGACTTGGTTCGTTCTCTCCAGGCGGCCGGGGACAGGGATCGAGAGGCGCTCAGGGCATCAGAGGCAAGTGCCCGGGAGTTGGAGGAGAGGTTGAGGGCTACTGAGGATCGGGCTAGAGGGACAGAGAGTCGCCTTCGACATAGGTTGGAGAGGAGAGACAGAGATATGCAGCAGGTTCATCTCTGGGAGTCAACTATGAGGGGGAAATTGGTTGGAGGGGGCTCAATGACCGAGGCGGACCTCGACCTTCTTCCGCTTGAGCCTGACCATTCTCTCTCGGCTTCCTTGGCTACTGGGGCCACCTTCAGCCGTGCTTCTCATCCTTCGGCGTCTAGGAGTCGTGGGATAGATGCGAGGGCTACGTCCTCAGTTCGAGAGACTCCTGCCGCTCCTTTCTCAGCCAAGTCAGGATGTTCCTCCTACTCAGCCTCCAGCGAGTGACGATACGCCGAGGTATAGCTTCTTTCTTTGCGTCTTGGTTTTAGGTTGAAGAATAGTATATATGCAAGGAATTCATGCTTTTCTTCTTTTCTTTTTGACTTTAGGTGATGTTTTGGTGATGCGTAGCTCAAGACACGTAGAGGGAAGCTTTGGACGGATCCTTATCTATTTTGATTTTAATTCTAAGTGGGTTTATCTTTCTTTTTCCTGAACAATTTTTCCTTTCTTCCTTTGGTATATGAACAAACATGGGTATTTTGTTTAGTTTTGTTTGGTTTATTGGTTTAAGTTTGGTCACAAATGGTTTTTTAAAAGTTTGTATGGGTGGATGAAAGGATGAATGGGTACATGGTTTGGTTTTGTTTATGTTTACGGATGGACAGGTATTTTTGAAATGTGGTGACTTTTTAAATGCGTTGGTGTGTGTCTTGTGAACGTTTTCGTATATGGTTTGGTTTTGTTTATGTTTACGGATGGACAGGTATTTTTGAAATGTGGTGACTTTTTAAATGCGTTGGTGTGTGTCTTGTGAACGTTTTCGTATATGAAATGCGTGTATGCAAGTTTTGGAAAGAACTAATTTCAATAGGTCAAGAAGTGTTGAGAAGTTGATTAGACATGGTCTGACATAACTGAAATAGGTGCATGCAGGGGGCAGCTAGTGTAAACTAGCCGCCCAGTGAGGGGCGGCTAGTTAGGTTTAGCCGCCCCCTGCCTGGGGCATGCTTATCTGAAACCAAGGGCTGGGGCGGCTAGTGTAAACTAGCCGTCCAGTAAGAGGTGGCTAGTCGAGTTTAGCCGCCCCCTGCCTGGGGCAATTCTTCTGGTTTTGCTGCTCCTGCATGCTGCTATTGAAAGCCTTTGTGACCGCTTCGACTCTCAAGACCTATAAAAACATCCTTTCCATGGACCAAGTGTTAAATCTGTCCGAATTGCGCCCCTGCACCGACTTTCGAGCCCTTCTTGCTTGAATTGTCAAGGGCTACAATCCATCTTAAGGTAAAATGAAAATCGAATGCGAGAAAGGAAAGTGCGGGAAACCATGCTTTAGTACGCAAGGGAGGGATTCCAAGTGCGTGAGCGAAGAAAACTCTTAGGTGCGTGTGAATAGTGGGACAATTTCTTCTCAAGCATGTGGAAGGGCTTAGAATGAGTGTAGATGGGGGTAATCTTATCATTGGTACGGGGGTGAATTTTAGTATTTCAAGAAAATCGAATGCCTAGGTGTTTTGAAAAAGGAAAATGTGAACTTATGCGTATGTATTGTGGCATAAGTGGGCATTTTAATTATTCAATGGCTTTTTACGTGAGAGGGCAATGTTTTAAACTTTTTGAAGTAAAAGATACCATCAAGTCCCCGTGGAGGAGCCCTTGTGGTCACCTATGTCCAAACCATGGTTGTATTTGAAAGGCATAGGCTTTAGGTGTCGGTTTTTCTAGGTTCATGGTTCTCAAATGCTTGATTGTATTATTCTAAACATGCTGAAAAATCCATGAGTGTACAAGGAGTCAAGTTAAATAAGCTTCCTTTGGATAGGCAAGTTTCTAAGTGAACTCATGTGAGTGTGTGTAGTTGTAAACCTGGAAATGATCTACCTTTGGTCGAAATTTCACCTTTCCCGGTAGACATAGTTCAATTTTGAATCCCATTGTGAAAATAAAGTGGGGGGGGGGAGAATGGGGTAAGAGTAATATCTTCCTTTCGGGCAATATTTTAGAATTGTCCCAGTCTAGCATATGTCCTACTTTCTAGGTCCGTCTGGTTTTCTTCTTATTATCACTTCTTTATTTTGGGTGGAAAGTACAGTCCATTGTTTGGACCCTGTACTAGTATAGCCATTCGTTTGGCATATACTTCTGCGTAAAGGCGTGAAAGCCTGCTAAAATAGAGAGTTTAACCCGTTCACTTCGGTGTTATTTTTCTTTTGTTGGCCTCTCATTGCCTGATTTTATTTTTGATTTGAGGGGGGGGGGGGCTCTTCTGTTTTTCACCCCGATTCTTTTCATGCTTCCCCTCTAGAAGTGTTTGTATAGTGCCAGAGCCAGTTTTGGGACATATGCCAGGTCTAGGTAACTCCTCATTTTGACCTAGGGTTATTACGAGTGGGACGGAAATAAGGGAGGTTTGCTTTGGGGGTTTTAAATTGTCCCAGTCTACGGAGTAGGCAATTTCTCTTCTATCAGGTAAATCTAGTCCAGTCATACGTGTGTGAAGGAAGTGGCATGATTTGGCGGAGATGTGTTCAAATAGATACGAGTTTATCTTTGAGAGTCTTATAATTCTATCATCAAGTACTAAACGCTGGAAATTGCTGGAAAAAAAGAATAATAGTTCTCAAGTATTGAAAGCTATTCATGCATGGAATTTCTTTAGATAAAGTGCATTCCACGAACCTGAAATCTCGACTCCTTCGGCATCTACCAGGCGTCACATAGGGTCCCTCCCATGTGGGTTGCAACTTCCCTCTTGGGTGAGGCTGTCTTGATGGCATGATTTGCTTAAGTACTAATTACCCGATTTCAAATTTTATTTTATTACCTTCTTTTCAAATGCCCTTGCCACCCTTCTTTGGTAGGCCTGGGCATGGTCTGCCGCTCTTAGTCTTTTCTTTGTTTTCCTTTTCTCTCTTTTTGGTATTTTTTTTAATAATATTTTATGTTTTCGAAAGTGTGGAAACAGATGCATGCTTATGGTTTTGAAAATGCCTGCATTGGCGAATAGATATGTTGTTTTTTTAAAAGAATGGAGATAAAGTTTGGAAAACGATTTTGTTTTTAGAAGGAAAGCATGGAAAGACAATTCGTAAAATGTTTTTGGCAGAAATCATGGAAGTACGACTTTGTAAAACATTTAGTTTTGAAGAAGCGTAGATTGGGAAAACATTTTTGTTTTGAAGAAGAGTGGAAATGCAGTTTAAATATTTTTGTTGGTTCGGTAAACAAGTAAAGAAAGTTTGGGGAAGTGCTTTATTTTGTTTGGAAGTATGGAAATACAATTTTTGTAAAACTTTTGTTTTGAAGAAGCGTGTGGAAAACATGGTTTTAGAGAAACATTTTTTTTGTTTTTTAAAGAAGAGTGGAAATAAAGCTGGAAACAAGTATGTTCAGAGTTGGGGAATGAAAGCTGAATAGCATGTATTTTTTATTTTTTTTATTTCTTTTAGAAAAGCAGGTAAACAAATATGTATAGGGTGATAAAAATGAAAGCTGGTAAACAAATATTTTTATCTTTTGATGTTTTTTTGGAAAAAGCGGTAAACAAATATGTATAGGGTGTTGAAAGCGAAAGCTGGTAAATATTTTTTTGATTTTTGATTTTTTTGGGAAAAAGGCTGTAAACAAATATGTACAGGATGTTGAAAGCTCACCCTGGGGGATCGGTACCTGGTTCTTGGATTCGTATTGTTTCCTCGAGTCGACTTTGTTTGGGCGGCCGGCTGATGTCCGGTGGGGGTCCCCTATTCCCGAACTCTTCCTCCCTGAGCCTCTTCAAGGGCCTTCCTGTAGATACCCCAATTTTGACCGTCCAGAGAGACAGAAATACTTCAAGTAACACATGAAAATATCCCATAGTTGGACATCCAATAGAGAACCAAAGGTTCGATAAACTGGAAACCCTAACCCTAGCCTCGACCTAAACCTAAACCGAAAACCCTAACCCTAGCCATGACCTAAACGTAAACCAGAAACCCTAACCCTAGCCATGACCTAAACCTAAAACCAGAAACCCTAACCCTAGCCTTGACCTAAACCTAAGCCTCAAAACCTAGCCTTGACCTAGCCCTAACCCTAAGCCAAACCCTTACCCTAAAACCCAAAACCCTAAAAAACCCAAGTCCCTGGAAAGGGCGGCTAGACATAACTAGCCGCCCCATACCAGGCGGCTAGTTTGCACTAGCCGCCCCCCTAACCGCCCCCTTGCCGACTTTGGACCAGTCCCCTGGATGGGACATAAAGCAGCAATAAATGCTGATCATTGCGGCGGGTCATGACCTTTAGCCGCCCCCTCTTGGCCGGATCAATCCAAGTAGCCGACCCAAGCCACCGCTTGTCAGAGATGGGACGTTTGGCAGGTCATGATAGGGGTGGCTACCAGGAAGTAGCCGCCCCATCCCGGGCGGCTAGTTAGCACTAGCCGCCCTTCACCTGGTCTCTGACAGAAGAACCAGAGAATTAATGAGAGGTCCAATCGAAGCCACCCACTCCATTACCCTCGGGATATTTCCCTGCCCCTCTTTTACTATAAATAGAGGGGTCCCAAGCCCAAATACAAAATGAACAAAATCAACAACAACCACCAATTCATCTTCAAACCCTTCCACCACTAGAAATCCCAAGAGAGAGAGAGAGAGAACCTCTTGTGTGAGAGAAAACACCCATTCCCTACACAAAAAACACCCTCTCATCCCACCCTCCAGAAACCCAGGCTAAACCTAGCTTAGCCTCTGCCCAAAACCAAACCCATTTCCTACCAAAGTCCTGCCCAAATCCCCCAGACCCTAGACGGCTAACCCTACCCAGCCGCCCCAATCCAGACGGCTCAAACCCACTAGCCGCCCCATACCTACACCCCACCCGCACTCCTTTGTCCCAAGACTCCTTTAGTCAAGCCCGAAAGCAGAATAGGATTACCTGTTTTTCACCTCTGTGTACGGTATATCCGTGTCTCAGAGCGGAGACCCCACAAACTCCCCACGTAGGCGATCAAATCCGACCCAAACCCTTTCCAGTTTTTAGAAATAGCAGGTGGCGATCACAAACCCCCTTGAATCCTCTTGAGCCGCTGTTGGGCGCCTCAACCAGGAACGACACCCTCACCCCTTCCGAGAAGACGATCCGACCGAGCCCGCCAGGGCACGCATCCGATCCAAATTCCCGAAGAACCCCCACACACGCGGATTTTTTTCAAACACCGACAAATCTGGCGATCACGGTGACACCGATAAATCTGGCGATCACGGTGGGACCTCCCTCGTTGAAAACAACAAAAGGTAATCCTCTTCTGCCCCCTTTTACAAGCTTGACTAGAATGCTATCAACCCTCTAGGAAGGTTAGAGTTTCTCACTCCTTGAATTAAATCCTCTTCTGCTGTGCATTATAACATCCTTTATTGCTTTGTAAGCCGCACACAGCTGCGCAATCCCTTACTGCTTTCGTAAGTCGCACACAGCTGCGCAATCCTTTACTGTTTTCGTAAGTCGCACACAGCTGCGCAATCCTTTACTGCTTTATTTACTGCTTTCAATCTGCATTCATCCCAACTCTACGTCATGGAATCCAACATAGAAGAGGAGATACTAGAGGAAAGGAATCACCAAGAGGGTCAGGCCACACAGTACCTGACCCATCTAGAGGAAAGGATGGCTAGTCTAGGGTATCAAACGGTAGAGGACATGTTTCATGACCTCGCTGACTACCGGCATGCCAAGACCTCGAGACAGGTAACCCCTGTCGAAACACCTAAATCCACTCCCAGAGCGTCTTTTCGTTCACCCCCCTTTCCCCCGCGAATCCAATGTTCCAAGCCGTTTCCACCCCAGGCCCCTACCAGACCACTCCAAACCCGGGACCGCTAGGCAGTCCTCCCCGAGGAGAAACACTGGACGATACCATCCGGAGAATTCTCTCCGAGACTGGTCCCTCGGCCCCCAAACACATGTCTCTACATAACCTGAGACAAATCCCGTCAGTCCACCTACCGGAGGGATTCAAAATCCCCAAATTCCGCCGGTACAACGGTCGTGGAGACCCAGACATTCATTTAACTGCCTTTTATCTAGACGCACGCCCGTTTCTAGATAATCAACCTCTACTAGTCTTCCTCTTCCAGAAATCATTAGAAGGAGAAGCACTACAATGGTTCTCCACCCTCCCTGTAGATCACTTGTCAAATTTCTCAGCTGTAAGCGAGAAATTCTTGGGCCGCTACGATTACCAGAGGATTAGGACCCCCTCTATTTCGGATTTAACCGTAGAGAGAATGAGGCCTAGGGAGGAATTCGAACAATACGTGTCTCGGTGGCGCACCCTTGTCCACCGAACCGGCCTGCAACTCACAGAATGTCAAGAAATTGACATGATGTTACAGAGCCTGAGTCCAGAACTCCGTACGAGCCTTTCGTACGGAGACTGCACTACGTATCAACTTCTGATTGACCGCCACAACAGGATTTCCCGTTGTGCAGCCCCAGTAGTCCAAACCCAGTCCCCACCTATCAGCCATAGGGTTGGACAACCGCCTCGTAAGGCGCAAACCCCCACGGTAGAGGGGATCATTAGCCAAGTATCGGCACTCTACCCGAACGGAGCGCGAGTTCCTGACCGAGGAACAGCTCCGAGACAGTACACGCCCGGTTCATCCGGATATGCACCGCCTCGGCAAGCGAATCAAAATTTTACCCCTCGATCAGTACCCGTCCCCGTGCCAATACGACAAAACCTCACAACCCATGATTCCCCAATTCAGACCCCCACAATCCATAACCAGGACCAAAACAGGAGATCCTCTTATCCTATCCCCCCAAGAACGCAAGGTATAGCCCTTAGAGAACCCGCGTACGGCCCCCATGATAAGGCTACACCTTCCCCCTCCTACGGCCCAAGATGGTCAAACAGAAGAGATAGCTGTTCCCCCCTCCCGGAAACCCTAGGGAACATCCTCAGAGCCTTATTAAAGGTCAATAGCATTTCCTTACCCACGGCTAGACCTTCTCCTATCGGTGCTGACCCAACCCATTTTTGTCAGTATCATCGGCATCACGGCCACACCATCGAGCAATGCTCCTTGTTTAGAGACATTGTCTACACCCTTGACGAAGAGAGACACTTAGACTGGGCCACCATTAGGGGACTCAAAAACAACCCAGTTACGAGATCACTAGAAGTCAAGAAGGTCCCAGAAATCCATAACCCCGTAGAAACCACAATCCAAAACCCCAGGCCAGCTACAAAGGCTCCCTTGGAAGAACCAGAAAACCTGAGCTATGAAAGCGTCTACACCATAGAAGTCGCTGACCATGAAGAGTCACCCAGAATCATTCCAGGTGGCATAATCTTACCAGCCTCTTCCCCCGTCCTACCAACCCCCTCCCCTATTCTCCCCAAACCCACAAGACTCTTTCCCCCCAAAAAAGACCAACCAATATCCCCCTTACAAATCAACAGAAGCCTGCGCCCAATAACACAAAGCCCCCGAACCACCATTGACGCACTAAACCATCATACTACTAGAGCAGGCAGAATCTTCAACACTGTACCCTCTTATAGACACCCCCTGCCTGAAACCGAAGCTGAGGAGCCCCGCGCCGGGGATAGGATCGACATCCTAGACCAACTCTGAAAATTCCCCGCGAAAATTTCCATTTTGGAGCTAATCGAAACCTCAGAACACCACCAGCAGGCTCTAAGAACGTTCCTAGAAAGAACCCAAGTCGACCCGCAAATCTCTACCCTAGGCATACCAATAGCTCTAGCGATCGCAGGACTAGGGCCCGTCATCACCTTTAGACCTAAGGAAGAAGTTCATGATAAAGTCGTCAACACCTCAACCCTATGTATAACAATCAACCTCGAAGGACACTCGGTGGATAAAGTTCTAATTGACACCGGGGCAGGAGTAAACCTCATGTCATTACAAACCTTCGAGCACATTGATGGGTGCATAACCACACTCTTTGAAACGGACACCCGTATATTTGCCTATGACAAAACGGCTCGTCCAGTTCTAGGCTTCAAGGACTTCCAATTAAAAGTGGGGCCGCTAGAAACTAGCACTAAAGCTTATGTCCTAGAAATGGATTCAGATTATAATATGATCCTAGGACGTAAATGGCTAGCGTCCATAAAGGGGGTCTCCTCTCCTCTGCACCAGTGCTTGAAATTTCCCTTGGGAGGTCGGATAATCAAAATACAAGGGGATGCGATCAGAGAACCTAAGCCAAGGTTCACCGATAATGAAACCACCGCCATAAAAACCAGTAGCTCAAGACCCATGGAAACCACCATCCACATCTTAGACTTCCCGGCCAATTGGCTAAATCCCCAGAACACTCCCCCCGTTACCTCAAAGACAAGCCACCCTAGGTTTGAAAATCCTGGCTGGCATATAATGGGGACCATGGGTTACCTTCCTGGGGAAACTCTGGGACACAAAAATGGGATCCTGGACCCCATCAACCTCCCAGCATGGCTAGACAAGAGGGGGATCGGCTCACCCAAACCGTTTGATACCCTAGACTAGCCATCCTTTCCTCTAGATGGGTCAGGAATTGTGTGGCCTGACCCTCTTGGTGATTCCTTTCCTCTAATATCTCCTCTTCTATGTGGGATTCCATGACGTAGAGTGGGGGGATGAATGCAGGTTGAAAGCAGTAAATAAAGCAGTAAAGGATTGCGCAGCTGTGTGTGACTTACGAAAGCAGTAAAGGATTGCGCAGCTGTGTGCGACTTACGAAAGCAGTAAAGGATTGCGCAGCTGTGTGCGGCTTACAAAGCAATAAAGGATGTTATAATGCACAGTAGAAGATGATTTAATTCAAGGAGTGAGAAACTCTAACCTTCCTAGAGGGTTGATAGCATTTTAGTCAAGCTTGTAAAAGGGGGCAGGCGAGGATTACCTTTTGTTGTTTTTCACGAGGGAGGTCCCACCGTGATCGCCAGATTTTGTCGGTGTTGAAAAAAATCCGCGTGTGTGGGGGTTCTTCGGGGATTCGGATCAGATGCGTGCCCTGGCGGGCTCGGTCGGATCGTCTTCTCGGAAGGGGTGAGGGTGTCGTTCCTGGTTGAGGCGCCCGACAGCGGCTCAAGAGGATTCAAGGGGTTTTGTGATCGCCACCTGCTTTTTCTAAAAACAGGAAAGGGTTTGGGTCGGATTTGATCGCCTACGTGGGGAGTTTGTGGGGTCTCCGCTCTGAGACACGGATATACCGTACACAGAGGTGAAAAACAGGTAATCCTATTCTGCTTCCGGGGCTTGACTAAAGGAGTTATGGGACAAAGGGATGTTGATATGGGGTGTGGATAGGGGGGTGGCTAGTTGTGTTTAGCCGTCGGCCAGGGGGCGGCTAGCTAGGGTTAGCCGTCCAGGGTCTGGGGGAACTTGGGCAGGGCTTTGGTAGGAAAAGGGTGGGGTCTTGGGCAGAGGCTAAGCTAGGTTTAGCCTGGGTTTATGGAGGGTGGGATGAGAGGGTATTTTATGTAGGGAATGGGTGTTTCTCTCACAAAAGGGGCTCTCTCTCTCTCTCTCTCTCTCTCTCTCTCTTGGGATTTCTAGTGGTGGATTGGTGATTTGTGGGTTTCTTGGTGATTGAAGATGAATTGGTGGTGTTGTGGATTTTGTTGTAAGGCTTGGGACCTCCTCTATTTATAGTAAAAGAGAGGCAGGGGAAGATCTAGGGGGTAATGGAGTGGGTGGCTTCGATTGGACCTCTCATTAATTCTCTGGTTCTTCTGTCAGAGACCAGGTGAAGGGCGGCTAGTGCTAACTAGCCGCCCGGGATGGGGCGGCTACTTCCTGGTAGCCGCCCCTATCATGACCTGCCAAACGTCCCATCTCTGACAAGCGGTGGCTTGGGTCGGCTACTTGGTTTGGTCCGGCCAAGAGAGGGCGGCTAAAGGTCATGACCCGCCGCAATGATCAGCATTTAATATTGCTTTATGTCCCATCCAGGGGACTGGTCTAAAGTCGGCCAGAGGGCGGTTAGGGGGGCGGCTAGTGTAAACTAGCCGCCCCTTTCCAGGGACTTAGGTTTTTAGGGTTCTGGTTTTTTTAGGGTAGGTTTAGGTTTAGGTCCGGGTTAGGGTTTGGTTTAGGGTTAGGTTTAGGTTTAGGGTTAGGGTTTGGGCTAGGGTTTGGGGTTTTGGCTTAGGGTTAGGGTTTCGGTTTTGGTTTATGTTTATGGTTTAGGGTCAAGGCTAGGGCTAGGTTTTAGGGCTAGGTCAAGGTTTTAGGGTTTCCGGTTTAGGTATAGGTCAAGGCTAGGGTTAGGGTTTAGGGCTAGGTCATGGTTTTAGGGTTTCCGGTTTACCGAACCTTAGGTCAAGGCTAGGGTTAGGGTTTAGGGCTAGGTCAAGGTTTTAGGGTTTCCGGTTTACCGAAACTTTGGTTCTCTATTGGTGTCCATTTGTGGGATATTTCCGTGTGTTACTTGAAGTATTTCTGTCTCTCTAGACGGTCAAAATTGGGGTATCTACAATTGTCCCTCATCGGACGGAGTCTTTGCGCGGAGCGAGAAAGACTTCGACCGATGATAAGGAAAGAGACCCCTATTTTGGCCGGCCCAACCTTCAAGGAGTTGTGCCAATACGAGCAGTACTACTCTGGGAGTTGATTTAGACCGTCAGAGGCTAGGTCATGACTTAGAATTTTTATCCGAGAGGATGATCCAGGTGGAAGGCGGGGAAAAGTAAATGGTGAGTTATCCAACCCGCGGTCGGGGTTCTTAGCTATCGTGCATGGAGCAGCCCAGCGTCAGTTCCTCGTGCCTACCGTTCCCGTGCTTGGGAAAACTCAGCAAGGAGGGGATATCGCCGACAGAAAGTAAGTAAAAGTTGATTTGGGTGAATTTGATCATTCGAGGGATAAGAACTCTGGAAAAGAACCAGAACTGAAGAAATTTGAGTTTGAATTTGAATGGTACTGGACGTGTTGTAAAACTTTGGGAGAGTCGTGTTTGATCAAGTATTGTATGGAAATAAGCCAATACATGGCTGTTTGGTATGGAGAACTTTGAAGTTTAAGGCTGAAAAGATTGGAAAGGGGGGTTTTTAAAAGAAAGAGAAAAACTGGGAGGGGCGGCTAGTTGTAACTAGCCGCCCGAGAGGGGGCGGCTACTCGCGGGTAGCCGCCCCTGGACTGGGTCCCTTATAACCGAAAAAGGGACCCTCTCTCTTCCCATTTTTCAAAAACGGTTTCTCTCCCTCTTCTTCTTTTCTTCGGTTTCAAACCCAAAAACCCTGATTTCTTTGCCTTTTCTTCCTCCATTTCGTCTTTAATCCTCTCTCTTTCTCTTGATTTCGAAACCCTAGTTTGGGTTCTCCTTTTTCTTTTCCAAACCGAGGAGATGACGAGGTCGAAGGCCGTGGGGGAGGGTATGGGTACGACGGAGGTGCCGCCGGTGGATATTGGCGTGGGTGAGGTCGGGGATTTGCCTTCGGGGGCTGTCCCGGAGGTAGGGGGGAGTGTGATAGGCTATACACGCAAGAGGAAGCGTGGGGATCGACCGGTGGTGGCAGAGGAGGTGGTTCCGGGGGTTGGGGGATCGATTGAGGGTGCAACCGAGGGGGTAGGGGTCGAGGGAGTTAGCGAGGAGGTGAGGGCGTCATTGGATGCCCTCGTCGGGATGTTGGATAGGGAGGCCACAGAGGCCAGGGCTGAGGAGGAGGAGAGTAGGGCTATGGGGGCCTTTGCGGAGTTTATCTCCGGCGTAGGGAGGGTGGAGGGGATAGGAGAGGCTAGGGACGGGGCTGGGGAGGCCGAGGGTATGGGTACTGGGGCCGCCGAGGCCAGTGTGGGTGTTGGGGCTGAGGCCGAGGAGGCCGTGTTCGAGGAGGATGAGGAGGAGGATGACGACGGGATGGACGATCCCGACGAGGCCGAGGTGGACGCTCCTGGGTCCACACGGGCCGTGGTATGTTCCTAATCTTTTAGTCTTAGCCTTTTATTTTGGTATATATGCATGTGTTTTGGTTGGTATGAACAGGTCGTGTATGTGTATTTATACTTATATGTGTGTTTTAAATAGGCATGCTTGTGTATAAGTTTTGTCATGGTGGGATGTGTAAGTATGCTGAGATGGGTTTGTTTTTATAGGGAGGGGGGCAATTTCTATATATATATATCCATGTTTGTTATATGCATGTAAAGGATAGAGAAATGATATGGCTAATATGCTTGCACGCGATACTTTTCTATGTGTATGTGGTTTCGTACGTGTTTGATCGTGGTAGAGCATGAGGGAGTGTATGAATGCATTTCATGGGTTCGAGCTCTGTATTGACGTATTGCTTAGGTGTGTTTAGGGGAGGTATAAGCATGATAGGCTTGATGTAAGAAAGTGTGTGAGTGGTGACCACGGTGGAATGTGTTTGATATTCGTCTAGCACGCGTGATCATATGAGGAGTGTAGCTTCTTACTTTCATGCTTTTGTTTCTTTTTTTTAGCATGTGGAAGTTTCATTTCGCTAAGCATGGTTTTAAAATGTTTTCGTAGATTTGGATTCTTACCTCTCGCTCGCTTTTAAACTAACCTATGTTCCCTTCGTTTGTTTTGTAGAAGCCGAATCGTATCAGGGCTTTATGGCACGGGACGAAGAGATGGTACGACGCCTTGGGGCAGGAGGAGAGGAGTTTGGAGGATGGAGCGGGCTTCCGTTCCTTTTTCCTGATCGAGCCATTCCACGTCCACCGTCCATATGTGGAGGCCTTGGCGGAGAGATGGGATCCGGAGAGTTGCACGTTCATCCTTCCTACCAGTGCTGTCATGCCGACGCTCGAGGACGTCTATCGGATCACCGGCCTTCCGGTTCTGGGGGAGGCAGTGATCGCGGCCACCCTAGCTGACTACAGGGGGCTTTTCCGAGAGTTGATCGGGGAATGGGAGTTCGTGGAGCGGGAGCGGACGCTGAACCGGATCCCTTTGGGGCGGCTTTCGGGGCAGTACGGCCACGGTTCCTTTACAGAGCGCCAGAAGGGCGAAGCTGTAGCTAGCTTCGAGAGGAGGCGGGCGATGATCGAGGCGAGAGAGGCGGCCGCGTGCCCACAGAGGGCACGGAGGGAGTTGAGAGCGTTCTTCCTCTACTTCTTTGGCCGGGTCCTCTTTTCGACGGCCTCTGATAAGGTTTCCTCTCATTCTCTTCTGCTGATGAGGGACCTGGAGGGCATGGGGCGCTATGCTTGGGGAGCAGCGATGCTCGCCCATCTCTTTGCGGAGCTCTCGAAGAAAGTAAAGAGGGCCGGGGGAAAGAACCTTGGTGGCTTCGCGCCATTTCTTCAGGTACGTGTAAGTGAGCGGTAAATGTCTTTTTCTTTGGCTTTAGCTCTCTTTGATCGTGACGATTCCCCTCTTGTTTTGCCAGATCTTTGGTTACGAGCATTTCTCCATTGATCGCCCGACTTTGGCTCCGTTTGATCATGCCCTCCCTTGGGCCATGAGATGGGAACCCCGGGGATCTTCCCACTTGCACCGCCTCGCCCATTTCCGAGAGGCCTTCCGCGGTTTGTCGGAGGAAGAGGTATGAGTTTTCTTTGAATTTCTTTGGTTTGTATTTGGTTTTCGTTTGACTAAGCGCTCTTCCTATCTTTCGACGTTTTTTTTTAGATGACGTGGAGGCTTTACTCGGAGGAGGTTCCCGAGGCCCTGGCGCGAGACGTCTGGCTGATCTACTTCAATGAGGTCGTGTTCCATGCGATCAGCCGGGTCGTCCGCCAGCTTGGGTACCATCAGTGGGTGCCCGATCCTCTTCCGCGGCGTCCTTCGATTCCGGTGGCCGGGATTCCTCGGGACACGAATCTCCCGAGGAACTACGCGACGTATGTGGCGGGATGGAAGAGTCGAGGCGTCTTGGTGGAGCGACGTCCTGAGGTGACTTCGAGTGACGAATACCTAGCTTGGTATCGTCGGGAGTATGCGGATATCCTCGGGACGATGGAGGAGGAGATCCCGGACGCTTATGTAAGTTGAAAATCCTTTTTCCTTTCCTCGTTCTCTTTTGCTTGAGCATCTTCTTAATGGTATTTCTTTTTTGTAGGTTGAGTTGAATGAGATGGAGAAAAGGCTCAAGACTGCCAATGAGCACCTCCAAGCGCGGGCCAGGCAGATAGAGGCGTTGCGGGCACAGAGAGGACGCTTGCAGGACCAGGTCCGGGTCCTTGAGGCTCAGGTGGATGCTCTGTCGAAAGCGAGGGCCGATGGCGCTTCTTCTTCTTCCGTCCCTCCTCCTTCCATGGTTTCCGAGCAGGAGCTCGAACTGACGAGGGAATTGGATGTGGCCCGAAGCGAGTTGACAGCCATACGGATGGAGTTGGGCTTGGCAAGGGGCAGGGCTTCTCGGGCTGAGGAGGAGGTGGACCGGCTGAGGTCCATGGTGGCCTTGAGGGAGGAGGGGTTCATTACCCTAGGCCGTGAGAGGGACTCCCTTCAGATGAGGGTGTCGGAGTTGGAAGCTTCGGCGGGCGTTCCTGGAGGTTTGATGGGAGACCTGGTTCGTTCTCTCCAGGCGGCCGGGATAGGGATCGAGAGGCGGTCAGGGCGTCGGAAGCGAGGGCGCGGGAGTTGGAGGAGAGGTTGAGGGCCGCTGAGGATCGGGCCAGAGGGACAGAGAGTCACCTCCGACAGAGATTGGAGAGGAGAGACAGAGACATGCAGCAGGTCCGTCTCTGGGAGGCCACTATGAGGGGGAAATTGGTTGGAGGGGGCTCTATGAGAGGCGGACCTTGATCTTCTTCCACTTGAGCCTGACCATTCTCTCTCGGCTTCCTTGGCTACCGGGGCCACCTTCAGCCGTGCCTCTCGTCCTTCGGTGTCTCGGAGTCGTGGGATATACGCGAGGGCCGCGTCTTCGGTTCGAGAGACTCCTGCTGCTCCCGATGTTCCAGAGGTTCAGTCTTCTCCTCATCCGCCGCTCCCTTCTCAGCCAAGTCAGGACGTTCCTCCTACTCAGCCTCCAGCGGATGACGATACGTCGAGGTATAGCTTCTTTGTGTCTTGGTTTTAAGTAGAAGAATAGTATATATGCGATGAATTCAAGCTTTTCTTCTTTTGTTTTTGGTTTTAGGTGATATTTTGGTGAGGTATAGCTCAAGACTTTCGGATTTTAGAGCGTCTCGAAGGAAAAGATTCCCCTTTTTTATGCCCTCTCTTACGTTTAGAAAAAAGAAAAACAGTCTATGCTTGTGGTTTTGGGTGGGACAATTTAATTTCTCCTTTATATGCATGTTTTAGAGTAGTTTAGCATGGATGGTTCTTGGAAATGTATGTTTGTGTAGATGAATCTTGACTTTATAGGTTTGATTTATGGATGGACATATGATTTTGATATATGGTTGTTTTTCGAAGTGTATTTACATTGGTTTTATGAATGTATATGCGTATGAAACGTGTGTATGCAATTTTTGGAACGAAATGTTCTTAACAGGTATTGGAGACACGAAGATTTGATTTAAAATAGGACTGACAGCACTGGAATAGGTGCAGGCAGGGGGCGGCTAGTGTGAACTAGCCGCCCAGTGAGGGGCGGCTAGTTGTGTTTAGCCGCCCCCTGCCTGGGGCATCCTTACCTGAAACAAAGGGCAGGGGCGGCTAGTATAAACTAGCCGCCCAGTGAGGGGCGGCTAGTCGAGCTTAGCTGCCCCCTGCCTGGGGCAGTTTGGTCCTGCTGCTCCTGTCTGCTGCTGCTGCTGAAAGTCTTTGCGACCGTTCTAACCTTCAGTACCTATAAAAACATTCTTTCCATGGACCAAGTGTTAAATCTGTCCAGATTGTGCCCCAGCACTGACTTTCGAGCCCTTCTTGCTTGAATTGTCAAGGGCTACAATCCATCTTAAGGTGGAATGGAAATATAAATACGAGAAAGTAAAGTGCGGGAGACCAGGCTTTAGTGCGCAAGGAAGGGATTCCAAGTGCGTGAGTGAAGAAGAACTTATGTGTAGGAGGTGGGGACAATTTCTTCTCACGCATGTGCGGAAGGGCATGAGGTGAGTGGGGACAATTCTCACATGAGTGGGGATAATTTTAAATTTCGTGGGGACAATTCTCATATGAGTGGGGATAATTCTGATATTCGGGGGGGTTAACTTTAATGTTTCAAGAAAATCGGATGCCAAGGTGTTTTGGAAAAGGAAAATGCAAGCTTATGCGTAAGTATAAGTGGCATAAGAGGGCATTTTAGTTCTTCAATGACTTTTTTAGGTGAGAGGGCAATGTTCTTGATTTTCATAAGTAAAAGACACCATCAAGTCCCCGTGGAGGAGCCCTTGTGGTCACTCATGTCCAAACCAGGATTGTATTTGAGAGGTATAAGCCTTAGGCGTCGATTTTTCGGGGTTCATGGTTTTCAAATGCTTAATCGTATTATTCTAAACATGCTGAAAGATCCATGAATGTACCAAGAGTCAAGTCAAATAAGCTTCCTTTGGATAGGCAAGTTTCTAAGTGAACTCGTGTGAGTGTGTGTGTATGTGTAAACCTGGACGTGATCTACCCTTGGTCAAAATTTCGCTTTTCCCAGTGGACATAGCTCAATTTTGAACCCCCATTGCAAGAAAATAAAAGGGGAGAGGGTGAATGAGGTAAGAGTAATATCTTCCTTTCGGGCAATATTTTAGAATTGTCCCAGTCTTGCACATGTCTTACTTCCTAGGTCCCTCTGGCTTTCTTCTTTTTACCACTTCTTTATTTTTGGGTGGAAAGGTACAGTCCGTTGTTTGGATCTGTACTGGTATAGCCGTTGTTTAGCGTATACCGTGCGTAAAGGCGTGAAAGCCTGCTAAATAGAGAGTTTAACCCGTTCACTTGGGTGTTTGGCCTCTCCTTGCCTGATTTTCTCTTCTTTTTTTTGTTTTGATTTGATTTGATTTGAGGGGGGGGCTCTTCTGTTTTTCACCCCGATTCTTTTCATGCTTCCCCTCTAGAAGTGTTTATATAGTGCCAGAGCCAGTTTTTGGGACATATGCTAGGTCCGGGTAACTCCTCATTTTGACCTAGGGTTAATACGAGCGGGGCGAAAATAAGGGATATTTTGCTTTGGGGAGTTTTTAAATTGTCCCAGTCCACGGGGTAGGCAATTTTTCTTCTATCAGGCAAATCTAGTCCAGTTATACGTGTGTGAAGGGAATGACATGATTTGGCGGAAACGTGTTCAAATAGATACGAGTTTATCTTTGAGAGTCTTACAATTCTATCATCAAGTACTAAACGGTGGAAATTGCAGGAAGGAAGAATAATAGTTCTTAAGTATTGAAAGCTTTTCATGCATGGAATTTCTTCAGATAAAGTGCATTCCACGAACCTGGAACCTCGACTCCTTCGGCATCTACCAGGCGGTAGGCATTCCCGGAATAGGCATGGGTGATCACATAGGGTCCCTCCCATGTGGGTTGCAGCTTTCCTCTCGGGTGAGGCTGTCTCGATGGCATGATTTGCTTAAGTACTAATTCCCCGATTTCGAATTTTCTTTTTATCACCTTCTTTTCAAATGCCCTTGCCACCCTTCTTTGGTAGGCCTGGGCATGGTCTGCCGCTCTTAATCTCTTCTCGTCCAGTAGTTCGAGGCGTAGTAAGACAAATGTATACTTATGGATTTTTTGTATTTTATGTTTTCAAAAGTGTGTAGACAGATGCATACTTATGGTTTTAAAAAGGGGCCTGTGTTGGCGAATAGATATGTTTTTGGAAAGAGAATGGGGATAACGTTTTGGGAAACGGTTTTGTTTTTATAAGGAAAGTATGGAAAGACAATTTGTAAAACGTTTTTCGGCGGAAATCATGGAAGTACGGCTTTGTAAAACATTTCGCTTTGAAGGAAAGGTGTGGAAGCGCAGATTTGGAAAACATTTTCATTGTGAAGAAGAGTGTGGAAATGTAGTTTGTAAATATTTTCGTTGTTTTGGTATACAGGTAAAGAAAGTTCGGGAAAGTGCTTTTATTTTGGTTTTTGAAGTACGGAAATACTGTTTTGTAAAACTTTTAGTTTTGGAAGAGAGTGAAAAATATTTTTAGAAAAACATTTTTGTTTTTTAAAGAAGAGTGGAAATAAAGCTAGAAATAAGTATGTTCAGAGTTGGGGAATGAAAGCTAATCGGCATGTATTTTTTGTTAGCTTTTGGTTTCTTTTTAGGAAAGCAGGTAAACAAATATGTACAGGGTTTGATGAAAATGAAAGCTGATAAACAAATATTTTGATCTTTTGATTTTTTTTTTTTAGAAAAAGCTGTAAAAAAATGTGCAGGGGGTGAAAACTTACCCGGGAGGATCGGCACCTGGTTCTTGAATTTGTATTGCCTCCTCGGGTCGGCTTCTTTTCGATGGCCGGCTGATGTCTGGTGGGGGTCCCCTGTTCCCAAATTCTCCCTCCCTGAGTCTTTTCAAAGGCCTCCCTTGATGGAGCAATTCTTCGTCTGTGGCGCCTGGTTGCCAACATGCGAGCACCTCTAGCCGGATGCGCATGGCACAGACGCTCCAATTCTGGGCCTGAGTATTATTAGAGCGCGCCTCTCCCCATATGGATATTACTTTCCCGCGGTACGGGAAGCGAAGACATTGGTGTCGGGTGGATGAGACGGCTTCGATGCTGTTGAGCCATGTTCTCCCAACAATCAGAGGGTGGGGCGATTGAATGTTCATCACCATGCAGTTAACGATGGTGGAGACTGGGTCGATCTTTAGTGGGAGCGTGACCAGTCCGCAAGCGTTCTTGCGTGTGCTGTCGAAGGCATAAATGTATTCGTCTGAGGGCTCCAATCTGGGAACCCGGCCTTCTAGCTTTTGGTAGGCGGAATATGTAAGGACGTTAGTTTCCGCTCCCGTGTCAATGAGAATGTGCCGGAATTCCCTCCCCCGAGTGTGGCGGTGATAGCGAGGGGTGCGGAACGTGCTCTGGCTTTTGCGACTTCATGGAGGAGGAAGGTGATCGAGTTGGGCTCCGCAAGATTGCTTGGTGGACGCTGGGTCCTGGCCGCTTCTTCTGAGGGAGAGTTATTGTCATAAGGGGACCCAGGCGGGCTACCGCCTTCATTCTCGTTCCCCGGTCGGAGGGCTAAGGTGAACATATTGTGTATTGCCCAATTGTTCTCGTTCTCGTATTGGAGGCGCGCCTCTCCCCAGATTGTCAGGATATGACTTAAGAGAGGCAGTCGAAGGCATTGGTGCCAGGGGGAACAGATAGCTTGGATGCTGTCTAACCATGGTCGCCCCAACATCAACGGGTACCTTGTGTCGATGTCGGCCACGAAGCAGGCTACCTCACAGATAAGAGGGCCGACAGATAAGTCGAATTTTCCGGGGCCGCGGAGAGTCTTCCCGGTATGGTTGAAAGCTTGAATAGTATGGTGGGCCGGGTGGACGGGAGGACGGCCTAATCCGGGTATCTTTTGGTAGGTGGAGCACGTCATTATGTTCATTCCTGACCCTGGGTCTACAAAGATGTTGTTTAGCCACAACATTTGGAGTCGTCCGCGGATGTGCAAGGGGTAGACTCGTAGTCTAGGATCCGGGAGGTCTTGGTCAGTGAATGAAATGGTCATTGGGCGGCGGGGGCCATTGACAGTATCGGTACTCTTGAAGGACCCGTTGTCGTCCGGATGCAGATCATCCGACGTACATTCCCCTCCTTCGGGTCCTTCGCTAGCTCCTTCGGGGATCTCCTCAAACGGCTCTTCTTCTTCATCTGCTCCGTGGTTTTCTAGTCCGCTTTCGTCGGACTCGATGTTGATGACTGCGGGAAGGGCGAGAACTGCGTCTTCTTCTTCGCCATAGAGTATGGCGAGGTCATGGTCGTCGAGGTCCAGCTGGAAGGGCTCATTCTGCTCTTCCTCCTCGGATTCTTCGGATAGGCTGCCATCAGTAGCATCTTCCGAGCTGCTTGGTTCTGGCGATGGTTGTCTCCCTCTCCTGATCATGTTGACCGCGTGGGCTCTAGATGTGGAGGCTTGGGTGTGACCTGGCAAGGGGTCAGTTAATATGCCAAGTGGCTTGGGTGCTTGGGGATTTCCCTGGCTCAGATGGCCTTTGATTATGGCCCAGTCAAGGCCCTGTCATCATTAAGATCATAAACGAAGTCCCGAAAAACAATGCATTGTTCTATGGTATGGCCATATTGTTGATGATATTGACAGTAACGCGCCGTGCTGGCCCCGGGTAGTGAAGGCCTGGCGTCGGGGAGGGAGATACTATTTGTGTTCAACATCACCCTAAAGATCCTAGTTAAAGTTTCTAGGAGGGCAGGGTAAGAGTCCCTCTTTCCCATTCGTCTTTGGTCGTAGGATGCGGGAGGTCTAACCTCGTTATAAGAGCTTTGTATGGGCTGCCTAGGGGTTGGATTTTGTGCTCTTGGGGGAGCTGAGTAAAAGGGAGCCCGAGTTTGAGTTTGGCTCTGGATTATAGGGCTTTGGGTGGGAAATTTTGGACTGTGGAGTTTTGTCGTATTGGCACGGGGACGGGTACTGATCGAGGGGTAAAATGTTGATTCGCTTGCCGAGGCGGTGCATATCCGGATGGACCGGGCGTGTACTGTCTCGGAGCTGTTCCTCGGTCAGGAACTCGTGCTCCGTTCGGGTAGAGTGCCGATACTTGGCTAATGATCCCCTCTACCGTGGGGGTTTGCGCCTTACGAGGCGGTTGTCCAACCCTATGGCTGATAGGTGGGGACTGGGTTTGGACTGCTGGGGCTGCACAACTGGAAATCCTGTTGTGGCAGTCAATCAGAAGTTGATACGTAGTGCAGTCTCCGTACGAAAGGCTCTGGACTCAGGCTCTGTACATCATGTCAATTTCTTGACATTCTGTGAGTTGCAGGCCGGTTCGGTGGACAAGGGTGCGCCACCGAGACACGTATTGTTCGAATTCCTCCCTAGGCCTCATTCTCTCTACGGTTAAACTTGAAATAGAGGGGGTCCTAATCCTCTGGTAACCGTAGCAGCCCAAGAATTTCTCGCTTACAGCCGAGAAATTCGACAAGTGATCTACAGGGAGGGTGGAGAACCATTGTAGTGCTTCTCCTTCCAATGATTTCTGGAAGAGGAAGACTAGTAGAGGTTGATTATCTAGAAACGGGCGTGCGTCTAGATAAAAGGCAGTTAAATGAATGTCTGGGTCTCCACGACCGTTGTACCGGCGGAATTTGGGGACTTTGAATCCCTCCGGTAGGTGGACTGACGGGATTTGTCTCAGGTTATGTAGAGACATGTGCTTGGGGGCGGAGGGACCAGTCTCGGAGAGGATTCTCCGGATGGTTTCGTCCAGTGTTTCTCCCCTGGGAGGGCTGCCTAGCGGTCCTGGGTTTGGGGTGGTCTGGTAGGGGCCTGGGGTGGAAACGGCTGGGAACATTGGATTCGCGGGGGAAAGGGGGGTGAACGAAAAGACGCTCGGGTTGACCGAGTGACTGGGTGTGAATGGGGTTTTGGGAATGGATTTAGGGGTTTCGACAGGGGTTTCCTGTCTCGAGGTCTTGGTATGACGGTAGTCAGCGAGGTCATGAAACATGTCCTCTACCGTTTGATACCCTAGACTAGCCATCCTTTCCTCTAGATGGGTCAGGAATTGTGTGGCCTGACCCTCTTGGTGATTCCTTTCCTCTAATATCTCCTCTTCTATGTGGGATTCCATGACGTAGAGTGGGGGGATGAATGCAGGTTGAAAGCAGTAAATAAAGCAGTAAAGGATTGCGCAGCTGTGTGTGACTTACGAAAGCAGTAAAGGATTGCGCAGCTGTGTGCGACTTACGAAAGCAGTAAAGGATTGCGCAGCTGTGTGCGGCTTACAAAGCAATAAAGGATGTTATAATGCACAGTAGAAGAGGATTTAATTCAAGGAGTGAGAAACTCTAACCTTCCTAGAGGGTTGATAGCTTTTTAGTCAAGCTTGTAAAAGGGGGCAGACGAGGATTACCTTTTGTTGTTTTTCACGAGGGAGGTCCCACCGTGATCGCCAGATTTTGTCGGTGTTGAAAAAAATCCACGTGTGTGGGGGTTCTTCGGGGATTCGGATCGGATGCGTGCCCTGGCGGGCTCGGTCGGATCGTCTTCTCGGAAGGGGTGAGGGTGTCGTTCCTGGTTGAGGCGCCCGACAGCGGCTCAAGAGGATTCAAGGGGTTTTGTGATCGCCACCTGCTTTTTCTAAAAATAGGAAAAGGTTTGGGTCGGATTTGATAGCCTACGTGGGGAGTTTGTGGGGTCTCCGCTCTGAGACACGGATATACCGTACACAGAGGTGAAAAACAGGTAATCCTATTCTGCTTCCGGGGCTTGACTAAAGGAGTTACGGGACAAAGGGATGTTGATATGGGGTGTGGATAGGGGGGCGGCTAGTTGTGTTTAGCCGTCGGCCAGGGGGCGGCTAGCTAGGGTTAGCCGTCCAGGGTCTGGGGGAACTTGGGCAGGGCTTTGGTAGGAAAAGGGTGGGGTCTTGGGCAGAGGCTAAGCTAGGTTTAGCCTGGGTTTATGGAGGGTGGGATGAGAGGGTATTTTATGTAGGGAATGGGTGTTTCTCTCACAAAAGGGGCTCTCTCTCTCTCTCTCTCTCTCTCTCTCTTGGGATTTCTAGTGGTGGATTGGTGATTTGTGGGTTTCTTGGTGATTGAAGATGAATTGGTGGTGTTGTGGATCTTGTTGTAAGGCTTGGGACCTCCTCTATTTATAGTAAAAGAGAGGCAGGGGAAGATCCAGGGGGTAATGGAGTGGGTGGCTTCGATTGGACCTCTCATTAATTCTCTGGTTCTTCTGTCAGAGACCTGGTGAAGGGCGGCTAGTGCTAACTAGCCGCCCGGGATGGGGCGGCTACTTCCTGGTAGCCGCCCCTATCATGACCTGCCAAACGTCCCATCTCTGACAAGCGGTGGCTTGGGTCGGCTACTTGGTTTGGTCCGGCCAAGAGAGGGCGGCTAAAGGTCATGACCCGCCGCAATGATCAGCATTTAATATTGCTTTATGTCCCATCCAGGGACTGGTCCAAAGTCGGCCAGAGGGCGGTTAGGGGGGCGGCTAGTGTAAACTAGCCGCCCAGTGAGGGGCGGCTAGTTAGGGCTAGCCGCCCCTTTCCAGGGACTTAGGTTTTTAGGGTTCTGGTTTTTTAGGGTAGGTTTAGGTTTAGGTCCGGGTTAGGGTTTGGTTTAGGGTTAGGTTTAGGTTTAGGTCCGGGCTAGGGTTTGGTTTAGGGTTAGGGTTTGGGCTAGGGTTTGGGGTTTTGGCTTAGGGTTAGGATTTCGGTTTTGGTTTAGGTTTATGGTTTAGGGTCAAGGCTAGCGCTAGGTTTTAGGGCTAGGTCAAGGTTTTAGGGTTTCCGGTTTAGGTTTAGGTCAAGGCTAGGGTTAGGGTTTAGGGCTAGGTCAAGGTTTTAGGGTTTCCGGTTTACCGAACCTTAGGTCAAGGCTAGGGTTTGGGTTTAGGGCTAGGTCAAGGTTTTAGGGTTTCCGGTTTACCGAACCTTTGGTTGTCTATTGGTGTCCATTTGTGGGATATTTCCGTGTGTTACTTGAAGTATTTCTGTCTCTCTGGACGGTCAAAATTGGGGTATCTACACTAGTGTCTCGTCCAAAACGGTAAAACCCACTTGGAGCCAAGTACCTGACCAGATCATTAGCAACTTGGAAGGATATAGCAGGGCCATACTAGGTTTAGAGAAATTTGAATCAATAGCGGTTATAGAAGAACCAGACCTAGATTACATAGAAAACCCAGATGACGGTCTAGGAGTCTTCGAAATCTGTGATGAGGACGATAAAGAAAGAGAAGACCTGTCTAAGGAATTCAAGCAGAGCCTTCAAAGGTTCGATGAAAAGACAGAGGAAGCAGATGAGAAGATAGAGGAGCTAAACCTAGGGACAAAGACTGACCCCAAAATCATTTCGATTAGCTCAGAACTAAATCACGATGAACGAGAGAGACTGATTAAAATATTACACGAGTATAAAGACGTCTTTGCATGGTCTTACAAGGACATGCCTGGGCTCGATACCTCGTTAGTCGAACTCCAGTTAATCTTAGAACCAAACGCAAAACCAGTCAAACAAAAGCTGAGGCGCCTCCATCCCGAAGTGGCCCTAAAAATCAAGGATGAGGTGGACAAACTCCACCAGGCTAAATTTATCCGGGTGGTCTTATACCCAAAGTGGATAGCAAATATCGTTCCAGTGTCAAAAAAAGATGGAAAGATCCGAATATGCATCGACTTCAGGGACCTCAACCGAGCGTGCCCAAAAGATGACTTCCCACTCCCACACATCGACCTCCTTGTCGACAACACTGCAGGATATGAGATGCTCTCGTTCATGGATGGCTTTTCTGGATACAACCAGATCCGGCTGGCAGAAAAAGACCAAGAAAAGACCTCCTTCACCACACCCTGGGGAACCTACTGCTACATAGTGATGCCTTTCGGGCTCAAAAATGCAGGGGCAACCTATCAAAGGGCAATGACCTCAATATTCCATGATATGATGCACAAGCTAGTAGAAGTGTACGTGGATGACATCTTGGTTAAATCTAGAACTCGAATAGGACACGCAGAAATACTTAGGCAAGTACTGCAGAGATGCAGGGAATATTCACTTAAAATGAACCCAAAGAAATGTCGTTTCGGTGTCTCCTCGGGAAAACCTTTTGGGATTCATGGTAAGTAAACGGGGGATAGAAATAGACCCAACCAAGGCAAAAGCCATCGCCCAAATGCCCCCACCCAAGAACCTAAAAGAACTAAGAGGGCTTATAGGGAGGTTGCAGTTTATTAGGAGATTTATTTCTCAACATGCTGAACGATGTCGCCCCTTTTACAAACTACTAAAAGGGGGAGTCCGGTTTAATTGGGATAGTAAATGCCAAAAGGCCTTTGATAATTTAAAAGAGTACCTTCTTAAACCCCCAGTTCTTTCGGCCCCGGTACCCGGGCGCCCCCTACTCCTCTATATAGCTGCAACTAAAGAAGCCATTGGTGCGGTACTTGCACAACACGACGACATGGGAAGAAAGGAAAAGGCCATTTACTACTTGAGTAAAACCCTGATTGAATACGAAAAAGCCTACCCTCCTACAGAAAAAACTTGTCTAGCATTAGTATGGGCTTCCCAAAAATTACGACATTACTTCCTCGCCCACAAAGTCAAATACTTTGCCAAAATAGACCCAGTAAGGTTCTTATTCGAGAAAGCCATATTGACGGGACGCTTAGCCCGATGGCAAGTACAGTTAAACGAGTTTGACGTCACGTACGCCACTCAAAAATCCGTCGAAGGACAAACTGACTTCTAGGACGAAGAAATATTTGCGCTTATTGAAGAGAAAAATAGAGAGACATGGACGCTATACTTTGACGGAGCAGTCAACCAAAAGGGAAAGGGAATAGGGATAGCACTAATCTCTCCCGAAGGCGTCATTATCCCACAAGCATTTCAACTTACGTTCAGAGCCACCAACAATATTGCTGAATACGAGGCCCTGATAGCAGGTTTGAAGGCAACCCTAGCCTTAGGAGCTAAAAATTTAGACATCATTGGAGACTCCCTCTTAGTAATCCGCCAAACTCTTAAAAAATATCAGACTAGAGACCCAAAGCTGAAACCATACAGAGAACTAGCCATAGTCCTGTTAAAACAATTCCGTGAGGTTAGTCACATTTTCACACCCCGGACTGGCAATATTCTTGCAGATTCTCTAGCCTCCCTAGCCTCATCGCTCGCCTTCCCCTTATCTAGGTCATCTGAAACAGTCACTATCCAAAGACTGGAAACACCTGCCACCGAACTCGGTGACCCTAAAATTCAAAGTCTCCTGAAAACGAACCAGGCCAACAAAAATGCTAGTACCGCGGAAATCCTAACTCTTGAACTAGGAAATATAAACGACGGAAACCCATGGTACTTTGATATTAAAAACTACCTTAGAGACGCTTCATTCCCAAGCTATGCTACCAACGACGATCAAAAAATAGTTAAAAGGATAGCAGTCAAGTACTGCCTCCGAGGGGGTATACTCTTCCGAGCATCTTTCAACGGAGAACTACTCAGATGCCTGGACGACGAAGAAGCATACACCATTGTAGAAGAAGCTCACTCCAGAGTATGCGGAGGGCACGTCAACGCCCTGATGCTAGCAAAGAAGGTACTAAGAATGGGCTACTATTGGCCCACGCTCGAAGGGGACTGTAACAAATATGTTAAGCGTTGTATCCAATGTCAAACCCATGCCAACAAAATACACGCACCAGCATCTTCTTTACATCCCATGACTTCACCATGGCCCTTCTCCATGTGGGCATTAGACGTAATAGGACCATTCCGAGACACTATAGAAAACACCACCCAAAAAGCCTTCATCCTCACCGCCACAGAATATTTTACCAAATGGGCTAAGGCCGTGTCCTATGTAGTAATTAAAAACTCTATCCTATCTCGTTTTGTCCGCACTGACATCCTGGCACGGTTCGGCACCCCCAAAGTGATTATAACTGACAATGGCCCCTAGTTCATCTCCCAAGAATTCCAAGACCTATGCAATAAACATCATATAGAACTTCATCTTCCACGCCATACTACCCACAGGGAAACGGACAAGCAGAGGCCACCAACAAAACCTTGCTCAAAATCATAAAGAAAACAGTAGAAACCCACAAGGCTACCGATTGGCCTGATAAACTGGTAGACGCCCTATGGGCATACCGAACCTCCATTAGGACGCCCACTGGTCAAACCCCCTATTCACTAACATTTGGGACCGAAGCAGTGGTACCTCACGAAATCCTCGTCCCATCCTTGAGAATAGTACTAGAAGAAGATCACCAAATTGAGGAAAAGAGGGAGGCACTCCTACTACGCCTCGAACTACTGGACGAGAAGAGATTAAGAGCGGCAAACCATTCCCAGGCCTACCAAAGAAGGGTGGCAAGGGCATTTGAAAAGAAGGTGATAAAAAGAAAATTCGAAATCGGGGAATTAGTACTCAAGCAAATCATGCCATCAAGACAGCCTCACCCGAGAGGAAAGCTGCAACCCACATGGGAGGGACCCTATGTGATCACCCATGCCTATTCCGGGAATGCCTACCGCCTGGTAGATGCCGAAGGAGTCGAGGTTCCAGGTTCGTGGAATGCACTTTATCTTAAGAAATTCCATGCATGAAAAGCTTTCAATACTTAAGAACTATTATTCTTCCTTCCTGCAATTTCCAGCGTTTAGTACTTGATGAAAGAATTGTAAGACTCTCAAAGGTAAACTCGTATCTATTTGAACACGTTTCCGCCAAATCATGTCATTCCCTTCACGCACGTATAACTGGACTAGATTTGCCTGATAGAAGAAAATTGCCTACCCCGTGGACTGGGACAATTTAAAAACTCCCCAAAGCAAAATATCCCTTATTTCCGCCCTGCTCGTATTAATCCTAGGTCAAAATGAGGAGTTACCCGGACCTAGCATATGTCCCAAAAACTGGCTCTGGCACTATATAAACACTTCTAGAGGGGAAGCATGAAAAGAATCGGGGTGAAAAACAGAAGAGCCCCCCCCCTCAAATCAAAACAAAACAAAAACAAAAAAAAAAGCAAAAAGAGAAAATCAGGCAAGGAGAGGCCAAACACCCAAGTGAACGGGTTAAACTCTCTATTTAGCAGGCTTTCACGCCTTTACGCACGGTATACGCTAAACAACGGCTATACCAGTATAGATCCAGACAACGGACTGTACTTTCCACCCAAAAATAAAGAAGTGGTAAAAAGAAGAAAGCCAGAGGGACCTAGGAAGTAAGACATGTGCAAGACTGGGACAATTCTAAAATATTGTCCGAAGGGAAGATATTACTCTTACCTCATTCACCCTCTCCCCTTTTTTTTTTTGCAATGGGGGTTCAAAATTGAGCTATGCCCACTGGGAAAAGCGAAAATTTTGACCAAGGGTAGATCACGTCCAGGTTTACACCAACACACACACTCACACGAGTTCACTTAGAAACTTGCCTATCCAAAGGAAGCTTATTTGACTTGACTCTTGGTACATTCATGGATTTTTCAGCATGTTTAGAATAATACGATTAAGCATTTGAAAACCATGAACCTAGGAAAATCGACGCCTAAGGCTTATACCTCTCAAATACAATCCTGGTTTGGACATGAGTGACCACAAGGGCTCCTCCACGGGGACTTGATGGTGTCTTTTACTTATGAAAATCAAGAACATTACGCTCTCACCTAAAAAAGGGAGTCGTTGAAGAACTAAAATGCCCCCTTATGCCGCTTATACTTACGCATAAGCTTGCATTTTCCTTTTCCAAAACACCTTAGCACCCGATTTTCTTGAAACGTTAAAGTTAACCCCCCCCCCCCCGAAATATTAGAATTATCCCCACTCATATGAGAATTGTCCCCACGAAATTTAAAATTATCCCCACTCATATGAGAATTGTCCCCACTCACCTCATGCCCTTCCACACATGCGTAAGAAGAAATTGTCCCCACCTCCTACACATAAGTTCTTCTTCACTCACGCACTTGGAATCCCTTCCTTGCGCACTAAAGCCTGGTCTCCCACACTTTACTTTCTCGCATTTATATTTCCATTCCGCCTTAAGATGGATTGTAGCCCTTGACAATTCAAGCAAGAAAGAGCTCGAAAGTCAGTGCAGGGGAACAATCCGGACAGATTTAACACTTGGTCCGTGGAAAGAATGTTTTTATAGATACTGAAGGTTGGAACGGTCACAAAGACTTTCAGCGGCAGCGGCAGACAGGAGCAGCAGGACCAAACTGCCCAGGCAGGGGGCGGCTAAACTCAACTAGCCGCCCCTCACTGGGCGGCTAGTTTATACTAGCCGCCCCTGCCCTTTGTTTCAGGTAAGGAAGCCCCAGGCAGGGGGCGGCTAAGCACAACCAGCCGCCCCTCACTGGGCGGCTAGTTTACACTAGCCGCCCCTTGCCTGCACCTATTTCAGCTGTGTCAGTCCGTATTCAATCAACTCTTCCACACTTCTTTACCTATTGAGATCAGTTCTTTCCAAAACCTGCATGTACACATTTCATACATATATTCATATACAAAACATGTATAGATACCATGCTAAAACAATTATATATCAAAACCCTACATCCATCCGTGAATCAAACCTATAAAAGCCAAGATTCACCTACACGCACATACGTATCCATGAAAATCCATGCTAAACTACTCTAAACCATGCATACAAAACGAGAAATTAAATTGTTCCACCAAAACCATAAACATACATTGTCCTTCTAAACCTAAGAAAGTGCATAAAAGGAAATTTGTTTCCACCAAGAGCTTTCAAACTCCGAAGTCTTGAGCTATACTTCACCGAAATATCACCTAAAATCGAAAACAAAAGAAGAAAAGCAAGAATTCATCGCATATGTACTATTCTTCTATTAAAACCAAGACACAAAGAAGCTATACCTTGGCGTATCGTCATCCGCTGGAGGCTGAGTAGGAGGAACGTCCTGACTTGGCTGAGAAGGGAGCGGCGGATAAGGAGAAGACTGAACCTCAGGAGCATCAGGAGCGGCAGGAGTCTCTCGAACCGAAGACGCGGCCCTCGCGTATATCCCACGACTCCAAGACACCGAAGGACGAGAGGCACGGCTGAAGGTGGCCCCAGTAGCCAAGGAAGCCGAGAGAGGATGGTCAGGCTCAAGTGGAAGAAGATCGAGGTCCGCCTCGGTCATAGAGCCCCCTCCGACCAATTTCTCCCTCATAGTGGCCTCCCAGAGACGGACCTGCTGCATGTCTCTCTCTCTCTCCTCTCCAATCTCTGCCGGAGGCGACTCTCTGTCCCTCTGGCCCGATCCTCAGCGGCCCTCAACCTCCCCTCCAACTCCCGCGCCCTCGCCTCCGACGCCCTGAGCGCCTCTCGATCCCTATCCCCGGCCGCCTGGAGAGAACGAACCAGCTCTCCCATCAAACCTCCAGGAACGCCCGCCGAAGCCTCCAACTCCGACACCCTCATCTGGAGGGAGTCCCTCTCACGGCCTAGGGTAATGAACCCCTCCTCTCTCAAGGCCACCATGGACTTCAGCTGGTCCGCCTCCTCCTCAGCCCGAGAAGCCCTGCCCCTCGCCTGGCCCAACTCCATCCGTATGGCCGTCAACTGCGCTTCGGGCCACATCCAATTCCCTCGTCAGTTCGAGCTCCTGCTCGGAAACCACGGAAGGAGGAGGGACAAAAGAAGAAGAACTGCCGTCGGCCCTCGCTCTCGACAGAGCATCCACCTGAGCCTCGAGGACCCGGACCTGGTCCTGCAAGCGTCCTCTCTGTGCCTGCAAGGCCTCTATCTGCCTGGCCCACGCTTGGAGGTGCTCATTGGCGGTCTTGAGCCTCTTCTCCATCTCATTCAACTCAACCTACAAAAAGAAATACCATTCAGAAGATACTCAAGCAGGAGAGAACGAGGAAAGGAAAAAGGATTTTTCAACTTACATAAGCGTCCGGGATCTCCTCCTCCATCGTCCCGAGGATATCCGCATACTCCCGACGATACCAAGCTAGGTATTCATCACTCGAAGTCACCTCAGGACGACGCTCCACCAAGACGCCTCGACCCATCCATCCTGCCACATACATAGCATAATTCCTCTGGAGATTCGTGTCCCGAGGAATCCCGGCCACCGGAATCGAGGGGCGCCGCGGAAGAGGATCGGGCACCCACTGATGGTACCCAAGCTGGCGGACGACCCGGCTGATCGCATGGAACACGACCTCATTGAAGTAGATCAGCCAGACGTCTCGCGCCAGGGCCTCGGGAACCTCCTCCGAGTAAGGCCTCCACGTCATCTAAAGAAAAAAACATCGAAAGATAGGAAGAGCGCTTAGTCAAAAGAAAACCAAATACAAGCCAAAGAAATTCAAAGAAAACTCATACCTCTTCCTTCGACAAGACGCGGAAGGCCTCTCAGAATTGGGCGAGGCGGTGCAAGCGGGAAGATCCCCGGGGTTCCCATCTCATGGCCCAAGGGAGGGCATGATCGAACGGAGCCAAAGTCGGGCGATCAATGGAGAAATGCTCGTACCCAATGATCTAGCAAAACAAGAGAGGAATCGTCACGATCAAAGAGAGCTAAGCCAAAGAAGAGACATTTACCGCTCACTTACACGTACCTGAAGAAATGGAGCAAAGCCACCAAGGTTCTTTCCCCCGGCCCTCTTGACTTTCTTCGAGAGCTCCGCAAAAAGATGGGCGAGCATCGCCGCTCCCCAAGCGTAGCGCCCCATGCCCTCCAGGTCCCTCATCAGCAAGAGAGAATGCGAGGATACCTTATCAGAGGCCGTCGAAAAGAGGACCCGGCCGAAGAAGTAGAGGAAGAACGCTCTCAACTCCCTCCGTGCCCTCTGTGGACACGCGGCCGCCTCTCTCGCCTCGATCATCGCCCGCCTCCTCTCGAAGCTTGCTGCAGCTTCGCCCTTCTGGCGCTCGGTAAAGGAACCGAGGCCGTACTGCCCCGAAAGCCGCCCCAAAGGGATCCGGTTCAGCGTCCGCTCCCGCTCCACGAACTCCCATTCCCCGATCAACTCTCGGAAAAGACCCCTGTAGTCCGCAAGAGTGGCCGCAATCACTGCCTCCCCCAAGACCGGAAGGCCGGTGATCCGATGGACGTCCTCGAGCGTCGGCATGACAGCACCGGTAGGGAGAATGAACGTGCAACTCTTTTGATCCCATCTCTCCGCCAAGGCCTCCACATATGGACGGTGGACGTGGAATGGCTCGATCAGGAAGAAGGAACGGAAGCCCGCTCCATCCACCAAGCTCCTCTCCCCCTGCCCCAAGGCGTCGTACCATCTCTTCGTCCCGTGCCATAAAGCCCTGATACGATTCGGCCTCTACAAAACAAACAAAGGGAACATGGGTTAGTTTAAAAGCGAGCGAGAGGTAAGAGTCCAAATCTACGAAATCATTTTAAACCATGCTTAGCAAAATAAAACTTCCACATGCTAAAAAGAAACAAAAGCATGAAAGAAAGAAGCTACACTCCTCATATGATCACGCATGCTAGACAAACATCAAACACATCCCACCGTGGTCACCACTCACATGCTTTCTTACATCACAGCCTATCGTACCAATATAGAACTCGAACCCATGAAATGCATGCATACACTCCCTCATGCCCTACCACGATCAAACACGAAATCACATACACATAGAAAAGTATCGCATGCAAGCATATTAGCTATATCATTTCTCTCTCCTTTATATGCATATAACAAACATGGATATATATATAGAAATTGTCCCCCTCCCTATAAAAACAAACCCATCTCAGCATACTTACACATCCCACCATAACTAAACTTATACACAAGCATGCTTATTCAAAACACACATACGAGTATAAATACACATATACGACCTGTTCATACCAACCAAAACACATGCATATACACCAAAATAAAAGGCTAAGACTAAAAGATTAGGAACCTACCACGGCCCGTGCGGACCCAGGAGCGTCCACCTCGGCCTCGTCGGGATCGTCCATCCCGTCGTCATCCTCCTCCTCATCCTCCACAAGCACGGCCTCCTCGGCCCCAACCCCAACACCCACACCAGCCTCGGTGGCCCCAGTGCCCATACCCTCGGCCTCCCGGCCCCGTCCCTAGCCTCTCCTATCCCCTCCACCCTCCCCACGCCGGAGATAAACTCCGCAAAGGCCCCCATAGCCCTACTCTCCTCCTCCTCAGCCCTGGCCTCTGTGGCCTCCCTATCCAACATCCCAACGAGGGCATCCAATGACACCCTCACCTCCTCGCTAACTCCCTCAACCCCTACCCCCTCGGTTGCACCCTCAATCGATCCTCCAACCCCCGGAACCACCTCCTCGGCCACCACCAGTCGATTCCCACGCCTCCTTTTGCGTGTATAGCCTATCACACTCCCCCCTACCTCCGGGACAGCCCCCAAAGGCAAATCCCCGACCTCACCCACGCCAATATCCACCGGCGGCACCTCTGTCGTACCCATACCCTCCCCCACGGCCTCGACCTCCGGCCTATCGCTCTCCGATGATGAAGAGCTCGGGCTACGCTCTCCACGAGCCACCCGTGGTCGTTTCCCCCTCGAAGCAATCGCTTTCGACCTTGTCATCTCCTCGGTTTGATAAAGAAAAAGGAGAACCCAAACTAGGGTTTCGAAATCAAGAGAAAGAGAAAGATTGAGGTCGAAATGGAGGAAGGAAAGGCAAAGAAATCAGGGTTTTTGAGTTTGAAACCGAAGGGAAGAAGAGAGGAGGGAAGAGAAACCGTTTTTGAATCGTATGGAGAGAGAGAGGGTCTTTTCGGTTATAAGGGACCCAGTCCAGGGGCGGCTACCCGCGAGTAGCCGCCCCCTCTCGGGCGGCTAGTTACAACTAGCCGCCCCTCCCAGTTTTCTCTTTCATTTAAAAACCCTCCTTTCCAATCTTTTCAGCCTTAAATTTCAAAGTTCTCCATACCAAACAGCCATGTATTGGCTTATTTCCAGACAATACTTGATCAAACACGACTCTACCGAAGTTTTGCAACACGTCCAGTACCATTCAAATTCAAATTTCTTCAGTTCTAGTTCTTTTCCAGAGTTCTTATCCCTCGGATGATCCAATTCACCCAAATCAACTTTTACTTGCTTTCGGTCGGCGATATCCCCTCCTTGCTGAGTTTTCCCAAGCACGGGAACGGTAGGCATGAGGAAACTGACGCTGGGCTGCTCCGTGCACGATAGCTAAGAACCCCGACCGCGGTTGGATCACTCACCATTTACTTTCCCCGCCTCCCACCTGGATCATCCTCTCGGTTGAAAATTCTAAGTCAAGACCTAGCCTCTGACGATCTAAATCAACTCCCCGAGTAGTACTGCTCGTGTTGGCACAACTCCTTTAAAGGTCGGGCCGGCCAAAATAGGGGTCTCTTTTCTTGTCATCGGTCGAAGTCTTTCCTGCTTCGCACGAAGACTCCGTCCGATGAGGGACAATTGTAGATACCCCAATTTTGACCGTCCAGAGAGACAGAAATACTTCAAGTAACACATGGAAATATCCCACAGTTGGACATCCAATAGAGAACCAAAGGTTCGGTAAAGCGGAAACCCTAACCCTAGCCTTGACCTAAACCTAAACCGGAAACCCTAACCCTAGCCATGACCTAAACCTAAACCAGAAACCCTAACCCTAGCCATGACCTAAACCTAAAACCAGAAACCCTAACCCTAGCCTTGACCTAAACCTAAGCCTTAAAACCTAGCCTTGACCTAGCCCTAACCCTAAGCCAAACCCTTACCCTAAAACCCAAAACCCTAAAAAACCCAAGTCCCTGGAAAGGGGCGGCTAGACATAACTAGCCACCCCATACCAGGCGACTAGTTTGCACTAGCCGTCCCCCTAACCGCCCCCCGGCCGACTTTGGACCAGTCCCCTGGATGGGACATAAAGCAGCAATAAATGTTGATCATTGCGGCGGGTCATGACCTTTAGCCGCCCCCTCTTGGCCGGATCAATCCAAGTAGCCGACCCAAGCCATCGCTTGTCAGAGATGGGACGTTTGGCAGGTCATGATAGGGGCGGCTACCAGGAAGTAGCCGCCCCATCCCGGGCGCTAGTTAGCACTAGCCGCCCTTCACTTGGTCTCTGACAGAAGAACCAGAGAATTAATGAGAGGTCCAATCGAAGCCACCCACTCCATTACCCTCGGGATATTTCCCTGCCCCTCTTTTACTATAAATAGAGGGGTTCCAAGCCCAAATACAAAATGAACAAAATCCACAACAACCACCAATTCATCTTCAAACCCTTCCACCACTAGAAATCCCGAGAGAGAGAGAGAGAGAACCTCTTGTGTGAGAGAAAACACCCATTCCCTACACAAAAAACACCCTCTCATCCCACCCTCCAGAAACCCGGGCTAAACCTAGCTTAGCCTCTGCCCAAAACCAAACCTATTTCCTACCAAAGTCCTGCCCAAATCCCCCCAGACCCTGGACGGCTAACCCTACCCAGCTGCCCCAATCCAGACGGCTCAAACCCACTAGCCGCCCCATACCTACACCCCACCCGCACTCCTTTGTCCCAAGACTCCTTTAGTCAAGCCCGAAAGCAGAATAGGATTACCTGTTTTTCACCTCTGTGTACGGTATATCCGTGTCTCAGAGCGGAGACCCCACAAACTCCCCACGTAGGCGATCAAATCCGACCCAAACCCTTTCCTATTTTTAGAAAAGCAGGTGGCGATCACAAACCCCCTTGAATCCTCTTGAGCCGCTGTCGGGCACCTCAACCAGGAACGACACCCTCACCCCTTCCGAGAAGACGATCCGACCGAGCCCGCCAGGGCACGCATCCGATCCAAATTCCCGAAGAACCCCACACACGCGGATTTTTTTCAAACACCGACACTTCCTTGATGGAGCAGTTCTTCGTCGGTGGGGCCTGGCTACCAACATGCAAGCAGCTCTAGCCGGATGTGCATGGCACATACGCTCCAGTTCCGGGCCCGTGTTTCATTAAAGTGTGCCTCTCCCCATATGGATATCACTTCCCCGCGGTACGGGAAGCGAAGGCATTGGTGTCGGGTGGATGAGATGGCTTTGATGCTATTGAGCCATGTCCTCCCAACAATCAAAGGCTGGGGTGATTGAATGTTCATTACCATGCAGTTGACGATGGTGGAGACCGGGCCGATCTTTAGTGGGAGCGTGACAAGTCCACAAGCGTTCTTGCGTGTGCTGTCGAAGGCATAAATGTATTCGTCCGAGGGCTCCAATCTAGGAACCCTGCCTTTGAGCTTCTGGTAGGCGGAATATGTAAGAACGTTAGTTTCCGCTCCGTATCGATGAGAATGTGTCGGAATTCTCTTCCTCCGAGTATGGCAGTGATTGCGAGGGGTGTAGAGCGTGCTCCGGCTTTTGCGACTTCATAGGGGTAGAAGGTGATTGAGTTGGGCTCCATAAGATTGCTAGATGGATGCAGGGTCCTGGCCGCTTCCTCCGAGGGATAGTTGTCGTTATAAGGGGACCCAGGTGGGCTACCACCTTCATCCTCGTTCCCCGGTCGCAGGGCTAGTGTGAATATATTATGTATTGCCTAGTTGTTCTCGTTCTTGTAATGGACGCGTGCCTCTCCCCAGATTGTCAGTATATGACTCATGAAGGGCAATCGAAGGCATTGGTGCAGAGGGGAACAGATAGCTTGGATGCTGTCAAACCATGGTCGTCCTAGCATCAATGGGTACCTTGTGTCGATGTCGGCCACGAAGCAGGCTACTTCACAGATGAGAGGGCCAACGGATAGCTCAAATGTTCTGGGGCTGCGGAGAGTCTTCCCGGTATGGTTGAAAGCTTGAATAGTATGGTGGGCCGGTTGGACGGGAGGACGGCCTAGTCCGGGTATCTTTTGGTAGGTGGAGCATGTCATTATGTTCATTCCTGACCCTGGGTCCACGAAGATGTTGTTTAGCCACAACATTTGAAGTCGTCCGTGGATGTGTAGGGGGTAGACTCGCAGTCTGGGATCCGGGAGGTCTTGGTCAGTGAATGATATGGTCATTGGGCGGCGGGGGCCATCGACAGTGTCGGTACTCTTGGAGGACCTGTTGTCGTCCGGATGCAGATCATCCGACGTACATTCCCCTCCCTCGGGTCCTTCGCTAGCTCCTTCAGGGATCTCTTCAAAGGGCTCGTCTTCTTCGTCTCCTCCCGGGTTTTCTTGTCCACTTGCGTCGGACTCGATGTTGATGACCGCGGGCAAGGCGAGAACTGCATCTTCTTCTTCGCCATAGAGTATGGTGAGGTCATGGTTGTCGAGGTTCAGCTGGAAGGGCTCGTTCTGCTCTTCCTCAGATTCTTTGGACAGACTGTCGTCAGTGACGTCTTCTGAACTGCTTGGTTGTGGTGATGGTTGTCTCCCTCTTCTGACCATGTTTACCATGTGGGCTCCAGATGTGGATGCTTGGTTGTGACCTGGCAATGGGTCAGTAAAAATGCCAAGTGGCTTGGAGGCTCGAGAATTTCCCTGGTTTAAGTGGCTTTTGATCATGGCCCAATCAAGGCGCCTGTCATCATTTAAATCATAAATAAAATCCTGAAAAACAATGCATTGCTCTACGGTATGACCATGCTGTTGGTGGTATTGACAGTAACGCAGTCTGCTAGCCCCGGGGAGTGGAGGTTTAGCAGCTGGGAGGGAGATACTATTTGTGTCCATTAATACCATAAAAATCCTAGTTAGTGTTTCTGGGAGGGGAGGGTAAGAGTCCCTCTTTCCCATTCGTCTCTGATCATAGGATGTCGGAGGGGAGACCTCATTATAAGTATTTTGGGTGGGCTGCCTAGGATTTAGGTTCTGACTTCTTAGGAAGCTGGAATAGAAAGGGGTCCTAGGCTGGCATTGTCTTGAAATTACAGGGCTTTGGTCTGGGGAACTTTGGATTATCAGGTTTTGTTGTGTCGGCACGGGGACGGGTACTGATCGAGCAGTGCATTCTGGTTGATTGGCCGAGGCGGCGCATATCTGGATTAACCAGACGTGTACTGTCTCAGAGCCGTTCCTCGATCAGGAACTCGTGCTCTGTTCGGGTAGAGTGCCGATACTTGGGTAATAATCCCCTCTACCGTGGGGGTTTGTTCCTTATGAGGTAGTTGTCCAACCCTATGGATGATAGGTGGGGACTGGGTTTGGACTACTGCGGCTGCACAACGTGAAATCCTGTTGTGTCGATCAATTAGAAGCTGATACGTAGTACAATTTTCGTATGAAAGGCTCGTACGAAGCTCTGGACTCAGGCTCTGTAACATCATGTCAATTTCTTGACATTCTGTGAGTTGCAGGCCGGTTCGGTGGACAAGTGTGCGCCACCGAGACACGTATTGTTCAAATTCCTCCCTAGGCCTCATTCTCTCTACAGTTAAATCCAAAATAGAGGGGTTTCTGATCATCTGGTAACCGTAGCGGCCTAAGAACTTCTCGCAGACAGCCGAGAAGTTCGACAAGTGACCTACAAGGAGGGTGGAGAACCATTGTAGTGCTTCTCCTTCCAATGATTTCTGGAAGAGGAAGACTAGCAGAGGTTGATTATCTAGAAAGGGGCAGGCGTCTAGATAAAAAGCAGTTAAATGGATATCTGGGTCTCCACGACCGTTATACCGGCGGAATTTGGGGATTTTGAATCCTTCCGGTAGGTGGACTGACGGGATTTGTCTCAGGTTATGTAGAGACATGTGCTTGGGGGCTGAGGGACCAGTCTCAGAGAGGATTCTCTGGATGGTTTCATCCAGTGTTTCTCCCCTTAGAGGGTTGCCTAGCGGTCCCGGGTTTGGGGTGGCCTGGTAAGAGCCTGGGGTGGAAACGGTTGGGAATATTGGATTCGAGGGGGAAAGGGGGGTGAACGAAAAAATGCTCGGATTGACCGAGTGGCTGGGTGTGGACGGGGTTTTGGGAATGGTCTTAGGGGTTCCGACAAGGGCCTCCTGTCTCAAGGTTTTGACCTGACGGTAGTCGGCGAGCTCATGAAACATGTCCTCTACGGATTGGTATCCTAGACTGGCCATCTTTTCCTCTAGATGGGTCAGGAATTGCCTGGCCTGACCCTCTTGGTGGATTCTTTCCTCTAGTATCTCATCCTCTATGTGGGATTCCATGACGTGCGAAATGGTTCAAGGGAATGAATGCAGATATAAAGCAGTAAATAAAGCGGTAAAGGATTGTGCAACGGTGTGCGGCTTACAAAGCAGTAAAGGATTGCGCATCGGTGTGTGGCTTACAAAGCAGTGAAGCATTGCGCAGCGGTGTGCGACTTATAAAGCAGTAAAGGATGCTGTGATGCGAAGTAGAGGAGGATCTGATTCGAGGGGTGGGAAACTCTAACCTTCCTAGAGGGTTGATAGCATTCTAGTCAAGCTTGTAAAAGGGGGCAGAAGAGGATTAGCTTTTGTTGTTTTTCACGAGGGAGGTCCCACCGTGATCGCCAGATTTGTCGGTGCATCGGAATCTCCGATGTCGGTGTGTCCAAAAGGATCCGGTGGTGCGCGGGTGCGTGCGTGTGTGGGGGTTCTTCGGGGATTCGGATCGGATGCGTGCCCTGGCGGGCTCGGTCGGATCGTCTTCTCGGAAGGGTGAGGTGTCGTTCCTGGTTGAGGCGCCCGACAGCGGCTCAAGAGGATTCCAGGGTTTGTGTGATCGCCACCTGCTTTTTCTAAAAGCAGGAAAAGGTTGGGTTGGATTTGATTGCCTACGTGGGGAGTTTGTGGGGTCTCCGCTCTGTGACACGGATGTACCGTACACAGAGGTGAAAAACAGGTAATCCTATTCTACTTCCGGGGCTTGACTAAAGGAGTCTTGGGACATAGGGGTGCAAATGGGGTATGGATAGGGGGCGGCTAGTGGGATCCAGCCGTCGGGTATGGGGCGGCTACTGGAGTTTAGCCGTCCGGGGCCTGGTCTGGTTTGGGCAAAACTTTGGTACGAAATGGGTTTGGACAGAGGCTAAGCTAGGTTTAGCCCGGGTTTCTGGAGGGTGGGATGAGAGGGTGTTTTATGTAGGGAATGAGTATTTCTCTCTCTCTCTCTCTCTCTCTCTCTCTTTGAATTTCTAGTGGGGAAAGGGAATGAATGATGTGTGTTTTGATTGTGGATTGGAAATGTGAATTGTGGATGTTGTTTAAAGGCTTGGGACCTCCTCTATTTATAGTAAAAAAGAGGCAGGGAAATACCGAGGGGGTAAAAGGGTGGCTTAGCTAATAGTGTGTGTGATTAGACCCTTCATTAATTCTCTGGTTCTTCTGTCAGGACCAGGTGAAGGGCGGCTAGTGCTAACTAGCCGCCCAGGATGGGGCGGCTACTTCCTGGTAGCCGCCCCTATCATGACCTGCCAAACATCCCATCTCTGACAAGCGGTGGCTTGGGTCGGTTACTTGGGTTGATCCGGCCAAGATAGGGCGACTAAAGGTCACAACCCGCCGCAATGATCAGCATTTAATGTTGCTTTATGTCCCATCCAGGGAAGCGGTTCAAGGTCGGCCAGGGGGCGGCTAGTGCTAACTAGCTGCCTGGTATGGGGCGGCTAGTTAGGTCTAACCGCCCCTTACCAGGAACTCAGGGTTTTTGGGGTTTTTGGAGCTTCTTTTAGGTGGGGTTCTGGTTTGGGCCAGGGTCTGGCTAGGGTTAGGTTTTAGGATTAGGGTTAGGGTTTAGTTCAGGGTTTGGGGCTAGGGTTAGGGTTTAGGTTTAGGTCGGGGCCAGGGTTAGGGTTTCTGGTTTTAGGTTGGGGCTAGGGTTAGGGTTTCCGGTTTCCTGAACTTTTGGTTCTTCATTAGATGTCCAAATGTGGGATATTTTCGGGTGTTACTTGAAGTATTTCTGTCTTTCTAGACGGTCAAAATTGGGGTATCTACAGTGGCGTGTATGCATTGATTACCGCAAACTAAATTCTGCCACTAGGAAGGATCATTTTTCACTCCCATTCATAGATCAAATGCTAGAAAGGTTGGCCGGTAATGCTTTTTATTGCTTCCTTGATGGTTATTCCGGTTATAATCAGATTCCCATAGCTCTAGAGGATCAAGAGAAAACCACCTTCACCTGTCCTTTTGGAACATTCGCTTACCATCGCATGCTCTTTGGGTTATGCAATGCACTACCAACTTTTCAGCAGTGTATGATTAGCATTTTCTTTGATATGGTAGAGCGTTTCCTTGAGGTATTCATGGATGATTTCTCAGTATTCGGATTAACATTTTCTGATTGCTTACACCACCTCTCTCTTGTTTTGATCAGGTGTAAGGAGAAAAATTTAGTACTGAATTGGGAGAAATGTAACTTTATGGTGAAAAGGGGAATTGTTTTAGGTCATGTGGTTTCAGATAAAGGTATTGAGGTAGATTAGGCCAAGATTGATTTAATTACTAATCTTCCTCCCCCAAGGACTGTTAAGGAAATTCGATCATTTTTGGGGAATGCAGGTTTTTATAGGAGATTCATTAAAGATTTTAGTAAAAAGGCTAAACCCTTGAGTAATTTGTTGGCTAAAGATATTCCTATTTGAATTTGATGATGAATGTATGCAAGCCTTTGAAAGCTTAAAAAAAGAGTTAACCTTAGCTCATGTGGTTTCTGATAAAGGTATTGAGGTAGATAAGGCCAAGATTGATTTAATTACTAATCTTCCTCCCCCAAGGACTGTTAAGGAAATTCGATCATTTTTGGGGCATGCAAGTTTTTATAGGAGATCCATTAAGGATTTTAGTAAAAAGGCTAGACCCTTGAGTAATTTGTTGGCTAAAGATATTCCCTTTGAATTTGATGATGAATGTATGCAAGCCTTTGAAAGCTTAAAAAAAGAGTTAACCTCAGCCCCGGTCATTAGACCTCCAGATTGGACCCAATCCTTTGAACTCATGTGTGATGCTTCTGACTATGCTATAGGTGCTGTTTTAGGTCAGCGAATTAATAAACTCCCCCATGTGATATCATATGCCAGTAGGACTTTGAATGATGCACAACTTCACTATTCCACCACTGAGAAAGAATTGCTAGCTGTAGTCTTTGCTTTAGAGAAATTTTGATCATATCTGATAGGTTCTAAGGTCAATGTCTATTCTGATCATGAGGCTCTTAGATACCTTCTATCCAAGAAAGATGCTAAGGCCTGTCTCATCCGTTGGATTCTATTGCTACAAGAGTTTGATTTAGAAATCCATGATAAGAAAGGTTATGAAAATGTTGTAGCTGACCATCTCTCTTGGTTGACCCTAGACCCTATTGAAGACCTTCCTGTGACTGAAATTTTTCCTGATGAGCAGTTAATGAAAGTGTCTACATTACCTTGGTTTGCTGATATTGTGAGCTACCTTGTTATTGGCGAAATGCCTTCTCATTGGTCCAAACAAGATAGATTTAGATTTTTACCCAAGGTCAAACACTTCTACTGGGATGATCCTTACTTGTTCAAACACTGTCCTGATCAGATCATTAGGTGTCACGCCCCAGGAGCAGCCGTCCCCAAGGGGTGACGCGTGTACGATACCGAGTATATCATAATCAGAATAAATCACAAAGAATAAAGAATTAAATTAGAATAAACAACAGCGGAAGAGTATATGAATAAATAAATGAATATTACAAGGCCATAGAACAAATAATAGTGGCCCTTAGAAGAATACACATTCACAATCCCGTGTGAACATAAGTCATAATTATAAATACTGCCGAATATATACCAATAACAAACACCTGGTATGAAGAACAACAACAGGAAACTGAGAGGCTCACCAAATCACCGAGAGACGCACAACACCATCAACAACACCCAACTCACCTATCTTGTGCAACACTTGGAATAAAACCCATAAAAATAGAGGGGTAAGTCATGCCTTCGACTGCCCTTCTTGAATCATGTACTGACAATTTGGGGAGAAGCATGCCTCCAATACGAGAACGAGAACAATTGGGCCATACACAATATGTTCACCTTAGCCCTCCGACCGGGGAACGAGAATGAAGGCGGTAGCCCACCTGGGTCCCCTTGTGACAACAACTCTCCCTCAGAAGAAGCGGCCAGGACCCAGCGTCCACCAAGCAATCTTGCGGAGCCCAACTCGATCACCTTCCTCCCCCATGAAGTCGCAAAAGCCAGAGCACGTTCCGCACCCCTCTCAATCACCGCCATACTCGGGGGAAGGGAATTCCGGCACATTCTCATTGACACGGGAGCGGAAACCAACGTCCTTACATATTCCGCCTACCAAAAGCTAGAAGGCCGGATTCCCAGATTGGAGCCCTCAGACGAATACATTTACACCTTCGACAGCACACGCAAGAACGCATGCGGACTAGTCACGCTCCCACTGAAGATCGGCCCAGTCTCCACCATCGTTAACTGCATGGTGATGAACATTCAATCACCCCACCCTCTGATTGTTGGGAGGACATGGCTCAACAGCATCGAAGCCGTCTCATCCACCCGACACCAATGTCTTCGCTTCCCGTACCGCGGGAAGGTAATATCCATATGGGGAGAGGCGCGCTCTAATAATACTCAGGCCCGAAATTGGAGCGTCTGCGCCATGCACATCCGGCTAGAGGTGGTCGCATGTTGGCAACCAGGCGCCACAGATGAAGAACTACTCCATCAAGGGAGGCCTTTGAAAAGACTCAGGGAGGGAGAATTTGGGAACAGGGACCCCCACCAGACATCAGCCGGCCATCAAAAAGAAGCCGACCCGAGGAGGCAATACAAATTCAAGAACCGGGTACCGATCCTCCCGGGTAAGTTTTCATCATCCTGTACATATTTGTTTACAGCTTTTCCTAAAAATAAAAAAAATCAAAATATTTGTTTACCAGCTTTCGTCTTTCATCATCCTGTACATATTTATTTACAGCTTTTCCAAAAATACAAAATGCCAAAATATTTGTTTACTAGCTTTCGCTTTCAACTCCTATACATATTTGTTTACCTGCTTCCAAAAAGAAACAAAAATCCAAAAAAAATATACATGCTAATCAGCTTTCATTTCTCAACCTTGAACATACTTGTTTCCAAACATCTTTCTTCAAAACAAAAAAACAAAAACCAAAAAATGTTTTCTAACTATCTTTACATCATTTCTAAAAACAACGAAAATATTTACAAACTACACTCTTCTTCACAACGAAAATGTTTTCCAAATCTGCGCTTCCACACCTTTCTTCAAAGCAAAATATTTTACAAAGCCGTACTTCCATGATTTCCGCCAAAAAAAAAAAAAAACGTTTTACAAACTGTCTTTCCATACTTGTCTTCTAAAAACAAAATCGTTTTCCAAACTTTATCTCCATTCTTTTCTTTCCAAAAACATATCTTTTCGCCGACACAAGCCCCTTTTCAAAAACATAAGTATACATTTGTCCTACTACGCCTCGAACTACTGGACGAGAAGAGATTAAGAGCGGCAGACCATGCCCAGGCCTACCAAAGAAGGGTGGCAAGGGCATTTGAAAAGAAGGTGATAAAAAGAAAATTCGAGATCGGGGAATTAGTACTTAAGCAAATCATGCCATCAAGACAGCCTCACCCGAGAGGAAAGCTGCAACCCACATGGGAGGGACCCTATGTGATCACCCATGCCTATTCCGGGAATGCCTACCGCCTGGTAGATGCCGAAGGAGTCGAGGTTCCAGGTTCGTGGAATGCACTTTATCTAAAGAACTATTATTCTTCCTTCCTGTGATTTCCAGCGTTTAGTACTTGATGATAGAATTGTAAGACTCACAAAGATAAACTCGTATCTATTTGAACACGTTTCCGCCAAATCATGTCATTCCCTTCACACACGTATAACTGGACTAGATTTGCCTGATGGAAGAAAAATTGCCTACCCCGTAGACTGGGACAATTTAAAACTCCCCAAAGCAAAATGTCCCTTATTTCCGCCCCGCTCGTATTAACCCTAGGTCAAAATGAGGAGTTACCCGGACCTAGCATATGTCCCAAAAACTGGCTCTGGCACTATATAAACACTTCTAGAGGGGAAGCATGAAAAGAATCGGGGTGAAAAACAGAAGAGCCCCCCCTCAAATCAGAACACAACACAAAAAAAAGAAAGAGAAAGTCAGGCAAGGAGAGGCCAAACACCCAAGTGAACGGGTTAAACTCTCTATTTAGCAGGCTTTCACGCCTTTACGCATGGTATACGCTAAGCAATGGCTATACCAGTACAGATCCAAACAACGGACTGTACCTTTCTACCCAAAAATAAAGAAGTGGTAAAAAGAAGAAAGCCAGAGGGACCTAGGAAGTAAGACATGTGCTAGACTGGGACAATTCTAAAATATTGCCCGAAAGGAAGATATTACTCTTACCTCATTCACCCTCTCCCCTTTTTTATTATTTTGAAATGGGGGTTCAAAATTGAGCTATGTTCACTGGGAAAAGCGAAATTTTGACCAAGGGTAGATCACGTCCAGGTTTACACCTACACACACACTAACGCGAGTTCATTTAGAAACTTGCCTATCCAAAGGAAGCTTATTTGACTTGACTCTTGGTACATTCATGGATTTTTCAGCATGTTTAGAATAATACGATTAAGCATTTGAGAACCATGAACCTAGGAAAATCGACGCCTAAGGCTTATACCTCTCAAATACAATCCTGGTTTGGACATAAGTGACCACAAGGGCTCCTCCACGGGGACTTGATGGCGTCTTTTACTTATGAAAATCAAGAACATTGCCCTCTCACCTAAAAAGTCATTGAAGAACTAAAATACCCCCTTTTGCCACTTATACTTACGCATAAGCTTGCATTTTCCTTCTCAAAACACCTTGGCATCTGATTTTCTTGAAACATTAAAGTTAACCCCCCCACCCCCCCCCCCCCCCCCGAATTTAAAATTATCCCCACTCATATGAGAATTGTCCCCACAAAATTCAAAATTATCCCCACTCATATGAGAATTGTCCCCACTCACCTCTTGCCCTTCCGCACATGCGTAAGAAGAAATTGTCTCCAACTCCTACACATAAGTTCTTCTTCACTCACGCACTTGGAATCCCTTCCTTGCGCACTAAAGCCTGGTCTCCCGCACTTTACTTTCTCGCATTTATATTTCCATTCCGCCTTAAGATGGATTGTAGCCCCTGACAATTCAAGCAAGAAGGGCTCGAAAGTCAGTGCAGGGGCACAATCTGGACAGATTTAACACTTGGTCCATGGAAAGAATGTTCTTATAGGTACTGAAGGTTAGAACGGTCACAAAAACTTTCAGCGGCAGCAGCAGACAGGAGCAGCAGGCCCAAACTGCCCCAGGCAGGGGGCGGCTAAGCTCGACTAGCCGCCCCTCACTGGGCGGCTAGTTTGTACTAGCCGCCCCTCCCCCTTGTTCCAGGTAAGGATGCCCCAGGCAGGGGGCGGCTAAACACAACTAGCCGCCCCTCACTGGGCGGCTAGTTCACACTAGCCGCCCCCGGCCTGCACCTATTCCAGTGCTGTCAGCCCTATTTTAATCAAATCTTCGTATCTCCAAATACCTGTTAAGAACATTTCATTCCAAAAATTGCATACACACATTTCATACGCATATACATTCATAAAACCAATATAAATACACTTCGAAAAACAACCATATCTCAAAATCATATGTCCATCCATGAATCAAACCTATGAAACCAAGATTCATCTACACAAACATACATATCCATGAACCATCCATGCTAAACTACTCTAAACACATGCATATAAAGGAGAATGATTAAATTGTCCCACCCAAAACCACAAGCATAGACTGTTTTTCTAAAAACTAAAAGAGGGCATAAAAAAGGGGAATCTTTTCCTTCGAGACGCTCCAAACCCCGAAAGTCTTGAGTTATACCTCACCGAAATATCACCTAAAACCAAAACAAAAGAAGAAAAGCTTGAATTCATCGCATATATACTATTCAAACCGAAGGGAGCAGCGGATGAGGAGAAGATTGAACCTCTGGAGCATCGGGAGCAGCAGGAGTCTCTCGAACCGAAGATGCGGCCCTCGCATATATCCCACGACTCCGAGACGCCGAAGGACGAGAGGCACGGCTAAAGGTGGCCCCGGTAGCCAAGGAAGCCGAGAGAGAATGGTCAGGCTCAAGTGGAAGAAGATCAAGGTCCGCCTCGGTCATAGAGCCCCCTCCGACCAACTTCCCCCTCATAGTGGCCTCCCAGAGACGGACCTGCTGCATGTCTCTGTCTCTCCTCTCCAATCTCTGTCGGAGGCGACTCTCTGTCCCTCTGGCCCGATCCTCAGCAACCCTCAACCTCTCCTCCAACTCCCGTGCCCTCACCTCCGACGCCCTGAGTGCCTCTCGGTCCCTATCCCCGGCCGCCTGGAGAGAACGAACCAGGTCTCCCATCAAACCTCCAGGAACACCCGCCGAAGCCTCCAACTCCGACACCCTCATCTGGAGGGAGTCCCTCTCACGGCCTAGGGTAATGAACCCCTCCTCCCTCGAGGCTATCATGGACCTCAGCCGGTCCGCCTCCTCCTCAGCCCGGGAAGCCCTGCCCCTCGCCTGGCCCAACTCCATCCTTGTGGCCGCCAACTCACTTCGGGCCACATCCAATTCCCTCGTCAGTTCGAGCTCCTGCTCGGAAACCACGGAAGGAGGAGGGACGGAAGAAGAAGAAGCGCCATCGGCCCTCGCTCTCGACAGAGCATCCACCTGAGCCTCGAGGACCCGGACCTGGTCCTGCAAGCGTCCTCTCTGTGCCCGCAAGGCCTCTATCTGTCTGGCCCGCGCTTGGAGGTGCTCATTGGCGGTCTTGAGCCTCTTCTCCATCTCATTCAACTCAACCTGCAAAAGGAAATACCATTCAGAAGATGTTCAAACAAGAGAAAGAACGAGGAAAGAAAAAGGGATTTTTCAACTTACATAAGCGTCCGGGATCTCCTCCTCCATCGTCCCGAGGATATCCGCATACTCCCAACGATACCAAGCTAGGTATTCGTCACTCGAAGTCACCTCGGGACGACGCTCCACCAAGAAACCTCGACTCATCCATCCCGCCACGTACGTCGCGTAATTCCTCGGGAGATTCGTGTCCCGAGGAATCCCGGCCACCGGAATCGAAGGGCGCCGCGGAAGAGGATCGGGCACCCACTGATGGTACCCAAGCTGGCAGACGACCCGGCTGATCGCATGGAACACGACCTCATTGAAGTAGATCAGCCAGACGTCTCGCGCCAGGGCCTCGGGAACCTCCTCCGAGTAAGGCCTCCACGTCATCTAAGAAAGCATCGAAAGATAGGAAGAGCGCTTAGTCAAAAGAAAACCAAGTACAAGCCAAAGAGATTCAAAGAAAACTCATACCTCTTCCTCCGACAAAACGCGGAAGGCCTCTCGGAATTGGGCGAGGCGGTGCAAGCGGGAAGATCCCCGGGGTTCCCATCTCATGGCCCAAGGGAGGGCATGATCGAACGGAGCCAAAGTCGGGCGATCGATGGCGAAGTGCTCGTACCCGAAGATCTGACAAAGCGAGAGGAAAACCATCACGATCAAAGTGAACTGAACTAAAAGAAAAAAAAAGACATTTACCAATCACTTACACATACCTGAAGAAATGGCGCAAAGCCGCCAAGGTTCTTTCCCCCGGCCCTCTTAACTTTCTTCGAGAGCTCCGCAAAGAGATGGGCAAGCATCGCCGCTCCCCAAGCATAGCGCCCCATGCCCTCCAAGTCCCGCATCAGTAGAAGGGAATGAGAGGAGACCTTATCAGAGGCCGTCGAGAAAAGGACCCGGCCAAAGAAGTAGAGGAAGAACGCTCTCAACTCCCTCCGTGCCCTCTGTGGGCACGCAGCCGCCTCTCTCGCCTCGATCATTACCCGCCGCCTCTCGAAGCTAGCTGTAGCTTCGCCCTTCTGGCGCTCTGTAAAGGAACCGAGGCCGTACTGCCCCGAAAGCCGCCCCAAAGGGATCCGGTTCAGCGTCCGCTCCCGCTCCACGAACTCCCATTCCCCGATCAACTCTCGGAAAAGCCCCCTGTAGTCAGCTAGGGTGGCCGCGATCACCGCCTCCCCCAGAACCGGAAGGCCGGTGATCCGATAGACGTCCTCGAGCGTCGGCATGACAGCACCGGTAGGGAGGATGAACGTGCAACTCTCCGGATCCCATCTCTCCGCCAAGGCCTCCACATATGGACGGTGGACGTGGAATGGCTCGATCAGAAAAAAGGAACGGAAGCCCGCTCCATCCACCAAACTCCGCTCCTCCTGCCCCAAGGCGTCGTACCATCTCTTCGTCCCGTGCCATAAAGCCCGGATACGATTCGGCCTCTACAAAACAAGCGAAGGGAACATGGGTTAGTTTAAAAGCGAGCGAGAGGTAAGAGTCCAAATCTACGAAATCATTTTAAACCATGCTTAGCGAAATCAAAACTCCCACATGCTAAAAGAAAAGGAACGAAAGCATGAAAGTAAGAAACTACACTCCTCATATGATCACTCATGCTAGACAAATATCAAACACATCCCACCGTGGTCACCACTCACACACTTTCTTACATCAAGCCTATCATGCTTATACCTCCCCTAAACACACCTAAGCAATACGGCAATATAGAACTCGGACTCATGAAATACATGCATACACTCCCTCATGCCCTACCACGATCAAACACGTACGAAATCACATACACATAGAAAAGTATCGCATGCAAGCATATTAGCTATATCATTTCTCTCTGTTTTATATGCATATAACAAACATGTATGTATATATATAGAAATTGCCCCCCTCCCTATAAAAACAAACCCATGACAGCATGCTTACACATCCCACCGTGATTAACTTATACACAAGCATGCCTATTTAAAAAATTTTAAAAAATAAACTCACATATACGAGTATAATACACACATACAACCTGTTCATACCACCTACACATGCATATACACCAAAATAAAAGGCAAAGACTAAAGGATTAGGAACATACCACGGCCTGTGTGGACCCAGGAGCGTCCACCTCGGCCTCGTCGGGATCGTCCATCCCGTCGTCATCCTCCTCCTCATCCTCCTCAAACACGGCCTCCTCGGCCGCAGCCCCAACACCAACACCGGCCTCTGCAGCCCCGGTGCCCATACCCTCGGCCTCCCCGGCCTCATCCCTAGCCTCTCCTATCCCCTCCACCCTCCCCAAGCCGGAGATAAACTCCGCAAAGGCCCCCATAGCCCTACTCTCCTCCTCCTCAGCCCTGGCCTCTGTGGCCTCCCTATCCAACATCCCAACGAGGGCATCCAACAACGCCCTCACCTCCTCGCTAACTCCCTCGACCCCTACCCCCTCGGTTGCACCCTCAATCGATCCTCCAACCCCCGGAACCACCTCCTCGGCCACCACCGGTCGATCCCCATGCCTCCTCTTGCGTGTATAGCCTATCACACTCCCCCCTACCTCCGGGACAGCCCCCGAAGGCAAATCCCCGACCTCACCCACGCCAATGTCCACCGGCGGCACCTCCGTCGTACCCATGCCCTCCCCCACGGCCTCGACCACCGGCCTATCGCTCTCCGATGATGAAGAGCTCGGGCTACGCTCTCCATGAGCCACCCGTGGTCGTTTCCCCCTCGAAGTGATCGCTTTCGACCTCGTCATCTCCTCGGTTTGATAAAGGAAAGAGAGAACCCAAACTAGGGTTTTGAAATCAAGAGAAAGAGAAAGATTGAGGTCGAAATGGAGGAAAGAAAGGCAAAGAAATCAGGGTTTTCGAGTTTGAAACCGAAGGGAAGAAGAGAAGAGGGAAGAGAAACCGTTTTTAAAAAACGTATGGGGAGAGAGAGGGTCTTTTCGGTTATAAGGGACCCAGTCCAGGGGCGGCTACCCGCGAGTAGCCGCCCCCTCTCGGGCGGCTAGTTACAACTAGCCGCCCCTCCCAGTTTTTCTCTTTTACTTAAAAACCCCTTTCCAATCTTTTCAGCCCTAAAATTCAAGGTTCTCCATACCAAATAGCCATGTATTGGCTTATTTCCAGGCATTACTTGATCAAACACGACTCTCCCGAAGTTTTGCAACACGTCCAGTACCATTCAGATTCAAATTTCTTCAGTTCTGGTTCTTTTCCAGAGTTCTTATCTCTCGGATGATCCAATTCACCCAAATCAACTTTTACTTGCTTTCTGTCGGTGATATCCCCTCCTTGCTGAGTTTTCCCAAGCACGGAACGATAGGCACGAGGAAACTGACGCTAGGCTGCTCCGTGCACGATAGCTAAGAACCCCGACCGCGGGTTGGATCACTCACCATTTACTTTTCCCCGCCATCCACCTGGATCATCTTCTCGGATAAAAAATTCTAAGTCAAGACCTAGCCTCTGACAGCCTAAATCAACTCCCCGAAAAGTACTGTTCGTGTTGGCATAACTTCTTGAAGGTCGGGCCGGCCAAAATAGGGGTCTCTTTCCTTATCATCGGTCGAAGTCTTTCCTGCTTCGCACAAAGACTCCATCCGATGAGGGACAATTGTAGATACCCCAATTTTGACCGTCCAGAGAGACAGAAATACTTCAAGTAACACACGGAAATATCCCACAAGTGGACACCAATAGAGAACCAAAGGTTCGGTAAACCGGAAACCCTAACCCTAGCCTTGACCTAAACCAAACCGGAAACCCTAAAACCTTGACCTAACCCC